>OX463241.1:88879820-89487512 GCA_949820135.1 Sylvilagus floridanus | reverse complement strand
TAAATTCCCTCCCACCCACAACCCTCCCCCCTTTAGGTATTGATTTCTTATAAATAGTTAAATAACTTCACTGAGATTGCCTTTAGATTTTCTTTCCAACCTTGAATTAATGAAGGAAATAGGAGAAATAAGAGTTTAGAAATTAAAAGTTATGCAGAGAACTGGACTTGAGATTAACTTCTTATTTCTGTTCATCACTATAATGGTTTTTTTAACAATATTTATTTATTTATTTGAGATGTAGAGTTACAGAGGTTTGGGAGGAAGGGGATAGACAGAGAGAACTTGCATCTGCTGCTGCACTCCCCAGATGGCCACAATGGCTGGAGCTGAGCAGATCTGAAGCTGAAGCCAGGAGCCAGGAGCTCTTTCCAGGAACCCACAGGGGTGGCAGGGGCCCACATACTTGGGCCATTTTCCATTACTTTCTCAGTGGAGAAGCTGAGACTCAAACCAGCCCTGACACAGGATGCCAGTGTTGCAGGCGGTAGCTTTACCCCTTATGCCACAATGCTAGCCCCTGAACTTTTTTTTAACAAAGTAGCTCTAATAGGTCAGGGGTCAATTGTGCACTGAAAGTATACAGAAATTTAGGAACCAGATGAAAGAAACCAAGTTACTGTCACAAAAATGAAGTTTTAATTAGGATGAAAACAAAGTCATATTTCAGTTAGGCAGAATATATTCTATATCAAACTCCCCAGCTCCAAACCCAGGAAATCACATAGGTGGATAGGCCTACATCAGGAACCAGCTTTCTTCATTAAAAACATGCTAGAAAGCTTTCGGCCTACATTGGCCAAACCTGGGGGATGTAACAGTAGAGTCTCACACCTAATTGATTGATTGGTTCATGCCCTACTTATTTACATATTTGTTCCTGTGTCCAGAATGTAAGACACTAGAGAAGTTCTGGTGAGGAACACGCGTGTTTTCCCTCTTCCCCTCCCTGGCCCGTGTGTTTTGTCAGGGAAGCAGAGATGAGATATGATTTCAGTGGACTAGTCAGCTGAAACTGTGGTGAGTGCTGCTAACAATGCAGGGCGTAATTCAAGTCTATAATCAGGAGACCTTACCTAGAGTGTGGGTGAGGCAGGCTTCCTAATGTTTGAGCTGATGGGGACTGCAGTTGACCAGGTGAGGGAAAGGTGACTGGGCCATTGTGTGAGCTCTGTTAGGTGCCTGGAGTGCTGAGAATTAGAAGGCAAGTGTGGATTGAGGGGTGAGATGGTCCAGGTCCAGAGGCTGCCCATGGCCTAGATCAAGGATAGGTATCTTCACCTTAGGGAACTGTGCTGGGGTGCTGAAGAAGCAGATCTGCCTTTTGAAAAGACTTTTGGGCTGACACATGGCAGATGACTGGAGAGGGAGAAGAGAGGTGTGGGGAGGTAGTTTACTGCAGTCCTCCAAATTCAGTCTGCCCCTGATTCATGTCACTGCCAAATGAAGTCACAGGAGACGGTTTCAGAAGGGGGCTGTTCAGCGGTGCCCAGCGCTATCAAGGGCCATGTGTGGTGAGGACTGAAAATGTGCCTGCCTTCTGGTTCCAGAGTGACCTCACAGGTGACTTTCATGTCTTGAAGTTGGACAGGGATGAGAGAGTTTTAAACTAAGGTTGTGTCTGTGAAGGCAGAGGGAGATGGACAATGTTCAGGAGGTGGAACTGGCAGGACCTGATGTGTAGGTGAGGTTGGGGAGAGCAGGTGCCTGCAACCCATCTGCACTTCTGGCTGTTGCAGCTTTCTGATCAGTGGTGCTTTTTCCCCTGACTAGAAGGCGAGGATGGAGGCAGGAGGTCATGAGTCCAGTTCTGGGTATGTTATAGGTGGGTTTCTTTGATACCATTCCTGTGAGTGTGGGAGTGTTTGGTATCCACTTGATCATTGAGACCAGGCTCTGGGATCTCCGAAACAGGGAAGAAAAACAGATGAGGGGAAGGTTTCGGGTTATCTTTGGAGAAAGGCTGCATTGACACTTGCAAAAAGATGACATGATTAAGAAATTGAGAACAGAAGACCGAAAGTAGAATCTGTTCACACCAAAGTCCAGGAGCAGGGAAGAAGGATATTGCTGAGAGATAGGGCAAGTGGGGCTAGAAAGGGGCCCTTAGATTGAAGGAGGTGCTCATGGGGGTCCCAGCAGGTGCTTTGTCAGGGAAGTGGTCTGGGCCACAGATGGGAGCAGGTTGAGGAGGGGAGTGAGGAAATGAGACATCAAAGGTAAATGACTCTTTGAAGAAATTAGGTTGTGGCATGGAGGAAGGAGGGCTGGGAAAGCAGGTGCAGGACAAGATTGTCTTTGTTGTTGCAGCTGAAGCTGGGGATCATTGGAGTATTGGTGCTGCTCGGGGTGACAGAGAAAACATATTCTCATTGCCTCTTTGTCTTTCAAATGCCACCAAAAGGAAAAACTGCCAAATGAAACTATAGATAGATAGATAGATAGATAGATAGATAGATCTGTAGCCCCAATATTGCAATTCTAAGAATAACATCTGAAAACTAGTAGGTGATAAAATTTGTTTCTTTATTAAATAAATAGATAAATAGATAAGGATACATACAGGCTCATTCTGGGGAAATAAAGAAGGTTGGAGGGAGGTTGGCTCTTTGTGTGCCAGAAGGTTGGAGGCATTTTGGAAGATGAGGCTGGCCGAGAAAGGTGAGACACCCAGTGCATGGGAGGACTGTGTGGAGATGGGCTCTCTCTGGAGCAGTGCAGAGCTGCATGAAGGCTTTGCTGGTAGATAAGAACAGAATTGAGCAGTGGGCCCCGGTTAGGGTGTGAAGGCAGGGCCTTTCAGCTGGCCCCTTTTTCTAAGGTGCTGGAGGAGGGCATTTGCCCCTAAATTAAAGACCTGAAAATTGTTCCCTAAACAGACTAAGGAGTGTGCGTGTTGACAGGTCTAGGGTGATGAGCAGAGTAGAGCTTCAGCTTAACTCAGAACCTCCACCAAAGACAGGAAGAAAATTTAAGAAGGAAATTCAGTGCTACTGAGGAGCAAACATATGACTGATCAGGGAGGAACTTGGAGGCGACCCAGTGGGTAGGAAGGAGGCATGAACAATTGCCCAACACTCTTGGCAATAGAGTGGCTGACCTGGGATTTGAACCCAGGCCTGCTCCACTCCCACTGGTTCAGACTTCCCCACCCTGCTCTGCAGTCTGTGTTTCCCAGTGACAAAGCCCCAGGGGTTCAGAACAAAACACGACATTGTCTCTGCCCTTTTGAAATGTGTTGTCAATTTTTGTTCTAATGAAAGTTATGCAGTGCTAAAGAATTATTTTTCTGGTTATTTCATAGTATATCAACACTCAGAAAATGAAAGGACTGGAATTTCAGGTGAGTTTTTCTGTAAACATGTTTTCTGTAAGCCAACACACTACTTTTATTAAAATGCTTTTAACTTGTGGAGCAGAAAAATGTTGTAAGAAATATAAGATATTTTCAAGTCACCAAGAAAATAATTGGGCCTTGTCAATGCTCATATATTTCTTACCTATTTATGGTAGAAATTTTGTGTTAACAAGAATACTTACCTTTTTTGATGTATTCTTTTAATATAACTTAGAAATTAAAATTGGCATTCTAGTACAAATACTTGTGAGTCTTTCTATAAGAAGACTCAGTCTTGGAGCTGGTGTTGTGGCACATTCCATCTGTAATGCCAGCACCATATATTAGTGCCAATTTGAGTCCAAGCTGCTCTACTGTTGATCCAACTCCCTGCAAATGTGCCTAGGAAAGCAACAGAGGATGATACAAGTACTCAAGCAGCAGCCACCATGTGGGAGACCCTGATGGAGTTCAGACTTCTAGCTTTGAGCTGGCCCACTCTTGGCCATTGTAGCCATTTGGGGAGTGAACCAGTGGGTGGCTGATCAATGGATGAATCAATCAATGGATCTATCTATCTGTATCTGTTTCTCCCTTTCTGTAACTCTGCCTTTCAAATAAATAATAAAACAAATTTTTTAAAAAAGGATATCCCATCTAAAAAGGGCCAAATATGTATTTCTGAGTAGAGAAGAGTTAATTTTAGGGATCTCAGTGGCATTGAGCTAATATGTGTTTGCTTTTTCAGATGATGTTATAGAAGATTCAAACGTGTTTTCAGAAGGTAAGTTAATTTTCTAGAAGGAGTTCTACCTTCCACAGCAAAGGTATGTTTTTTTGTTTAAAATAGTGAGCACTTCCAATTTGCTATTTGTACAGTGCTCAGGAGGGGAGTACAAGAGTGATGAAGACAGACAAATTCCTATTTCATTGGGGATAGCATTATACTGGCCAGCCAGGTGATAAATGCAGTAACTAAAGACTGAGAAATACATAGATGGCTATCAAAATTTCAGGATACTGTAACAGAAAATAACTAATGATGGTGTGGAGAGTACTCTAAATAGGAGGAGAAGTGTGTGTAAACAGAATTGACCTGGTAAATAGGAGTCAGATACAGACAGAGATGGGTTGAAAGTTGGGACCTTCATGTTATTACTGAGCTAGAACAAAAACATTTTTTGGAAATAAAAGCATAGTTTCTGAAAAAAAAAATACTCTATACAAAATAGTAGTGCTTTAAAATTGATACTTTAGTGCAAGTACTTGTGAGCCTTTTATTAGAAAACCAATCTAAAAAGAGCCAAAATTAAATATATGGAGTGGGTAAGAGTTACATAATTCTTAACAGTTTACAAAATTCTCTTGCATACATCGTTTCAATATACACTGAAGGAATTTAGAAATTTTACAAATGATTAACTTAAGGCAGAGCAAGGTCAGGTAGATGACCGGGCTGGTTCCAGCGCAGCAAGCAGCTGAGCTGGTGCTCCAGCCAGCTTTGGGCCTGAAGTTCACTCCCTATGGGATGTATGTACCTATCACAGAGCAAGGTATGGGGAAGTTTGCTCTTGGAGGTACTCCACTCCAGCTGTCAGTTTTCAGATTAAGTGGTAACTGCTTCTCAGTTTTGGTAGACAGGCTGGATAATTGTGCAGTCAACTGAAATGGTGTAGGGCCTTCGGTGTGGAGGTTATGGGTTGAGACTGCAGTAGCCTTCCGTGTCCCCTGAGCTGCGGGAGCGACCCATGCTTGGGCACTGTGGGCCCACTCTGTGCAGTCAGGATGCATCTCGTGGAGCAGAGCTAGACTGTGTTGAGACTTTCCTCTTACTTCCCACACCTCAGTTCTCCCTGAGGAGTATTAATGCTCTGCACACTGTAGCCCAGTTTATGATTTGACTCAATGAGAATCAGAAAGGAAACCCAAAATCCCAGGAAGACCTTCACTCGACCTTCCCCACATATTTTTACATATATATAAACTCCACAAACTAACATTATAATATGCAATTTGATCCTGCCTCTCTTGGATTAGAAATACAGGTTTTTTTCCCTTATGATTTCTTAGGCATTTTGATCATCTGACGGAGGGTATCACTGAGGAAGCTCTGTCTGTTGGACCACGGAAATCTGTGGTGTGCACCTGTAGCTCCATGCTGGGTTCCTCCACCCCGGACTAGTCCTGAAGCAGAGCTCATGCTGCACACACATCCACAAACTTCCCCTTCCCCTGTCCTTGTCTTGGCTCCTTGTGTCGACAGATAGTTCAGTTCCCAAACCAGAAACATGGGAGTGGTTCTTGAATCCTCCTTCTCCTTCCATCTCTATAGATAGTCACCTATCCTATAAATAGACCCCTAAGTGTTTCTGGAATCCATTTTTCCCTCTGTAGCTGTTGTAACTAGCCATCTGGTCCAGCCTCTTATCGTTTTCCTTGGTAGTGGCAGCAGCTTCTTGTCTCTGCACTGGCCTGCTTCACATCCATCTTTGACATGCCATTAGGATGTTGTATTCAAAGTGTAGATCTTAGTGTATCAATCCTGTGTTTACACTCTGTTGTTCTGCTACTAGTGTCACTAACGTTACTTTCAGTTGCAGATAATAAAAACCAAACTCAGGCTGTCATAAGCAATTAAGACATGGAAACAGATCTGTGCGGACCTTTTAGGGCCTACAAAAAAGGTGTGATTATATTCTAGGTACAGTTAGAATTTATAGAAATAATTAAGCAAGATGTGATATCTGATTTGTGTTTTAAAGAAGTACCTCTGCTCTTCGCTAGAGAATGGATGAGATGGAACAAGAATGGAACAGTGGGCCACTCTGTAAGAAAATGAGTGTCTATTCATCCAGGGATATGATTGGGATGCCCAGAGTAAGACTGTGACAGTGACAATAGAGGGGGAGCTTATAAAGCTGAGATATATCTAGAATTAAAGTTGATGGCCATTTCTGATGATTGTGAAGCAAAGAGGAGAAATCAAGGGGCCCTTTCCTTGAGTTTAAGGAACTGTTGGATGATGGGGTTGTTTATTAAAAAGAAGAAAGTCATGCCGGCGCCGCGGCTTAATAGGCTAATCCTCCGCCTAGCAGCGCTGGCACACCCGGTTCTAGTCCCAGTCAGGGCGCCAGATTCTGTCCCGGTTGCCCCTCTTCCAGGCCAGCTCTCTGTTATGGCCCGGAAGTGCAGTGGAGGATGGCCCAAGTGCTTGGGCCTTGCACCTCATGGGAGACCAGGAGAAGCACCTGGCTCCTGCCTTCGGATCAGCGTGGTGCACCGGCCACAGTGCGCTGCCCGTGGTGGCCATTGGAGGGTGAACCAACGGCAAAACGGAAGACCTTTCTCTCTCTCTCTCTCTCTCTCTCTCTCTCTCACTATCCACTCTGCCTGTAATGAAAAAAAAAGAAGAAGAAGAAATCCAGCTTGTAAAATAAACTTATTTAGATGAGGAAATCGAATCTCCATATTAAGCATTTTAAGTTTGGAGCTGTCAAGTAGGGCACTGGATATGCCCATCTGAAGTAGATGGGCAAGACTTGAAAAGCATCATGCAGATGGCTATTAAATCCATGGTATGGTGTGATTATTTTGGAGGTAAGTGCAGTGAGTGCAAAGACAGTCCCAGCACTGAGCTCTGAGGACTCCCAACGTGGTGCAGGGTGGCTGCAGGGTGAGTAACCCGTGAATCTGGAGAACTGGGAGAGAAGAGTGTGCCGGGAAGAAAAGGGGGTGTGTTCCCTGCAGCCAAGTAGCCTGGGAATTTCAGGACTGAGAAGTATTGGCTGCTTGCGACAGAATAGTTCCAAATATTGTTTGAAGGATGTGTTAATTTAAAATTTGAACGGAATTAATACAAGAATAAAATGGATTGTTGAGTTTCAAGATAATAATACATGATGGAGCAAATCCCATCAATGTATTTTTATACCATTATAAAGCATAACAGCTTCTGTAGTGGTACTGGGTTGAAGTATCTAGAGAAAAAGGTGAGATGCTAAAAGCTTGCATCTTTGACTTGGCTTAGAATATATTATCTTCAATGTTGCTTCTCAGAAACAACTTTATGAAGGATAGTGTTTCACTTTCAGATTTGATTTTAAGGACCAGTGCTGTGGTGCAGTGGATTAAATCCTTGGCCTGCAGGGCCAGTATCCTATATGGGCACTGGTTTGAGTCCCGGTTGCTCTACTTCCAATACAGCTCACTTTTAATGTGGCTGGGAGAGCAGTGGAGGGTGACCCAGGTGCTTGGACCCCCACATGCACATGAAAGACCTGGAGGAGGTTCCTGGCTCCTGGCTTTGGCCTGACCGAGCCTTGGTCATTGTGGCCATTTGGGAAGTGAACCAGTACATCGAAGACCTCTCTTCTGTCTCTACCTCTCTCTGTGAATCTGCCTTTTAAGTAAACAAAGTAAATATTTTCTTTTTTAAAAAAGATATTTCATTTCATTTTAATTTCTTTCTGTTGTTGCATCAATATTAAAACAAGATTATGGGGGCTGGCAATGTGGCGCAGTAGGTTAAAGCCCTGGCCTGAAGCACCGGCATCCCATGTGGGCACTGATTCTAGTCCCAGCTGCTCCTCTTCCAATCCAGCTCTCTTTTGTGGCCTGGGAAAGCAGTAGAAGATGGCCCAAGTCCTTGGGCCCCTGCACCTGTGTGGGAGACCAGGAATAAGCTCCTGGCTCCTGGCTTTGAGTTGACACGGCTCCTGGCTTCAGATCAGATCAGCTCTGGCTATTGCAGCCATCTGGGCAGTAAACCAGCGGATGGAAGACCTCTCTCTGTCTCTACCTCTCTCTGTAACTCTGTCTTTCAAATAAACAAAATAAATCTTTAAAAAAAAAAAAGCTCAATTATGAGGAAAACTTCTCAAGAATAGACCAGATGCTTTCATTGTCTTTCCTTGGCTTTATTTTAATAAAAATTTTATTTATTTATTTGAGAGATAGAGTTACAGACAAAAAGAGGGAGAGAAAGAGAGAAGATCTTCCATCCACTGGTTTACTCCCCAAAAAGCCATAATGGCCAGAACTGAGCTGATCCAAAGCCAGGAGCCAGGAGTTTCTTCCACATCTCCCATATGTAATACAAAATCTTATGTGGTGCAAAAATTTCTTATGTGATGCAAAATCTTATGTGGTGAAAACCTGTATATTATTCCATATTTCCTTTGCCAAGGAGTGAAGTGAAGTTAGTCAAGCAAATAATATTGTGAAATCTGTTATGCCTGACAATGTGAAATACTAGAAGTTCATAGATTTTTTTTAAGAAAAATATAAGCATGATTTCAGAATTTTTTTACACCAAAATAAGCTTAATTCCATTTTACTTGTACTTAAGTACCTGCCTGAAGAACATTTGGCTAAGTTTTGTTGGACTAGTGTTAACAGCCTAATGTTTTTATCATAATTACAATTGAATTTTTTGAAGTTTGCAGACATAATTACTGTAATTTAAGCATTGGCAGTCTGTGTTTTAAGCATTGGTCAGCAATATGTAATGAATTGTACCTTTATTTTTCATTTCAGATGTATATGTTCCCCCTGAAGAAGATGAGCAGGAAGTGCCACCAGGTATGACGTTTTCTTCAATACATTGCATTTTCATTTGTGGTTTAACTTAAAGCGTTGTTGATAATAATACTTGTTTTATGAAATGAACCTGTGAAGGGTAACAATGTTGAGAAACTGATCAGACTTACATTTAAAAGGAAAATTTTTGTGCTTTGGTCATTTGAGCCAAAACAGTAGAAAATACACATGAGTTTCAGTCTGGTAAATGTGTGTGTTGTGCTAGATTTAAAGGACTATTAACAAAGTACTCGGTAGCCTTACCTTTATAGATGGTGGTAATAGTAGAAGTTGGGTCTTTGGAGTCTTTTTTCCATCTTGATTGACATACTCTTTGATTTGGAATCAGTATTGCTATAGGATGCAAGCTGAAGAATGCATAGATTATGACCTTACTCCTCTTCTTTCCAATTCCCTACCTTCCTTAAAAGTATCCTTCGTGCTGTGTGGCTTCCTGGGCTTGTCAGTACCCCCACAAGGAAGGAGACTTTTTTTTCAGTCCACGACTCTAAACCCATTTCTCTACTTTTGTTTATATTCCTACATCTGTCTCTCTTGTCAGTGAATTTAAAGAATGGGAACAGGGCACATTGTAGCATAGTGGCCAAAGCCACCACCTGCAACACCAGCATCCCCTATGGGTGCTGGTTCGTGTCTCAGCTGCCCCACTTCCCATTCAGCTCCCTGCTGATACGTCTGGCCTAAGTCCTTGGGCCCCTGCACCCATGTGGTAGACCTGGAAGAAACTCCTGGCTCTTGACTTTGGCCTGGTTCAGCCCTGACTATTGCAGCTATTTGGGGAGTGAACCAGTGGATCAAAGAGCTCTCTGTCTCAGTCTCCTTCTCTCTCTGTAATTCTGCCTTTCAAATGAGTAAATAAAACTTGAAAACCAATGGGACAGCATTTCTTCCAAGCTTGAGCTTTCAGATACTCTTACAGATGACATGAACTTTACCTGCAGTCAGTAATTAACATGGATAAACCTTTTTTTCATAGTGAGAAAGTTTTATTCAGAGAAATTTTCCATATCCTGTCTCTTTTCCAAGAATATTTCTTTCTTCTCATTTCTGTAATTCAGTTTTTCTTTTTTGTGTGAAATCTACTGGTTCAGTCTTTGTTCATATGTTGTTGGATTATATGCAATAATGTAAATTTTATAGTGGTGTTGTGTATTACTGTTTATTGATTTTGTTAGAAATAATTATACCTGCCAAAATTTATTGACTATTAAATTTCAAGGAAAGAGACATAACCAAAGAATAAAATAATCAAACAATGATTCAGTTGCACTTTAGCTTGTCTTTGCTAACTTTGTGAATGGAATGTTTCAGGTTTTTGACAGTTGTCATACCTTGCACATTTATAATAGCAGTGTGCAGAAATTAGTACTTGATTAAGAGAGCTATATTGTTGGTACTGTGGTATGAGTGAGGAAAGGAATCCATGGAGAAACTGATCTCTGTATGATGATGAATGTTTTGTTTTTAGAAAAATAGGACAGGGCAAGGGAAGTGGGTATCTGTGTCCTTCTTTCGCTACCTTCTCCTTTGAGCTTCAGAGTGCCTTGATTGTATCTTGAGGAGGCAGAGCAGGTTACAGATTTAGCATATTGACTACTATTCCACTCCTCTAAAGAAAATGACTTTCCAGGTGTTTCTAAAAATAATTTCTACAACATTCACGTTTTTCTAGTTACAGTTCATTTTTCTTTTACTATTTTCCTAACTTTGTGGAGATATGAAGGATGGCATTTTCTGACTATAAATCTCTGTTTTTATTTCAATGTTTTATAAACTGAGTCCAGGAATTTCATTAGAATGTAGATATAGAATATCAAATAGTTGAGGTAATGGAATGAGGTGCTTTTTTAGGTGATATTTAACAACCAAAGCACATGCAAGTGGAAATGTTATGAAGTGTATAGTTCCAGACACATAATTAGCTTTATGTAAATGGTCATTATATTTAGTAATTCATTAGCCTGATCCTTGAGGTGGATCAGGAGAAGCTGAGTTCTGAAAGACCTGCTCACGAAGTTGTAACCTGCAACTTGCTATTATCAAAGTGTGATTGACCTGCTGCATGGTTATAATTAGACCTTATCAAAAGAGAACGTAAGACTTCAAGTCAGCAGTAGTTATTTTTAACCATTGCACCACGGCTTATATCCTGTAAGTCTTAGTCTTACTTCATATTACAACTTTTCATTCAATTGTGCAAAAAAGTATCCATGGATCTATGGTGATATTTTGGTACAGTAAATTCACAGCTTTGGTAATACTGTTTAATTGTGAATTTGATGATAGAAGTATTGTTTCCTTTCTGCTTTTCAGTCTTTGAAATTTATTTATTTGGCAGGAAATGCAAATCAAGAACTTCAGCAAAATGCTAGCCATTAATTCACTTTTTTGTGGCCCTCAGAAACAAACTGATGGTTGATTTGCCTGCCTTGATTATTCTAAGATTAGGTTGTACAGTCTTAGTACTGCTTTCTATGAATTTTATATGAATTGCTTTATATGAATAATTTTGCTTTAATATGAAATAAAGTTCATAATAGGGATAGGCTTTTGCCCCAGCAGTTAAGATGTACCCTGATGTTCCCTATTAGTTAAGATGGTTATGATGTACCTGAGTCCAGTTCCTGACTGCAACTTCCCACTAATGCAGATGCTGGGAGGTGAGGCAACAGCCATGCCTCATTCAGTGAGTCCCTGCCAGAGTCCCATGTAGATCCGGATTGAGTTGCCTGTTCCTGGACTCAGCCCTGGTCTAGTCCTGGTCTAGCCCTGGCCATTGGGGGCATTTGAGGAGTGAACCAGTGAATGAGAGCTTCTCTTTCTACCTCTCTCTCTCTCTTTCTCTCCTCTTTCTAAATCTGCCTTGCAAAGAAAAAGAAAAGAAAAACCTCATCATATATTTATTGGTATACTGATCTCTTGAGGGTATCACGACCATTGTATCCAACCACAAAGACAGAATGGATGCTAACACTTGTTACTCATTTTGTAGCCAGTCTTCTAAGACCATTCTGTAGGTTAACCTTAGCTAGTTTTGATACCCTATGAGAGATAAATGCTATTATCTATGTTTTACAGATGAGTGCATTGAGGCAGCAAGGCAAAGTGACCTGCTCCAGGTCACTGAGCTGACAAGTAGCAAAAGTGTGATTAATCCCTACATTCTGGCTCTGAAACCCACAATCTCAGCCGCTTTTTTTAAAAGAGCATTTTCAATAGATGAAGGGCTAAGAGCTGATGAGAGCTTTGAAAACTTTTGGTACAGTAAGATTAAAGACATCATATTCTTAAGTATCTTCTCTTAATCTACATGAGTTCATCATTTTGAACTCTGGAGTGTTTAATTATGTTTTATGCCAGGAAGATAAGGTGTCTAATAGATTACCATATTTCATTTATATTTACCAACTTATAAATGTTTTGTAGGTATTCTTCATGTAGGTGTAGGTTAGTCCTAAGTATTGATTGTTCCATTAGAAGTCATTCATTTGGAATTCTAGATTTTTAAAATTAAGTTGTAATCCCTACTCATTTTGCATGTGTTCACCCCTCTCAAACTCATGTTTTACTTGAAATCATGTAGTATATTTCTAGCAATGTGCCTACATAAACATTAACAGCACATTTTTAAGGAAGCATTTATGGAATATAAGTAAGATTTCCTGGCAAACATTACTTAAGGCCATATGACTGAGTCCATTAACTGTTTTTCTGTCATACTATGCCAGAAAAGGAAAACAAAGTTCATTTTCACTTGTGCATTCATGTTAAAGGAACAGAGATGGTTTCTGGAGGATTCTTCTGTTCTTGCCTCTTTGCAAGTGGATGCAGATGGAGACTTGTAACTTATGCCAGTGTTGACAGTTGCAGCAGTGGTAATGATTTCACTCCATTGCATCTATCCAGAAGGTTCACTCAGGCCTCCTCATGTCCCAGTATTTTTAAATACTCTTCAGTAAGGCATAAAACGGGCTTTAGGCTGGCAGCAACAAAGGTGAGGGGCAATAGCAGAGGTTGAATCTGTGTCCTTAGCAGCTAATGTTTCATAACTGCTTTATATGTATTTGATTGTTCTTATTCATTCATTTGTTCAAAAAATATACACTGAGCAACTACTATGGTATAGGCTGTTGGCTGGGCCATGAAATTACATGATCCACAGCATTGTTCCCCAGCGTGGTTCACAGCCCTGTGGGCATACAGTGGAGGAAAACAACAAATGTGATGCTATTACTTTCTCAGGGCCTTGTATAAGGCAATTCACAGAAGAGGGGCTGACCCATTCAGTTTCAAAGGTGGTGGTATGGAGTGAGGTTAGACCTCCCATGTGTCATTGGGCTGGTTTTAACTGAGTTTCATCTGCTCATGGAAGTAACAGGAGCTGATAGTTGCAGGTCAGGGGAAGCACGTGCTTACTGACCAAGAACCAATACCAAGTGCCATGCAAGGGTATAAATAGACAAGGTGGAAAAGCCAGCAGTGTCTCTTAGAGATCTTCTCTGTCGTGTTTACATCTTCAGATTGGGCCCCCAAGTAACAGGAAGCCACTGAAAATTGCAAGCATGGAAGTCTTATGATCAAACCTGGATTTGAAGTATAGTCCAGTGAGGAGATAGAGTAAGGTGTATCTGTAATAATCTAAGGCAGAGAGTTCATGGGAGCTGAACTGTAGAATGAATGAGGGGGAGGCACTGCTTTCATGGAAACTGGTTGGAAATAATTTGATGGGAGAGATTCCTCCCATCCTGGCTTGAGTCCTTGCGAGTGAATGGGGGAACCTTAATGGAGGGAAGTAGAGACAGCAGGAAGCATGGAGAGGCAGAACAGTCATCCATCGTGCCCTGATTTTGGACATGTTGTTTGTGCCTTACTGAACTACTTCTGACAGGGGTTGTCTTTAAATATGCAAGAGCATCTATTTGAGTTGTGCAAAATCGCAGTTGAACTTTGCTTTATTACTAATATTCATCATTATACTTAGAGCGACTTTCCATTGTCTCAAGTTATTTCTAAGAAGTTTTTCTGAGTTTAATTAATTGTTACATTCTAAGACAACCTGAAATCAAACTCACTTTAGACTTTTGCTATTAAAGTATAGTTTATACACAGGAAGTGCTCACATGTGGGATACCCTTGGACACAATCATCAGACCACACTACAGAGCACATTAGCACTTGAGAGGACTCCCCGATCCAGCTCTCAGTAATGCCCACATTAGAGAGAAGCACTGTTCTGACCTGCAGCATCACACACTGGTTTGTGTGCTTCTGAGTTTAATACAATTTAAACTATCAATAGATATGCATGCTTGCTGTTGTGTCTGGTTCTGTTACTTAGCATCATATCTGAGTTCCGGCTGCCTAACCGAGGGTGGTAATTTGGCTTTATTCCTGGCTGTTTTCTGTACGTAGAGTACAGTTTTTATCTGTTTTATATTTGATGGGTATGGTGATTGTTTCCACTTTAGGGCTATTGAGAAGAAGGCTATTATGGATATTTTTATATATACCTTTTGGTGGATATAAACACTCCTTTTTGTTGAATGTATAAAGTTAGACATGCTATTTCTGGTTGCTCCGTATTAGCACCTAACAGTTCTTGCTTATATAACAATTTTTGGTTATACACACATGAAGATAGTAGATAGATAGATAGATAGATAGATACTGATGAGAAATAAGAAAGGCAATATCACAATCTAGGTTTATAAATTGTATCAAAATGTGGCCAGGTATTTATGTGCACTAGCTCCTTTTCTAATCTAATGATAATATATCCAATGTTATAATAGCAAAATACATCAGACATTAATGTTTGGGAAGAGGAAATACTTATAAGAAGTTGGCTAGGAGTGAATTTTACTTCCTTTAAAATATCATTTAAATAAAATTATTAAACTAATTAATATATTTAAATTTAGCTTACAGAATACTTGAAAATCCTTCCTGTATCTTTCAAATACTGTATTAGATTTCTATTTGTTTCTTTTTAGTACAATGACAACATTGATAAGAAAAAGAAATGTAATGCTGTGTATTTCTCTACTGAGAGTCCTCAATTCTGTTGTAATTCCCAATTGTTCTGATGAATCTCAGATTTTTATCAGCAACTTTGCTAAGCCATCCTGGAGACTTCTCTGGGTGGTTAATTGTTCTATTATCAAGTTGTCCTTAAAAAACAAAACAAACAAACAATGAAAAAACACATTTATTACTTCTGTTCGTGGGTTTTTAAAAAGTAGATTGAAAACGAAGCAGTGTCACAGTCTATGTCTGGTTGGTCCTTTAATTTAGATTTCCCCTTATTTTTGCAGATACTTAAAGCTTCAAAAAGACTGCCCCTACTACCACAGGAGGACCAGCCTAACCATACGCTCCAAACGATGGCTGTGCTAGATCTTGTGATGTAATTACTGAGCAGATCAAGATCTTTGGGAATGAACACTAAAAATGTTTTGAATGAATTATAGTCCACTGGCGTTTTAGTGTATTTCCTTTTAGAAACAAAAATTTTGTGTAACATTACATTCCTGCATGTCCTTTTTTGATAGCATTAGTGGATCCATTGGATTTCTTCTCTTTATGACATAATTTTTTAGTCTTACCTGCATTTATGTATTGTTTTTCAGACAGTAGTTAATTGTTATATTGATGATGTAGCAGCAATTGTCTTGGCAGGGTTTTAATATATTACTAGTAAATAATACTATGTTGGACTGACTTGTGTAAACTGTGTTAAACCTAATTTAACTACCAGTAAGAGTGCTTTGCTTCAGCACTCTTAAAATTTCTAATAAAGGTCATTAGCTGTGAAGGTTTCAGTTGTATATATCTGCACTGATATTCTTATCAAAAAAACTAAGTCAGCTTTAACTATTCAGGTTAAAACTTAAATTTTGACATTTTTGTAGCCTTTAGCTGGTTAATTAGAAAAATTTGATATTCCAGTGGAAGTATCAAATTATCATTAATTTATTTTTCAAAATGAGACAGAAAAACTAACATTCCTTGTTAGGACATAATGAAAAAGAATGACCTGTGCTACATTTTAGTATCTTGGATCGATCATATAATAGGTGTAGTCCATTCAGTATATATTTAAATTTTAGAAAAATCTATATGAGTTACTGGTGCATAGCTTAACAATTGTTAGGTTCTGCCTTTGGCTAATTAAGTAATACCCTCACAGCTCTTGAGACTGCACAGTGCTCTCTCTGGATAAAGTCAGTAACGCCTCTCATTGGGTTGAGGAAGGATGTGTGAAAAATCCCATGGAGCCCAGTGCCTGCTGCTGTTTCACAGGGATGAGCCTTTCCCTTTCTACACTGAAGATTTTCTTCTGTTTTTAATGTGGCTCAGAAATAGTTGCTGTGATGAAAATATTCCTCTGTTAGGAAAGAAGATCGCTTCAGCATCATTTGGAAGGAACCATGAGCTATTTTAAAAAAAAGCCATCAAGAAATGGTTTTGTCTATATGTTTCAGGGGTAACTTTTGATTAGTTAACTTTGTTTTAAAATAAGATGACTTTTTTCTGCTTTTAGGGTAAAATCAAAGAGCTTATATACGTTGTTGTCATTCTGGATCAATGTAGTTAAGTACTGCATGTTGACTCAATGTGCAGTAAACCTGAGAAAATAAGTTAGTAAGCAAAACAATAATTTTCTGAAGCTGTGATATGGGTGGTATGGAGTTGATGCTCAAGCTATCATAAAGCTCTTCCTGTTGTGAAGTAAAGAACTCTACTTTTTATAAAGCCATATTTTTTTAGGGAAATTTAAGAGTGACATGGAACTAATGAATGACTAAGTTTTACTGGATTTTTGTATATAATCATCTTTAGAACTCTGGAAACTGAGGACTCATTATACTGTGATCAACCTCCAATACTTTTGAATTCCAAATATCTGAATTAATTAACCTTGCTTTACAAATATGTGCCAAGTTGGATGACATCAGTGGATTTTCTAAAAATAATGTAAATGTCTTCCTTTTAGTGTTGTTGGAGTGCAATAAAATGCAGAAGAATTCTCTATCTTGTCATTATTTTCAAGTTTGTTTAATTCTGTTACATAATGAAGTCAATTCATTTTATGATTGTAGCATTCTGGTGAATAAAACCTTAGGGAATACCTTCAGCCCATCTTACCCATATTCCTAACAGATCATGTTTATTTAAGATTTTACTATTAGGCTACATTGCTGAATGAAATAGCCATTGCATTGCTCCTTGGAGGGTTTTGCCCTAGATCTAGAAGTTTTGCTTATTTCCTAATGAGTACCCTCTGCTCTTACATTTCAAATCCCTGGTGACCTCATCATGACTGAAGGGACAGGCAGAAAAGGGTATAAGAGGTACTCTTTCTTCTCTCTCATTTCCAGTCTTCATTTGCTGGCATGAAAAGGAGAATGAAACAAGTGAGGAAGAAGTACCTGGGGTTTTAGACAGGGTTGTTTTCACCTCCAATATATTTATTACCCCTCCAATAAAGACTTTATGGGTGGGCCAAAGTCTTTATTCAGTTGATTGGATTCAATCCAATTGATTGGATGCACCTACTCTGCCTAGTAGTTTACACCTGGTAAGGAATTGAATTTTCTCAGATCAGTGTTATCTCTGCTAGCAGATGAGTAAGCTTAGTGACAGATGGCAGAGACACCAGCTGACCTCTGATTGCACATACACCATGTTCCAGTGTGAGCACTCAGGCAACAGGGAGAAGCGGAGACAATTTGGAGGGAGGCTAGAGATAGGAGACCAGCTGGGAGACTACAAGTAACAGTTCATGAAACTAACGAGTAGGTGATGGCTGGAATGACAGAGCTCAGAAGGTGCTAGCAGAGAGACAGGTAAGGAGACAAAAATATGACTTTAAGAGGGGTCATTGTGGGCTCTCAGGGAGGAAGCAGAATACCAACCTGGGACTTGCAGATAAACAGATGCCTCTAGGAGGAGGCCTTCGGAAGGGTATATATGCCTGGGTTGAAATTAGCTTGGAGCACATCTCAGGGTCCAACAAGAACTAAGTGGGCAGATTTGCATAGTAACCAGAATGTAATAGATCACAACCTATCTGAATCCAGAAACGTGACTTTTTTTCAATGGTTGCATGACTGTTTTGAAGAGATTAAAAGCCTGATCTGTTTTTTTTCTTTTTTTAAAGGGAAAGAGTTCATTGGGGGAAATCCAACAAACTGGAGGGAAGGGGCAAAGAAGGAAAAGAGGGAGAAGGAGAGCATAAGAGATAGAGACAGAGAGAGAGAGAGATAGAGGTCGGGAGATGGAGAGGAAGAGAGAGAGACACACATGTTCAGGAACAGTTCCTTTTAAAAATTTCGCCAGGGGGCAGGCAGGGAAGTAGGAGCAGTGAATCCCATTAGGATACAGCTGGGGCTGACACCTGTGGTTGAGTCATGTGGCCACCTGGCTTCCAGCAGTGGCAGCGGCGGCTACAGCCTAGGATGGTGTCAGAATGTAGATAGCATCATAGATAAGACTGCACCATTTTACTAGCATTTCCCTCTTTTGTTTTTTATAAAGCAGGAGTTGTATGGGATTACATTAGTCCCAAAAGTCCAGGAGGGGTAGAGGGACGATGGTCTGTCTTTAGAGCTACTTCCTGCTGACATGAGGTGCTGAGGTACTCTTGGCGAGCATAGGGTGAATGTCTCAAGCTGCTGTCTCCCGGTTAGGGAGCTGAGTATACCCCTGTAGCAGCATTTGGTTGACCGCCGGGTTGCTGAAGGCGAGCCTGATGTTTTTACCAAGATTTTCCTTTCTCTAATCACATTAAAAGAGGAAAAGAGAGTGATGTTAAAACAAAGAATGTAAGATCTTTCTTTTTGGAAGGGAATATTGAAACTCTTAAGTCTGAGTTACAGGTCAGCTTGCAGTTTTGTAATTTTCAGGAGTGGATTGAACATGCAGCTTCTTTACTTAATAGCTGTCCACTGCTGGGTTTTACAAAGGGTGTTAAAGTAGTATTGTTGTGGAGCATGGCCTCTGAAACTGCACTGTGTTGTTCTTGAACTGTGGATTACTTGCCTCTCCATACCTTGGTTTCCTTATCTGTGAAATTCTAACTACCTCCTATGGTTAGCCAAAGGCTAAATGGAATCATCCATTAAGTGCTTAGAGCAGTGCTTAGTATATACTAAGTGCTCAAAAAGTCATTTTCTCCTTTACTACAATGAGGTGGACATGAGGTTTCCCAGAGGCCATAGTACCAAAGAGAAAGTAAAATAACATTTACTTGTTAACTCTGCAGGATGCTGGTGAGGTAAACACATCTCACTGAAAACACCTTTATCTAAGCTAAGCACCAAAGAGGCTGAAATACCATCCTATGTCTTTCTCCATATCCAAACATAAGTCTCAACTCACTTGTTGATGTGAAGTGAGGGACAGAAGGGAAAAAAAGAAAGAATAAATGAGGGTTTTGGCCCCAAGGTGTGGATGAGGCATTGTTAGGTCAGGCTGCTCACCTCACTCTAGGTGCTACATGGGAGAGGAGGAAAGTTGGCATTGCTTGTCAAGTTCCTGGGAAGAAGTGGATTCAGAGGACATGGGGAGACCTGCCAGGGCCCCATGACTTTGGGGTCAGCACCTTCCACTTCTATTTGGAATGTAACCCATTTAAGCTACTCCTCCATCCTTATTTCACCCCCAAGGATGTGAAGTTGTATGGAGAACCCTAAACTCCCCTTTATAACCAGCATCCAGCTGCTCCATCTAATCAGGATAGAAATTTGCACTGTCACATTAGCCATGGGAAGTGGCTGGAGGATATGGAGGGCTGCACGCTTTCTGCAGGTGCTGCTGACCACATTACAAAGAGACTTCTTGGGATTGAGATTGTTGATGATTTTCTTCACTGTTGCATCCCTGAAGAGGGCCATGCAGACATTGGGTATTCAGTTAATGTTCACTGAGTTCAGCTATCTATGATGATGTTACAGCTAGTAAAATCAGAAATTAGAGAATGTTCAACAGAGATCTGAAAGACCTTTTATTTAATATCTTGCATGCTTTTTGCAGCACTACCCTGGAGTTAGATAGACTCAATTTTATCAAATCTACTGTTTGCAAGTCAAGCCCTGCCCATGTGTGTCCCTTCATTGCTCTTTCATGAAAGTCTGCAGTGGTACAGTGAAAAGAAGAACATAACGCGTCAGAATCACGTAAACTGCTGGCCTTGATGGCTTTGGGAACTCTGCAATCTGTTAGCCTCAACTTCTTCCCTTACGTGAAGAGAGACCTTCCCCACAGGGTGTCAGGATTCAAGGGAATCCCCAAGCAGCAGGTTTAGCAATAAGCCTGGTGCCCTAGACTTTAATTTAGTTGCTTTTTCTTCCTCTTGGGTCTTGGGTCTCAGAGGAGCAAAACATATGGCCTATAAAATGCCCTACCCTGTATCAAAGCCTGCATCAAAGTCTTCCCCAGTTTCTTTTTCACCTGCCTGGATATGAATGAACGTGAGAAACTCAGGGCCAAAAAATTGAGTGATCCATGTCAAACAGCCCTTGACCACATCCACATTCTACAATCCACCATGGGGAAAGGGCAGTGTATGATTTTCTGTTAGTCTCCAAACTCTGCCTCATCCCTGCACCAACACATATGCAAGCACACATGTTTCTAGAACTGTTGACATACTAATGAGTACCCACAGGGACTGTACACTGGTCTACATTGAAAATCAGCTACAAGGTAAACTACATTAAACAATAGGCCTGGTATGTGCTTGCAAGTACAGAAATAAGTCTATAAACACCTGGTTAGGTCTTTTGCCATTTTCCGTGTATGTGTGTGCTGCTGGGGTTCTTTGGCCAGGTTAGGTCCTTGGATGTCACTGTACTTGGTAGCCCCATTTGTGTGAGAAACACTGTGTTAATGTGAGGCTGACACCCATGGCTCAGTTTTATATTGCACTTCTAAGCGAGTGAGTGTATGGTGCACACCTGGGTATGAGCTAAGGCCTCTCCCAGTGGATGAATTGCATGTGAGTGTGTGTGTGTGTGTGTGTGTGTGAGAAAGAGAGAGAGAGAGAGAGAGAGAGAGAGTCCTTACAGCAGTGAGACTAACAATCTCAGTAGTGTGACTTGCTACATTCCTTTAAAACACCTGTATAGAGGAAGTCATGATTTTATGAGAATAAAAATATTGATCAGTGGCTGCTTCCCCCCTCCAGTTTGCCTTTGTGCTCCTAGAGAGACTTAGAGTTGCTTAGAGTTGGTAGACACTACACTTGGCCTTTCTTATAGGCAAGGAACATAGCTTGCTGCCTGATATCTGGTCATTGCCCAGTGACTTTTATGAGGAATTCAAATGAGCCTAAATCTTGATATCTTATAATGTATTCCATGTATAAAGACTTGAAGATTTAGGAAAATTGAGTTGTGTGCTTAAAAATATTTTGTTTAATTATTGGAATTCATTTAAATGTAGTCCTATGTTTGGAGATATTTAATGATGACTTGCATATTACTTATTTTCTTTTGTCTTTAATTTTCAGAAACAAGTAGAAAAACAGATGAGCCACAACCAAAGGAAACAGGTGAGATTGCCAAATAAATAGTCTTTAATATACACTTAGGGAAAGTTGTCACACCATCCAAAATAACATGATAGTGCCATTTTATATCATTTGTTAAAGGAAATTACCACTGCAGTTCTTATTTCAATTACATTGTCAACAAGTTTTTAATAGGAGTCTACATGAACACTAAGAGCTAAGGCCTGGCCATAGGTGGCCTAGCTTCCAATCTTACTTTTGCCATTTATTACATGTATCTTTGGTAGAATTTTTTTAACCTTGAGGCCTCAGTATCCTCTTCTGTAGTATAGGAGTAATAAGAATATCAATTTGACAAAGCTGTGTTTCCAAATAGTAACTAAATTAAAGTATGTGTAAAGCACTTAAAGCAATGTCCACTACAGGGGAAGCCTTGGGAAATATTAAATAGTGTGTCTTGTTAAAATGTTGACAGGTATGCTAGTTACAGGATTCCAACCATGCATAGAACATGACATCAGTTTTCAAGGAACTGAGTTGTTGGAAAGAAAGATACACAGATGTAGCCATATTGAAAGAATTATCTGTGTCTTCCAAAAGTGCATGACAGAGGCATTGTAATAAATTTAATAATCCAGTAATATTTTGGCTCAATTCCCACAGAGAACTCTAAGCTTACCTGAAGCAAGGAATATTTTTTCAACATTAAAAATTATATAAATGATCAAAGAATAGTGGTTACATTTTCAATATAATTTTATTTGAAGATTAAACTTTATTTCAGTTTCAGGAGTGCTTTCAATTTGTAGTAATGAAAGCAGCATCTGTACTTGAGAGGTTGTAGTTTATACATGAAGCAGTGTTATGCAGGGTGTAAGCAATGCTCAGTGAGCATGGGCATTTCTGTCATCAGACTGTCATTTCACAGCCTGAAGTTAAGCACCAGGTATCCAGCTCACATGGTGTTATTTTATGACTAGGGTTTTTAAAATTTATTTATTTGTTCATTTATTTAAAAGACCAAGTGATAGAGATCTTCTCTCTCCTAATTCACTCCCCAAGTGGCCACAATACATGGCTAGACCAGGCCAAAACCAGTGCTTGAAACTCCAACCAGGTCTCCCTGCACATCAGCAGAGAGCTGGATGGGAAGTGCAGTAACTGGGACTTAACCTAGCACTCTGATATGGGATGTCGGCATCCCAAGGGATGGCTTCACTCACTGTGATGTAACACCTGCCTCATTGGTTGATTTTAGTTTTTTTTAAAGTAATATAAGGATATAGTTGAACAAGTCAAAGCTTTATAATGAAAATCAGCAATCCTCTGTCCTATTATGTCCTATGAATCCTATTCTCCAACATTCTTCTAGCTCTTTCTTTCTAGTACTTACCTTGCATTTCTGCATAATTCTGCAGGTTTTTTTTTCCCGAATATTGGAAACTGTTGACTGGTTTTGTTTTATAGACAACTTAGATTAGTTGACCATCATAGTCACACAAGCTCCGAATCCCCCACTATGTTATGATGTAACTATAATGGATAGTGATACTTGCCAAGGGGAAGAAATAAAGCAGAACGGAGCTCTGCTTATCAGCAGGTGTTAATAGGGTTGAGCATTTCCTGGACTCTGGAAACTCCCTTGGCTTGGCTTGCTGGTTACCACATTTACTCTCCACTGTTTGTTCTTTTTGAGCTCTTTTATTGGGGGGAGGGGTGGGATTTAAAAAGAAATTAATTATTTGAGAGGCAGAGAAAGAGAGACAGTGTTTCCATTAACTGACTCACTCCCCAACTACCTAGAGGTAGCAGGGATAGGCTGTGACAAAGCCAGGAATCAGGAATGCAATCTAGGCTCTCCACATGAATGGCAGAGACCCAATTACTTGAGCCCTCATCTCTGACCTCCAGCCTCTGAACTGACTTGGAGCTGGAGTCATCCCTCTCTTTAGAATCCAGTATCTTCTGGGATAGGAACCAGCATGCAGAAAACAAAATCTGTGGATGCCCAAGTCCCTTGGATAAATGGGGGTGGGCATTTGGTGCATTGGTTGAAATGCTGTTTGGGATGCCTGCATCCTATATCACAGTGCCTGTGTTCAAGTTTTGGTTCCACTCCAGATTCCAACTTCCTGCCAGTGTACACCCTGGGAGGCAGCAGGTGATGGCTCCAGTACTTGGTTCCCTGACACCCACATGGAAGACCTGGATTACGCTCATGGCTCCCAGCTTTGGCCTGGCTCAGCCCTGGCAGCAAGTACTTGGGGAGTAAAACAGTGATAAGAAATTTCTCTCTCTCTCTCTCTTTCTCTCTCTCTCAAATAAATAAAAATTTTACAAGTAAATAAAATGGTATACATATTGAACATAATCTAAGTTCCTCCTCCCCTATATTTGGAGTAATCTCTATATCATTTGTAGTATCTAATGCAATGTGAATGCTATGTAAATAGTTTTTATATTGTATTTTTAGGAATAATAACAAAAATGTCTATACACATCCAGTATAGTTTTTGATTTCATGTTTTTAATCCTTAGTTAGTTGTACCTGAGGATATGGAACTTGCAGGTGTAGAAGGCCAACTGTGCTTGCTTCCATCCACCCTGACCCACCACCACAGGTCCTAGCCACCACCGACTGTTGCCTGGAGATTTCCAGGAGCCTCCTGAATGCTCTTCCTGCCTCCACCTTCCTGTCCCGTCCATCTTTCTCAGTACCGTGCTCACAATGACCCTTTTCAGGTCTAGGTCATCATGTTGCTGAGATGCTCCAGCATCTGTGGATCTCCCATAAGGCAATGCAAGGGCCTTTGCAGAGCGTAACAGGGCCTCCACCATCTGCCCTCCCTTCTCCCAGTTTCCTCTCCACTTTCATGTCCGTGACTCTCTCTTCTCTGCTCTTCTGACTCTGCTATGCTTGCTTCCAAGCCAAGCACACACAGGAATCAGGGCCTTTGCACTGGCTGCTTCCACCAAGCCCAGTGTTCTTCCCCTGGATATATCACCAGGACTTGCTCCTTGAGTCTCTGCTTAACTACTGCCCTCTCCCGTGGGTTCTCTTGGCCCTGATCTTACTTAAGATTGCAGCACCTTACACTCCATGTCCTGTTTCCTTGCTTCATTTTCTCCATTGCACTGTCAACATGTGATGTATTTAATAGCTTACTTCTTTAGTCTTTTTGGTCTGAGTCTCCCGCTGGAATGAAGGGAGGCATATGTTTGTTTTGCTCACTGCTGTACCCCCTGGGCCCTAATTAATAAGAGAATTAACATCAAAAGAGATCAAAGGCTCTATAAAACCCAAACTGGAGGGATAATAGCCACAGCTCTGATGGAACTCCAAGGATGGGAATCTGTGGGAGACCCAAAATATGAGAGTGATCTGGGACAAAGAGACTGCTGCTGTCCTCCTAAGAAACACAAGCAATGCTGTGGTCTGCTCTCCTGTGGCTAAAAGTGCCTAACTCAGCAGACACTTGGAGTCATCATTCCCATGCTATTTGGAGCACAGAATTAATAAAGAAAATCTTTATATGAAAACCATTTTACATCCAATTTTTTCTTACAGAAATGAGGGTATTTGTCCTTATGCCTTGCCGAGTGCATGTCATAGCACAAGGATAAACTAAAAGCAGTATCTGTGCATCGTAACTGCAGTCTACTACCTTTGTTAATACCTGAATTTCAGTCTACTTTTATTATTATCCAAATATCTGGACTTTGGGTTGCCTGATTGAAAATTATTTCTTTGACTTGGGACTCTAATATAGGTGTGCCAATTTTAAAAAATTTTATATAGGACTTGTAAAAAATCCACATTTATTTTTATAACCAATTATGAAAAAAAAGGTATTCTTACCCCCAAAGACAGACACACATAATTTAAGAATAAAGGATGGTGCTTCAACTTGAATAAGTAAAGCTTTATGAAGAAAATCACTGCTATGATCTACATCACTCAGTTGACCTGGGAACCCTCTCTGTGCCAGCATGGGGCTCCAAAACAGAAAGGCCATGCTTCAGCATCACGTCCACTCAAGTCTTACTTTCAGAAACCCAGATTCCAGAAAGTAACAGAAAACACAGGAAAACCAAATGCTCTTTCTCTTTTGTTCATGATTTCCTATTAAGCATTGCTTAGGAAAGCAAGCGCTTTTAAGTAAAATTTTAGTTTTCTTAACAGTCTCCGATATGCACCCTCCTCCCTGTTTGTCTTCAAGAGTTGAATTCTAGGTCAGGTTCAGACCAACACTACAAATCACCACATCCCCATCACAATAACATTGAGTTATATACAGTTGGAAAAACTCAAATTTCAGTGACTTAAAAAGGCAAGAGTTTACTTCTCACTAGATAATCTAGGGCCAGTTTAGTAGGTCAAGAGGGACCCAACTCTTCTCTTGCCGTTCTGCTATGCTTCGTCTTCATATTCCTTTACAATTTTTATAGCCTTTTATCTCCATCCATGTAACAGAATGGGGGATTGGAGAAAATGTGGGTTTCTCAGAAGAACTACATGGAACTGATAGAATTTTGTTAAAGCTAAAATTCAGGGTTCTGGTTTAAGGAAGAAGAGAATGTTGAATATTGAGAGAAAATTGTAATTAGCAGACTTGGACAGGCAGTAATTTACTCCTTTTGTTACTAGATGTGTTCAACCACCATATTTAAAGAGCATAGCTACCATTTGATGCTGCAAAGCTTCATATATATATTACATATTATATATATATATTAGAGAAGGAGGCATAAATTTTTAAATGATCATCAGCTTCCCATTATTCATAAAAATGCAATTCTCCATCCCTTTTAATACCTACCTACCTATTAACATTTCAGGCACTGTTTTAGATGAGAGATAATTCCTTGGTCTTTAGATAAGACCAATTCCTGCCTTCAGGGAGCTCATATCCAGGTGAGGAGATCAGAAATCCACACAAAAACCCAAGCCGTGATTTTCTGAGCAAAGAGAGCAGGAGAGTATGCTGGAGGGAGGTGAGCAGTAAGGGAAGAAGTCTCCTGAGGAGGCATCCTTGCCAAGTTACAAACACTGAGCAGAAGAACCATCTGCACAGGTCCCCAGGGCACTCTGAGGAGAGGAGCAGTCTGCAGAGGAGCTGAGAACACCTTAGTGGAGAAATGGTCTGTGCGAATGTCTTGGGAACTCTGAGCATGGCAAGGGTCTAAGAGCATTCTTAGCAGAACTCCAGTCTTTGCAAAGGTCCTGAGAAGGAAAAATCTCACAAAGTTGGAGCACCCTGAACTGACTAAGAATGTGAGACATAGAGAAAATTAGAGAGCAGCCTGTGGCAGAGCCTGAACGCGGTTCTCCTTTCAAGGTATGCCATCCCCAGCTCACAGAGATCCTGTGCCAGACAGAGCCAGAGGTCTTTCCCCTTGGAACATTGACTGGCTTGTTTCTGAGAGGTCCAGCATGCTGCAGGCGTACAAGCTAGGGACCTAGGAGACCAGATGATGGGTGTGATTTATTTGCAGATGAAACAGAGCACTAGCAAACCTGTTGCAGACCTGCTGCTCACTATGTTATCATGTGACCACACTGCTGCCTCTCTCACTCTGAGTCTTAGCAGTGCTCCACTGGGTGTTCCTTGTGCCCATGTCTAACCTCCAGCTGCCAGAGGCTGTGGTCCTACAGGGATGTTCCTATGGGGATGCTCCAGGATAGGTTGGCTTGCTGGGCCTGTGCAGAGAAACCATGCAACAGTTTGACAGAATTACCACGCTCTGATCTTTTTTTTTTAAGATTTATTTATTAATTTGAAAATCAGAGTTACACAGAGAGAGAAGGAGAGACAGACAGAAATCTTCCATCTGCTAGTTCACTCCCCAGTTGACCACAATGGCTGGAGCTGCACTGATCTGAAGCCAGGAGCCGGGAGCTTCTTCCAGGTCTCTCACTTGGGTGCAGGGGCCCAAGGACATGGGCCATCTTCTACTGCTTTCCCAGACCACAGCAGAGAGCTGGATTGGAAGAGCAGCCGAGTCTTGAACTGGCACCCATATGGGATGCCGGCACTGCAGACGGCAACTGTACCCACTATGCCACAGTGCCGGCCCCATCACACTCTGATGTTTAAAAAGAACAGTTTAGATCATCAACCACCAAGGCTAAGATATTTTATGAAGGATGAAATGCAGGCAGTCAAAATCATAAGAAATAATCAGTGTTACCACAGATTCAGTGAAACTTATTTATGCAAATCGTTAGCTTTAAGAATTCCATGTATTTTTTTATTCAAAATGGATTCCTCGGATGCTGTTGCCTGGCAGGGAAGAGGGAAGGGGACATATTCATGTTTGGAATGTGTAGTGAAAAAATTGTGCTTCAGTAGTCAGATTTTGCTTCATAATAATAAGTTGGGATATTTTTAATGGAAATTATCAGTTAGTCTCAGGATAAATTATCAGGCTGACTAGTTTCCTACCTGTATTTCCCTCACTCCTGAATATTGATGAGGAGCTGCTGGGGGGGGGGGACAATGGTGTTTTCCCTTAGAATTAATAATCACTTGACTTCTTTCTTCCTTTGAAGAGCCATATTTAGTATATTTTTGTAGAGTCAAAGGATTGGAATAGGGCTTTGTCCAAAATAGGCCTTCATTTGGAGATTCTGATTCTGAAATTGAATGAGCTTATTTATGTTTTGATAACATTGTTATATCAACTTCTCCCCACTGGATGTCATCTTTTCCCACATATTCTGTATTCCACAGCCATGAAATGTGAGTGTGAACCACCATACAGTATAATCCGAAGCAAACCTCGCTTATTAGGTGTCGATACAAACAGTTGTTTTTTAAATTTGTTTTCCAATACGTATTGAGTGCTTCCTAAGTGCCACATGCTGTTTTAGGAACAGGGACCAAAGTACGCAATAAAATAAAGTCCTAGTTCTTGTGGTGCTTACATTTCAGTGTTGTGTGTGTTGAGAGGTGGGAGCATATAGGTCGTTTTTTAAAATTAAAATAGAGTAGGCAATGCTAGTTGCACAAGGAAACAGATAAACAAGAAAAGAGGACAGTGACAGTGGGCAGGAGATGTTGGTTTATAGATAGGCCTCGTGGTTGGTAACATTTAAGCAGATACAATGGGGCAAGTGTGACATGTCCCAGTGGTATAAGGACATCATCTTCATCCCTGGGGCTTATGTGCTTAGTGTGTTTGAAGATGAGCAGGGAGGTGGTTACTGGTGGGGAAGACAGGAGGGGATGAGGTCAGAGAGGTCGAGGATCCAGATCACAAGGGGCTTTGAAGGGCAGAGCAGAGGTCTGTGTATTGTCTCTAGTGAGATTAAAGCCACTGGCAGATTCCAGGGGGGAAGATTGCTGTGGTCTGCCCTAGGTTTTCAAAAGATCATGTGGCTATAGCAGTGCAGGATTGGAAGCAAAGGGGCCAAGCAGGAGGCCACTGCACTAGTCCAGGCCAGAGATGTTGATGAACAGGATTAGGGTTTATGGTAGAATTGGTGAACCGTGGTTAGATTCTGCTTGTATTTGGACCTAAAGTCAGTAGGGTTTGCTAAGGGAAGGGATGATAAGATATGAGAGAGAGAGAGAGAGAGGTGTCAAACATGGCTCTACACTTCTTTAAAAGGTGTGTGATTTGACAAACTTACTGAAAACAAAAGTAGGATTTAGTACATATAAAAAGTCAGCTTTGAATTTAGGAATTGTTGGTCTTTAAAGAATTCTGAAGAGCAATGGAATACCCATACCTGCAAAAAGGAAATAAGTTTTTACTTTGGTGTGAGGTGGGTATTGCATTTGTATTGTGGATGTTTCCTGAAAATCTCTTTTGATTTAGACTAATATTTAATATCCCATTATATTATTCATTAGAATTAAGAAAGTGCTTAAAAGTAGGAGGGCACTTGAAAAAGTTCATGTAATATGTGCCCTATGAAGAAACTATGCATAGATTTCAAAGTTTAATTACACCAAAATAAAATTCTTCTTTAAAATTATATTTTTCCATTTTTCCATCCACTTTCTGAAGTACCCTGGTATATATTGTTAGTATCTTCAAATAGACATTTAAAGATTTCCTGGCTAGTATTTGCATTCATTTAAAATATAATTTTCCATACCCTTAAGAAAACACTAGATGGCACTAGAAAACAAGTCATTGTCACACTAGCAGACAATGTCTTCAACTTATAGGTGGAAACGACTGTATTAATAGCCCGTAGAGCAGCTTGGTACAACCAGTACTTTCTGTGGATATTTTTCAATTCTGTGTAATCATAATGAAAATAAAGATAGACTAAACATAGATAATAATAAAACCCCAATCAGAAATTGTCTTGTGATTTTTTTAAACATCTATGAAGTTTTTCCTGTAATTCTTACACTGTATATATTTGAGCAAAAATTGTTCTCCATTGGTATGAGAATAAAAATGAAGCCCCTTACTGCAGCATATAAAGCATCTCAGGATCTAGTTCCCCTGCCATGGCTTTCCTAATTCTCTTCCTTGTCTCCCCAGTTCCCTTTTATCAGACACTCCTGTCACTCAGAACTGAGCTTGGGAATTACTTCTTCCAGGAAGTCGACTTTGATTGCACTCCCCAAAGAGGAGATGTGTTGCTTCATTTGTTCCCAAGACACCTTGTGCCTACAGTTTTCTGGCATATGTCGTGAATTTTCTCCTTAATTTGTAGACAAAAAAAAATTTCTTGAGGATAGGAACCATGACCAGCAACCCCCTACCCCAACATTGTATTGGAGTTCTCAGAGCTCTGCAAAGGGATAAAGCCATGGGATGTGTGTGTGTGTGTGTGTGTGTGTGTATGTATGTATGTTTGTGTGTGTATAGACGTAGAGATAGAGATTTATTTTAAAGAATTGACTCACAAGACTGTAGAGTAGGAATGGCATTGCCAAAAACAATAGGATAGTCAGGGTCATGCTGGATTCTGGAGGCAGAATCCCTCCCTTCTTATGGGAGGACAGTCCTTTTCTTAAACCCTTCATCTAATTGGATGAGGTCTACCCAAAGTATGGACAGTAATTTGCTTTTACTCAAAGTATTGATTTAAGTGTTATTCTCACTTTAAGAAATCTTTATAGCAAAAACCAGACATGTTTGACCAAGTTTTCTGGATACTATGACCTAGCCAGATGGACACATAAAATTAACCATCACTCCTTGCAGTGGCACTTAACCATGGTATTGAAAATACTGCATCAGTAATTTTTTAAATTTTTTTTAATTTTAATTTTATTTATTTTTTTTATTTTTGACAGGCAGAGTGGACAGTGAGAGAGAGACAGAGAGAAAGGTCTTCCTTTTTGCCATTGGTTCACCCTCCAATGGCCGCCGGGGCCAGCGCGCTGCGACAGGCGCACGGCGCTGATCCGATGGCAGGAGCCAGGTGCTTCTCCTGGTCTCCCATGGGGTGCAAGGCCCAAGCACTTGGGCCATCCTCCACTGCACTTCCGGGCCACAGCAGAGAGCTGGCCTGGAAGAGGGGCAACCAGGACAGACTCCGGAGCCCCGACCGGGACTAGAACCCAGTGTGCCGGCACCGCAAGGCAGAGGATTAGCCTGTTGAGCCACAGTGCCAGCCTGCATAATTAATTTTAATATGAAAACATGGAATTAATCTTTCTCTTTAATTCTCTCTTCATCTGATGGTGATAACAGGAGAAGTAAATAGCTTAAATGGTGAGCAGGAAGAGTTTATAAACAGAAAACATATGAATGAAAAGTTTCTACAATCTACAAACCACATTTCAAGTTATTTTTATATGGGTTCTCACTTAATCTTTAACCCCAAATCCTGTAAATTAAACAGTTTTCAACTACTCTTTTCTTCCTTTCTTTCTCCCGCACTTCTGGAATGCTGTTACATGTGTTTTGTAATACTTGTTAATGCTCTACGAGTCTATGAAACTTTTTCATTTTTTCCCTAAGGGATTGCATCATTTCTATGGCTCTGTCTTCAAGTTCAGTGATGCTTCTCATGTTTTAAATCTGCTCTCGAGCCCATTTACTAAAGTTTTCATTTTCCCTGTTGTTCTTTTCAGCTCTGGAATTTTAAACACTTCCTTCTGATAGTTTTGTATTTCATTATTGAGTTCAATATGAGTGCATTCATTAATACCATGTTTTTCTTTAATTCTTTGTACTTATTTATAATTAGTGATTTGAAGTTATTTGTAATAAACTCAACATCTAGCACAAAGGCATTTGTTTTTCGCTACATTTTGTTTTTCCTGAGTGTAAGTCAGGTGATTCCTATTCTTGCCCTACTAATTTTGGTTGAAAACTGCATTGTATATAAAAATATTGCAGAAGTTCTGGAATTTGTTTTGTTTTCATTTTTCCAGAAGATTGTTGGTTCATAGTGGACACTTAACTTGCCTGGACTAAAACTGAAAAATATGTGGTGTAAAGCAAAGAGCTCTCTGCACGGGGTTTTTTGTTTGTTTTTTATTTTTGTTTATTCTTGCTTTCAATTGCTATTTTTTAAAGTCTAGCACTCTGGGTGGCAGGGTGGAGATGCCTTGTGCCTGCAGAGCTTCTTGGCCCACCAAAGAGTTGGGCAGAATCTCTGCTCAGTTTGTGGGCCTGCTTCTGGGACTTACCATGGAAACTGCCAGTTACTCCAGCAGTCCCAAGTGCTGCCTTTTTATAATTCAAGCCAGCTGGACTTCAAGTTTCTGTTTCACAAAATGTGGTTTTTTCAACCTTTATTTATAAGATGCAAACGAATTTCATCTATTTAATATATACAGATTTAGGAGCACAGTGATACTTCTCACTCTCCCCTCTCTCCCACACTCCCACCCTCTCTCCTCCTTCCTTTCTTATCCTGTTTATTTTTATTTTATTTAGCTTATTTTGTAATCATAAGATTAATCCTTCACTAAGTTAGAATTCAACAAATAGGAAAAAAAAAAAAAAAGACTGTTCTTCAACATTAGAAACAAGGGCTGTAAACAACAAACATATCCCAAAATGTCAATTTCACTCATATGCATTTTTTGTACTCTATTAGTTATCAAAGATCACAGAAAACATATGATTTTTGTCTTTTCTGTACTGGCTTATTTCACTGAGTATAATGGTTTGTGGTTGCATCCAGTTTGTTACAAAAGACAGAATTTCATTCTTTTTTTACAACTGAGTAGTATTCCTTTTTTTAAATTTTATCTTTTTTTATTTTTTTCTCCTCCGCACCAAAAGAAACCTTTTATTTAAGGAATATGGACTTCATGCATTTCATAAGTACAATTTTAGGAATATAATGATTCTTCCTACCATACCTGCCCTCCCACACATCCTCATTCTCCCTCTCCCATTCCCATTCTCATTCTCCCCACAGATCCATTTTCAATTAACTTTATAAATAGAAGTCTAACTCTATACTAAGAGTTCAACAATTTGTGCAGTAAAAAAACACTGGAAAAAAAGAAAAAAACTTCTCAGTAGTCAAGACAAGGATTGTTCAAAGTCATTGCATCTTGAAGTTAATTTCAATTTTTTTTTTTTGTAGAAACTTATTTAACTTTGATGAAGCACCCAAGAATGATACATATTTTGGGGGCACTTAGACATAGTTATAATAAAACTCTTTGAGGACACAGGTGCTGCGTGGGAAGTTAGTGCACAGTGACTCTTGTTGTTAATTTAACAATTAACACTCTTATGTATGATGTCAGTGACCACCTGAGGCTCTTGGCATGAGCTGCTTAGGCTGCTGGAAGCCTTCTGAATCCATAAAATCATTATTTAGACAAGGCAGTAAACAAAGTAGAAGTTCTGTCCTCCCTTCAGAGAAAAGTACCTCCTTCTTTGATGACCGTTTCTTTCCACTGGGGTCTCATCCACTGAGATACTTTGTGTAGGACATTTTTTGCCTCAGTATCTTGGCTTTCCATGCCTGAAGTGCTCTCGTGGGATTTTCAGCCAGACCAGAATGCCTTAAAAGATGATTCTGAGGCCGGCGCCGTGGCTCAACAGGCTAATCCTCCACCTTGCGGCGCCGGCACACCGGGTTCTAGTCCCGGTCGGGGCACCGGATTCTGTCCCGGTTGCCCCTCTTCCAGGCCAGCCCTCTGCTGTGGCCCAGGAGTGCAGTGGAGGATGGCCCAGGTGCTTGGGCCCTGCACCCCATGGGGAGACCAGGAAAAGCACCTGGCTCCTGGCTCCTGCCATCGGACGAGCGCGGTGCGCCGGCCGCAGCGCGCCGACCGCGGCGGCCATTGGAGGGTGAACCAACGGCAAAGGAAGACCTTTCTCTCTGTCTCTCTCTCTCACTGTCCACTCTGCCTGTAAAAAAAAAAAAAAAAAAGATGATTCTGAGGTCAGAGTGCTGTGTAGAGCGATTGTCATTCTATGAGTCTGCTGTGTGGACTGCTTCCCATGTTAGAGAATTCATTCCTTTTTAATTCTATTATTATTACCAAACCCTTAATCATATCCATATGATCACTTTAACAATTAAGATGGTATTTATACCACCCATGGCAACTTTTTTAATGTATGCAGAATTATATAGCTTTATAGTTACAAAACTTCATATACTTCATAATTATAACTTTAGGAACATGGTGATTCTTCCCACTGTGCCCACCCATACTCCAAACCCCTCTTCCTCCTCCCTCTCTTCTTCCCACTCTTATTTTTTACTGAGATTTATTTTGAATTGACTTTATACAAATATGTTTAACTCTATGTTAATTAAAGAATTCAACAAATAGTATTTAAAAAATAAACTGTTCCTCAACAGTCGAGACGGGGGATGTTCAAGTCATTGCTTCTTCTCAAACTGTCAATTTCACGTCTAGAGATTGCCTTTTATGTGCTCTGTTAGTTATCATAGGTCAGGGAGAACATACCTATTTGTCCGTTTGGGACTAGCTTATTTCACAAAGTATGACATTTTCCAGATTCATCAATTTTGTTGTAAAAAACCAGATTACATTTTTACGGCTGTGTAGTATTCCATAATGTACATATCCCATTACTTCTTTTTTTTTAACTTTTACTTATTAAATATAAATTTCCTAAGTATAGTTTTGGATTACAGTGGCTTCTGCCCCCCCAATAACTTCCCTCCCACCCACAACCCTCCCATCTCCCACTCCCTCTTCCCTTCCATTCACATCAAGATTCATTTTCAATTATCTTTATATACAGAAGATCAATTTAGTATATATTAAGTAAAGATTTCAACCGTTTGCACTCACACAGAAACACAAAGTGTAAAGTACTGTTTGAGTACTAGCGATAACATTAATTCACATTGTCCAACACATTAAGGACAGAGATCCTACATGAGGAATAAGTACACCGTGACTCCTGTTGCTGGCTTAACAATTGACACTCTTGTTTTTGGTGTCAGTAATTACCCTAGGCTCTTGTCATGGGTAATCACCATGGCTCTTGTCAAAAGGCTATGGAAACCTTTTGAGTTCGCCAACTCTGATCTTATTTAGACAAGGTCATAGTCAAAGTGAAAGTTCTCTCCTCCCTTCAGAGAAAGGTACCTCCTTCTTTGATGGCCCATTCTTTCCACTGGGATCTCACTTGCAGAGATCTTTCATTTAGTTTTTTTTTTTTTTTTTTTTTTTTTTTTTGCCAGAGTGTCTTGGCTTTCTATATCTAAAATACTCTTATGGGCTCGTCAGCCAGACCCAAATGCTTTAAGGGCTGATTCTGAGGCCAGAGTGCTGTTTAGGACATCTGCCATTCTGTGAGTCTGCTGTGTATCCCACTTCCCATGTTGGATCATTCTCTCCTTTTTTATTCTATCAGTTAGTATTTGCAGACACTAGTCTTGTTTGTGTGATCCCTTTGACTCTTAATCCTATCATTATGATCAATTGTGAACTGAAACTGATCACTTGGACTAGTGAGATGGCATTGGTACATGCCACCTTGATGGGATTGAATTGGAATCCCATGGCACATTTCTAACTCTAGCATTTGGGGCAAGTCCGATTGAGCATGTCCCAAATTGTATATTTCCTCCCTCTCTTATTCCCACTCTCATATTTAACAGGGGTCACTTTTCAGTTAAAATTTAAACACCTAAGAATAATTGTGTGTTAATTAAGAGTTCAACCAATAGTATTAACTAGAACAAAAAAATACTAAAAGGGGTAAAGTATTAAGTTGTTCATTGGCAGTCAGGACAAGGTCTGATCAAGTCACTGTTTCTCATAGTGTTCATTTCACTTCAACAGGTTTCCTTTTTGGTGTTCAGTTAGTTGTCACCAATCAGGGAGAAGATATTTGTCTCTTTGGGACTGGCTTATTTCACTCAGCATGATGTTTTCCAGATTCCTCCATTTTGTTGCAAATGACTGGATTTCATTGTTTTTTTACTGCTGTATAGTATTCCATAGAGTACATATCCCATAATTTCTTTATTCAGTCTACTGTTGATGGGCATTTAGGTTGATTCCAGGTCTTAGCTCTTGTGACTTGAGCTGCAATAAACACTAAGGTGCAGACAGCTTTTTTGTTTGCCAATTTAATTTCCTTTGGGTAAATTCCAAGGAGTGGGTTGGCTGAGTCATATGATAGGTCTATATTCAGTTTTCTGAGGAATTTCCAAACTGTCTTCCTTAGTGGCTTTACCAGTTTACATTCCCGCCAGTAGTGGATTAAGGTACCTTTTTCCCCACATCCTTGCCAGCATTTGTTGTTTGTATTGTTCTGTATGTGAGCCATTCTAACTGGGGTGAGGTGAAACCTCATTGTAGTTTTGATTTGCATTTCCCTGATGGCTAGTGATCCTGAACATTTTTTCTTGTGTCTGTTTGCCATTTGGATTTCCTCCTTTGAAAAATGTCTGTTTAAGTCCTTTGCCCATTTCTTCACTGGATTGTTTGTTTTGTTGTTGTATAGTTTCTTGATCTCTATAATCTGGTTATTAATCTTTTATTAGTTGAATAGTTTGCAAATAATTTCTCCCATTCTGCCAGTTGCTGCTTCACTTTCATATTTCTTTTGCAGTACAGAAGCTTCTCAATTTGATCTAATATCATTTGTGAATTTTGACTTTGATTACTTGTGCCCCTGGGGTCTTTCCCAAGAAGTCTTTGCTTATGGCAATGTCTTCCAGGGTTTCCCCAATGTTCTCTAATAATTTGATGGTGTCAGGTCATAGATTTAAGTCTTTAATACATTTTTAGTGGGTTTTTGTGTAAGGGGTAAGGTAGGGATCTTGCTTCACACTTGTGCATGTGGAAATCCAGTTTTCCCAGCACCACTTGTTGAATAGACTGTCTAATTTTAGCCCCTCTGTTAAATAGAAGTTGATTTTAGATGCTAGGATTGATTTCTGGCATTTCTGTTCTATTCCATTGGCCTATTCATCTGTTTTTGTTCCAGTACCAGCCTGTTTTGATTATAACTGCCCTGTAGTATGTCTTGAAATCTGGTATTGTGTTGCCTCCAGCTTCTGTTTTATAGGTTGCTTTAGCTATTTGGGGTCTCCTGTGTTTCCATATGAATTTCAGCATTTTTTCCTTATCTGAGAAGAATGTCCTTGGTATTTGATTGGTATTGCATTGAATCTGTAAATTGCTTTTGGTAGTAGGAATTTTGATGATGTTGATTCTTCACAGATTTTTCCAACTTTTTGTATCTTCTTCTATTTCTTTATATTTTGTAATTCTCATTGTAGAGATCTTTGACATTTTTGGTTAAATTTATTACAAGGTATTTGATTTTTTTGTAGCTATTGTGAATGGGATTGATCTTAGAAGTTCTTTCTTAGCCATGGCATTGTCTTTGTATGCAAAGGATGTTGATTTTTGTCTATTGATTTTATATCCTGTGACTTTACCAAACTCTTCTATGAGTTCTAGTAGTCTCTTAGTGGAGTCTTTTGGATACCCTATATATAGAATCATGTCAACTGCAAATAGGGATAATTGGACTTCCTCCTTCCCAAATTATATCCCTTTTGATTTCTTTTTCTTGCCTAATGGCTCTGGCTAAAACTTTAAGGACTATATTGAATAGCAATGGTGACAGTTGGCATCCTTGTCTTATTCCAGATCTCAGTGGAAATGCTTCTAACTTTTCATAGTTCAATAGGATGCTGGCAGTGGGTTTGTCATAAATTGCCTTGATTGTGTTGAGGAATGTTCCTTTCTATCCAATTCGCTTAGTTTTCAACATGAAAGGGTATTGTATTTTATCAAATGCTTTATCTGCACCTATTGATAATCATATGGCTTTTGGTCTTCAGTTTGTTACTGTGATGTATCACATTTATTGATTTGCGAATGTTGAAACATCCCTGCATACCAGGGATAAATACTACTTGGTCCAAGTGAATGATCTTTCTGATTCAATTGGCTAGAATTTTGTTGAGGATTTTTGTGTCTGTTCATCAGGGAAATTGGTCTGTAGTTCTCTTTCTTTTTTTTTAAGTTTTTATTTAATGAATGAATTTTTATATAGATATAACTTTAGGAATATAGTGGTTCTTTCCCCCATACCCACCCTCCCACCCCAACTCACATTCCATCTCCCTCTCCCTCTCCCATCTCCTTCATTATGGTTCACTTTTAATTTGATTTTATATACAGAGGACCAATTCCATGTTAAGCATAGATTTCAACAGTTTGTACCCACCTGCACACACACAACATATATAGAACAGTTTGAGAACAAGATTTGCAGTTGATTCTCATAGCATAACTCACTAAGGATGAAGGTCCTTCCTGGGGAATAAGTGTACAGTGACTTCTGTTGTTCCTTTAACAAATATTACTCTTATTTATGACATCAGTGATCACCTGAGTCTCCTGCCATGGGCTGCCAAGGTTATGGAAGCTTTTTGTGACCATAGACTCCATTGGTATTCAGACACAGCCATAAGCAAAGTGGATGTTCTCTCCTCCCTTCAGAAGAGAGTACATACTTGTTTGATGGCCCATTCTTTCCACTGAGGCCTCACAGAGATCCTCTGTGTAGGATATTTTTTTTTGCCACAGAGTCTTGGCTTTGCATGCCTGAAATGCTCTCAGAGGCCTTTCAGCCAGACCAGGAAGCTTTAAGGGTTGATTTTGAGGTCAGAAGGTTATTTACAGTGAATGTCATACTAGGAATCTGCTATGTGGGCTGCTTCCCATATTGAACTTTCCTTCTTTTTTAATTCTATTATCATTACCAGGCATTTGATTTTTTATATGATAACTTTTTCACTTAAACCTATTTATATGTTGACTTTAACACTTAATATGATCATTTTAACAGTTAAGATGGCATTCGTACCAACGATTTTTATGGGTTTGGAGTCCCATGACATATTTTTAGGCTGTAACTTTAGAAGTTAAGTCTGTAGGACTGTATGCAGAACCATACTGCTTTATAGTTATACAGTTCTCTTTCTCAGTTGCATCTTTTTCAGGTTTAGGAATTAAGGTAATGCTGGATTCATAGAAAGAATTTGAGCAGGTGCCGTGGCTCAATAGGCTAATCCTCCGCCTGCAGCGCCAGCACACCGGGTTCTAGTCCCGGTCAGGACACTGGATTCTGTCCCAGTTGCCCCTCTTCCAGTCCAGCTCTCTGCTGTGGCCAGGGAGTGCAGGGAAGGATGGCCCAAGTCCTTGGGCCCTGCACCAGCATGGGAGACCAGGAGAAGCACCTGGCTCCTGCCTTCAGATCAGCGCGGTGTGCAGGCCGCAGCATGCCAGCTGCAGTGGCCATTGGAGGGTGAACCAATGGTAAAGGAAGACCTTTCTCTCTGTCTTTCTCTCTCTCTCACTGTCCACTCTGCCTGTCAAAAAAAAAAAAAAAAAGAAAAGAAAAAGAAAGAAAGAATTTGAGAGGATTCCCTCACTTTCAATTGTTTTGAATAACTTGAGAAGAATTGAAGTTAGTTCTTTCAATATTTGGTGAAGCCATCCAGTCCCTGGCTTTTCTTTGTTAGGAGGATCTTTATTACTGATTGAATTTCCATCTTGATTATGGATTTGTTTAGGTTTTCTGTCTTCATAGCTCAAGTTAGGTGGATTGTATGTGTCCAGGAATCTATCGATTTCTTCTAGGTTCCCAGTTTGTTGGCAAATAGCTCTTTGTTGTAATTTATGATGATTCTTTTTATGTCTGTGTTGTCTCTTGTTACATTCCCTTTTTCATCTCTAATTTTATTGATTTGGATATTCTCTCTCCTTTTTTTTTTGGTAAGTTGGGCCAATAGTGTGTCAATTTTGTTTATCTTTTTCAAAAAAAAAAAAACAGCTCTTTATTTTGCTGATATTTTATATTGTATTTTTTGGTTTCAGTTTTGTTGATTTCTTCTCTAATTTTAATTATTTATTTTCTTCTATTTTTGGGTTTGTTTTGCTGTTGTTTTTCTAGATCCTTGATTGATAGGTCATTTATTTTGTGCCTTTCCACTTCTTGCCTTACAACTTCTTGCTGTAGGCACCAATTACTGTAAACTTTCCTCTTAGCACTACTTTTGCTATATCCCATGAGTTTCTATATGTTGTATTGTCATCTTCATTTGCTTCTGGAAATTTCTTCATTTCTGACTCATTTCCAGAACTATATTGAATAGCCAGAGTGAAAGTGGGCATCGTTTTCAGATTCTGTGTCTTAGTAGAAATGCTTTCAATTTCTCCCCATTCAATATAATGTTGGCTATTGGCTGTGAGTTTATCATGTATTGACTTGATTGCATTGAGGAATGTCCCTTCTATACCCAGTATTCATAGGGTTTTTATTTTGAAAGCATATTGTATTTTCTCCAAGGCACTAATTGCTATAAACTTCCCTCTTAACATTGCTTTTTCTGTATCCCATAAGTTTTGATAAGGTATATTGTTATCTTCAATCATTTACAGGAATTTTTTTTATTTCCCTTTTGATTTCTTTTATGACCTACTGTTCATTCAGGAGTGTTTCATTCAGTCTCCATATGTTTGCATATTTTCTAGAGATTTTAAGTTGTTAACTTCAAGCTTTATTTTATTATGATCCAAAAAGATGCATGGTATGATTTCAATGTTTTCAACTTGCTGAGGCTTGCAGTATAGCCTAACATATGGTCTATCCTAGAGAAAGTTCCATGCACTAGTGAAAATAATATATATTCTTCAACTGTGGAGTAAAGTGTTCTGTAGATATCAGTTAGGTTCATTTGGTCCACAGTGTAGATTAGTTCTCTTGTTTCTTTGTTGATTTTCTGTCTAATTGTTCTGTCCATTGATGAAAGTGGGGTTTTGAAGTCCCCCATTACTATTGTATTACTGTTTTATTGGAGTCTATATATCCTTTTAGATCCATTAACATTTGTTTAAATAGCCAGGCACCCTGACATTGAATTCATATACATTTATTATAGTCCCATCACCTGTTAAATTGATCCATTAATCATTACACAATGTCCATCTTTGTCTCTTCTAGCAGTTTTTGTGTTAAAGTCTATTTTATCTGATATTAGGATGACTACACCTTCTTCTTTGTGCTTTCCATTAGCATAGAACATCTTTTTTCATTCTTTCACTTTCAGTTTTCATGTTATCTTTGTTGGTGAGGTGTGTTTCTTATAGACAGCAAAGAGATGGGTCTTGTTTTGTAATTCATTCAGCCAGCCTGTATCTTTTAATTGGAGAATTTAGGCCCATTTATACACATGGTCCAAAATGTGTGTTTTAAAAAATGCAGTCCAACAAACCATTAACAAACTTGTAAATCTCACCAGAAAAAGTTCTTTCAGACATAAACTCCAATAGTAGTCAGCTCCAAGAAGATCCCTAGTGATTCTTGCCTTCTTATATTCATGTATCTGTATAGTCTTCTCTCCATTGAATAGGGCTGAATTGTGTGGCCAATTAGATATTGTAGAAATAACAGTGACTTCCAAGGTTAGGTCATAAAGGACGTTGCAGGTTTTACTTTGTCCTTTAGATGTGCTCTGAGGGAAACCAGTCGCTACGTTAAGATAGCATATACCCAGGTCCCCATGGCAAGAAACTTCTCTAAGATAATAAATGTTTATGAATGTTGCAAACTGCTATGTTTGGGGTGAATTATTTTTGCAGTTATATATGGTTTCAACTTTTTCCTAATTTTTCATCAAACTTCCTGAAGCTATTCATGAAAGTGAAAAGTTATCATTCAGCCAGGGATTTGGACTGAGTTTATGCTTAAATTTTGGATTTCAGCCCACCTGTTACTCTTTTGCTCCCATAGTTTTCCATTCAGATTTCCATGTGGTTTGTTGCTCTAAATGCTGCCATCTGCCCCCTTTAGTAGGAAAGGCCACAGTTCATCCCGACTGACTTGGGGTGGTCAGAGAATACCACCTGCAAGAATATCATACACTCACCCTTCCTACCTAATGTGGGAAGAGTCTTTAAGAATGTACTCTTTATTTCTGTGTTTTAATCATTTTGAAATACCTTCAAATAGTTGTTTCCATTTTTTAGTAGTGTTCTACTAATTTCATGAAGTGCTAATAATAATAATATTCTCTGAATACTAGAAAGGCTAAACTCAAATTTATAAGTCATTCTGGATTCCCTGTGACCTGCTTATTCATATATTTTATCCATTTTTCCTTGAACTTTTTTTCTTTTTCTTTTTCTTTTTCTTGTTAATTCTGGGGTGTTATTTGGTCTGATACTAGTTCCTTGCTGGATTTTCATACTGTTAAAATATTTTCCCAGTTTTTTCTTTAGCTTCAGGAAGGATGCTTGACACATACATAGTGGTTGGAATAAATGATGCATGAGTGAATGCATAATAGTGCTTTGAGCAAGTCCAACAATTTTTCCTGGCTTTTCTGTGATTTTTTCATTTGAAAATAAGACATATACAAAAACATGATTCAGATGGCTTTGACCTGGGAGCTTGGAAGTAGGAAGTATGGTCCTTTCCTCAGTGAATTTAATCATGCATCTTATTTGGAAAGAACCCTAATATCTTGCTGCAAAGACACCTTTCTTGAAGTTTCAATCGTTCAGTCTCTGAGGGCCTTCCTATTGATGCACATGGGCTCAACCAAGGTATCACTGCCTTGAACACAATTCTGTGTGATCAGTATCATGAGATTTTCTGTCTTTGAGCTGCCCATAGGGGATTCTTTCACTCATTGTCTTTGACAGTCCTAAAACACAGACACTCATTATTAGTAAAACAACTCACCTATATATTGTTGCATAGGCTGGTAGTTCAATTCAGGCCATACTCCTAAATAATTTGTCCATATTCTGGAAGAGAAATGTATCAATAGTACATTTCAACCAACTTAGAGAAATGGTTGGGAAAAAAAAAAATCTCCCTCCTACCCTTGCAGCTGTGAAAGGAGGTTATGAGATAACTGCTGTTAAAGATTTATTATAGTCATTACATTCAACAGCTACAGTAGTTTTAGTGGTTCCTAAAATACACCAGCAGTTATTGTCTGATTACGTCTACAGATAAGTTAATTATAGGAGATTTCTGACTCTTATACACGTCTGATTTAGAGAGAAGTTTAATTACAGCAATTTTAGTGGCTTAAATAAGCTCAGCATATATTACCAGTCTCAGCAAGTGTAGTAGAGGTTTTGAGCTGTGTTGAGATACACATGCACTTTGTTTTTAGTTTTCATTTCATGATCTGTAGCCATACTGTAATATGCGTGATGATTTGGGACACCTGTTCCCACCAGAGTGAATCTTAGTCTGACACACCACAGGACTATTATAGCAAATTCCTCCTTATCATTAAAATCCCATTCTAATGCTTCCCATTGAGCACTCTGCATTTGACAGAGCTAATTTGTGTAATGATTGTGTCAATGTGTGTAGGAAAGTAAAATGGGTTTCTTAAGGGAAAAAAATCACATATTAGTGTGTTTTTAGATCAGCAGTAGGATCTTAATTTTTTTAATTGATGGGAAATGGAAATGGGATACCGTTTTCAAATTGGAATAATATACATAGTACTGTTTATTCACCTAGTAACCGAATGTATCCTGATGCAAACCAAAGGCCAATGTGTTAGCCTCTTATGCCCAAGCTAACTTAAAATGAAGCTTTCAAAAAATACAGTAAGAAGATGTTTAGTTGAGTATATTGATTGATTTAAATAGGGCTTTAAACTGTTGAAGGTATCAGTTTGAAGAATGCATTCCTGAAAATTTTCTTGATCTGCACTCTGTAAAGTTATTCCCCATGGTGTTCTTTATTCTTCTGATACAATGGTAGGTTCTACTGGCACTTGTAATAGTGCTTCTTTCCATGTATGTATGTTGTCATTTAGAAAGGAAATATGAATGGACTACTAAAATATAGTAGTCTCCCCTCAACTGTGGTTTTGCTTTCTGCTCTTTGTTACCCATGGTCTACTAGTACAAAATACAGAAATACAGGTCATTTGAAGGTCAGTAGCAACCCACTTGACTGTGTCATTCATCTGACATCATCTCCTTAGTTGGACTTGTGTCGTCTCACATCAACACAAGAAAGATGGGTCCAGTACAGTAAGATGTTTTAAGAGACAAACCACATTCATCTAAGTTGTATTATATCTTATTATTATCTCTTACTATGCCTAACTTATAAATTAAACTTGATCATAGGTATGTATGTAGATGCAGAAATACAGTATATATGGTGTTTGATAGAATGTGTGGTTTCAGGCATCCACTGGGGATCTCCTTGTGGCTATGGGGAGGCTAATGTAACAGTGATAGTGAAAATGAATGAGATCTCTCTGTGTTTGAGTGCTTTTCTGACATCCTTCCCAGGAAGCTGGTCTATCACCTCTCCACACACCCTGAATTGTTACTCGTGCCTCTCCTCTTTGCTAAAGGGCTCTTTTTACAAAATTTATTTGTATGCATTTCATAAATACAACTTCAGGAACATAGTAATTCTTCCCACCGTCCCCACCCTCCCACCCACTCTTTCACCTCTCTTCTTCCCTCTCTTGTTCCCCATCTTCTGTTTTTTTTTTTTCTTTTTACTAAGATCTATTTTCATTTAACTTTATGTAAAGAAGACGAACACTATTCTAGGTAAAAAGAGTTCAATGTAAAGGCTCTTTCTCCTCTCACTCAGTTCCTACAGCCCTTTGCTGTTATATTACTGAGCCTGGCAGTGGCAACATAGAGCTGAGTAGCAGCATGTGGAACCTGGAGCCAGTTAGGCAATCAAGGATGGGACAGAAACGTAGGCAGAAGTAGCAGCGGAAGCAGGAAGGAAGCAGGCAGTAGGCAAATAGATCACAGAAATGGGGCAAATCTTAGCCTCAGCACACAGGGGCTCAGAAACAGGGCACAAGTGAAGCTGCAAGCAGAGGACATCTGTTGACTGAGGCAGGACTTCCACCTGGAGGAATAGCATTGGATCCGCCGGTGGCACTGTGTCCTGCAGAGTCCAGCCCTAGCCTCAAGCATTAGGTACTGGGCTGGATGAGAGCAGCAGGGCAGTGACAGGATATCAGCCACACTGGTGGTTTATCAGCTACCATATGCTTTTTTATCTGGCAGTGCACTCGCCTCCTCACTCTCCATCTAGAACATCAGAAGCTAATGTGTGGGGAGTTAACTGCAGTTGAAACTGGGGCTGCAGGTGCTTCCTGCAGCATTTCCAACCCTTCTTGCCTGTGAGAGACACATGAGCAACTTTCACACAAGGCTCTGGGTCCCACCCCAAGCTATTCTGATTCTCTGGGTGTGGGAATTCTCATGAGCATAGTCCTGGTTGAGAAGTGTTAGGTAAGCTGTGTTGCTGACCTGGTCAGTCAGGTCTGTGTACCAGCCTTAGCCTAACTAAACCTATTTTAATTGGGAACACCTAATTCCATTATCATTCCTTGAATTCCAATTGAAGCAATTCTTTATAATAAACCATAAAGACAACAGGAGGATTGTTGGAGAAGAGCTGAATCTGTCATATGGGAAAAAAAGAACAGATATTTTTAGATAACTATGTGAGCCACAAATGATAAGAAAGCTGGTTGTGTGGAGTAGCTGAGGCAGACCTGCAACACCACCTCATCTGTTCTTGGAAGAATTTGAGCTGGGCAAGGGGCTGCACCTGTCTGAATCCTGGTATGAAGCCTTTTCCTCTTTGTGGCCCAGGTTTTTTCTCATCTACGAACTCTCCCTTCACTCTGTCCATTCCTTTGCTAATCCTCTCAAATCCACAGCTTTTAATCCAGACTAAGAATTATTTTCACAATTTTCAGTTGCCATCTACCCCTACTCAACCTTCAGGTAACAGAGAAGGAGGCTAGTATTATGACATAGAAGGTAAGGCGCCACCTGCTATGCCATCATCCCATATGGGTGCCAGTTCCTGTCCCAGATGCTCCACTTCCGATCCAGCTCCTTGCTAATGGCTTGGAAAAGCAGCAGGTGATGGCCCAAGTACCTGGGACTTTGCTAAACAAGTGGGACACCAGTAAGAAGCTCCTGGCTCCTGTCTTCATTCAGGCTCAGCACTAGCTGTTGTGGTCATCAAAGGAGTAAACCAGTGGGTAGAAGATTCTCTCTCTCTCTCTCTCTCTCTCTCTCTCTCTCTCTCTGACTTTCAAAATAAATAATCTTTTGAAAAGAGAACATAACTTTTATAAATGACATTTTCAAAGGTCTAGCTTTTTATGATAGCCAGTAGTTATTATTGCATTGATGCCAGCAAATGCTGGAAGCCAGGTGAGCTTTTTCCATTCTGTCTCCCAGACTTTGACTATTAGAAACCCACTTCCGATTTGAGGTTAACGTTAACTCAAGCCCCTCACCACCTTCTCCCAACCTACCCCACTTTACTATCCTCTTTACCCACCTTTGCTGTAGAAGCTGGAGGTGGAAACTCCTCTTTGGAATTTTTTCTGCTTATGTTTTTGAGGCAACTAATTTATCACTCATGTGTGAATTACACATTGTCTATCAATCTAGGACAAATCACTTACTGAAGATATATCCCTTTGTGGATGAAAATGGGGGAAAATATAACCCTAATAATTAACAGTGAATGCCTCTGCTTTGTTGGTTTACTTTGCTCTCTTCCGAAAGAGTCTGGCTGCACCTACTAGGAAGAAGGTGCTCAGGGCTGGTGTTGTGGCGCAGCAGGTTAAGCTGCTGTTTGTGACCCTAGTATCCCATATGGGCACCAGTTCAAGTCCCTGCTGCTCCACTTCCAATCCATATCTCTGCTAATGTGCCTGGGAAAGCAGTGGCAGATATTTCAAGTGCTTGGGCCCCTGCCATCTCCCTGGGAGATTCGAATGCAGTTTCAGGTTTCTGCCAAGAGCCCAGAGCTTCAACCAGATCTCCCATGTAAATTCAGGGCATTAAGTACTTGGGCTGCCTTCTATTATTTTCCAGGCACTTTAGCAGGGAGCTGGGTTAGAGTGGAGCAGCCAGGACAAAAACCAACGCTCATATGGGAAGCTGGCTTAACCCACTATGCCACAATGCTGGCCCCAAACATGTTTTCGTTTATTGGGAGTTCATTCTGGCTAGGTAACTGTAGAGCCTCTTTCACCATGTCCTGGGACCTAGCTATCCCTCACAAGGTGGTGCCTCTTAAAGAATGGAAGAGGGTACTGAATAATGGTGATAGCAGCTCCTAATTGAGAGGGGTGATTCATTCATTTAACAAACATTTGGGCTTCGTTTTATCCCTTGCTCCATGGGGCTTCCTGAAAACAAAGCAAATAGCCACAATCTAAGGAGATGGAGGTACTGAAGAGACTGCTGTGGAAGCATCACAGAGACGAACTCGCTGCTGGAGGGGTGACATTCCAGCTGCTCTTCAGACAGCAGGCAGACGAGGGTTATAACTGTGCAACAGCCCTGTGAGTTTGATCCCAAATTATTTTTAATAACAATGATAAGAGGTTGTTTTGGAAGAAAAAAAAGCCCCTGGGTGTTTCTGCACAAAGCAATCCCATCCTTGCTCTAAAGAGTAATAAGCACTACAGGGGTATCATGGGTGATGCCCTCCATAAAGCAGGTTCAATGGAGTAGAGTTGTGAAGAGGAAAATTCCTTCAGCCAGTCAAGTTAGTGGAGTTTATTTAAGCAAAACAGAACAAAAATGGCATAGGAATCCAGTAGCTTCCTGAATCAGCAGTTCTGAGAACTAACCAACATGATCCAAAAGTATTCATAGAAAAACAGAAGTGAGATGTGGAAAAAAACTTAATTGGCTACAATTTAGTCAATCAGCCAGTCAATTGGTTACCACTTAGTTAATTGGATACAGGGCCTCCTGCAACCACCAAAACTGTTACTGTGATTAAGCTCTATATTGGTTTGCTCTGTTTGGCCCAGCACAACTGTGCAGTCCAAATCTATGGCCTCCCACATAGTTTATTTAACAATTCTTGCTTGAAACCCTTGATGTCAGTACTTTTTGTGGCTATTGTCATTATGCCTTTCCCCCTATATTCAGTAATTTTTATGCTTTCCTTCCTTTGCTTCTCCAATTCTTTTCATGCTGCATTTTCCTGTTTACTCTGTTCCTGACTCATGTTATGGATTTTTTTTTTTTTAGTGTGTACTTCTAGGATTATATATGAGACAGTAGTTTATTTACCTGGAGCCCTTAGTGCCAGGTAGCTACCACAATTATGAAACTAATTTGGTTCAAGTTATGCAGAGCACCCTTAAACTTGAAGCAAAGGTTGATGAAATCTATTAGGCAGCATGCTACGTTTAATTGATGCCCATTACATAAAAGCCAGCATTTGAAATAGGTGTGTTTCTGGTAATAACCTTGATTTTTATGCTTCATTGAAATTTGGCTCCTCTCCCCCAAGGATCACTGACTTCTTTGTGTATTTATACCATCATAGTGGTGATGCGCTTCCTAATGGCATTCAGCTAGTTATAGGGTGGAAGTAGCATTAATTGCAAATTATAGTTTCAACATAAAACCAATGAACTTGGGTGAGCTTTTAATTTCTGTGCCTTGTCACTTTGATTCATGCCACATCTTGCTTTCTAACTGCCTCCATGAACCCCACGTGCATTTCTCTGCGGTATATTTTTCATGGCACTTTCAGACAGTCAGGAGAGGCTAGCGGTATAGGGCCCAGCAGGGTATGTGTTGCTGGGCCATTAATTGCATACCTCTGTGAGGAAGGAGGCCAGAGGCAGATTGGCTTTTACCCCCTGAGAAGTATGATAATAGCCTGACAATGCACTTCCTAAAGGATTTTCTCTGTGATTATAAAACACAAGTGAAGAGACTTGTTAGAACGAAAGAAAAAATGAGGAATACTTTTTTAAAAAAATGTTTATTTTCATCTGCTTGAAAGGCAGAGAGAGATCTTAAAATTTGATAGTTCATTACCCAAATGCCTGCAACTGCTAAGATTGGTACCCTTTTTAAAATTATATTTAAGTTATAGAAGTTTAATGTATTTCATATATACAGATTGAGGGACATAGTGACACTCCCCCCCCACCCTCCCTCCTGCCCATGCTCCAGCCCTTCCCCCCTCCTTGCATTCCCACCCTTTTTATTTTTTAAAGGATTTATTTTTTTTATTTGAAAATCAGAGTTACACAGAGAGAGAAGGAGAGGCAGAGAGAGAGAGAGAGAAAGAGAGAGAGAGAGAGGTCTTCCATCTGTTGGTTCACTCCCCAATTGGCCACAACGGCCAGAGCTGTGCCAATCCAAAGCCAGGAGCTTCTTCTGGGTCTCCCACGTAGGTGCAGGTGCCTAAGGGCTTGGGCCATCTTCCACTGTTTTCCCAGGCCATAGTAGAGAGCTGGGTTGGGACTGGAACCGACGCCCATATGGGATGCTGGCATTGCAGGTGGCAGCTTTACCCGCTATGCCACAGCACCAGCCCCACATTCCCACTCTTAATTTTTACAAAGATCAATTTTCAGTATACTTAATGATCGTATAGTTAACCCTATTCTAAGTAAAAGAGCTCAACAAATAGTATGAAGAGAAAAAGAAAGAAACACAGCCAGGAGCCAGGTCCGTCCGGGTCTTGCATGCAGGAGACCCAAGCACTTTAGCCATCATCTGCTGTCTCCCAAGAAATTAATCCGGAAGCAGAGGAGTCAGGACTTCAACCAGCAATTCTGATATGGGATGCAGGCATCCCAAGCAGGGGCTTTTACTCATTGTGCTACAATGCCCACCCCAAGGAATATTTTGAAATTGTCTTTTAGATTAACAGAATCCAACCCACTTAGTGCATGGGCACTAGGTGATAGAAATATTCACATCATGTTAACCCCTCTTGGTCAGGCATCTTGGACTGCTTTGGATTTGATCTGTTTCGTTTATAAGATCCAAGTGTGTGGCTGAATGATGTGTGATGTTTGGACATGCAGGGTCTTTTTGACATTCTAGGAAATGTGGGATTTATGGTAGCCTTCAAAATGGCCATCTTTTTTTTTTTTTTTAATCCATGAGTATTTTCCTCATGGGCGTTTACATCCATCTAAGTAGTGTGAAATCTCTTCATGAGAACTAGAACATCATTGCAGTGCAGAAGGCAGAGTCCTTGGCCAAGAGTTTCAGTCTGAGCTCTCAGCTCTACCAATTCCTATTTACAGTTGGTGTTGAACGAGGCTTTTGGCTTCTGAGAGCTACTCTGTTTCTTTTGCCTTTTGTGTGCAGGTAGCTGAGCATTTTGCGTCATCACTGATACGCTGTACACACATGAGCAGTTATCATCATTGCTTGCTCTCCTGTTATTATTTTATATAAAATCTGCTTTATCCACCAATCTAGATAGAGTACAAGAGTAACCTAATGATTTTTAGTTGAGTTTGTTCTTTTTCTAAGAGGCTCAAGATGAATGTGATGGACTTCACCTGCTTGACTTCTCAAGGTCCTTAATGCCTTAGGTACAGAAAAGGAGTGCTCATTCTTCAGGGATGTTTCTGGAGAAGTGTTTATGTGTGGGAAATGAACATCCACAGGCGGAATAAGGTGTGAGGATATTGGAGAGCTGTTGGAAGAATGCTTGTCAGGGTTCCTAATTAAAGAATAAGTTATGCCTCTTTTCTGCCTTAGGTGTTAAAGCTTTATTAACACTAGGTTTGAAAATAGCTAACAAAAAAAGCTAAATGCTTAAGGGATTGATTATAAAACTCAATAGTGCCATTAATTTCCATGTATGCCTTAAATTGCTGGAGTCAACTAATGCATTCAGCAAGGAAGCAAGTTCCTGCTTTCTCCCATGAGCCTCCTTGATTGTGCGATCAGCATCTCATTCTTTAATTAAACTCGTCCAAAGATAGCATCGGCTACAGTGTTTACTGTATAAATAGTTTTCATTCCCAGTGTGCACGCTTAAAACCATGGTAAAAAGAGTTTGCCATCTGTTAAAAAGTAAAACATGTGGTAGGCTGTTGCATAAAAATAAACTGCACATTATTCATAAAAAGGATCATAACATATATCTTTAGGGCCAGCTGTGATTTGGGATGTTTCAGAATGTCACCACCTCTGCTCTGAGTGTCAGTATGCTCAGTAATGTATTCTGTTAAAAATCGTATTGAGAAACAGTGATATTATTTTATGTATTTTTATTCAAGTGGAATAGATTGATGTGACTGTTTTACTGAGCAGAAATTACAGTTGTTTATGTTTTCTTTCATATTTTCCAATTTAATTTTTCTTGAGTTTTAGTTTCAAGTCCCTTTTCCCCCTAAAATTTGACCATGTAATTTAGCCAGTAATGTAATGGTTCCTTTCTCTTTGTACTGCTGTTCCCTCAGCCTTGTGACTTCTCCTTCAGCCTGGTTACCACATCCAAAGGACCTTCCTACTTCTACCCCTTACTCTCATGCTTACCCATTCCTATTAGAGAACTTTCTTGAAACACAGGTTATTGATAGTCATTCAGTAAAGTCAAAAGTTATACCACAATATCTGTGGAGCCCACTTTGTATTCTTCAGAACATTACATATGGGGTGTCAGTGTTGTGGAGTACCTGTGATATCAGCATACCATATGAGTGCTGATTCAAGTCACGGCTGCTCTGCTTCCAATCGAGCTCCCTGCTAATGTACCTGGGAAAGCAGCAGAGGACGACCCAAGTGCTGGAGCCCCTGTCATTTGCATAGGGGACCCAGATGAAGTTCCAGGCTCCTGGCTCTGGTATGGCTCAGCTCTGACTGTTGTGGTCATTTGAGGAGTGAACCAGCAGATGGAAAATCATTCTCTTGCCCTCCCTCTCTGTTCCTCTGCCTTTCAAATAAATAAAAATTAAATCTTTTCTTTAAAAGGAGTATTGTTCATAGAACCCCATAATCTGGCTTCAAACTACTTATGTAGTCTTGACCCCATTATCCCTGTCCCAGAACCATGTGGATTTGCACAAATCGTTGAACATAACCTGCACAGTCTCCTCTTTCTTTGGGATATTTTTTCCCCACTTTTGCCACATCCCAGATGAGATCTGTGCTTCAAGACTCAACTCAAAGGCCAGGTATTACCTCATTTCTTTCCTGTTCCACTTAGAAGTAATGCACTGCTGCTTTGTGTTCCCAATGTAATTCTTATTTTGCCTGGTAATTTTCGTTAGGTCTACTTTGCCCCCCTGCCCAACTCCTACTTTATAATGTTTAAAATATGTGAGAGTGGTGATTTGGGATTGTATCCTGCTCATTTGTGTATCCCCTATGCTAATTAGCGTATATGTTATGAGACACTCAATAAATACATGTCACAATGGTTTGAGGGGGCTGGAGTTGTGGTGCAGTGGTTTAAGTTGCCACTCGAGATACCATCGTCCCATATCATAGCACCAGTTCCAATCCTGGCTTTTCAGCTTCCAGTCCAGCTCCTTGCAATTTTTGATTCCATCTTCTTAGCTGGGTTATTAGTATTACTCCAAGTTTTGTTACTTTAGAGATTACTTCAGATTTTATTGTATGGTATCCTTATCACAGTCTGCCTTCAAAAGATATGATACCACTTCACATATACTATATAGAACCTTGTGGTAATAAACCTCCACTCACTTCCAACATTTGTGTTATTATTGACATGCATTTTACTATTAAACATGTTCCAAACCCCACACTACATTATTATTCTTATTTCAATTATTTTTTTAAAATTTTTTATATAAAGCTTTTATTTAAAGAATATAAATTTCCAAAGTACAGCTTATGGATTACAATGGCTCCCCCCCCCCATAACTTCCCTCCCACCCGCAATCCTCCCCTTTCCCACTCCCTCTCCCCTTGCATTCACATCAAGATTCATTTTCAATTCTCTTTATACACAGAAGATCAGTTTAGTACATATTACGTAAAAATTTCAACAGTTTACCCTCACATAGAGACACAAAGTGAAAATACTGTTGGAGTACTAGTTATAGTATTAATTCACAATGTACAGCACATTAAGAACAGAGATCCTACATGATTTTTTTAAATTAATTATGCAATTTCCAATTTAACACCAAGATTTTTTAATCATTTGCAATTATCTTTATATACAGAAGATCGATTCAGTATATACTATGTAAAGATTTCAGCAGTTTGCACCCACACAGAAACACAAAGTGTAAAAATATTGTTTCAGTACTAGTTATAGCATTACTTTGCATTGGACAACACATTAAGGACAGATCCCACATGGGCCATAAGTACACAGTGACTCCTGTTGTTGACTTAACAATTTGACACTCTTGTTTATGGCATCAGTAATCTCCCTAGGCTCTAGTCATGAGTTGCCAAGGCTATGGAAGCCTTTAGGGTTCGCCGACTTCGATCTTATTCCGACAGGGTCATAGTCAAAGTGGAAGTTCTCTCCTCACTTCAGAGAAATGTACCTCCTTCTTTGATTGCCCCGTTCTTTCCACTGGGATCTCACTCACAGAGATCTTTCATTTAGGACTTCTTCTTTTTTTTTTTTTTTTTTTTTTTCAGAGTGTCTTGGCTTTCCATGCCTAAAATATTCTCATGGGCTCTTGAGCCAGATCCGAATGCCTTAAGGGCTGATTCTGAGGCCAGAGTGTTATTTAGGACACCTGCCATTCTATGAGTCTGCTGTGTATCTCAATTCCCATGTTGGATCGTTCTCTCCCTTTTTGATTCTATCAGTTAGTATTAGCAGACACTAGTCTTGTTTTTTTTATTTTTATTTCAACTATTATTTTGTTTAAAGCAGTTATCTCTCAGTGATATCTTTTAAAGAGATTTAAATAGCAGGAAAGAAATATATTTAACAGAAATATATTTACCCATGTAATTACCATTTCTAGTTCATTCATTCTTTTCTGTAGATTCGTATGCCCATCTGATATGATTTTCGTTCTGCCTGAAGGATATCCTTTAACATTTCTTGTGACACAGGGCTACTTTCAATAAATTATTTTAGCATGGAGATATCTGAAAATGCCTTTATTTCTCCTTTGTTTTTCAAATATATTTTTGCTGAGTATAAAATTCTCAATTGATTTTTTTTTTCATGTTAGCACTTTCAAAATGTTACTTTACTCTCTTTTCCATTTTTTTCTGATTAGAAAGTTGCTATCATCCTGGTTTTGGTCTCCTTGTATGTGACATATCCATTCTGTCTGTCTACTTTTAGGATTCTCTTTTTATCACTAATTTGGGAAATGTGATTTCTGTCTTTCAGAGATAACTCCCTTCAATCTCTGTTAAGAAAACATTGTTTCATATGTGATATGAAAATATTTAAAAATTTGAAGTATGTGCTCAAGCTTAGTGTTTGAAGATATAGTATCCTCTATTATTTTTCATGACTTCTACTTCAAAATGGCAAATGCTTTGTGTCAAGTGATAGATTGATGTCTTTGTTAACGATACATAATCAAATTTGTCTGTAATGAGAATTTTGACATCTAGACATGTATTTTCTCTATTTGTTAAAATATCAGAAATGGTTTACCTGTCAAAATTATCCTGCTGTTACTAAAGTAAATGCAAGGATTCCCCCCCCCCCCCCCCCCCGCCAAAGACCAAGCTCTTCATGGTTATATGTTGAACATTTGTGGTCATCTGTCATGTAAACTTCCACTCCTATAAACCAAGGTTAACAAATTCTGTAATATCATGTTTTCATTCTCACAACACATGGATAAACTTGAAAGGCCCTCTTGGGAGTCCTCTCATCACTTTGTGATTATAAAAATATACTTAAAGTTTTCCTCTTAGGTTTGCTGAAATCTCAGATGATAACTTTTTAGTGAATTCCATGTAATTTCTGTCTTAAAAGATAAAAAGAGAAGTCAGTCAATAGTAATGCTGACAAATACTAATCAAACAGACTCTGTTGACATCTGAACAATCAAATGGAAAATAAGAATAGTGTCAGAAACTGAAGGTACAAATAGCTCTATGATGGATATTAGTCTTTGGATACCTGACGGATTGCAGAGCGCACTCACCTGTAGCTATTGTATTTAGCATTGAGCAAGCTTGGAAACATCTATTTTGTTTCAGGTTCTCCTGGAGATCCTGATGTATAACCAGGCTTGGAAATGATTATTTTATTTGACATTAATGGAAAAATCAGTATTTTGTAGAAACAAATATTTAAAGTTGGCTTGAAATTCCTTAAAGCATCCTTTAAACAAAATTAATAAAACTTAGCAGCTACTTTTCTAAAGTACTTTTTTCTGCCTCTCTGCACATAATGTAACCTTCCCTGGTGATTGGAGGCTATGATACTTGTTTTAGTGAACATCAGTTGTACATTGTACTATGCAGGGATGCTTTTGGGATTGCTGAAGTGTGATGTACTATTTATCCCTACACAGCTGGCCCATATTGCAGTGTCACTGGTGCTGGGTTCATTTCTAGAAAATTTATTGCCTTTCTTATTTCTGGTCTGTGAGCTGGTACCTGCTGAGTATCCAGGCCTTTTTGATCTGCACAACTTTCACTCCTTTTTTTTTTCTTTTTAAGATTTATTTATTTATTTGAAAGGCAGAGTTACAGAGAGGCAGAGGCAGAGAGAGAGAGAGAGAGAGAGAGAGAGAGAGAGAAGTCTTTCATCTGCTGGTTCACTCCTCAGATGGCCACAACAGCCAGATCTGAGCTTATCCGAAGCCAGGAGCCAGGAGCTTCTTCTAGGTCTCCCACATGGTTGCAGGTGCCTAGAGGCTTGGGCCATCTTCCACTGCTTTCCCAGGCCATAGCAGAGAACTGGATCAGGAGTGGAACAGCCGGGACTTGAACCAGCTCCCATATGGGATGCCGGCAATGCAGGCAGCAGCTTTACCTGCTATGTCACAGTGCCGGCCCCTTCACTCCTCTTTAATTTGTTCCTTGTGATAAGCTAAGAGCTAGAGAACAAGCTATGCAAGATTGCCAGAATAGTGTCTGAAATAAAGTTTGGGGCAGGTGGCTGTTCTGTTAGGACAGTGCTTATGGAGATGTCACTTACAGGGCCGAAAGTTCTGGTTGGTAAGGCCATGGGCTGCGTTGGTGCTGAAGGGGTTTCTTTTATGTATAGAAAACACATCACTTAGTGTCTCTGAAATTTCTAATTTAACATATGGGGTCACATCTGTTAAAGGATTATTGCTGTAGAAGGGAGTGATGTATAATTTATTAAATAACCCTGTGGGGAGACAGCCAACTACATTTAATAAACTGAAATACTTGCTGGTGCCATGGAATGCTCCCAGGTGAATCTCACATTATTTCAATAGAGGGGGCAGATGAACACAATTGCCCTTTACATAATGTTTACTGTGTTGTGTTAGTGTCTCTTGTCTGAAAAATATTTATGCTAGCTATTCTGGCATTGGATATTGAACTCCTCTTGGTGTGTAGCTGAGATTTAATTCTGAGAATAGTGAAAGACTATTGTTCTTTAGCTGTAGGAGGCAAGAAAGAGGGCACCATGCCACTTCCCACCAATCTGCAGCCAGTAGCGGGCAGGTAAGCAGAACATCTCCCCAGAGCTGCCAGATTCACCTCTTCTAGCAATGAGGTAGCATTAGAGAAGGAAGCCCCAGGAGGGTTATTTTTGGATCAAACACATTAATTTTCCTTTCTCCTGTGCTGATAATGCAAACAAGGGTCCCTGCCAGAGGCACTCCCATAGCTGTCTGTGGATTGGGTTTTTCAGCAGCAAGTAACATGACTCCCTCTTGGTGTGACAGCAGATTTCTCTCAGACCCAAGCGTGAAGCCTAGCAGTAGGGAATACCTTGCACAATTCCCACTTTTAAATGAAAGAGAGAAAAAAAAAAAAAAACAAGGGCTCCTCACCGTGTCCCCTGCCTGTGTCTGGTAGGAACACTGGTGCATGTGGGCTTGCTTTTCTTGTGCACAGCGGACAGTTTTCATCAAAACTCCTAATAAGGGCTTCTTGCATTCCTGAATGTTTTGCTCTCATCTTCCCTTCTTTCTTATCCTTTGCCTTTGATTTTGGTCACTGCCAGAAGCCTAGAGCACTTAATTCCCTTATATTGAAATCTATCACTGACTTTTAAAAAGAACAGCAAGGTTAACTTTCCAATTCTAGTATAGAAGATTTAAATATGTAATGAGGGTCTGTGTTATTTGGCTGTTAAAGACCAAGAATGATATTGCAATGAAATTGTTTTCATGAATATTTTAAAACTTTAGATTATATCCCAGTGAGATATGAGGGCACTTCAAAATGTTCATGAGAAAATGCAATTAAAAGACAAAATGATTTTGCTGCAAAATGTTTTTTTTTTTTATATCCATGCTTAGTGTTTGTTTAATACATATTTTCCATGAACTCTTTGAAGATGCCTAACAGAGCACATTTTTCCTTCAATATCTTGTTTTGGTCTTACTTTTACCACCCTAAAATAATTTTCTTTTTAGATTACTTTTATCAAATTTTACAATAATTACTGCTATCACAAAAAACAGTCTTTTATATTGTATGTATTCCTATTTGAAAATTCATACAGGTTGAGTATCCCTTACATGAATCGCTTGGGACCAAAGCCATTTCAAATTTTGAATTTCTTCAGATTTGAAAATACTTGTATCTGTATAATGAGGGATGACAACTGGGGATAGAACCCAAGACAAAACACAAAATTCATTTATGTTTCATATACACTTTATACACATAAGATGAAAGTAATTTTATACAATATTTCTGATGATTTTGCACGTGAAACAAACTTTATATACATAGAACCATCAGACATGAGGCAAAGTGCATAATCAAACATTTTGTATTTTGCAGTATTTCAGATTTTGGAATTAGGGATATTCAACCTGTAAGAGGGTTTGGGGAGCAAGGAAAGTGTAGAGTGGCCCCATGCTCTTCAGGCCCTGGTTGACCTAGGAAATATGAACTAGGTTTGTTAAATGTATTAGTTTTAGTAGCATACCAAAATAATTTAGTAAATATTAAATTATTTATAATAAAGTAATATAATCATTATCATTTATAATGCAGTAAAATTAAGTTTTCCAAAATCTCTGCCAGGGAACGATGTGACACTAAATCAAATCTATCTTTATTTTTTTATTTAAAAAAAACTTAATTCCTCAAACATTTATTAATAAATTGTGTACATTTTCCACTTAATTAAATAACAAATTTTTAAAGATTTATTCATTTATTTGGGAGAGTGGAGAGAGGGAGAGAAAGAGAGCTACATCTTCCATCCACTGGTTCACTCCCCAAATGGCCACAACAGCTGGTTCCAATCCAGGCTGCAACCAGGAGCCAAAAACTCCATCCAGGTCTCCTACATGGGTTGCAGGAAATCAAGCACTTCAGCCTTCATCTTTCACTTCCAGATAGTAAGAAGAAGCTAGATTGGAAGCAGAGTAGCAGGACTCAAACAGGCACTCAAATATGGGATGTGGTTGCCCTTACTGGTGGCTTACCACTGTGCAAACACATCACCTATCCCCTGGACAGCAGAATTTTAAAGTAGAAGCACTGTAGGGGCTGGCTCTGTGGCACAGTGGGTTAAAGCCCTAGCCTGCAGCGCCAGCATCCCATATGTGTGCCGGTTCGAGTCCTGGCTGCTCCTCTTTCAATCCGGCTCTCTGCTATGGCCTGGGAAAGCAGTAGAGGATGGCCCAAGTCCTTGGGCCCCTGAACCCGCGTGGGAGACCTGGGAGAAGAAGAAGCTCCTGGATCCTGGCTTCGGATCAGCTCAGCTCTGGTGGTTGCCATCATTTGGGGAGTGAACTAGCGGAATGGAAGACCTCTCTCTCTCTCTCTCTCTCTCTCTCTCTCTCTCTCTTTCTGGCTCTACGTCTGTCTGTAACTCTGTCTTTCAAATAAAGAAAATAATTGAAAAAAGAAGAAGTACTGTAAATGGAAGTCATAGTTAAGATTGATTTGAAGTTTCCTGGCCCATGAGTATCCTTTTCTGTAGGTAGAAGAGGGTCGGGTATTATGCCTGGTTCGTGGATGAGGAAACAGGGGCTCAGCAGGTGTAAGAAGAAACCTCCAGAATAGCAGAGTGAGGCTCACATGCTGGCTTCCTGACTGCTACTAAGCCTGGGTGTGTCTGTTTAATGTGTAAATGCTGGGGCTCAGAGACACAAAATGAAGGAAAATTACTGTGGTTGTTTAACCACCTTTGTCCTTGGAGACAAGTAATACAAAGTTCAGCTACTTCTTTTCCACAACATAATAGTTACACTAATATTTAATTCCACTCTGTCATCACTCTCGAAGCCCACAGGAACACCCTAGTTTCTTAATGTCTGGGCCAGATGCCAGAGATACAGCAAAACGGTAAAGAGCGTAGGCATTGGAGTCTATTGGACACAACCACAAGCTCAAGTTTTGACTCCTACTGTTTGCACTGTGTGTAGCCTGGGTGAGTCGTACATGCTTAGCTGAGTAAATGCCCAATAAAAGCCACCATATTATTATTATTATCAGCAAAGAATCGACAAGGCAGTAAGCAGAGACTTAGCAGAAAATCAAGCTGCTTGGTGAAGTTTCTATGTTCTAGTAATATTAACTGAACTTTGCAATCCAATAACTTGTTAATGTTGCCTATTTGTGTCTGTCTTGGTCCATATTCTGTTGCTAAAATGACAGCACCACAGACTGGTTAAGTTACAGTTGTGGTCCAACATCAAAGGGCCACAGCTGGTGATGGTCTTCTTGCTGATGGAGTCCTAAGGTGGCACAGGGCATCACATTTTTTTTTTAGTGAGATAATTTATCCTTATTGCCCAAACCACAGAGCATTCTACCATATAGGAGAACTGGGGCAGCAATGGGACATGGGGACAAACCAAACGTGGGAATTTTACAAGCAGCTGAAGCAGGTAAGGGACAGTCTCTAGTTACAAAAGATGGAACAATGGCAAAGGAGGGGAACAGAAGTCCTAAAATCCAGTTGGTTTCAAATCTCAAGAAGAGGAGTACTAGGCCTGTAGCATACTGAGCCCAGGTGTATTATGTAACCAGGAAGCCTTTGTTCATGGACAGGCCCTCCAGCCCCTGCTATGACTTCCTTCAAGGCAGCCCTGAGCTGTGGAGAGGAATATTGGTAGCTAGCAGCCAATGCCCTCTAGTAGCATAATGGCATGTTCTTGCCCAAAGATAGCTTGCACTACAATACTGGGGAGAGAGAAGAAGGCTGGGCAGCCCAGGGCAGTGCCCACGGCCTGGGCAAACTCAGCATTGGTAGCGGTAGAGGCTGGGGCTACTCTGTTCAGGATTCCCTGCACATGGCTTGCTTCCAGGGCAGAGGCCATGGTTCCTGCCAGGTCCCCAGTGTGAATCCAGGGGAAGAACTGATGGCCTGAGCCAGTGGGACCCCCCAGGCCTCCAGGGAACTTGTGAGAAGCTTAGCTTTAAATTGGCTTTTACATTTTTTTTAGTTTATTTGAAAAGCATAGAGACAGAAAGATCTCCTGTTCATTGGTTCACTCCCCAAATGCCCTTAAGAGTCAGGCTTGAGGAAGTCAGAATCCAGGAGCTAAGAACTCAGTCCATTTCTCCTATATGAGTAGCAGGGACCCAATTACATGAGCCCTCACCTGCTGCCTCCCAGCATGTGAAGTAGCAGGAAGCTGGAGTTGGGAGTTGAGCCAGGACTCAATCCCAAGTATTCCTGTATGAGATGTGGTGTCCCAACCAGTGACTGAACTGCTGTTCCACATAACCAGCCCCAAAATGGCTTTTATAGTAGAGTGATTCTATAGCACTCTTGAGATAACCATTAACAGATTAAACTCTACATAAGAGCAAAGCCATCATGCTTAAAGGTAGATGTTTAAAGTTCCTTCTTGGTTCCCCCATTAGCATCTTATTATGGGGATTAAATATCAACATGAGGGCTGGCCTTGTGGTGTAGCAGGTAAAGCCACTGCCTGCGATACCTGCATCCCCTATGGTCTCTGCACTTTTCTTTTCTTTTCTCTTCTTTTCTTTTCTTTTCTTTTTTCTTTTCTTTTCTTTTCTCTTCTTTTTTTTTAAGTGGGAAAAATGCATAGGAAAGTGAGGCAAAGGAAAGGAAAGTCTAGAAGCTAAGTTGGGTCCATACCAGGCAGGCCAGGTGCCACGTGGAGCAAGTATGTAGGCAGGAAAGCAGAGGCAGAGCAGAGGCCATAAGGCCTCTCGTGTCTGGAGGTGCAGAGCAACAAGAGATGGGCCCACCGTGTTCCAGGCCCTTTATTTACTCCCAAAGGAGAGTGGTTACGTAGTCTGATTGGCAGGTAGGCGTCCAAGTGAGGCCAGGTAGGAGCATGAGATCATGAAAGGGGCCAGGACGAAGGTGTGGTCTCCAGTTTACAAATCTAATCAGTTAGAGCCTATCTGCTGGCCTATCATTCCCCACTCAGGGATTCCAGACCTTAATCTTAAGGGATGCTGAAGGGCACAGAATCATCGTGTCTTCAGTAGCTGCTTCCTGCTTATGAGGAGCATAGCACAGGCCCTGCCTGTCTAGGGTCTGGAAGTCTCTGTCTGACACTTCTGATCCAACTCCCTGCTCGTGGCCTGGGAAAGCAGTGGAAGGTAGCCCAAGTGTGTGGGCCCCTGCCTTCCACGTGGGAGACCAGAATGAAGCTCCTGGCCCCTGACTATTGCAGCCATATGGAGGGTACATGAAGAGCTGGAAGATCTCTCTGTTTGTATAACTCTTTCAAAATAAATAAATAAATTTCAGCATGAGCTTCATGGGACAAGCTATAGCAGTGCCCTAAATCACCAGCCATATTGAACAGCTTACAGAGAAGCCTGTGAAATAAATCTCAGCGTTCTCTGTGAGACCCTCCATAGGGATTACCTAAAACATGTTTTGTATCTTTTTGTCATCTTCCTCCCCCCTCTCCTCCATATCTGTCCATTGAAATTTATTGGATGAGACCTTCTTTACAAAGCAAGCTACTTTTAGTTCGTTATCTTGGTTTTCTGCTGCTATTTTGGACTGCTGATATGCCTAAATTAGAATTGGAATCGCCACATCCCCTTCAAGAGTGCCTTGGGTGCATTCATGCCTGCAGAAACTCTTGTTGGGCCTCTCCATAGGACAGGCCATGTGCTACCTGCTGAATATAAATTATGAATAAGAAATTTCTTCCTCAAGGACATTAACAGTTCAGCAAAGAATAGAGGAGGGGGAATGGTGAGAAAGCGTGAGCCAGAGTTATGAATAAACGACCAACTTAAAGAGAATCTGAGGAGTTGTTGATTCCAGAGCAGTATTATATTTACATGAAGATGTCTTCGATGACTGGGTACAGGACATAGCACTTCAAGTTGGTCTCAAATATTGAAATCCAGGCAGAGAAAACAGCCACTGATATGTGAGTGTTCTTCTGACTGAAGGGCTGTATCAAGGAAATGCAGACTGTTTCACCAGAAGCATCAGGAGAGGAACAAGGAGATAAGGAGACGGTTTATGGACAAAGTGCAGCTGGATCAAGGATCCACAGCTATCAAGAAGATTCACGTTACTTCCCTTGTATCAGTACAGATTTACAGCTAAGTTATGAATTGGGAAAATTCACACACATACCCCAAGTTAAAGTCCTGTGTAGTTAGCCATACAAATTGTATTACAAGCAAAATGTCAGCCTGGGACTGGGGCAGGTGTTGTTTCTTTAGTGGCTTCCCCAGGCATCTACAGTCCTTCATTTCAGAGGTCATGGGGAGACCCAGGTGTCCACGCTTTGGCTTGTGTGTTTTCACAAGCCCAATCTTCACTATACCACGGCCTTTTTACTGTTACTGTGCGTATCCTCTCTCAGGAACACTTATCCTCACTGAGCGTGCACTCTGGACTCTGCTGGTTTTTGAAGTAGACTCAGGATGAGTAAGGGCTGATCCTCAGGTGTGGGGAGAAATCCAGTCTGTGTGGGTCCCTGAGCAGTGTCCATACCTTCAGCTTTCTAAACTTCTAGAAAGCCCAGATTCCAGTAATAAGAAAATGTCTATGTGTATGGCACCAAACCCTAGCATCCAAACCAGAGATTTCTAGCTTTTCACTTACAAGAAAAATAACTTACGATGAAGGTAAAAGTTCCTGGATTGCTGCTAATGCCTAGGCATGTTTATATTTTCAATTTCCGTAGGAAGGCTAATATGTTTACATTTAAAAATACCAAACAGGTTAGTACCACTCCTAATCCACCCTTATAATTACAGGTTAAGTATTCTTAATCAAAGAGTCTGAAATCTGAAATGCTAAAAAATTCCAAAACTTTTTGAATGACAACTTGATATCAGAAGTGGAAAATTCTGAGGCCGGCGCTGTGGCCCAGCTGGTCAAAGCCCTGGTTTGAAGTGCGGGCATCCCATATGGGTGCCAGTTCCAGTCCCAGCTACTCCTCTTCCAATCCAGCTCTCTTCTGTGGCCTGAGAAAGCAATGGAGGATGGCCCACGTCCTTGGGGCACTGACCCACGTGGGAGAACCAGAGGAAACTTTTGGCTCCTGGCTTCGGATCCGTGCAGCTCCGGCTGTTGCAGCCATCTGGGGAGTGAAGCAGCAGATAGAATGTGTGTGTGTGTGTGTGTGTGTGTGTGTGTGTCTCTACCTTTCTTGGTAATTCTGTCTTTCAAATAAATAAAATAAATCTTAAAAAAAAATAAAAAGTGGAAAATTCCATACCTGACCTCGGGTTGGTTCACATCAAAATGCAGGTTCACTGAAGATGTTGTATGACATTACCTTCAGGCCTAATCTATAAAGTGTGCTGGAAACATAAGTAAAATTCACATTTTGACTAGATTCTATTCCAAAGTATCTCGTTGTGTATATATAAATACTCAAATATTCTAAAGAATCCAAAATCTGAAATACTTCCAGTCCCTAACATTTTGGGTAAGAGATACTCAACCTGTACTTGAATTCTGCTAAATGTTAATTATCCACTCAGGCCTTTTTCCCCTGTTAAGATTTCGGCCTTCTTGGGAAAAGCTGTGTTGAATTACTGGAACTAAGCACACTCTTTGGAAGACAGGGTTATGTTAACACATACGTGAGTGAATCAGTAAGTCAGTGAACAAGGTCAGATCCAGTGCAAATGAAAGTCCTGGGCCTTCTCCACTGTGTGCAGAGTCACACACTGAGAACTGCTATGTTTTGTTGTTGATCAAGAGTGGGATCCATAGAGGGCAGTCAGAAAAGAAAAGTTAGTGGGAGTACTAAATAAAAAAAATACATAGGTGTTCATTGAAGGTCTATATGGGTGTTAAGTATCTTGGCTTTTACTTTTCTTTTTTCTTGTTTGGTGTAGGAAAGGGTCTCTTCATGATAGTAGAGTTGGAATTACCTCCCAAAAAAGTTATAGGAAGAGAGGCTCAAAACCAGATTTATTTTTGTGCTTTAAAAGTAGTTTCTTTTAATACCTTTTTGCCCAGAATAATAGTTTTCAGTGAGATTCATGAACTTGTTTGTTACTTGCCTTTTTTCTTAAAAGTCAGGTCAATTAGGGTGGAATTTTTAAAAATTTTTAATCAGTTTTTAACAGATTCAATGTGATTTGTAGATGTAATGCTAAAAATATAGGGGCCAGTGCCATGGCTCACTTGGTTAATCCTCCACCTGCAGCGCTGGCATTCAATATGGGTGCCAGGTTCTAGTCTTGGTTGCTCCTCTTCCAGTCCAGCTCTCTGCTATGGCTTGGGAAGGCAGTAGAGGATGGCCCAAGTGCTTGGGCACCTGCACCTGCGTGGGAAACCAGGAAGAAGCACCTGGCTCCTGGCTTCAGATTGGTATGGTTCTGGCCATAGTTGCCACTTGGGGGGTGAACCAACGGAAGGAAGACCTTTCTCTCTGTCTCTCTCTCTCACTGTCTAACTCTATCTGTCAAATAAAATATATGTATGTATATATATATATATATATATATATATATATAGTGATATTCCCTTTCTCCTCCCTCCTCGACCCTTCTCCTTCTCCCTTTCTTTTTTTATTTATTTATTTTTTTAGTTTTTGAGATAACATGTTTTAAAATTATATTACAATAAAAAGACTTAGCACTTAACCCAAATAAAAAGTTTAACAAGTGAAAAACAAAAGGATCCTTATTTAGTGGGAATATAGATAATGGCTATAAACAATAATTGAATGGAAAAATGATCATTTCACCCACATACAGTACATTTTAAAGTAATCACAGTTCATTAAAACTATAGTAGTTTAACATTCTTAACCATTGGTTTGGCAGATGTAAAAAACAAAGCTTTACAAAACTATTTGCAACAATACTGATCCACACAGAGATTTCTCATTTTTTTCTCTCCTTTTTTTTTTTTTTAATTTTAGCTCCCACATATAAGGGAAAACATGCAGTATTTGCCTTTCTGGTCCAGCTTATTTCATTCAACATGTCCTCCAGTTGCATCCATTTTGCAGCAAATGGTAGAATTTCATTCTTTTTTTTAGCTGGATAATATCCCATTGTGTATATGTACCAAATTTTCTAGATACTAAAACATAGAACATCTAACCCTCAGAATTCTCGTGCACTCTTTAAAAGCAACCTCTTTCCACACCCAAGCCTCTGAGTCCACCTATCTTTTTGACTTTTGAACAGCCATGAATGTCCCTGGATGAGTGTTGGTATATGCTTTCATGACCTATTTTTTCATCTCTCTTGGGTAGAGGACAAAAAAATAGGACTGCTTGGAAGGCACCCTAAGGAATTTAGTTTTTGTGTTGTATATCCTGGGTGTCTGTGGGTGTTTTAAGCAGTGTGGTCCCATGCACAGATTGTGTTTCAGGAAGACCTTCAGCACAATTCAGAGCTTGGGGGACAGTCTGCAGGTGGAGACTGCTTAGGGAACTGGTGCTTTTCAGTCTGTCTTCTGGCAGAAATTACTGCTTTTCCATGGAACAGGTAAAGGACAGAGAGTAATGCAGTGATTCTGTGTGTGTTCATTGGGGGTCAGCTTCTCCCTAGGCACCAGAGTTTGAAAACATCTTCTTCCGCAGACTAAGTGGAAATGAAAAGGAGTCATCATTGATTTTTGTACAATCTCACTATGTGGTGCTAGTGCTTTTCTCATGCTTTCAACTAATTCTTTTATTTTCCTTCTTTTCCATTCTCTTTGATCTGCATATTTCAACCATGGCATAGTAGGGGAAGTAAGGATTTGAAATGTGGCTGCTCTCTTTTCTTTCCTTCTTGGAGCTTTTGCAAAAGGGTAAAACACTCATGATGCCAGCAATTAAAAAGACTTTTAATTCAGCTAGGCTAACATCTTCCTAAACCATTCTGAAAAATCCAAATTTAGTAAAACTGATAATCATCTCCAGTACCTTATAGGTGTACTTTGAAAGACTATTTATGTGATTTAAATCAACTGAAAATTATGAGGACAGGAATTCTGAGTTCAGAGAGACCTTACCAGAATCAGCCCAAGTCACCCATTTGTTGTTGAGAAAACTGAGGCCCAGAGAGAGTGTCCTTCATTAACTGAAATGAGAACGCATCATTTCTTCTTCATCTAGATCGTGGACTTTCCCAAAACAAGAAGGAAGGATGTGTCTTACATTTTTTTTTAACTATTGAGAAAAATTGCCTCAGGAATTTTATAAATTAGCAAATTAAAATAGGGGCTAGCATTGTGGCTTAGCAGGGTAAGCTGCTACTTGCAACACCAGCATCCCATTATCAGAGCACTACTTCAAGTCCTGGCTGCTCTGCTTCTAATCTTGTTCCCTGATAATGTGCCTGAGTAGACAAGGGAAGATGATTGCAGTGCTAGGGCCCCTGCCACCCACATGGGAGACCCAGATGGAGCGCCTGGCTCCTGGCTGCAACCTGGCCCAGCCCTGGCTATTGAAGACATTTGGAGAGTGAACCACTGGATGGAAGATAATTCTTTCTCTGTCTTTCCCTCTGCCTTTCAAATAATAAAAGAAATCTCTAAAAAATAATAAAAATAGTCATCATAGCATGAAAATTGAATTTAAAAGAGAAGCAATGGTTACAAGCTATTAAATATGATATCTAAAAAGTAATTTCTTCATAACATGTACTATGAGATTTTTAATATTTTTTGTTTTATGCTGTTATTGAAATATTTTGACAGTACGATTCAGTATGACTTGTTAGCAAGAATATTATTTTACTGTTTTAGCATTAGGATGTCCTAAGCTGTCAGTAATTTTTCTTTTCCTGTAAATAAATTTAATATTAACTTGAACTTCATAACACAGGGGATGTGAACTGATGGTGTCAGCAGTAAAAGGCTCTCTCCAAGTGCACACCAGGCTTTCCTGGAGGTCCTGCTGTGGTTCTGCACACAGGCACTTCTATAAAAGTGAAATGGGCAATTGGGAGACATAAGTCAGTGCTGAGATGACAAGACACAAACTCCCACCCCCATAAAAGCATGCCTCAGTCAACTGTCGCTTTCTGTATCAGCAGATATGCTAACATACAGTGACACGCAGTTGGAAAAGCCCTGTTCACTGTTTGTTCAGGCTCTGATTTGGAGGCAATTTACAGCAAACAATAGAGGGGCTAGCCACTGGAGAAGGGGAGAAGGCAGAATAAACAAATTAGGAGATTATAGCAATCTTTAAAAAAACACACAAGTAAGAAGGTAAGGATGATCAAAATGCCAGCTTTATTACTGATGGGAGCTGAACAAAGAATGCAGTTTAGATAATCAGGAATAACACATTTCTTAATACTTAACCCCGGAACTGGACATAGCCACTCACTTCAGGCATGTGCTACTACCTCGGTTCTGTGTGGGTCACCTCTACCAGTAGATGTTCAGCATAATTCATTGCACGTGCTCTTGTCTGAGGCTGCAACCCTACACAGGGAGCATACTCTTAAGAGGCACTGAGGGAAGTGGGAGTGGACTTGAGCTTTGCAAGTGTGCACCTACCCCTGACTCAGTAGTCCCATGTGTCACATCACCTCCCCTGTGGAGAGAAGCAGGCAATTAAGGTTTTTAGGGAAGTTCCCTCTTGGAAACCAAGAAGTATCTCTTTCCTCCTGGTTGGGCAGAACCTCAGTGACCCCAGCTCTGCAGTTATATTCTCTGTGTTGGGGAGCTTGAGAGACTAACAGATGAACTTGAGAGGCTAAAAGGTGAACTATCTTAAGGCACCTGGCCCAGTTACTGGCCGAGTGAGAGCAGACAAAACAAAACAGGTGAAGGACGAGTTCCATTTAGTTGTGTTAGATAACTCCACGTGTGTCTGCTTTGCCATTCTTTTACTTATTTTCCCTAACCCAGTTTCTGATTTTGACAGTGGGGTGAATAAGGTTCCATTCTCTGAACCTAGGTGAACAGGAGACAGAACAGACGTGTGAGGAATAGTGAGCTCTGTCTCTGATGGCTTGAGTTGGAGGCATCTGTGTCAGTTGGCACTTGGATTTAGAATATTTGGGATAGAGGAGATGCACTGGTTAATTTTTAGCTCAGTTTGAAATGTGAAGTCCTTAATGCCCCTGGGGAAAGGGAGAGAGGTGTTGCTGAAACCATAAAATCCCAGAGATCAGCAGAATGAGAGGAACTGTGGAGGAGATAGGAGATTAGAGTGGCCAGAGGATGAGGAGGAAAACAGGAGAGTGGATAGTACAGAAGTCTAGGAAAGTGATCACTTCCGGAAAAAGGAATTAGTCAGATGAAATGCAAAGGACTGTGTGAAGTATAACAGGGAAGAAGGGGAACAAACAGGTTCCCTTTCAAACCTTTCCGAGAAGGTCATATCGGTTCTCCACTTTTTGGCTAGGATCAAGTGCAGAGAAGGTCGTGGACACTTTTAGCTCTAAGGTACTGAGCTGTATGCAAGGCACTTTGCTAAGTGCTTCCTGTACAATATACAGGTAACTCTCCAAAACACTCCTGCATTTTATAGAGGAGGAAAATGAGACTCGGTGGAGTTTAGTACCACAGAGCCTGGAGGTGACAGAGTAAACTCAGACTTCTGCCATCTCACCCATAACCACTCAGCACTCACTGCTGCCCATGTCGTGTGTGAGGAAGCCAGAGCCCTGAGAGCTGAGGTGGTGAAGAAGTGCCATCCTAGGGGAAGGGGACAGAGCATGGCCAGTACAGGAGGGCAGACTGAGTGTGTTTCTGTTTGTTTGCTTTAAGATGGTACACACTTCAGCATGATTAAATGCTGATGGAAGCCCAGGAGGGAGCCAGAGACAGGAGACAGTGAGAAGGCAGAAGGCAGGTGTGTGTAGAGGTAGAAGAAGAGCTCCTGTTCTTTTGTGATAAGGCAGAAGTTATTAAATGTGTGTGTTTAATATCAGGAGCTTGAGGAAGTTCTCATCTGATGATTCTATCTCTTCCACCCTACTCCACCTACTCACCACCAGTCTCCTTCTCCACCTGGAGCCTACTGCTTCCCTACAAGCTTCTGGCCTTGACACTCAGATTCCAGAGAGCACTCTGCATCTGCCCACTCCACGTGCATTGCCCGGTGCACAGACAAAACCTGTGGGATGTGACCTCCTTCCAGGAGGGGAGACTCTGTTCATTGAGTGTCAGGGTTGTGCACACAGCAGTAAACTGTTTGCTGAGTCAGTATGTATAGATCCAGTCTGCTTTTAAACCATGGTGCCATCCTGTAGCAGTTTATGGTTTGGAAGGGACTGAGATACATGATGAATTGATTATAGTAAGGATCATTTAGGTGAGGAGGACCACAGAAGAGGGATTATGAGAGCCATGGACAGGGGCCAGGGGAAAGAACTGAGCACTATGTGAATGAAACTGGGAGAAACCTCATAAAAACTGTGATTTTGAGCTAGTTTCAGAAGAATAGGTATATTTTCATCTGACAAGATGAGAAACAGGCTGGTGCCGCGGCTCACTTGGCTAATCCTCCACCTGTGGCACCAGCACCCTGGGTTCTAGTCCTGGTTAGGGTGCTGGATTCTGTCCTGGTTGCTCCTCTTCCAGTCCAGCTCTCTGCTGTGGCCTGGGAAGGCAGTGGAGGATGGCCCAGGTACTTGGGCCCTGCACCCACATGGGAAACCAGGAGGAGGCACCTGGCTCCTGGCTTCAGATCAGCGCAGCGTGCCGGCCGTAGCGGCCATTTGAGGGGTGAACCAATGAATAGCATAGTGGGTAAAGACACCACCTACAATGCTGGCATCCCATATGCGCACCAGTTTAAGTCTTGGTTGCTGTACTTCTGATTCAGCTCCCTGATCATGGTGTGGGAAAAGCAGAAGATGACCCAAGTGCTTGGGTCCCCGCCACCCACATGGGAGAGCCAGATGAAGCTCCTGGTTCCTGGGTTCGGCCTGGCTCAGCCCGGCTCAGCCATGACTGTTGCAGCCATTGGTGGAGGGAGTGAGCCAGCAGATGGAGGAGTTTCTCTGTGTATGGATCTCTCCCTCTCTCTCTGTAACTCTGATTTTCAAATAAAGAAATAAATCTTTAATGAAAAGGAAACAAAGAGCACAAGGTTTTATGTTTTTAAAGATTTATTTCATTTAGTTGAAAGGCAGAGTGTCAGAAAGAGGGGAAAAGATAACAAGATCTTCCGTCCACTGGTTCACTCCAAGTGGCTGTAATTGCCATGGCTTGACCATGCTGAGGCAGAAGCCTGTAACTCCATCCAGGTCTCCCATGTGGGTGCTAGGTACCCAAGCACTTGAATCATCTTCCTCTGCCTTCCTTGGCACATTAGCAGGGAGCTGGATTAGAAGTAGAATACCTAGGACTAGAACTGATGCTCAGATAGGATACTGGTGTTACCGTCAGTGACTCAACCCACTATGCACACTGCCAGCCCTGGTACAGAGGTTCTTCTTCCTCTTCCTCTTCCTCTTCCTCTTCCTCTTCCTCTTCCTCTTCCTCTTCCTCTTCCTCCTCCTCATCCCCCTCCTCCTCCTCCTCCTCCTCTTTCTTCTTCTTCTTCTTCTTCTTCTTCTTCTTCTTCTTCTTCTTCTTCTTCTTCTTCATTATTTTATTTATTTGAAAGTCAGAGAAAGAGGTTTTCCATTCTGCTGGTTCACTTCCCAAATGACTGCAATGGCCAACGCTGAACTGATCCGAAGCTAGGAGTCAGTAGATTTTTCCAGGTCTCCCACATGAGTTCAGGGGCCCAAAGAGTTGGGCCATCTTCTACTGCTTTCTCAAGCCATAGTAGAGAGCTAGATCGGAAGAGGAGCAGCCGGAACTTGAACCGGCACTGCAGGTTGGGGCTTTAACCCACTTCACCACAGCTCGGACCCAGCACAGAGGTTCTATAGGAAACATGGATCAGTCCAGTTTGAGTGAAAGACAGTGCCAGGTCCGTGATGCTGCATCTGAAGGGCTTTGACGACTAAAGAAAGAGATTGTTTTATTTGACTTTTCTTGAGAGTAGCTTTCCATTTTAATTTTGTTGTACCACAAAAAGCTGTGAACATATCAAAGAAATATTTTAAGCAGTATTTTGGATTTAGCCAGTAGAGTCTAGAAATCAGGGCTACTGTTTTTATTTCAAAAATGAAGCCAAAAATAAATAAAATAAACAGACTAAGCCAGAATCTCTGAGTGTTTCAGGTCACCAGTAACCACCCAATCTCCCATTAATACCTTGGGTATGACTTTGCCAATACCATCTGAGGAGTAAAGGGAAAGTGAGCCCAGAGTACCTGCTCCTGCACTTGTGTATTGGAGATCAATACTGAATTTCTTGCTACTTGTAAATTGTTATCCTTAAAAACTAATTCTAAGTAATAAAATCCAAAAAAATCTTTTTCTTTTTTACTTTCAGTTAAGAAAAAGAAGCCTAAACTTTTAAATAAATTTGATAAGACTATTAAAGCTGAACTCAACGCAGCAGAGAAACTCCGCAAAAGGGTAGGTTGATGTTCTTGTTTGACACGGAAATGTGCACTGGTTTCATTGTTAAATAAACCCAGCCATTACTCTTGGTTTATTACAAATAATAATAATAATAATAATAATAATAAATGCAAATGCAAACCACATTTGAGTGGAGTGGATTTTTCCCAGGCATGTCAGCACATTTCCCCATAAAGTGCATCAAATGGAAAGGAATGGCAGCCACAATGGCAGAGAGAAATAGAACTGCCTTGTTCAGGCCAGCTGTCTTGGACGTCAGCCCACCTCTGTCACCTTCTAGATGTGTGGTTTTGAGCAAGTCATTTGGCCATCTGAGCCTCCATCTCCTTATTGTTTTTAAAAATGAGAATGTTAAGTACCCTTCCAACTCCTTACTTGCTTTTCATAAAGATTAAATGAAATGAAAAGAAGAAATCAATACTTTTATATAAAATATCAGTGGAATTGTTTCTTCTTTAAGAAATTTAGGTCTAATTGCCACATAATAAATGTAAATACGTGTGGGATGCAGTATGATGATTCATATGTTTATAAAATGAATAATGATCAAATCAATCCAATTATCATTCCCATCTCTGGGCAGGAGTGGGGAATGTCTGGCCATAAAAGGTCCATGAAATCACTGAGTCTGGTCCTGCCAAGGCAATACCAAGTGCAACTTGAAATTCAAAAAATGTATAGCAGGCTAATTTTTAAGTGGATAATTTTGTATGGCCCATGAATGATGTTATAAATATACAGTTGGCCCTTGATGGAAAAAAAGCTCCCACCCCTGTGACATTTATCATTTGTGTTTAGAGCCTCGGGACTCTGAAGATTTCTCTTGTTTTCCAATTTTGTTTACTTAGTTATTATTTGAAAGGCAGTGGACCAGAAAGAAGGTGAGAGAGGGAGAGAGAGAGAGGGAGGGAGAGAGAGAGAGAGAGAGGCAGGTGGGGGGCAGGGGGGGGAGATTGAGCTTCATTTGCATGGCCACAATAGTCATGTCTGATCCAGGCCAGAGTCAGGAGCCAGGAACTCCATCTGTGTCGCCCACCTGAGTGGCAGGGCCCCAGATACTTGGGCCAACTTCCTCTGCCTTCCCCAGCATATTAGCAGAGAACAGAAACAGAAGCAGAGCAGCTGGGACTTGAACCAGGGCTCTGATATGTGATGGTGACATTGTTGAAAGCAATGGCTCAACACACTATACCACAACACTAGCCCTGTACTCTGAAGTTTTCAATTTTATAGCACATTAATGTAAAAACAAAAACTAGGTTAGTCCAACACTATTATGAAGGCTACAATTAGATGAAATAGATTTAACATCTTCTCACTGTTAATCTCGTGCATCTCCATTTCTCAGGGTGACTTTTTAGCTTCAGTATAAGTTGATTTGAAATACTATTTGCATTCCATTGTAGATTTTACAGTTTTTGAAAACAATCAGCTGAAACAATAGAGAAGTTATTCGTTCCCTTAACTCAATCATACTCATGTAATTGTCAAGCCTAAAATGTTTATTATACATATTTTTATTAGTTGCTAATTAATTATCTCTTGTTTTACATAAAGGATTGTCATTCTCTACTTGTATTTAGACTTGTAGTGCTATAATTGTATTTAGACTTGCAGTGCTCACAAATTATCATATCCTATCCTTTTTTTTTAAATCAAGTAAACATTGGCTCCCCAAAAAAGGAGAAGAAGAGAACATAATTAAATAAGCAATGATAATAGAAACACACAAGTTATAGGGTTGGCACTGTGGTGTTGTAGGCTAGGCCTCTCTTTGTGGTGCTGGCATCTCATGTGGGCACCAGTATCCTGGCTATTCCTCTTCCAATCCAGCTTTTTGCTTCTGGCCTGGGAAAGCAGTAGAAGATGGCCCAAATGCTTGGGCCCCTGCACCCACATGGGAGACCTGGATGAAGCTCCTTGCTCCTGATTTCGGATGGGCTTAACCCCTGGCCATTGCAGACATTTGGAGAGTGAACCAGCGGACAGAAGACCTCTGTCTGTCTCTCCCTCTCTCTCTATGCAATTCTACCTCTCATAATAAATAAATAAATCTTTAAAAAAAAAACACATACAAGTAACAAAACTGAAATGAGGTAAGAATGGGCTTCACATATGTTTACTGCCAAAGTACCATCCAGGCATAAAGGCTTCTATAACTAGCATCAGACAAGGTCCCCAGGTCAAGGTAGGGCTAACCCTCTTCACCACTGATAAAAAATGTCTAATGCAGCAAGGAATTGTTCACTACCCGTAAATTTAAATATATGGAATGACTTCCAAGTCATCATGTATAACTATGAAGTACGGTCATCAACTACTTGTGAGGGATTTACATTTCGTAATAGAAATGAAGCAAGGAGTTTCTTTTTCTGTCCTCATTTGGTGCCCTCTACTTTCTCTGTACAAAATGCCATCTATGAAAATGCAGGATGTCTAGAGAACAGGTGATGCTTGGAATAAAGAACAAATGCACAGTTTTAGAGAAGGGATTTTATGTACCTCTAATGAACGGCAAGGAAGGGCTCAGTTACCAAGTGGCAAATAAGTCAGTGGGACATGAATGTGCTTGAACAGTCTGTGGGGTATTCTCATCTTGCTTAGTTGGAGAAATTATGATGTTTTCCTCAAGGGGCACCGTGAAATCTATAACAGTGCACATAAAGGAGGAAGAAGTGGCCACATAAACAACTGGGAGTTGTATTATTGACTGAATTATTAGCATGAATTATTAGCATAATGAAGTCTTTTAGGGTTATTTTTATAGCTAGTATTTTCAAAGGATGTGACTTAGTGCACTGGAATAGCTGAGGACTGAGCAGAGTCATGCCCTGAATAGACCCAGTCTAGTCTTAGTTCACAATTCATGTTCAAGTACTTCACTATGTGAAACTATTCAGTCATGTTCTCTTCCAAAACATATAGATTGGGTAATTTTTCTTTCATTCATCTTTTCAAAATAATATTCATTATTTAAAACTCCTCCCTAAACCCACAAAAAAAGATTTGGAATGACATACTGAAACGTAATCATTTATTTGTTGGAATCATGTATAATTGTATTATAAGCGACAAAGTAAGGAGAGAGTAAAGAAAACACACACACACACACACACACACACACACACAGCGTAAGGTCAAAGCAGGATCTAAATTGTGTTAGGCATGACATCAATCCTGCTTCCTTGTAGTTAGAACAAAGGAAATGGAATCAGACTATAAGATAAACATTGCTCATCAGAATAGCTGTTCTGCACCAAGTTTAGGAGGAATGGGGTGCTGCAGATCTTCATAGAGCGTACACTGATGATTGACTGCAAGACTTCCTTCCTGATGTCAAACCAGAGGATTCCCTGCATGGCTGTATCTTAATGTCCTTCAGCATATATGGCTCATTGAACTCAGACCAAAACGATGTGTCCCAAATAAGGATCTCTCCAATAAACCATCTTGATTCTAGGATGAAATACACATTATCTTGAGGAACAGATGATTTTCTGGCAGTTCTTCAAAAACACTGTATTTTGCAACTGAGTTTTTTAAAATGAGAATTGTACGATAGTGCTAGGAGATATATACAAACATAAAGTAGGGAAATCTTTCATACTAAAAGCAAATGCATATATACTTCACCAGCCAGTTGAAGTGAGAGCAGGACTAATGATCCCTTAGAAAAGCCACACACACAGTATTTGTCTTTGGGGAATCCAAAGATGCCCAGGGTAGAGCCAACATATTCCACTATTTTTGCAGCCTTTGTGATATAAGGCAAGAACAATATGAGTTACCAAATTTGTTCTGGATGTTGTTATTCTTAGATTTTAAATCTGGTAACGGTCCATTTAGCACAATTTTCACAATAGTTTCAACATCTGCAATTTAGGTTGCATAGGGCATATAGACTGACAGTGTCTTCCCAAAAGATACACATCTTCTAATACCTGGAACTTGTACATGTTATGTAATTTGGTGAAAGAGTCTTTGCATATGAGATTAAGTTAAAGATTTTGGGATAGAGATTATTTTAGTTTATCTAGTTGAGCCCTAATGGAAATCATGTTTCCTAATAAGAGAGGAGAGGTGGAAATCTGATATAGACACACACACAAAGGAGAGAACAGGATGGGTACAGAAATGGATATTGGCATGGCATGGCATGGCCACAGGTCAACCCGTATTGGTGAAAGAAAAGGAATAGAGCCTTGGAGGCACCATGGTCCTGCCAGCACCTCATTTCAAACTTGAGAAGATTACTTTGTACACCTGTGAGAAATTTCTCTTGTTTAAAGCCACAGAGTATGTGGTAATTTGTTATAGCAGCCACAGAAAGTGAATAGAGATTTTGGTACTAGGTTCTGGGGTGCCAAATACCCCCAGTGTGAAGTGGTACTGGAATTGAGTAAAGAGTAGCTGCTGGAAGAGGTTTGAGACGGATGATAGAGAAAGCCCAGACTGTCTTAAACACTGTTGTAGACATATGGATGTTAATAGTATTTCTAGGGAGGACTCAGAAGGAAATGAACATGACAGACAAAAAGTTCCCATCATCTTAGAAAACACCATCAGGAACAGCACAGGGGTAGGAAGCTGGCATTAAGGGAGCCTAGGGCAGGGCCCAGAAGGAAATGGGAAAATCTTATTGAAAATTAGAGGAAAGGTAACCCTTGTTACACAGTGGCTGAAGAATTATTTGAATTTTGTCTTACAATTATTTGGAAGGCAAGACTTTACACATGCATGATAAGCTTGGATATTTAGCTAAGAAGATTTCCAAGCAAAGTGTTGAAAGTGCAGCCAGATTTCTTTTTGCTGTTTGTATAAAAAATGTATGAAAAGAAAGAGATAAATTAAGGATGAAATTTTTTTATAACGCTTTTATTTAAAGAATATAAATTTCTAAAATACAGCTTATAGATTACAATGGCTTCCCCCCCCATTACTTTCCCCCCACCCGCAACCCTCCCCTTTCCCACTCCCTCTCCCCTTGCTTCACATCAAGATTCATTTTCAATTCTCTTTATATACAGAAGATCAGTTTACTATATATTAAGTAAAGATTTCAACAGTTTGTCCTCACATAGCAACACAAAGTGAAAAATACTGTTGGAGTACTAGTTATAGTATTAATTCACAATGTACAGCACATTAAGGACAGAGATCCTACATGATATATTTTTTTAAAAATTGATTAATTTTCTAGGCAATTTCCAATTTAACACCAAGATTTTTTTTTCATTTTTAATTATCTATATACAGAAGATTGATTCAGTATATACTAAGTAAAGATTTCATCAGTTTGCACCCACACAGAAACACAAAGTGTAAAATACTGTTTCAGTGCTAGTCATAGCATTACTTCACATTGGACAACACATTAAGGACAGATCCCACATGAGACGTAAGTACACAGTGACTCCTGATGTTGATTTAACCATTTGACACTCTTGTTTATGGCCTCAGTAATCTCCCTAGGCTCTAGTCATGAGTTGCCAAGGCTATGGAAGCCTTTTGAGTTCAATGACTTCAATCTTATTCCGACAGGGTCATAGTCAAAGTGGAAGTTCTCTCCTCCCTTCAGAGAAAGGTACCTCCTTCTTTGATGGCCCCATTCGTTCCACTGGGATCTCACTCACAGAGATCTTTCATTTAGGTCTTCTTTTTTTTCCAGAGTGTCTTGGCTTTCCATGCCTAGAATATTCTCATGGGCTCTTGAGCCAGATCTGAATGCCTTAAGGGCTGATTCTGAGGCCAGAGTGCTATTTAGGACATCTGCCATTCTATGAGTCTGCTGTGTATCTCGCTTCCCATGTTGGATCATTCTCTCCCTTTTTGATTCTATCAGTTAGTATTAGCAGACACTAGTCTTGTTTGTGTCATCCCTTTGACTCTTAGACCTATCAGTGTGATCAATTGTGAACTGAAATTGATCACTTGGACTAGTGAGATGGCCTTGGTACATGCCACCTTGATGGGATTGTATTGGAATGCCCTGGCCTGTTTCTAACTCCATCATTTGGGGCAAGTCCGATTGAGCATGTCGCAAATTGTACATCTCCTCCCTCCCTTATTCCCACTCTTATATTTCACAGGGATCACTTTTCAGTTAAAATTTAAACACCTAAGAATAATTGTTTGTTAATTACAGAGTTCAACCAATAGTACTAGAATAAAAAAATTACTAAAATGGATAAAGTATTACATTGTACAACAACAGTCAGCACAAGAGCTGATAAAGTTACTGTTTCTCATAGTGTCCATTTCACTTCAATAGGTTTCCCCTTTGGTGCTCAATTAGTTGTCACCGATCAGGGAGAACATATGATATTTGTCCCTTTGGGACTGGCTTAATTCACGCATAATGATGTTTTCCAGATTCCTCCATCTTATTGCAAATGACCGGATTTCATTGTTTTTGACTGCTGCATAGTATTCTATAGAGTACATGTCCCATAATTTCTTTATCCAAATGTATGCTTTGAATTCCCTGTGATCTTTTGCTGTGAGGTTCCCTTCGTTTATCTTCTTTCATGTTGATGGTCGTGTTTCTGTGTTTCTGTGTGTAACACATCTTTAAGCATCTTTTGCAGGGCTGGAGGAGTGGCAACAAATTCTTTCAATTTCTGTTTGCAATGAAAGGTCTTTATTTTACCTTCATTCACAAATGAGAGCTTGGCAGGATATAATATTCTGGGCTGGCAGTTGTTCTCTCTAAGTACCTGGGCTATGTCTAGCCATTCCCTTCTAGCTTGTAGGGTTTCTGATGAGAAGTCTGCCGTGATCTAATTGGAGATCCTCTGAGTGTAATTTGACGTTTCTCTCTTGCACATTTTAGGATCTTTTCTTTCTGTTTCACTGTGGTGAGTTTAATTACAATGTGTCGTGATGAGGATCTCTTTTGGTCATGTTTACCAGGGGTTCTATGAGCTTCCTGTACTAGGATGTCTCTGTCCTTCTCCAAAACTGGGAAATTTTCTGCTATTATCTCACTAAAAAGGCATTCTAATCCTTTCTCCCTCTCCATGCCTTCAGGAACTCCTAGAACTCGAATGTTGGGTTTTTTAATAGTATCCTGTAGATTCCCAACAATATTTTTTAGATTTCTAATTTCCTCTTCTTTTCTTTGGTTTGACTGTATAGTTTCCTGTGCTCTGTCTTCTAAATCCGATATTCTCTCTTCTGCCTCACCCATTCTGTTTGTAAGGCTCTCTAATGTGTTTTTCATTTGATCTATTGAATTCTTCACTTCATTATGATTTCTCGTCACTATCACAGTTTCATGTTCTACTAGTTGTTTCATTTCAGCTTGATTTCTCCTTAATATTTCATTTTCACGAGAGAGATTTTCTACCTTGTCCATTAAGGATTTCTGTAGTTCAAGAATTTGTTTTTGAGTACTTCTTAGTGTTCTTATCAATTTTTTGAGATCTGCTTCTTGCATCTCTTCTATCTCATCATCTTCGTAATCTTGAATTGGGGTGTCTTTTTCATTTGGGGATGCCATAGTGTCTTCCTTGTTCTTATTACCTCGGTTTTTGCGTTTGTTGTTTGGCATATTGGTTTCTTCACTGTGGTGTTTTTTTCTTGTTATACTATGACTCTAGATTAAGTGGACTGTCTGCTTTTGATGGAGCCTTAGAGGCTTGAGATGGGTGTGGCCTGAGAGCTCTGTTTGGTTCCTCTGGGTTGAGGGTGTGTCAAAGGAGACACTCCCAGGTTAGGCGTGGTAAATCTCTCTCTGTTACTTTTTTTTTTTTTTTTTTGGTTCAAAAGGGAAGTAATTCCACACAGCTGAATGGAATTGGGGGTGGTTAGCAGGCGAATGATATACCCACGGGAGCCAGAGATCGGAAGCTCTTTCCCGAGGACCAGAGAAGGAATCTTTGCGGCCCTTTGTGTGGGCTGAGATTCTCCTGTAGTCTCCCACTGGGCTGCCAAGGCTACTGAACTGTAGCGTCTCTGGAGAGTACTCACATGAATTTGTGATTTCCGTGAGTTCTCTCCCCCACAGTCTCTTTTTTCACAGTCTCTTTTTTCACAGTCTCAGTTCATTAGCACCACACATTCATTAGGTTCTCATCTCCTGTTATTTCACCCCTCCCACCCAGAGTCAGGTTTTTCTGCTAGGCTCGGGGCCAGTGCCGACCCAAGGTCGCCCTGCTTATGACGTATTCCAAAATGGCGCCTGCTCTTTGTCTTGCTCACCTTTGAGAGGTGAGCGGAGAGAGAGAAGCTCGTGTCCGTATGGGTCACTTTTTTTTTTTTCCCCTCTCTCTCTCTCTCTTCTAGTTAGCCTGGTGAACTTTTCCCTGCAGGGTTTCAAGCCTTGTTCGCTCTAGGCTCCCTTTTCCGCTTCCCTCCTGGTATCTCGGGCTATTGATGTTCTGCTCACCTCGCGTTCCAGCGCTGGTGTGTTGAATCTGCTGCTGGTGTCCCAAACTGCGGGCTCCCACGCTCTCCACGCAGGTCCACTGTGAATCTCCAGTTCCGGAAGGGTTTTCTCTGCTGTTTCTTCCCCTACTCTTCCTTGAACCTGCAGTATCTCCACTTTTATTAAACTGTCTCTCCCCAGACTATCGGTGTGCTCCCTTCCTATTCCGCCATCTTGCGACAGTCTCAAGGATGAAATTTTTTTATGGAAAAAAGGAGGCAGCAATTGATTATTTGTGAATTTCTCAGTCTATCCTTTGTGTAGAAGATACAAAAATTAGCAAAATCATTATTAGTAAATTACCCCAAACAGAAGTCCAAGGGTGACACTGGACATCCTTTTTCTGAAGAGATCAGATATAACACTCTTGGATCCAGGAAACTGTCTCAGGACAAGTCTGTAATAGAGAAAAGATTATACTGGAAGGGTCTGTGGGAGAGCCTTTGTCTAATGACCTGCACTCTTGGGATACATATAAGAGGCCCACAGGATGTTAAGGATATATTTTATCAGTAAGAGCACTGCCAGCATGGACCGAAAGAGATAGACAAAATAGAAGGCTGATAAAACAACACCACTACCAACTTGTGCTACCCTTCCAATAGCAAGGAAATACAGTTCCCAGGCCAAAGCCGTGGACCCAAAGGCCAAAGATAAGAGTGCAATAGTCAGGGCAGAGGATCCAGGATGCAGAGCCTCAAGCCACAGAGGGTTATTCCCACGCCTTGAATCTTAATGGGCCCTAATCGAAATGGCTGGATTTTGAACTTGCTTAGAACCAGTGATTTGCCCCTCCTCCTCTCCCTTCCTTCCTTCCTTCCTTCCTTTTCTCCATTTGGACATAAGAATGTCTATAAAGTTATCCTGTACTTATCCCACCTTTGTGTTTTAGAACACAATTAACTGAGAAAGGATTCATTTCTCTTACTTTGAGTTTCCAATTTTGTTGTGATATTTTATAGCAGCCACAGAAACTAAGGGTATTTATAAGTAAGTCACAACAGAAAAGGTGCCGGTGCTGTGGTGTAATAGGCTAAGCCTCTGCCTATGGCACCAGCATCCCCATAGCCACCAGTTCATGTCCTAGCTGCTCCTCTTCTAATCCAGCTCCCTGCTATGGCCTGGGAAAGCAGTAGAAGATGACTCAAGTGCTTGAGCCACGGTACCTGCATGGGAGACCCAGAAAAAGCTCCTGTTTCATGGCTTTGTACCAGGACAGCTCTGTCATTGCGACCATTTGGGGAGTGAATCAATGGATGGAAGACCTATCCTCTGTCTCTCCCTCTCTGTGTCTGTAACTCTACCTCCCAAATAAATCAATAAATGTTTTTGAAAAACAAAGAAAAGGTCAATTAGCATGAATTCCTCAACACCCATTAAAACCACTCACATCACCTAGGTCTGTGAGAGGGAAAAGCAAACTGCCAACTTTGTTGGTATCCAGCTAGAGGAACTATTTTAGGAACTTTTACTTGGATGTTGCCCAATTGCTCAATATTTAGACAAGGTTTTCTGAAGTAGGTGTGAGTGACAACTGAGTAGTACCTGACAGCTTGCTTTGCATGGATCTTTCTGTGAGATGAATTTTGCTGTATGAAAATGGAACTCAGTGAAGGTCAAAATGTACAGATCACAGTAAGCTTGTGTTTCCATGTGGAGTGAATGGATTCACCTTGGAAAGTTTGTCTCTGTCCTATGGTCCCAGTATTCTTGACCTACCGCTAATTATCAGAGAGTAGCAGGCATTGGTTTCACACTAAGGAGTGGCACTGGAGTGGGGGATGGAAGAGGCTACCCAGCATCAGATCCCTGCCAAGTCCACCTGCTGAACCCCCCCCCCCCCCATTTCTTTTCATGTAGTGTGGTCAGAAAGCCAGCTAAGGCACAAGAAATATTTTCTTAGGGTCCATGTAGCTGCAGGAGGTGGCAGGGTTGGATCCCCTAACACAGAGGCCATGATGTACTTCAGTCAACCCGAGGAGCCAAATTAGCCCTCCCCTTGAAGGGGAAAAAGTTGTCATGACCAAGGGACTCTCACAGCTGGGGTGTTTATTCCTTGTCCTTCGAACAGATGCTTCAAAACTGTGATGTAGCATCTCATTACCTCTCAAGACCCAAGACCTTCTGACTGCTAATAGACTTTCCCCAAACTTAAAACCTAAATTTATTTGACAATGACTGTGAGAACTGCATATATTGAGAAAAAATGCAGGTTTTTAAACAAATTCACATTATGTCACCTGTCATGTAGCTGTCTATAAAAGATTAATTATGGTCATACTTCTAGTTTTATGTTTTCCATAGCACAGGGGTTTTTCTTAATTTTAAATAAAACTGTCCTTACATTCTGCGTGAAATCTAGGAAATTCTGTTGGAATCACTTGGTGGGTATGAAATAACTGTATTGAATAATGACAGACAACTGAATTTATTCTATTTGGGTAATTGCATCTTCCTCACAGGGAAAAACTGAAGAAGCAATGAAAGCATTTGAAGAACTGGTACGCAAATATCCTCAGAGTCCACGAGCCCGGTACGGGAAGGCACAGGTACTGTAAAACCCCTCTCCTAGAAAACTTTTTTGGTGCCTCTGTGTTCTGTGTAATTGGAGTTTTCACTCGCTGCTATTTGCATTTTCTCTTTTCCCCATCTAAGGTTGCTACAGAATCATATGCATAAACCTCGTCCATTTGGCTTCCCTCTGGTTTTGAAAAGAAAACAGAGTAACACTTTTGTCCTTGATTTCCTGTCACCTCTTGCCCGCTTCCCTTTAGAGCCATCTCACAGTTGTCACTTGATGCTCCTCGGAGGTTCAAGACGCTCAATGCTGTATCTAGAGGTTGCAAGCATGCTTAGGAAAGACTTTTCAAAAATATAAAGTGGGACATACTTTGTTTTCTCCGTAGTTTCTTTCAGCTGACGCATTTCTGACCTTTTCCCCATCCACACTCCCACCGTCTCCTTCTTGCCTGGCTTATCTTCCAACCCCTCCTTAATGAAGCTTGTCCATATCCACCTGGAAGCAAGTAAACCCATCTGTGCCAGGTGCTGTTTTAGGCCCTGGATCTATCTGTTTTGTATTCTTTTATGAGATGGTCCATCAGGTGCAGCCACAGGAGAGGCTCCAGAAACAACAGTTTATTCTCCCTATGGGCCCTCAAGCCATGAGACCCAGCAGGCCACACAGAGCCACACGGGAATGACACCAGGGCAATCAGGAGGCAGCTGATAAGAGTGAGGGGAAGATGTAGGCCCCAGCCTTTGTTGGGAATTCCAGGCAAGGTAGGACGGAGTTAACTGTTAGGATGGGCTAAATTGAGTAGCTTTGCAGGCTCTGGGCTTTAGGGTTGGTCTCTGGTTGCCTGGTACCTGGCCCTGGCATGCAGAAGGCAGAGGAATTTTTGTCTCCCAGGGCTTCTCAGCTTGGAAGAGCTCTGAAGCAGTTGATTAGCAAGTTCAAAGCCTGCTGCTGGCTGTGCACCTGCTAAGAATGACTAGCCCTAAAAAGGCAGGCTATCCCCAAAGAGATTTTCTAAGATGCCAAAGCATCATAAAATACAGAAAATGTAAAAAAAAAAAATTTGCAATACACTTTAATAAGCCCTGCGGTAGCCTCTGTCCTTCTAGGTCTTATATTCTAATAGAAGTTTGTTTTTGTTTTTGTTTTGTCAATGTTTGTGTAAGAGAGAGAGAAAGAAACAGGGACAGTGCTGCCATCCCCTGGGTCACTCCTGAAATGCTCACTGTGACCAGGAGCCAGGAATGAAATCCAGGTCTTCCAATGACTTGAACCAACGCTGCTGCCTCCCATTTTCTACTGTGGTGGGAAGTTGGAGCCAAGAATTGAACCCAGACATTCCAGTAAGAGACACAGATATCTTAAATGCCCACTTCTGGAAGTAATCAGGTCTCTGTCACCCAAGTGAGAGACTCAAATTTTACTCCAGCTCTCAACCTTGACTTCAGCCCAGGCTCTGGGGCTACTTTGGGTATTTGAGGAGTTCAACAGATGGAAGTATGCTCTTGCTGCCTCTCTCTCTCTCTCTCTCTCTCTCTCTCTCTCTCTCACACACACACACACACACACACACACACACACACTTTGCCTTTCAAATTTGAAAATAAATGTTTTCAATTTAAATTAGTCAGAAAATATTTAGTGAGAACTCTGTGTGCACCAGGCCCTATTGTAGGCCCTGGAGATCCACCCATCCATTAAACATATTTAAAAAGTACCTGTGCTCACTGAGTTGCCTTTACAAAGAAGAAGGCAACGCATAGGTCAACTGAGTGCTGATATAGGCCATGTGAGAGGATGGGAAGGGAGGCAGGAAAGATGTCTCCAAGGAGGTGACTATTGAGCAAATGTAAATACATACTAAGGTACTTCATCAAGTTTGTTTCAAAACATAAATTTCCTTGGTGCAAAAAAGAAAAACGTTGAAATTCATGTATAAAGAGTCCTTGAAAAGTTCATAGAAGGTATATGTTCTAAAAAAAAACTATCCATGGATTTTGATATTTTTGCACCAATATAAACTTATCTTTTCTTTCCATTTTCCATGAACTTTTTGAAGTGCCTCATATATATACATCTAAACAATATTATAAAGTATTAAACGTAAATGCATTAGGTCTTCTTACCTAATGATATGTGCACAGAAAAGAAACGAGGATGAAGGAATAAAGAACATAGCTAGGAGAAGACTCTTTGGTTGCAGGTAATGCGATTGAATGTGACAGACTGCATTTTCGATGAGATCAGAAATGGGCTCTCCAGGGAGGCTCCGAGTGGCTGAGATGTGACAAGGTTGAGGAAGAAGCTGTCCAGGTCTAGGGAACAAGGAGGCAGAGGCCATGATGCCTGGAAGCAATCTTGGCATACTAAGCCCAGGGACAGCTAGAAGGGCATGCAGAGCGAGGGGCAGCGGGGACAAGGGGGCCCAGGGCCTTACAGATTTTATTCCACAGGCTCTGGGAAGCCTCTGGAGAGTTTTATACATGAACATGACAGTCTAGTAGGTTTTTTTTTATAATAAAGATTGCTTCGGTTACTGAGTGGAAAATGGATTACAAACCAAAAATAGGTGCAAGAACAATAGGAGGCTGTTGCAGATGTATGCAAGAAATGCTAGGGCCTCAGACCGTGGGCGTGGCCACAGAGAGGGGCAAACGGGTAGGTGATGAGGATGAAAGGAGTTAGTGATAGCTTAGATGTGAGAGTGAGAGGATTGCAGGGTGACTCCTAGGGCTCTCCTTGACTAGCTGAGAGAGGATGGTGCATGTCGCTTTCCAGGAAAAACAGGTTTGGAGAGATGCAGAAATCAATGATTTGCTTTTGGTCTCCATGGTGTCTGTTAGACATTCAATTGGACCACTAGATTTATGGGTTTTGAAACTCAGAGTAAATGCCAAGGCTGAGACACAAATGTGTCGGATGGTGAAGCTCCCACAGCCCTGCCTATGGGGACATGACTGTGAGCCATGCTAGAAAACAGTAGATGCAAAGCCACTGAAATTTTTCAGAAAGAGGAAAAGCTGGCAACATCCCTTTCTAGACCATCTGTGTATGACATATAGCAACTAACACATCTGTAGATAAAGCAAATATACTTTGTTCTAAATTCAAGGTGGCAGCTACTTGAGATTGACATGCTCAATTCTTCCTATTCCCCCAATAAAATGAAAATTCTGTCAATTAAAATTTACAAAATTAAGTTAGTGAAAAATTAATACAAAAAAGTGCCTCTTATCCATAATGTGGACCAGATGTGCTGGACAGCAATCATGAGTTTTTTTTTTTTTTTTTTAGATTTATTTTATTTATTTGAAAGAGTTAACAGAGAGAGGTAGAGGCAGAGGCAGAGAGCATGAGAGAGAGCTCTTCCATGTGCTGGTTCACATGGCCACAATGGTCAGAGCTGAGCCAGTCTGTAATCAGGAGCCAGGAGCTTCCTCCAGGTCTCCCATGTGGGTACAGGGGCCCAGCTTCTGCTGCTTTCCCAGGTGCATTAGCAGGGAGCTGGATCAGAAGTGAAGCAGCTGAGACTTTAACCAGTGCCCATATGAGATGCCAGTGCTTCAACCCCCTGCACCACAACACCAGCCCACAAGCAACCATGAGTTTTACAACCTTATTTGCTCAGTGATCCAAGATCGCTTAAATGCTCTGAAATAAGAGGGACTGTGTTTGCTACCAAAAGGTCATGCCTATTCAAATAACTCATGTGTTCTGAAACTAGGATTAAGTCACTTAATTAAGGACAGCATATTAACTAAAATGGTTTGTGCAAATGCTAATTTAATTATGGAAAAAAATATTTTGTTCCTTAGAATTTTTCTTTGTATGTGATTTTTTTTTTATGCCAGGCAGAGTGGACAGTGAGAGAGAGAGACAGAGAGAAAGGTCTTCCTTTTGCCATTGGTTCACCCTCCAATGGCCGCTGCAGCTGGCACGCTGCGGCTGGCACACTGCACTGATCTGAAGCCAGGAGCCAGGTGCTTCTGGTCTCCCATGGGGTGCAGGGCCCAAGCACTTGGGCCATCCTCCACTGCACTTCCGGGCCACAGCAGAGAGCTGGCCTGGAAGAGGGGCAACCGGGACAGAATCCGGTGCCCTGACCGGGACTAGAACCCAGTGAGCCGGCGCCATAAGGTGGAGGATTAGCCTATTGAGCCGCAGCGCCGGCCAGTATGTGATCTTAGTTATGGGTACTGAAGTCTAAATAAGTGCAGTACTTCTGAAGCATGGTGCTTGTTGTGTGTGTATCTTACTTTACCATAGGAATTTGATGTTGAGGCCTTGGGCAATATTTTTTATTCCCAAACTATTATGCTACAAAGTAGCATAAAATGAAGGTTAAGCATGGCAAATTAAATTTTAATAAAGTAATTTAAAAGAAACTTTAGATTCATATGAGTTTTAAAAATAAAAATAGAACAGAAAAGTTTTACTTTATAGGGAGAGATAAACAGGCTTTTTCAGTCTTTGCTAGCAGATTAAAAATTATTTTGGAATATCCTGACAAATTTTCAAAATTCAGCAGCAAATATAAATTATAAATATATAAATTATATATATATATATAAAAATTATGGTGTCTATCCTTTCTACAGTGGCAATAATATTGTCTTATTCTTTGGCTCTTTGTAAAAATCAATTTTGACCAAGTTCTGTGAGCATTAGACACAAAATCTTGAATTATAAACTTGCTTCACTTTATTATTGTTCACAAACTATTAATGCCTTTGAGGCAGAAAATGACGCATCCCTAGGATGGTTGGGTGGGTGAATTAGAGTCAACAAAAGGCTTGGTGATGTTAACGTCCTGTAACAAATGTTCAGTTGCAGCCCAGCTTGCTTTATCTGCACATGCTAAGCTGATAAAAATCAGTCTGTACAGCTTTCATTTTCAAAGCAAGTGCCTATCAGTTTCATTCAAGAGATTTTAAAGGATCATGTGCCTTTTTAATACTGATATTTCCCCAGTTCTCAGAGTTGTAAAAGGTTTATACTTCATTAAAACAAAAGACCCTAGGGCCCTGGAAGGAAACAATGCATACAGATCACAAACCTTTCTCTCTTTTCAGATTGACTTGAAAGTTCCTTATCCCTGTCTCTATGAAGAAATATTTTGGGAGAAATTTGCCCTTCTACTAACCTTGTAGAGACTTCCATTCTCAGGATCTATTTGGTAGCTTTTTTAGGTTCAAAATGAAGAGGCCATACTTCATGGGCTCCAAAGGACTCTCTCAGCTCTAGCTCTTGGGTTCTATTAGGTCATCTACCAGTGGTAGTCCTTAGGAGTTAACTCACCAAAGCTAACCTCACAAGAAACTGGTGCCTAAACAGAAAAGCTGGGGTGGGGGGGGCGAGTGTTGTACCATAGTGAGTTAAGCTGCTACTTGCAGCACTGGCATTCCGTGTCTGAGTGAGTCCCAGCTGCTCCCCCTCCAATCCAGCTCCTTGATAGTGCACCTGGGAAAGCAATGAAAGCTAGCCTTGGGTCCCTGCCATCCACATGGGAGACCCAGTTGGAGTTCCAGGGTTCGAGTTTCAGCCTGGACCAGCCCTGGCTGTTGTGGCTGTTTGTAGAGTTAACAGTGGATGATAGATCTCATTCTCTCTGTCACTTCTTCTCTCTGTGTGACTCTGCCTTCCAAATAAACAACTAAATCTCTTTTTTTATTTATTTGAAAGGCAGAGTCACAGAAAGGGAGAGACAGAGAGAAAGGCAGAGTCACAGAAAGGGAGAGACAGAGAGAAAGATCTTCCATCCTCTGGTTCGTTCTCCAAATGGCTACAACAACCAGAGCTAGACATACCCAAAGCCAGGAGCCAGGAGCTTCCTCCTGGTCTCCCACATGTGTGCAGGGACCCAAGGACCAGGACCATCTTTTGCTGCTTTCCCAGGCACATTAGTAGGGAGCTGGACTGGAAGTAGGGCAGCTGAGACTGGAATTGGCAACCATATGGGATGCTGGTAGTGACTTTATCTGCTATGCCACACTGTTGGCCCTCAAAAAATAAATAAATCTTTAAAAAAAAAAAGGAAAAAGCTAGCCTATGAATGTCCAATAACAGTGGAATGACAAATATGGATCATTGGCATTAGATTCTCTCTTCTAGTAGATACGTCTTTTGTGGAGACAATTCACAAACTAGAAAAAAGAGGATGAATTTCCTAATCTTAGAGATTTTTGCCCTACCCATTTTCCTTTCTCATTCATTTGTCCATTACAATCAGTACTTCTTCAATTCCTAGCCTTCATCATCTTGGGAAACTTATTGTAATTGGTACATACTAATTAGGATGGGTTATTTCATTGATGTATTGTTTTCTGAAAACCTTCCAGATCAGATGTCTCATTTTACCAATTTATGCTGATTCTTGCTAGTTTCTGCCTTTGGTTGGGTAAAGGATGGATTGTTTTCTTACAAATCCTAAAATGTTGGAGTTACACTTATTTTGTAGACATCTGTATGTTGAGTACAACACTTTATTTTAGCAAGGCAAACATGTTTAAATACTCTGAGATAAAGATTTATATATGCTACTCTTAGCATCTAACTGGTATCATTTTTCCTTAAGTGGTAATCTTTAAGTTATAATTGATTAAATCTCAAGAGCTATAGATTTTATGATTTTATGATGCTCTCTCTGTGGCTCAGTAGCTAGATCTTCTACATATTGTTAAAATAGCATATTATTTTGCTTTTGTTTGTTTGTTTCATCTTGATAAGGAGAAAAGTTTCATCTATCTTGAAATCTCTTAAAGCATGTCTGAAAGTTGCCTTTTGTGAATATTTTGGGTAATTGCAAACCTAACTGGTCATGGACATTGATCCAGTCTGGGGACTTCCTCTAGTGTGAAGATGATTTGGCTGAGAAAAGGAGAAGCAATGAGGTGCTTCGTGGGGCCATTGAAACCTATCAAGAGGTGGCCAACCTGCCCAATGTCCCCACAGACCTCCTGAAGTTGACTTTGAAGCGGCGATCAGAGAGACAGCAGTTTCTTGGTAAGATGTGATAACAGTTAATTGACAAATGCAGGCTTTTGTGTTGAAGAACATGAAGGCCATAAGCAGGTGTTCTCAACTTAAAATAGTGTTATGTCCCGATAAACCCATTGTAAACTGAGAATGCATTGACTGCTCCTAAGCTACTGATGATTACAGCTTAGGCATACAGCCTGGGTGCTCCTCTCGTGATGGCAGGGCTGACTGTAAGCTGAACTCACTGCTGCTACCCAGCATCTCCAGAGAGGACAGAATCACACCACATTACCCAGGGGAGCTTCCAAAACCAAAGCTCCAAGTGGTTTCTACTGAATGCGTATGACTTTTGCATTGTCAAAGGTGGAAAAATTCTAAGCCCAACCCTCATCTATTAAGAAACTTCAGTATTACTCTTAGAAGAGTTCGGTTACATGGGAGAAACCTGAGTTTTACAAGTAATTTATCTGACCCTGTCCTAGCTTTAATAATTGTGAAGATGTGGATGATATTATACCACCTTCCCTCCACCACTTTTAAGGTAAGGCATATAAAATGCTGAGAGCTTGGGTGTTTTGCCTAAGGAACCAAACCTAATAAATGAAAATCTAGAATCAAAAGTTCTTTTTGTGATGCCAAATTCTTCACTTTCTTTACCATAACCAGCTGACTCATAGAGATTGAAATTATCAAAGGATTAATTTTAATAGAGGAATGTTAGCCATTTCAGGCACTCTAAAAATTTTACTTGTCAGATTTGACCCTTTGCCAAGGAAAATGAGAGAAAAACAATTTTTAATGCTAAATTTGAAAATGTTTTGGAAAGGCAAGGAAAACACTTCATTTTTTAAGGTTTATTTTACTTACTTATTTGAAAGGCAGAGTTGAGAGAGAGAGAGAGAGTGAGAGAGAGAGAGATCTTCACTCTGCTGGTTCACTGTGCAAATGGCTGCAACTGGACCAGCAACCAAATGGGATACCAGCACTGCAGGCCATTGCTTAACCTGCTGTGCCACAGCACTGGCCCCATAACTCACAGCTTTTTAACTATCTTGTAATTCTCTCCCTATTAACAGGAGCATCTAAGCTACATGCTTCTGCTGCGGTGGGGGCTCAGCCAGCTGCTGGGTCACATGGTTGGGTGATTGCTGTCACCTAGGAGGGACTCATCTCAGAAGTGAACAAGCCAAGTTGGCTTTTTGATCAGTTTTCCAAGGATAGAAGAAAGGATAGTTGTGTCACCTTTGTAGATGATCAAAATCTGCGATAGCAGCAGAATTCGAGTGATTACATGGCATAAGAGATGATGGATGAGACGTGGGTTCGTAAGGACCAGCAGGGGAAGGGAGACATGTAGCACATAGGGCGGCACAGGCAGAGCTGGACTCGGGAGGTGCTCACCTTGGGTGCACAGTCAGAATTTCTGAGTTTGCCTTTTACCTCCACTGCCAGAATGGCCATGCTTACACTGCTTCCTAATCCTGTTTTTTTTTTTTAAGGTAGCCAATTTCTTATTTTATATATATATATATATATATATATATATATATATATATACACACACAAAGAATTCATTTGTTTATTTGAGAGGTAGAGTTACAAACCGTGAGAAAGTCAGAGAGAGAGGTCTTCCATCCGAAGGTTCACTCCCCAAATGGCTGTAATGTCCAGAGGTGGACCAATCTGAATCCAGGAGCTGGGAGCTTCTTCCAGATCTCCCATATGGGTGCAAGGGCCCAAACACTTGAGACATCTTCTACTGCTTTCCCAGGCCATAGCAGAGAGCTGGATCAGAAGAAGAGCAGCCAGGACTAGAACCTCATCCCATATGGGATGCCACAGGTCAAGGCTTAGCCCACTATACCAAAGCACCAGATCCCCTGATTCTATTTTTAAAATAATAATGTGATTCATCAGAGATTTTTTAAACATTCATATTTATTTTCTTCAAAAGGATGCATTAAATATTAAGACAAATCAAAATTATGGAATTTTTCATGACCTCAAATTTTGTACCCATTGCCTCACTGTATTCCCAGCCTTAGGAAGAAGACTGCTTAGGAAGAAATCGATGACTGACCTTTAGTGTTTAAATACAATCCCTTCCTCTAGATGAGAATGAGGCCGGTTCACTTGAGGAGGCTTGAAATCAATTGCAAGCAAAAGATTTTCGTGAGAATGGCCAGATGGTGAAGTTTGCTCATGGGGGAACAGGGTTCCAGGAGGCAGAGTGGAAGGGATAGGGGCTGTAGGAGGCATTGACACCTGCACTTGGTCAATAGGAGAGGCTTTGAAGAAGAAGAAAAGCGTAGGCCTAGGTGGGCAGATAGGGGCAAGAAATGGTGCAGAAAGGTAGACACAGATTTGTTTCTGAAGGAGTGGCTGGCTCAGCAAACCCATCCCAAGTTCAGATTGAAACACTATTGGTCAGTTACAGGTACAGAGCATAGGACACATTGGTGATGCTTTATGCTGTGTTTTCCATGTAGTATAGTACTGCATTAGCTTGTTAATAGCCCTACCACTCCTAAGCTGACATTCAGTTTGTGAGCAATCAAGTCCTTTGGTAAATAGTTTTTTGGATGTATACTAGCCACGTTTTGTACATTTTCTCTTAGATAAGTGTGGTAGGGAGTCATAACAGCCCCCCAAATTTTAAATTTCCATCAGACAGCCTTAAAAATCAGCTAGGGTTTTCGTGATTCATGTAGTGCACAGTATCCTGATGTCCACCAGAGGGTCCCATAATACTGGATGATGAATCCTTTGCTTTATGACTGGGTCCTTACTTAGAGATGAATTCACTTGCTTTTTTTTTAAAGTTTTTATTTTGTTTATCAGAAAGAGAGAGAGAGAGAGAGAGCAAGCGAGCATGCTTGCCCCTGTCTGGTGGTCACTCCCCAAATGAAAACTGAGAGGAACAGCCAGGAACACAACCCAGGTCTCCCACACGAGTGACAGGAGCCCATTCACTTGAGCCATCATCACTACCTCTCCCAGGCTCTGCATTAGCAGGAAACTGAAGTCAGGAAAGAGAATCAGAAATCAAACCCAGGCACTCTAACATACGCCTCAGACTTCTTAACCAATAGGCCAAATACCCACTCAGAGATGGAGAGGGTGTTGGCCGTGCAGTACTTTCCTGTGCACCTCAGTGCCTTTTCAAGTTTTATGCAGGACATTGCACCTTGAAATCAGACTTTTTATGGTTTACCCTCAATTCTTAATTCTCAAATAAATAAACCAAAAATATCAACAAAGTATTTGTATAAGGATTTGGTAACTAAACATTTCTTAATAGAGAATTTAATATAAGAAGATAAACTGATGAATTTAGAAAATAGCATCTTCAAAAATTTTATAGTCAATATTATATTCAGCATTTAATTATAACAGTTGTTGATACCATTGCAACTACACCATGAAATTGCTCTTAGTACTTAATATGTAAATTCAGATGTAAGATAGCTTTCAGATTCTGTTGAATACCACTCCCAAAATGAAGGTGTACATAGTTATTTTTATTGCTGTTGGATTTTCTTTTACCTTCCCCTACATTAGGTCACATGAGAGGTTCCCTGCTCACCCTGCAGAGGTTAGTTCAGCTATTTCCCAATGACACTTCCTTGAAGAATGACCTTGGAGTGGGATACCTCTTGATAGGAGATAATGACAACGCCAAGAAGGTTTATGAAGAGGTAAGCATCAGTCCATTCACTGTCAAATGATCTTGCCCATTATGATCTAGTGCTACTTGTAAAATACATTTATTATGTCTAATCTCTCATTCTGTTTTCTTTGTTATTATTTTTCAAATATTTAATTATTTGGGGCTTGTGCCGTAGCTCACTAGGCTAATCCTCCGCCTGCGGTGCCGGTACCCCAGGTTCTAGCCCTGGTTGGGGTGCCAGATTCTGTCCTGGTTGCTCCTCTTCCAGTCCAGCTTTCTGCTGTGGCCTGGGAAGGCAGTGGAGGATGGCCCAAGTCCTTGGGCCCTGCACCCACATGGGAGACCAGGAGGAAGCACCTAGCTCCTGGCTTCGGATTGACACAGCACGTCAGCCGTAGGAACCTTTTAGGGGTTGAACCAATGGAAGGAAGACCTTTCTCTCTGTCTCTCTCTCTCTCTCTCACTAACTCTGCCTGTCAAATAAATAAATAAATAAATAAAGATTTAATTATCTGTTTATTTAAAAGGCAGAGTGACAGAGAAAGAGGGGGAGACAGAGGGATAGGGAACTTCCATCCGCTAGTTCACTCCCCAAATGCCCACAACAGCTGGGGCTGGGCCAACCCGAAGCCAGAAGGCTGGAACTCTGTCCAGGTTTCCTGTGTGGGTGGCAGAGGCCCATACACTTGAGCCATCATTTGCAGACTACCAGAGTGTGTTAGCAAGGAGCTGGATCTGAACAAACCAGTTACTTCAATATGGGATGCAGGTGCCCTAAGTTGCGGCATCACTCGCTGTTTCACAATGCTCAACTCTCATTTTCTTTATTTTAAATTAAGTAGCATGTCAGTATTATTATAGTTGACATATTCTAAACTTTGTTTTTATGTTGCTTTTTTATCATCAGATTTTATTTTAGTTCGTATTTTGTCTATTTTTAAAACTTCATATTTATCATTCCATAAACATTCCTCCTAAAAAATATTTTTTATGATAGAAGGAACTCAAGTTCCTATGAATGTTAAAAAAGACACTTTTTTCCCACAAGAAATCTATTCTGGAGACTACAGAAAATGAGTCTTTAAGGCATACGGAATAAGTTACTCCCTTTTCAGAAGGACATGGGCTCTTCGATCCTCTTGCAAGGCTCTGTCGCAGGATTTCTCCCTTATTATGAATGTTTTAATAGGTAACTACCAAGTTCCTGGGAACTCTAAAATCTTCAGAACTGTGGTGGAATTCAGTTGGTGTAGAAGGAACAGGATACCCAGTGAACTCTGAAGTTCAGGAAAGTTGTGCCTTTGTAAAAAAAGATGAACACATTTACTCATCATTCTTTCATTGAGGCCTGTTGGTCAATGGTTTTCAAGCTGGTGCAGTTTGCATCACTGTACTGTCCTTCAGTGATAGCCAATGTGACTTAAAATGCCATAAAGTATGGCACTTTTGTGTTTAGACCAGGGACAGTGTCCACTCAGTGTGCTGCTTTTCTGTTTATTGCTCTTGATGCTTAATTGACAGTCACCGAATTTCAGACTGGTTGTCTTTGTACACTTGCCATGTTTTTATATTTTGTGAGAGAGCAGGCATCAGGCCTTTGCTTTTTATGACACTGCTAATATCTACACAAGTGGCTTGAGCCTACAACATTTAAAACGTGTACCATCTGCTAAAGACTTGCTCAAGGTCATAATTGAATTCTATGTAACACTGCATTTGCTAATGGCCAAAACATACTCAGTGCCCTGTCTTGCAGAGTTTGGTGTATCTCAGTGATTGAAGACCTTTTGGATGTAAGACTCGTTAAGCTAAGCAGACGTACCCATTATTCTATCACTGTCAGAGGCAACAAAGATAGAACTATACAGTTCCTTCCTTGCTTGCCGCTTCCCTCTTTCCTTCAGTCTCTCCCCGCCTCCCTCTCTCCCCATCTCTGTCTCTCCCTTCTTTCCATCTAGAAAGCACCATCAAGTGATGACTGGGCACCAAGCACATCTGAGTTGGGGCAGGATCTGAAAGCCTACTAGTTTCTCTAACCCACTGTGGGCTTGTCTTTCCTTCCGCCTTTTAAATCCTTCCTTCATCTTTTTTAGCTGATGCTAAATCTCTGCCCTGTGAAGCGTTTTACCTTGCCTTGGAAAATCAGACTTACCTGCTGTTGTTTAATACATTTCAAATCATAATCTCATCTGAATAAGCACAAAAGGGTAGAGCGAGTCTAAAATACGGCCACATTATACAGCTGAGTGCATTTCTTTTTAAAGAAGCATTCATCAACTGAAAATGTGTGTGGGATTTGCCTCTTTCCCCCCTTCTAAGTTAATAAGCTGTATCTAATGGATTCTCTTGCCTTAACCAAAGTTCAGCCTGCTATGTTTATGTCTCCATCAAAGATCATTTTCATAAAACCAATATTGTATTTTTATATTTTTATGTTGATTTTTATTCTTGAGGAAATTTGTAAAAATCACAGTTTTCTTTCTGGGTTTTCACTGCTTTTAGTTTCAACAAAGAGACAGGCTTTCAATGGGTTTGACATCAGTTTTTCACATCATTACCTGTTGGAGGCTTCTCCTTCTGACTTACCAACACTGCCAGGTAGTTACCCAAGCCACCCATGGTTGAAATTTGGGCATTATTAATGATTCTTACCTCCCTACACACACACACAATGTGCGTCTATCCACCGAGTCAAAATGTATTTGTTAAAATCATGCATTCCAGCTCTGTACATGATTGTTAATGAATAAGTCACAAATCTAGTATAAAATAACCAATTTCTTATCATGTTAGCTTCTGAAAGTCTTTCAAATCCTCTCCATTTTTAATCTGAGCTGTCATCATCTCTTGCTTGAACTTGCCTGGACTAAAACCAAATCTGACCATCTCCCTTGTCTTCAGTTCTCCAGGGTTCCCATTATGGACTGCAAACATGTGTGATTTAGTACCCTCCCAGTTAAATATTCAGGCAAATACATTTGCTACATTTATATATTTTTGTATCATGTATATATGTATATGTACATGCATACTAATATAAGATATAAAAGGTAAACATTTTAAAGTTTTAAGATGAAATGAAATACTTTAACTACGTTTTAAAATTTTAACTACCAAAGTTTTTTCACTGTCCCTGAAACATTAATATTTAACAACATCTATGTGCAATGCTATTTATGACTGTCATATACAATCATCCCCCTTTATCCACAAGGAATTGTTCCAAGACAATCAGTGGATGCCTAAAACTGCAGATGGACCTGAATCCCTTTCATGCATTACATTGCAGTGACATTTTTGGGTCTTTATTGAGTAAAGTAAGAGTTACATGAACACAAATACTGTGAAGCCACAACAGTCAATCTGATAACTGAGAAGAGCACTCAATGACTAACAGGCCGGTGGGGTGTACAGTGTGAATACCCTGGACAAAAAGATGTTTCCTGTCCTAGATGGATGGAACAGGCTGGCATGAGATTTCATCTCACCACTCAGAACAGCATTCAGTTGAACACCTAAGGATTGTTTATTTCTGGAGTTGTCTATTTTGTATTTTTTTATCACAGTTTGCCATGGAAAGTGAAACTGCAGATAAAAGAAGACTATATCTCACTGCTAATATTTAATGCAGAGACATTTTGCATAATTTATTCTTAAATCATAATAAGCACATATAGTAGTAAATATGACATGGCTTTATTTACCTGTCTTTTATCACTAAAGTTTGGATTTGGTCACCTCTTTATCTTCAGTACTTTCTAAAAAATTTTTATTTATGGTATACAAATTTCATGTATTTAATATATACAGATTTAGGAACATAGTGATTGTTCCCACAAAATCCTCCCTCCCACCCACACACCCTTCTTCCTCCTCTCTCTCCTGTTCCCACTCTTAATTTTTACAAAGATCTATTTGCAGTTTACTTTATACTCATAAGATTAACCTTACAGTAGGTAAAGAGTTCAACAAATAGCATGAAGAAAAAATACTGAGCACTCAAGACATTTTTGCAGAATGAGTAGAACATGATATATTATAAATGCAAGTCTAAATTTTCTCTTAGTAAAACATTGTGCAAAGCATGTATATAAAGAAATGTTTATTATTTTATTATTATTATTTATCAGAGTTGTCTTCAAGTATAACAAATTAAATGCAATTTTCCCTATTTAATAAAAGAAGTGTGAAAGCCATATCAATCGACAGATATTTTACTGACTTGCATTGTTGAAGCTGTGCCTAGTGCTTATTGCCTCTTCCCTCATTTCTTCATTTTTTGGAGAACCAGGGTGTAATTTGGTTGAGGGTAAAGGGGGCCATTTTAGAGCTAATGATATTGCAATGAAACAAAGTACCATAGTGTTACAAGTTGTGACATCATAATCCAACCCACGCACAGCACGACTAATTATAATTTGCCTTAACAGTGACTTGTAGAATTTATAGAATATCACAATAGCATTTTGTTCTCTTTGAATTCAGGTTCTAAGCGTGACACCTAATGACGGCTTTGCAAAAGTGCATTATGGCTTTATCCTGAAGACGCAGAACAAGATTGCTGAGAGCATTCCCTATTTGAAGGTGACTGTCACTGCTCGTCCTCTCTTTCCATCTTATGATGCTGTTCAGCCCTTTGCACACTCTTGATTGTGCTTTGTGGATTGACCAGCATGCACTGCTGAGTCTTTTCATCATCAAAATACACACTCTAACCATGTAATTCACAGGCAGCAGGGACCTTCACTATAATCAAGCATCAGATACAGAAATACCAACCATGTGAACAGGAGCTATTGGGAAAAGACCTTAGGACAAAATTACTAAAACTGAAGCTTTTACAGTTATTCAAAATAACAAAAAGTACTAATATAACAATGTAAAATATAGACCATTCTCCAAATGCTCCATTTATAAGTTAATTAAATATTGAATCTGTTGTGAACAGGGCTTGTGGCTTCCTACACAAGGTGAGAAAATGAATGCAAATTCAGTGGGTCAAGCCCCAAGAGCCTATCCAATAATTCAAAATATTCAAATTGAAATATGTTGAGGTTTTTATGTCACATATCTAATTGAATCTTTGTCCAGAATCCCATTTGGTCTAATTCAGGGATGTCCAGTAGAATTTTCTGCCATGGTGAAAACATTCCTTATCTGTATTCTCCAGTGGCAGAGCCACTAGTCCTAGTGGCCACTGAGCACCAGAGGTGTGGCTAGTGTGACCGAGGAAGTACATATTTTATTTGATTTTGTTTCATTTTATTTTAATTAAATTTGAATGGTAACATGTGGTAAGCACTAGCATATTGGACAGGTAGCTGCTCGGGTAGCTGTCAATTGTTTTCTAAATGGCAGGATGTTTCTGCTTTCTGATCTCTTTTATTTCAACATGATTTAATCAGAGATCCCAAACATCACCCCACTGACAGCAAACAGTTTGTGTGTTTCATTTTGGCCAGCACGAGTCTATTATAAACAGTTTTGACCATTTGCTCTATTTGAGGATCTGAACATTTATATAACTGTACAAATTTCTAGTTTCTCTTGAAAGGTCAGATTTTGTCCTACATCCTGGCATACAGAGCCTTGCTCGGTGGCGCCCCCTTGAGGTGGACATGTGGTCCCACGGTGGGGCCCAGCTGTCATGTGGCTTCTGCAAACCATTACATTCCCTGCCAGGGCTCTGTACATATGTGAGTTTCCCTGCTTGAAAGTATTCTGCTTTGACTTAGGAGGGCCCAATAGTACTCTCCCTACTTCATAGAAGAGAGAGTGAGAACCAGGGTGAGTCATTAATAGGCAAGGACATTTGAGTGTTGGGCGGGCGGGCGGGAGCCCTGGTCACAGCTCTCCTGTCCTGAGCAGAGTTTGTCCTGATCTATCATGCTGCCTGCTGCTTTCCAACATGATGCAAATAGAATGTCTTCCTAGTGAAAGGGAACAAGCTTCTTAGGCACAGGTCTCAGAGATGCAGATTTTTAGGAAGAATCCTTGACATGCAAACGTTGTTGACCTTTATTTATTTTTGCTTTTCTAAATTCATGTTTTTGCAGTAATAGTTTCTTTTCTCCTTTTTGGGAAACATAAATCACACTTCTTTGTGTGGGATATGGGGGAAATCAGGTAAATGTTTTAGAATAGAAATTATTCTGTAAAAATTACATTTTTTAAAGATTCAAATAAGCTTTAAGCCTTCTGTGTGTTTTGTAAAAAAAATCATTAGAAGGTAAGAACACATGTTTTGAGTGGAAAGAAATGTGACTTGCAGTTGGACTACTGTCACTTCAAACATGAGCAATTAAGCAATTTGGTTCAAGAATAAAAAGCCTCAAAATGACATATGGTCAGATTTAGAGAGCAAAATAAATGTGAGAGATATTCAGCCAGAGAAATTCTTTATAACACTGAAATATAATTGCCGCCACACAGACGGTGCACTAAGTAACATGCCAATTTTCTAGAATATTCCACTATTAATTAAATTTACCATTGTGACCTCCTTTTGGTTATCCATTGTACATGTTGACTTCATTGCCAAATTTTAATACTGAGATGTGCTTTATTGGTTCTTAGATTTCTCTATGATATCAGTGAATGAATGCATTGATAGAATACTTCAGAGAAATTACTGAAATGTAAATCAGTAAATGAAATCTGATTTTTTAATTCTTTCACAAATACTAACACAGTCCTTTCTGCAGGAAGGAATTGAATCTGGGGATCCTGGCACTGATGATGGGCGGTTTTATTTCCACCTGGGGGATGCCATGCAGCGGGTTGGGAACAAAGAGGTAAGTGGGTTGGGGTTGTGAACCTTTTATTCCTTTTATTCTCTCTAACAGAGCGTAGAGTCGGGGGAGGGGGCATTAATTCTAGAAAGTTACAATTGGACAGACATTTTAAACATAAACTTCTGAAGGCTGTGATTTAAATAATTTAACTGTTTAAACTGTGTTTTAAACAATCCAACAACTCTAGTTTAATCCTATATAGAATTTTTGAGATTTGGCTGCTTTTGTTTCTTTCATAAAATCAGCTAAGCAGTCATCAGAGGACCCTCTGGTGTGTGTGTGTGTGTGTGTGTGTGTGTGTTTTAATGTATAAGTAAAGAGGTAGATATTGCCATGGAAAATTTAAATTTAAATTGTGAAATGAAGAGATATCTCTGAAATTGTTTAAATGTTGAGAAATATTTTAAAAATTTGCCTTATTTCTTTTTTGTTTTATTTTGGGATATTAAGCTATTTTTAGAGTGAAGTCTTTGTCCAACTGACTCCTATGCGCACTGATCCTAATGATAATTGTACAACCTACCTTCCAAAATATTTAACACCAGGTTTAAGATGAACACTTGCAGCTACAGTGATGATAGGTATCAACACACACACAAAAAAAGGTAGTAGCTAGAACTAGTTACATATTTTTCCTGTGATTTTCACACATGTCTGAGTACAGTGTCAGCTTCAGTAAACATAACATTGGATCATTCATCACGACATCATGTACTGTAAATTTCAAAACTCTTTCATGATATATGTGGCACCAGTGCTGGTGGCAAAGCCTGTCTTTACCCTCCTGTACCATGCAGGCATTCCATGCTGGGCTGAACTTTATTGGAAGGAGACACTGAATCTTTGTAATCCTTGCATTCCATATGTACAATAGAGTGACATCTAAGGAAAAGACAGCTTCAGGTTTCTGAAATTAACAAGAACCTGGCACTCTCTAGACAATTGAGGGTTCAGAGAAGCCCCAAGATCTGTGATGGGGTACTTCTCTGCTGAAAACATGAACCAATTAAGAATAATAGAAGTTAGGATAATTAAGCATGTTTTCTTTATATATTTCTACTTATCTCTACCTTTCCTTCCTAACCTACCCATCAGTTAACTAAAACAGAATGAGATGTTGGAGGTAAAGAGAAAGAAGGGAGAAAAACTAACTTGTCTACTTTCTTTTTGATGCAAGTGTTTGGTGCCAGCTTTGAATGAGAGAGATAACAGACTTGGTGACAATCTTTTACGTTGGGTAAATGTTCATGTCTTAGTTCCACAAATATAATTGTCACTAATTAATTTGTCTTTGAACATTTCAGCGTCCAGGGCAAAGACAGATAAAAGAAGTCCATGATTTATCTCACGTCTTAGATGAAAACAGCCTTTACATCAAGGGCAAAGAATTCACAACTAAACACTTGTTAAGGGCTTGGTGTTTGAACCTATGGGACTATTCTACCAGCTTAATTATCATTAATATGCAAGGAACAGCACAGTTCTTGAATTTTAAAAGTTCATAAGAATTTAGCCTTGTAGGAGAATAGAAACAAGCCTGCAGAGGCCCCATTTTAGTATATTCCCAATATTAGGTGTTGAATATGAATTGATCGCTGTGCTCTGAGTTTGCATGTTGGGAAGCAGCCACCCTTCATGTTTTAATGCATGAAGCTCTGCTCCAGCACCAGAAGAGGACAGACCCAGGAGAAGCAAAGCCAGAGCATCTGTGCTGCAGAGGCTGACAATAAAATGGATTTGGAGAACAAGTTTTTCTGACAGGTTTGTTTAGTAGGACTGGAAGACAGAGGAACAAAAACCATGATAGTCTTATGGGAGTTCAAATTCAGGTATTTCTGTTATCACTGCAACTTCCAAATCCACATTCTAGGAAGATCTGGTCTCCTTCTCCAAGTCCACGTCCATGTGTCTACAGCCTATTTAGTGTTACCACATGGGTGTCCCAAGGACAACTGTCTTGTCTTTCTCTATCCCATTTTCCTCCTAGGCTTATCTCTCATGTGGTGATATTGCCAGCTCCCCAGAAGCTGGGGAGCTCCAGGCTGATCAGAACCAGTGCTGGGATTGCTGTTTCTAGAGTCTTTGGTATTCACCTCCTCCTCCCTTCTGCTTAGTCAATGCTCATTAGGGGTGTGTCATCTACCACCTTAAGGATGGCTATAGGAACCTGACTGTCATTTCTTGCTTGAGTCTCACTTTCTTTCAGGAAACCCTATACTCCGACATCCTGCAGAGAAAAATAAAAGTCCTGTTTCCAAACAATAACATTTGTAATCTCCATACACAAGTTGTGGACAGCAGTGCTCAGCAGAACTGTTCCCAGATCCCAGCTCCAGACAAAACACACACCAGCTGGGCCACTTTCATTTCTGTGAAGTGGCCTGGGCTTTTCTGAGTTTGACTCTTTCCATGTACTATGTGTGTGTGTGTGTGTGTGTGAACCATATACGGCAATAATTTGAAGAGAATAGAGATGACATTGATTTAAAGCACACTTACGAAGGTGGCCCAGGAATTTTTTACTATGTTAGTGTTTCTGATTAAATGGGCAATGGTAAAGAAGAAATTTTCAGAGGATTATAACTTCATCATTGATTATTATAAAGATGATTTCAATGTTAAGAAGAAAGTCATCTAACTGCATTCATTGGATCTCCTATAAGATTTCTGATACATAATTTTCATAGTTCTATTTCTTCTGTGAGTTAGATGGCAAGGAAGTACAAAATTAAGGGTCCTGTTGGATGCTGAAGTACCTTGAGTGTCAGAAAAGACCTCATTGGTTGTCTTGTAAGTTATGTGATTGGCCCAGGTGTCCTACTTGATGATAGCTGAACTGTAAGACTTACAACTGCTGAACTGAAGCTATCATGTTTGCTTTTTGATTTTTTCTCTAAGAACACTTTATCTCACTGTTCTCATAATATACCTAATCCTTAAGAATTGTTGATGACTCAAATGTTAATGGACTGTTAGATTTTCAAAACATATGAGTTGCAATTAATATTGTTTTTTCACTTTAACACTGAAAGGTACAGGGAATAAAATCATAAATGCAAAATAGTTGAATTACTTTCAAAGGATTAATGATGTTTCTTTAAAAAATAAATCAGACAATAATTGGCCATTTTAATTTTCTGTCTTTTAAACTCTGGCTATGACATACATTTATTTGAAGGAAAATATGTGAGTATCATTAGCATATTTCTTCTCAATTTGAGATATTGAAAGAAAGGTAAGTAAATCAGCAATCCTTTTTTTTTTTTTGTGGGCTCAGAAGTTACCCTTTATATCTTTAGATTTATTTTATTTACTTGAAAGAGTTACAGAGAGGTAGAGACAGAGAAAGAAAGGTCTTCCATCAGCTGACTCACTCCCCAAATGGCCCCAATGTCTGTAGCCAGGAGCAATGAGCCTCAGGAGCCAAAGGACTTGGGCCATCTTCTACTGCTTTCCCAAGCGCATTAGAAGGGGGCTAGATTGGAAGTGGAGCATCTGGGACTTGAACCAGTGCCTATATGGGATGCCAGCACTACAGGCCAAGGTTCTAACCCACTGCACCACAGCACTGGCCCCAGCAATTGGTCTTTTTTTTTTTTTTAATACAAAGATAGGAGAATAGAACAAGTAGTTCTGAATTCTAGTTAAAGATATTTAGCTTTTTTTTTTTTTTTTTTTTGGACAGGCAGAGTTAGACAGTAAGAGAGAGAGAGAGATTGACAGAAAGATCTTCCTTTTTCCGTTGGTTCACCCCCCAAGTGACCGCTACGGCCAGCATGTTGCGGCCGGTGCACTGTGTTGATCCGAAGCCAGGAGCCAGGTGCTTCCTCCTGGTCTCCCATGTGGGTGCAGGGCCCAAGCACTTGGGCCATCCTCCTCTGTACTCCCGGGCCACAGCAGAGAGCTGGACTGGAAGAGGAGCAACCAGGACAGAATCCAGCACCCCAACCGGGACTAGAACCTGGGGTGCCAGCGCCACAGGCAGAGGATTAGCCTAGTGAGCCAGGGTGCCGGCCAAGATATTTAGCTTTTAGAAACCTCAGATTCAACATTTGAAAGTGGAGAAATTTGAGCTTATTAGAAAGATCAAGTGAGATTACGCATATTAATGGAGGTAGTAAAGTGTTACCAGAAATAGAAAATGCATTGCTCTCATCCTTCATTTTTCTAACCAGAAAAAATTGGAAAGGTGAGTTATATAAGATTTTTTTAATTAATATTTTTTACACTAAGGTATATCTGGACTTTTATGAGGATATGCAAGTTGATATTAATTGCTTGTTTCTCAAAATATTGTTTTGAAATCGTTCTTTGAAAGTAACCATTAGATCTATCTTGTTATAATGGAGGGAATACTACTCAATGTACTGTTCTACATGCCTTCTGTTCTAAAGACAGTGGAGCATGCACAGGCAGGAAGCTGGCAGACAAGGCCACTAGGGAGCATCTGGCTAGGGCTGCCTCTGAAGGAGCCATCTGGGCTGGTATGCCCTGCAGACAGCTGTCCCTGAAAAGCCAGTCTTCTTGGAGACTGTGGTATCAGGTTACAGCCAACCCAGAACCCCACATGTTATTCCTTATGGTAGGAAAAACATATATAAGGAATAAAAGTTCCCATTGAAAAAAGTCTACCAGTGATTATCCCTGTCTATTTCTGTTTGCTTAATCTAATGCAGAGTTTCCACTCTCATCCTGGGGTGGACTTCCTAAATGCAGACACGTTAAGTACTTATGAAAAGAAATCACTCTCCATGCTAGTATCCCAATTCAGTAAGTACAAATGTCTTTGAGGAAATTACTAAAAAGGAATTCCTTTCCTTTTAAAGGAAACATTGAAAAAGGACTTAAAAAGAAAGGTGAAATGTAAACATAGTCCACTGTGGTGTTCTGAAGTTATTTATCCATTCAACAGCTAAGTTCTAGACTGTGCTGGACACTGGAGGAGATCAAAATGGCTGGCACATGAATCCGGTATTGAGAGAGCTTACAGTCTAAGAGTGAAAATAAAATGTGTTCATTTGCACTAGTAGGTCATAATCAGAAACCCATTGAAATCATTGTGTTGTCAAAGATTTCAACAGATTTTCAGAAGATTGGAGTACCACACAGGCAAACTTTTATGTAAGTTAGTCAGTCTTCAACTTCAATGATGTAACCTACAATTTTTGCAACTTCACGATAGTGTGGAAACACCATGCATTCAGTAGTCGCCATGCTTTGAATTGTGAATTTGATCTTTTCTCAGGCTAGAGCCATGCAGTCCAATATTCTCTTGTAATGCTGGGCGGTGACAGGGAGCATAACTCCCAGTCAGCCCTAAGGTCGTAAGGGGACTGACGCACACTCCACAGTGCGCTGTACTGCTGAGCTAGGATGTGTGATGGGTTGGGTGGAGGTCAGTGCATTTTCCACATAGAATATTTTCTATGTAGAGGGAGTTAACTGGCACACAACCCACCATAAGTCAAGAAACATGTTATGAAGTCATCTTTAGTGACTTCAAAGAGAATACCAATGTTTCGTTTAAAGCACGGTGTGACAACAGTCTTTCTGTCCTTTCAGGCTTACAAGTGGTATGAGCTTGGGCACAAGAGAGGACACTTTGCATCTGTTTGGCAGCGCTCACTCTACAATGTGAATGGGCTGAAAGCGCAGCCCTGGTGGACCCCCAGAGAAACAGGCTACACCGAATTAGTAAAGGTAAGTGTTAGCTTAGACCTCATCTTCACCTCAACTCCATCTAGGTCTGACTCAAAGAGACTGTCCCTGAGTGGAATGTCAGGGATTTTATTTGCAGGGACATTTGCAAACAATATTGAGAAAAGAATTTTGTCATCCCACTGGCCAAAGTTTCATTTAGATGATGAAGAAGGGAATTTATCTGGTTTTCAAACTTTTTGGATTTTGGACCCTTTTATTAAACTGAAAAAGGCAGGTGTTTAGCCGAGCAGTTAAGACATTGGTTAAGATGCCCATCTCATACTCAAGTGCCTAGGCTGACCCCCAACTCTGACTCCCAACTCCAACTTCATTCCAATGCAGAGACTGGGATGCAAGAGTGACGTCTCAAGTAGTTGGGTTTCTGTGTCCCACATATAAGACATGGGAAGTATTTATGGTAGATATGCAGCATGGAGAAACTACATAATTCTAACAACTAAATACTTGTAAAAGATATTGGTAGATGAAATTTGAGCTCTTAAGGTCATCTACTCTGTGATTATAATGTAGACTCATTAATAAAATGAGACTCATAATTAGCTCATATTTTCAATAATATTCTTTTCTACTCAAAAATATAAAAATGCCTTGTGTCTTCTGCTTTAGATGGGCTTCTACATTATGGCCTCAGAATTAAGTACCACTTATACGTGGTTTACAGAAGAAAAGATGTTAATGTATTGTCTTTCTTTTTTGAAAAAAAATTATTTATTTACTGGAAAGAGTTACACAGAGAGAGAAGGAGAGGCAGAGAGAGAGAGAGAGAGGTCTTCCATCTACTGGTTCACTCCCCAATTGGCCGCAATGGCCAGAGCTGCACTGATCTGAAGCTCTGAAGCCAGGAGCCAGGACCTTCTGGGTCTCCCACGCAGGTGCAGGAGCCCAAGTATCTGGGCCAACTTTTACTGCTTTCCCAGGCCATAGCAGAGAGCTGAATTGGAAGTGAAGCAACTGGGACTCAAACAGGGACTCCATATGGGATGCTGGCACTGTAGGCATCAGCTTTACTCACTATGCCACAGCACTGGCCTCTTTGACTTTCAAATTATTGATTTTACATGTGACAGAAGTGGGAAAGGAAGAACAAGAGTGATACAATTTTGATATTTCTAAAATTTGGTGATGGATATAGGAAAGCTTATATTATTCTTCCTACCTTTATGTATATTCTTAAAATTTTTCTTAATTTTTGTTAAAGAATAACTTGAATAAAATACATCTACAAGACTTAACTTTACTAAAAATTTAGGCTATTTGGGGAAGAGAGGTTTCAATGGGATTTCAGTAGGTCTTAATGACTATATTCTGTATTTCATTATAAAAGCGTACTTTAATTATCATAATCCAGTTGCAAAGTAGGCTGCCATCAGTTAGCATTTGAATATTTTATGGATCAAAAAAATCATGGGATGGTGACAATGAATGCAGATTGAATTAAAATTGTTCCATCTCCAAGGCGGAAATGGCTTAGGAACAGCAGCTCCCTTGATAGCTCTGCTGCATTTTGCACCTTTGGTAATTCTTTCCTCTGTAAAGTTCCACCCTCCCTCAGATCAGATCATACTAGCGCTTCTGATTCTCCTCCACCATTCAGTCTTCCTTTTTTATTTTTAATGAGTTTATTTCTCTATTGTAGCTTTTAGGAATCTTTCAACCTCAAGTAACAGAGCTGTAATCAAACTTGGCTTAAGCACCAAGGAATTTTATGGATTTACTGTGTTTTAATAAGCTTTTCAGTACTACAGTGAAATACCTGAGACAAGCCACTTATGAAGGAAAAAGATTTATGTGGCCCACATTTTTGGAGGTTCAAACTCCAAAAGGCATAACGCATGGGGCCCATGGCAGGTTGCAAGTCTCTGGTAGCTGGCCCATGACAGATGGCAGATGACACATAGTGATGCTGGAATACACACAAAAGAAGTATCACATGGCAGTACAGGAGGCACAGAGGGGGTGGCACCAAGCTCAGGGTTTTATAATAAACCTCTTGCAAGAACTCAGCGAGTCACATAGGAACCACCTTCTGATGGAGGTGCTCCCAAGGACCTAAGGTCTTTGCATTAGACCGTACCTCCTAAGGGTTCAACTACCTCCCAGTGGCACCATTCTTGGGATGAATTATTTACTTCATATGCCGTGGAGGGGACTTTCAACAACCAAACTGTAGCATTCATAAAACTGGATGCCTGGCAGTGGTACTGAGCTCAGAGGAAGTACAGTCAGGCTCTACACTTCCTCCTGGCTGAACTTTGTTCTTCTCCTGGCTTATTTGAAAAGGGCTGCCAGCAGCAATTCAAATACAGCATTGGTAAGACTTGGGATTCCATAACATTATGGAGCCACCACACCAACCCCTTAGTGGTCTTCTAGAGATCCCAGAAAGACCCTTTTCTATGGTAATAAACCATGTCCTAGGGGCACTCATAATTACAACAGAGCATGAGACACTAATTAGCTGGCATCAGGCTGGAGCAGTAATATTCCAGGAGGAGAAAGAGTTTAACTACTCTCCATCAACCAGGGACCGATGATGATCTTTCTCTTCACAATGATTGAGACTGTTGGTGTCAGATTTCCTCTCTAGATGAATTCCTGGCAGAAGGCTGTGAGATTATCAAACCAACAGATCAATCCCTGGGTCTCAGGAAATGTCAGCTTTATCTCAACCAAATTGCTCATCTCAGGAAGCTGACCACCTAACAAAGCCACAGTTCTGTTGGAAAAGAGGAGGACATGTGATTAGTGTTGGGAAGGCAGTGAGTTTGTGATCCTTGCTGAAAATGGACATGCACTCAGACCCGAACACTGATCTCTCCTCTCTGTTTTCCCTTTCTTTTCATTCATTTTCATTTTTTAAAGATTTATTTGTTAATTTATTTGAATGACAGAATGACAGAGAGAGGCAGATGAGAGAGAGAGAGTTTCTATCTGCTGTCTCACTCCCAAATGGCCTCAGCAGCCAAGTCACCCAGGAACTCCATTTTGGTCTCCCACAAGGGTGTCAGTAGCCCAAGCACTTGGGCTATTCTCTGCAACCTGCCTAGGTATATTCACAGGGAGCTGGATCTGTAGCATAGCAGCCAAGACTCAAACCAGCAATCTGGTATGGGATGTCAGTGATGTCACAAGAAGTAGCTTAAAGCACGAGACAACAACACCAGCCCCTTGTCATTCATTTTCTAAGAAACCTTATCCACTGTGTTTCGGCTATTGTGAAAACTTCTACCAAAGCTATGCTACCCAAATAGATGTCTCATTTCTTTGTATTTTATTTCCAGAAACAGTAACATTCAACATGAAAATTAACTCACTCTGTAATGCCTTGGTTAATACTCCTATACAAATTTATAATTTTGTTGTACAATGGCTGAGTCAAGAAAGAAGTCAAGGTTAGTAGAGAATAAGACTTATTTGCATGCAATACAGAATTACATGCTTGAGAGGGAATATGGGCATGCTCAAGAGTGAGTTACATTCAAACAGGGTTCAGGGCCATCTCTTTATGTGATCTGGAGGTATAGGAGTGGTGTCTGGTGTGGGGGTTAATTGAATATTCATAGAGGGGAGGGTTTGGGGCATGGTTTGAGTTGTACCCATTCCCATACCCTTTTTTTGCAAATCTTGAAAGTGTCATGGCATCAGGTACATTATGAGAATAGGAGTATCAGTCATGGTAAAATGTATTACAATGATTTTATAATCAGCTAAAGGTCATCATGGGGACACAGTTGGCAATGATGGTGGTTGTTTTGGCTGGTGCTGATTTTTGGTGGTGGAATCACAGAAACTGCAGTTTTCCACTACATGGAGTGGTGGAGGCGGGGATGAGGTTGGGACTAAATATCATTGGCAGTCTTGCTAACTACCTCCTTACCTCCATCAGTTTTGGTCAGTGACTTAGTGTGTTCAGACTACTGTAATAAAATACTGCAGACTCGGTGGCTTATAAGCAATAGAAATTTAATTTGGGAGGCTGGGGAATCCAAGGTGCTAGCAGATTCAGTGTCTGTGAGGGCTTTCTTCTGAGGTCCTGTTAGTTTAATGTCTTCACATGGTGGAAAAGGGAAGGCAGTTTTGCTGTTGAAATTAGGTTAGTAATGAGCTGAACTGGATTTTTTAAAATTAGAGATACCAGTTTTAAGGCCTAGAGAAATCACTAAGAAAATAATTGAGAAGAATACCATAGAAGAAATAGCAAGGGAATGAAATGGTACACTAGTAAATATCTATTTGTTGTAAAGAAAGGTATTAGAAAAGAAATAGAGGTGAAAAGAAAAATGACATGACACATCAAAAAAATAGCAAAATGGTGGGCTTTGTCAGCAACTTCCTTGAATAAAAAGGTATTAAATATTCTAATGAAAAGGTAATTAAAAATTAAAAAGATGATGACTTAGAATGGAATATTAAAAAGTGATCCAATTATAAGCTATCTACAATAGGAACACTTTTGGCAAAGACACAAATAGGTTAAAAATAAAATGTTGAGAAAAGACCATCAATGCAGACACTAACCAAAAGATTACTGAAGTGACTAATTACACACAAAACAGACTTTAAGATAAAAAGTGTTACCAGAGGCAAAGAGGGACATTTCATAACAATAAAAAGATCAATTCAGTAGTGCTAATTGGACATTTAAATACTTCACTTTTTTAATTTAATGAATGCATTTTTACATAGATAAAAATTTAGGAATGTAGTGGCTCTTTTCCCCCATACCCTCCCCCCACCCCGATCCCAACCTACCTCGCTCCCAACCCACCTCTCATTCCCTCTCCCATCTCCTTCTGCATTATGGATTATTTTTAGTATGACTTTATATATTGAGGACCATTTTCCAGAATATATCACATATAAGGCCATAAAACAAGCCTCAATAAATTTAACAGACAGAGCATATTTTCTGACCACAGAGGAACAAAATTAGAAATCATTAAGAAAAATAAATTTGGCAAATTTGCAGATATGTAAAAATTAAATATTACCTTCAGAAGTAACAAAACTGGAAGAGAAATTAGAAAATGCTTTGAGATGCATGAAACAAAAATACCACATAGCAAAACTTACCGGATGCCACTGTAGCAATTCTTGGAAATGTATCCTTGTTAATGCCTGTGTTTGAAAAGGAGAATGATGGGACCAGCATTGTGAAGTAGCAGGTAAAGCCGCCATCTGTGATGCTGGCATCCCATTGCTGCTTTGAGTCCCAGCTGTTCCACTTCTGATCCAGCTCCCTGCTAATGTGCCTGGGAAAGCAGTGGAAGATGGCCCAAATGCTTGGGCCCCTGCACCCACAAAGGAGACCCAGAAGAAGCCTCTGGCTCCTGGCCTCAATCTGGCCTGGCCCTGCCTGTTGGAGCCATTTGGGAAGTAAGCCAGCAGGTGGAAGATTCTCTCTCTCTCTCTCTGTATTTGCCTTTCAAAAGAATAAAATATATTAAAAATAATAAAAAGGAGAATGATTATAAAGCAATAACTCAAGAGTCCACTTTAAGAAACTAACATAGGGGCCAGTGTGTAGCACAGCAGGTTAAGCCACCACTTGCAAGGCTGGCATCCCATATAGAAGTACCAGCTAAAGTCCCTGCTGCTCTGTTTTAGAGCTGGTAATGGCTCAAGTACTTGGGTCCCAGACACACATGTGGGAGATCCAGATGGAGCTCACTGTTCTTGGAAGGGCAGGGTATCCTTGGCTACTACGGGCATTTGAGAAGTGAACCAACAGATGGAAAATCTCTCTCTGCCTGCTTCTGTCTCTTGTTTCTCTGCCTTTCAAATGAAAAATAAAAACAAAACAGAATAACATAGAGTTAAAATAAAATTAAAGAAAGAAGAATTACCCAGGTGCTGGCCTTTAAGTGACTATTAGCCACCATACATTTTCATTCACATTACTCGCACTGTGTGTTCCAGCGAAATGGAAAGTGCAATTTTCTTGAAGGCATGGGACAGTATTAAGTAGGATGCATCATCTGTGTTTTTCCCTTTTGTTGAATTGTCATCATTCCCTCTCCTTGTGTAGCTTGGAATTTGGCAGCTCAGGCACTGAGGGTTATGCAACTCAATGAAAAAATTGAGAGAAAAATATTCCAGTAGAGTTTTGTCTTTAGGGCTTATTTTCATTGAATTGAGTTGGTTGCTGCCCAAATCACAAATATCAAAGTGCTAAGTGCCTTGGGGGTGTTTAACATAGAAATTGAAACAAAAATGGATTAAGGTCTTTTCTAGGATAGAAGCAGAAAAGAGCTTTTGTAGTCCGAGAAAAGCCATGAACCTTACGAGTTTTGCTCTTCCCTTTTGGAGATTAGCTCTTTGATCCACACTATTCCATGGCTAATTTAGAGGTAAACATGCATGCATAGAAATCACTTTAGTAACTGAAAACACAACAGTCAAGCACAACAGAAAACTAAAATATATTCATTTTGTGTTTGTTTTTCCAACTACTGGCTCTTAGTGTTTATCTCTTAGAAGAGGAAAGTTCTTGCATCCTTTTTTCTGATTTTTTCAGAAGCACTGCACTGATGCAAACAAATAGCATTGCATACAAGGTTGCCTTTCTTCATATTGTAGTTGTAATACAGTTGGAACAGGGCCCGGTAATACTTTTCCAGTGATATGACAGGGTACATTGGAATGATTGATTAGAATAGCACTTTTTCCTTAGAAAAATAGCACGTCATTTTCCTTCAGATGGTGACTTTTATTAAGAAATTCATTGTGTATGAATACTTCACCTAGCCAAAAATGAGACTTAGACAGTAATGCATTAGTGGTTCAACATTTCTTTCTATGTGATTAAATATTTGAATATTTGCACAAACTGCTTCTGAAATGAAATGGATTAAGAAAGAAGCAAAAATGTCAGATTTATAGTGGAATTAAGCTATAAATTAAGAGGATTAACAATTTTCTGTGAAAATAAATGTCATAGTATAAAGAAGTAGTGAAAGCGGTTCCCTAAGATTAACGTAACAATTTAATCTTATTTTTCTAAGTCGGATTTTAAACTTTTTGGATTCCTGTGATACTTTCAACTAAAGATGACAACGAAATAACAATGGGGTTCAGTATTTGATGTTTATGTGATTTAAAGGAAAACTTTATAAGTGGGACTCCACAATTAGAAGCAGATTGGTTTTTCTGTGTGCTCTGACACATTGTAAGTCATTTCACCTTCTGAGTCTCAGTTTCTTTTTCTCTGAGCTCAAGATTATTATATTTCTCTTCCTCTAAGGCTCAAAAAACAAGAGGCAAAATCCACCACCTTATTGGTTCCTTTGTACTGTTTAGGTCTGAGCCCCTAACATGAGCCAACACTGCTGAGATGACAGAAGAGTGATGGCAATGACCACAGTACAGCAAAAGAACAACATATGCAAACATTCTTTGCATAATTTCAAACTAAGAGGTGTATTTCCATCTCAAAACAAAATTGATGAGTTTTTAGTATTTGTCAGTGTGAAAAACGCAGGTTCACAAATTGGCCTTATCTTTGACCCTCTTTAGAAGTCACAGTACAGTGTTTGGAAATCCACAATAATTGCGAACTCTGCCTGTAGGCTGGTACTCTATTTGAGGTCCCAAAATATTCATTCCAATAGGTGACGATCTGTAGCTTAACACAGGTGGATGTACACACAGACTAATGTCCGAACTACACAAATCCTACACATTATGGATAGTTTGTTTCACTGTATATTAGCAGTTTGTTTTCTATATACACCGAAAGCTTCTCATCAGACTTTCAGCCCCTGGCGACTTCTGGGTTCCCGTGGCTGTCACTCTTCCCAGACATAGCTCAGAGCATTGTTCCCCATTGATCAGAGAGGTAGGGAAGTGAGCACCATGGTCCCCTCTTTCTTCCTCTGGCTGGTGATGCTGGCTGGCCTCCCTTGCCTTGTCTGGGTGAGTGAATGAGAAATAAGGACCTCCTTTGCTGTCTGAGTCCTTGAGACCCTCAGACCTGGTATTCCTCCAGCAATCTTACTGTGTCTTCTCCCATTCTCATGAAAGACCAAAATTCAGTTCTACAAAACGTTCCTTGCTCCAGTGCTCAGTGCCTATTATCCGTTTCCTTCAGCCAGGAAAATGAGGTCACAGCACCTGACAATGGGCAAACAGACTCTGACCCGCCACCTGCCAGGAAATCCACCTTTATCTACTAGGGTCCTTCAAGAAAGTGCATGGGAAATTGTGCTTTATGAAAAAACCATGCATGGATTTCAAAATTCTAGGACATCTTTTCCTTCCAGTTTTCTACCCTCCTAGGATAAACGGCTCAGGAAGCCAGCCTGCTGTATATCAGACCTGCAGGAAGCCAGACTTACTGGGTCTGGTAACAATCTAGGAAGCCAAGTAGCTTCTGGAGCAAATCTCCCAAGATGGCCAGGATTTGGTCAGTAATGAACAGCTCTCCTGATTTCTGTCCACAGATCTAACTTCAGACAGAGAAAACCAAATATTATCCTCTCTCTGCAGCATGGGGTGTCCCTCTTCTAGTCAGGTCTCCAGCTTCTGCAGTCACTACACTACCTGGGCCCTGGGCACACCTGGGTCTTCCCTTTGTTCCACTGTGAAGCTTCCCGACTCCTCTGTCTGCCACCAGCTGACTCCCTTGCTGCTGCAAGCTCTGAATCAATAGCTCTTGTTTTTTTCACTTCATTGGTCTATATCTTCACAATAAGAAACATTCCACAATTAGAAAGCTACCTCTATATTTGTATTCAAACTTGAATACAAGATCTGATCAGTATGCACTTAAACCAATGAGAGGTTGTTCCTTAAATGCTACTAATTTCCTAAGAGGTTTTATTTAAATTATTGCAAAGAGAGCTTGCTGTGAGAATGTTAAACTCACTGTGTATGTTTGCTGTGGTGTTGTAACCTCAGTTCAAAACTCAGGCAGGGCTCCAACTCAGGTGTTGCTGATGAGGACTAGAACACACTGCCCATGTCCTTGCTATCAGTGTAATATGAAGAAGAGGCAGGATTTGGTTAAGATTTAAGAAAAGTGACTTTATATCTAAAAAAAAATATAGTCCCTAAAATAATAATAAATTACAACCATATTCTTGTCCATTCTATGAAATTTGTTATATATTGTACTAATGCACCATTGTGAATCAATTTATTCTAACTCTAACACAATAACTTTGTCTAGAATAGCTTTGACCACATCCTTTCTCTTCATTTAGAGTCAAAACCCACACAAATTTTTTGGACTTTTCTCAACCACCAGTGTCTATGTTTTTCAATGCCCTCTTATCAAACAGTCATACAAAATTCTTTACCTGATCTTGTGTTGCTCTGAACAATAAGAGCATTTTGTTTGCATTATGTTTGCTTCATATGTTAATAATATAGCTCTTGTCTATATACATGATTTTTTATGTTGTTACCAAATTACTTTTTCCCATGTTGATATGAATTTATTCTTATCCCTCTTCCTTCTCCTGTTTGATATTTTAGCTGAAGTTCTTTCTAACTTGAATCCACCTTCATATGATAGACTATTATTTTCCCAAAATTTGTATCTTGAAGCTCTAATCACCAGTACTTCAGAATGGACTGTGTTTGAAGATAGGGCCTTTAGTGAGGTAGTTAAGTTTAAAAGGATCCAGTCCAGTGGGCCCTAATGCCATCTGACTGGTACTCTCCTAAGTAGAGGAAATGTGGACACAGAGAGAGGCACCAAGGATGCACACACAGACCAAGAAGCCGACGAGAGAGGCTGCAAAAGAAACTACCACGCCAAACCTTGATCTGAGACTTCCAGCCTTGAGAGTTGTGAGACCATCACTGTGGCTTAAGCCCCTCTGTCTGCGGTATTTGTTATGGCTTTCCTGGTGAGTGAGTGCTAGTCACGACTTTCCTTGGTAACTCTCCTTATTTCGCCAGCCGCAGCATTTCCTAACTGCCTTTGCCAAACTGAAGGATTCATTCTCAGAGTAAGTTCTTGTTGTTTGTTTTGCCCTTTATCTTTCATGCTGAAAGCTGTCCCCAAAGTTTGGTGATCACTGGCCATTAGTCCTACAACTTTAGACAGGCATTGGTGGTCTGTATGAAAGGGCAGAGCCTCCTGGCTCATGCACTTCACTGTTGAGTGCATTGTCAAGCTAGTGTTTGTATAGGGGACCCAAAACATGAGGGTAGATAAGTCTGTTCTTCGGGGTCATTTAGCTGTTTTAGTTGCCTTAGTCCTGCTGCGTTCATTCGTTCTCTGGATCCCCCTCAGCAATTACTTCACCTTCGCTTTTTGGATCTGCCAAATCAAGTACTTCTGTTTTTCATTCAAAAACAGACGCTGATAGTCTTCAACTGCTGTTGTCTCCTTCCCCTCCCATTAAAAAAAATTTGTACAATTCTTTTATTGTCATTTCAGTGAGAATTCACATGTGTGTGAATTAATACATTTGTTCATTCTCGTTTAATCCTTCTTCAGTCATATTTTCTTTATATCTCTAATAGTTTTTTTTTTTACTGTTTATCTTCTTTTCAGCTAGACTAGATGACCTTGTAATATCTACGCCAAATGTCTAGTGAAGTTTAGAAACAAAACCTCGTTAGCCTGCAGAACCCCTTACCAGTTCCTCAAATCTGTCTTTGGAAAATCATCAAACTCAAAGTAATGGTGTTTCATTTGTGGAAAGGCAGTAAAGAGAGAGAAGACACTTCTCAGCATCGTGTTTTCTCATTTTAATCCAACTCTGCAAGTACATATAGTGGTTTGTTGTCTGCCTAATTTCTTTATGCCTCCTGCAGTATACATTTTATTTGGATAAATGGGTTGGTTAACCCCCAATTCCATGAGGTGCTTAGATGATGGTAAAATGATTACAGTGCTTAAAACTTGATGTGAAGTAACTTTAATTTTGTTTTAATCAACAAAACTGGTCTGAGATTCAAATACTTTTTTCTGTGGAGAAAGCCTTTTTGTTGGAGCAGTTGACGAATGCTGTACATACTCTCAGAGAAAGAAAATACAGGGGCTGGCACTGTGGTGCAGCAGGTAAAGCTGCCACTCGCAGTGCCAGCATCCCATATGGGCACCAGTTGAAGTCCCTGCTGCTCCACTTCTGATCCAGCTCTCTGCTATGGCCTGGGAAAGCAGTAGAAGATGGCCCAAGTCCTTGGGTCCCTGCACCAGCATGGGAGACCTAGAAGAAGCTCAGCTCCTGACTTTGGATCAGCTCAGCTACAGCCATTGCGGCCATCTGGGGAGTGAACCAGTGGATGGAAGAGCTCTCTCTCTCTCTCTCTCTCTCGCTCTCTCTGCTTCTCTGCCTTTCAAATAGATGAAAAATCTTAAAAAGAGAGAGAGAGAGAGAGAGAGATAAAGAGAAAGTACATTTATCCCTCAATACTCATGGGGAATCAATTCCAGGACCTCCCATGGATACCAAAATCTGTGGATGCTCAAGACCCTTACATAAAGATAGCATGGTTTATGCACTCAACCCATGCAATCATCACTAAATTAGTTAATACCTAATGCAATGTGAATTATATATAAATGTATAAATGGTTGTTATACTGTATTGTTTAGAGAATAATGTCAGAAAATAGAAGTCTGTTCATATTCATTACTGATGCAATTGTTTTCCAAAAGTTTTGGCCCTCAAATGGTTAAACCTGCAGATGTAGAGGAAGACGTTTGGCATAGTAGTTCAGTCAGTCCTTGAGACATCCACATCCCTTTATTGGAGTGTTTGGATTCAAGTCCTAATTGCTCTATTTCTGATTGAGCTTCTTGCTAATGCATACCCCGAGAAGCAACAGATGATGCCTCAAGTACGTGTGTCCCTGCCATTCGCTTGGGAGACCCAGACTGACTTCCAGGATCCAGTCTTCAGCTGTTGCATGCATCTGGGAAGGGAAACAATAGATGGAAGATCTCTCTGTGTCTATCTGTCTCTGTTTCTCTGTTTTCAAATAACATGAAAATTATTATTTTTGGTTTAATCCAGAGATGTGGAACCCACAAATACAGAGGATCAACTCTAATAAATTACATGATGTTTTCAGCAAACGGTTGAATATTAACAAGAGATTTAATACCACTGTTTCAGAGTTAGTGAAGAAATATGAGTAGTGTTCAGTGCATTAGAAAGTTAGACCAATGAAAGGGGACAGAATTTTAAAAAGCTGTATGTGAAATGAAGGTTAATCATCACAACTCAAGTCAAGTGTGAATGATACCTCTTTGTCATAATATTATAAAATCTGAGTGTGAGTTTACCCAGTTATATGAAAGATTCGTAAAATTAACAGTATTGCAAGAATGGGAAAGAGGGAGAAGATGAAGGCAACAAATTGTAAAATTGTTAACCTTCCATTTTTAGATGTAAGCAGGTGAATGACAGAAGGAATATTTAAAAGAATTGGGAAAGAGACTGCTGTTTTCATTATCAAGCCTGTAGTAACAGTTAACTTTTTAAAAAGTAGGTATTTTTAATTGAATAAGAATATTAATATGGGAAATAAATAATTAGTTTGACTTTAGTTTGCTTCTTAAAAGGAAGACTTTCTAGAACCCATAATTTTAAGGAGAGACTTAAAAGGACTTAATCTAATTTTACATCAAAGAGAAAAGTGCTCTATCCAAGTGGGATGAACAGGATGGGATTGGGGTTGGGGGGAGTGAGAAAATTGTCCTGTCCTGCGCAGAGTTTTTAGATTGAGGAGAGCTGGGACACTTTGTGGGTTTAGGGACCCTTGAAATGATGAAGTACATTTATAGGTGTCTAAAATACCAGAGCTCTCTGTGAACCTTCAGGTTCCTTTTGGATTTCCTAGAAAGTAGAATCCCTCACCTTCAGACAATCAAGAGATAACTGTCCAGAACACTCATATTCTCATGTTGTTCAGCAACAGACCTGCCCACTTGTGTACATGCTGCTGTTATTAAAACATCCTTGGAAAGAGAGGACGTTATTATAGGCCTGTAAGGTGATGGAATTAAAAACAAAACCTAAATCCATCTGTCCATTCAGAAAGAAGTTTGGGAATTCAGAGTTACGGTTATTGGGGAAGGACTGAGCAAAACTAACTGAGAACATGATAGGTCCAGCGGAAAGGGGTGGGGAAGTCCTTTGAGATGCTCCTGACCAAATCCTGATTTTCCATGCATCACTGGCTTAAAGACACTGCTGAAACATTGTTGGGGGCCATGGTGTTTAGCATAGCAGTGAACTGTGGGCAACTCTCAGGTCAGTCTCATTGATCTGTGCAGACTCTAGTAATACATGGCTGCAACTAGATCTGTCTCATTTTATCCATGACCCTAAAAAGACAACTCTTCAGGTTTTTAGCCATGACAATTATGGGATAAGAAATTACTATGCAACAGGTAGGCAAATGACCATTATGGGCTATTTAGTATGTTAGGCAGCTAAGAGAAGCTTGCTATTAAGCAGAGAGGGAGAGCTTTTATGTCCATGGTTTCAGTCTTTTTCTCTTTTTCTTCCCCACACCCCCAAAACAAACGCAGACTCAGACACACAGACACAGACACACACACACATTGCTATGGTCTGAATATCTGTGTCCCCCACCAGACTCATCTGTTACCTAACATTCAAGGTGATGGCATTAGAGTGTGGGATTTGGGGGCAATTAATTCATGAAGTCTAAACCATCATGAATGAGATAAGAAGCCTGAGAGAGCTGGCTGTCCCATTCTTCCATGTGAGAATACAGCTAGAAGATACCAGCTGTGAACCAGCAAACAGGCCCTCACCAGATATCAGATTGGCCGGCAACTTGATCTAGGACTTCTCAGTGTCCAATATCTAGGACTTCTCAGTGTCCAAAACCATGAGAAAGAAATTCTGTTGTTTATAAGCCACCCACTTTATGGTATTTTTTTCATAATAGCCCACATGGACTAAGATACACACACAGACACACACACACACACATACACATGTGTAAATAGGTTTGGTTTTTGATCTTATATAACCATGCAAATTTTATATTATGTGATTTCTCAATCTGTGCTTAAAAAATAACATTCCCAGGTCCCATATCAGACTTTTTTTTAAAGATTTATTTATTTATTTGAAAGGCAGAGTTATAGAGAGACAGAGACAGAGATCTTCCATCTACTGGTTCACTCCTCAAAAGATATCAATAGCCAGGGCTGGACCAAGCCGAAGCCATGAGCCAAGAGCTTCTTCCAGGTCTCCCATGTAGCTGCAGGGTGGATTGGAAACAAAGCAGCCAGGTCTGGAACCAGCACCTACATGGGATGCCAGCATTGCAAGTGAAGGCTGGACCCATTATGCTATGATTTTTACCTAAAGACCATGTCTTTTCTTTCCAAAGTCATAAATCACTCCTAAGCATAATCATTACTTTGGTCACAAAATGTTTACCTCAAGCATCTAGGAAATCATGAGTATTGTTATCTTAGCAATTTTCACCAGGCTTATCTGGCATAGTCTTTGGGTTTGCCTGTTTGTCCCCACTTGTCAGGGATGTGAGCTGCTTTTAAGTCGCCCCCTCCACAAAGAGCTCTCCACAGACCTCAAAGGTTACTGGCACCTTATATGGGCAAGCTTTTCCTCACTTCTCTCCTAGTATTTTAACAATTTCTTTCATTTCTTTTGAAGGCTGAACTTAGGGGCACCCCTCATGGTACTGCACTAACGGGTGCCCATCAAATCATCCTGCATGGGAGGCTCTGGGATCCCCCAATTGCTCTCACATTCCAGAGGGAAGCAGGACACACAAAGCCCCGCAAAGACTGGAATGCCTGTTTTTCAAGTGTGACCCTCACTCCTCTCACAGAGGAATGATCAAAGGAGGTCGACAGCCATACCACCCTGAACACGCCCGGTCTCTCCTGATCTCAGGAGTTGAATTTGTTTGGGCCTTGTTAGTACAAGGGGGGGAAGAATTATCAGAGGGGAACCAGCAAAGCTACAGGCTGTTAGGTTCATTAATTCCTCCAAGAGTCATTGCATCATCTCTAAAGTGAAGAGATTTCATCTAAATTAGCAGTATGGATCCTTCCAACTGTAAAGTTCTATGACAAAGTATTGGACTTGGAAGAGAAAACAGTTGAGTGACTATTTTACAAGAGGACTTTAAAAATTCATGTAAAATGGAATTTAAAGTAAGAGTTGGTTTTGGTGCAAAGATGATTATTTAAATCCATGTATAGTTTTTCATATTATTTTCTACATATTATGAAAAACATTTTCCACATTTATGAAATTGTCCATATATTATGAAAAAAATTGCACCAAACTAAACATATTTTAATTCTATTTTTATTTTTTAATAATTTTTATTTATATAAGATTAGCAAATTTCACATATACAGATTTAGGAGTATAGTGATACTTCCTACTGTACCCTCCCTCTCACCCATGTTTCTGTTCCCCCTCCTCCTTTTTCTTACTCTTTATTATAAATTTTACAGTGACATACTTTATTTTATAAGTGTAACCCTCCACTATGTATGGGATTCAACAAATAGTAAAAAAATAATAATAATAAAAAACAGAAAACACTGTTCCTCAACCGTGGAGACAAGGGTTATAAACAATAATAAAATCTCAGGATTAATTTTACTCAATCATTACCTTTTTTGTACTCTATTAGTTATCCCAGATCAGGGAAAACATTTGTTAATTCTTTTTCTTTAGCCTTTTTATTTTTTGGAAAGTCACAGAGAAAGAGCTCCATTGCCTTATTCACGCCCTATATGAGCAGAGCTGGGAGCCCATACCACAATCCAGTTCTTCTCATGGGTGGCAGGAACCAAATCCCTTAAGCTATCACCAGTTGCCTCCCAGAGTCTGCATTTGAGTATGGAACCTAGGCACCCCAGTATGGGACACAGGCATCATAACTGCTGGGCCACACATCTGCCCCACCCATGATTTTTTTTAAGTCTCCTCATATAACGAAAATAAACTAGAAATCTATGCAGTACCTGGGTAGGACAGAGTGTGCCTGTGGCATCTTAAGCAGGTGTTTGGAATCAGGTTCTGGGGATATCCCTCTGCACTAGATTTCTCATTTTGAGTATGTTTCTGTCATTCAACATGTGTGTGCTGTATATAACAGAATAACAAAAACAATTTTAAAAATTCAGTGTTCCTAGTAGAAAAGTACCTGAGCAACATTTCCTCAGGGAGGCTGGGGGTGAAAGAGAGCATGAACCACACTTCACATAAAAACAAGAAAACCTATTTCTAAGTGAAATTTTAAAAATTATATTGAATGATGCAATCGCTGTAACATTTTCCCCTAGGGTTTTGTGCCCTATTTTAGTAACAAAAGATCATCCATTTCCAACTATGCCCCTAAGTTCAGCCTTCAAAAGAAATGAAAGAAATTGTTAAAATACTAGGAGAGAAGTAAGGAAAAGCTTGCCCATATAAGGTGCCAGTAACCTCATTTGAAAAGTAATTTCTTGAGTTAGAGAGGTAACTCTGCCTTTGCCTGGATGACAGTTTAACAAGAATCTAATAGCTTTCTCTAGCTACTTGAACGAGTTACAATAAGTGCTGTGAACATTGGCAATTTAGGTGCATTTGAGAAGATGTGGACATACTAGCAAGTCCTGAGTGTGTGAGGATTTTTTTGTTTGTTTGTCCCTTTTCAAATGATCTTGGGATACTTGACAAATATTGTTGAATTCTCTCATCTAGGCAAATGTTGAAGTGACAACGTTTGAGTACTCTTTATTGAAATGTGATTTTGACTTCATAGACAGAAGCTGCGTACCTGAGATGAAGTCATATGCACAGAGTGCTTAAGGAGGGCAGACAGTCAATGAGGCCCCCAGGCAGACTGGAGGCAGAAGTAAGGGTATATATTGACAAGAATTAGTGGGTAGATTTCATGGAAATGGAATTATGAAATCACTCTAATCAAAATCTTGTGCCCTGGAGTTTTTTAATAGTCCTAATGTTTACACATTTTTTAAGTGTTCCTTAGTGTAAAAGAGAAAATTATAACAAATCTAGTATTGCAGTTCTTAATTAGCTTTATTTGCCATAAGTGGGCAGCAGTCTGGACTCAGAATGGTACAGTGTGTTCCATCCTATTACATAGACAGGTTATATTACCAGAGAAAAGAAAGTGACATACACAGAACAGAATACCTGGATTTGAGTCCCAGTCCCACTGCTGATTCTAGTTTCTTGCTAATGTACATCCTACCAAGCAACAGGTAAGGGTTCAAGTAGTTGGGTCCTTGCTTCCCACATGGGAGACCTGGATTGAATTCCCATCCGAGCTCCCAGTTTGGGGCTGTCCTAGTCCTGGCCATCACAGACATACAGGAATGAAGCAGGGTCTGGGAGCTCACTTTCTCTGTCTCTCAAATAATATGAAATAAAGTAAATAAATAAAAATGCCGAAAACAGAAGTGGAGAAACCCGAATTATTACAGATCAAGCGCATAGTATTTGAATAGTCTCAGCTCATGATTGCCTGATTCAGCCTCTTGTTACAAGGAAGGTTATGGTCTATAACACACCAAGTAAGAATACAGTTCACTATTTATAGAAGAAATCTTTAAGCCAAACTGAAAATCCATATGTTGGCAGCTTTAGGCCAAACTTAACACTGGGTGGACTGAAGTTGTCAGTTGTCACCAAGTTGGCCTACAAACCTGACAGAGTCTTTCTTGGAACTCTTTTCTGTGCAGTCATACTGACTTCTTAGCGTTTTTCTACATTCATTAGCATGAGTATTACAAAATACCTTACATACTGTCTTTTGCTCTACTTGCTACCCAATAATGGTCATTTCACTTGACTAATCTGAAAACTAGAAATAGATAGAATTTCATGGGTCTTTTTTTTAAAGATTTTTTTATTTATTTATTTGACATGTAGAAGTACAGACAGTGAAAGAGAGAGACAGAGAGAGGTCTTCCTTCCGCTGGTTCACTCCCCAAATGGCCACAATGACTGGAGCTACTCCAATCCAAAGCCAGCAGCCAGGTGCTTCCTCCTGGTCTCCCATGAGGGTGCAGGGGAACAAGCACTTGGACCATCATCCGCTACCTCCTCGGGCCACAGCAAAGAGCTGGACTGGAAGAGGAGCAGCTGGGACTAGAACCAGCGCTCATATGGGATGCAAGTGCCACAGGGAGAGAATTAACCAAGTGAGCCACGGAGCCCTGGAATTTCGTGTTTTACAAGGGAATACCATCCACTTTCAGAGAGTGCTAATTGTTGTTTTTATTTTTACAGCATACTTTTCTTTTTTTTATTTAGTAAATATAAATTTCCAAAGTACAGTTTATGGATTACAATGGCTTCCCCCCCGATAATTTCCCTCCCACTCACACCCCTCCCATCTCCCACTCCCTCTCCCATTCCATTCACATCAAGATTCATTTTCAATTATCTTTATATACAGAAGATCGATTCAGTACATACTAAGTAAAGATTTCATCAGTTTGCACCCACACAGAAACACAAAGTGTAAAATACTGTTTCAGTACTAGTTATAGCATTACTTCACATTGGACAACACCTTAAAGACAGATCCCACATGAGAAGTAAGTACACAGTGACTTCTGTTGTTGACTTAACAATTTGACACTCTTGTTTATGGCCTCAGTAATCTCCCTAGGCTCTAGTCATGAGTTGCCAAGGCTATGGGAGTCTTTTGAGTTCAATGACTTCGATCTTATTCCAACAGGGACATAGCCAAAGTGGAAGTTCTCTCCTCCGTTCAGAGAAAGGTACCTCCTTCTTTGATGGCCCTGTTTTTTTCCACTGGGATCTCACTCAAAGAGATCTTTCATTTGGGTCTTCTTTTTTTTTTTTTTTTTCCCAGAGTGTCTTGGCTTTCCATGCCTAAAATACTCTCATGGGCTCTTGAGCCAGATCCGAATGCCTTAAGGGCTGATTCTGAGGCCAGAGTGCTATTTAGGTCATCTGCCATTCTATGAGTCTGCTGTGTATCCTGCTTCCCATGTTGGATCATTCTCTCCCTTTTTGATTCTATCAGTTAGTATTAGCAGACGCTAGTCTTGTTTGTGTGATCCCTTTGACTCTTAGGCCTATCAGTGTGATCCATTGTGAACTGAAATTGATCACTTGGATTAGTGAGATGGCATTGGTACATGCCACTTTGATGGGATTGTATCAGAATCCCCTGGCACATTTCTAACTCTACCATTTGGGGCAAGTCCAATTAAGCATGTCCCAAATTGTACATCTCTTCCCTTTCTTTTTGCCGCTCTTATATTTAACAGGGATCATTATTCAGTGAAAATTTAAACACCTAAGAATAATTGTGTGTTAATTATAGAGTTCAACCAATAGTACTGGAACAAAACAGAGAAAAAATACTAAAATGGATAAAGTATTACATTGTACATCAACAGTCAGGACAAAAGCTGATCAAGTCACTGGTTTTAATGCACCAGTTGCTCCAACTGACTCTTTCTTAGTGTTTCAGAAGTTTAATTATTACTGACCATGTTGAATGCCATCTATGTAAGGAACTCTATCTATTAAAAGGTGAAATTAATTCTGTGATTTGTATTCCACTAAGGATACCAGAATGTCACACAGACCAAGCTAAAGTGTACTGATCAACAAGATCAATGCTCCTGTTAGGTTGTGGGCTTTTTTTTTTTTTTAAGATAACAACAAACCTTATGCAAACCTTAAGCATGAAAAGGATTATTCTCTGTTATTTCTAGGAGATAATATAGTATTTATGCTGCATTTGGTTGAGAAAAGTAATATGAGGGGTTGAGTATTTTTATAGTCTTAATAAGAGGCCCCAGAGAACATTAAAACAAGTGATTTAAATGAGAGCAAATTTTTCATCATTTTATGAACCAACAATCACATGTATTTGTACAGTGTTCAACCTTACTTGTTTTTAGTCCAGTAAATGCAGAATCTTCTCTTCAGACTTTAGAAAGAAACTGGAAGTTGATTCGTGATGAGGGCCTGGCAGTGATGGACACAGCCCAAGGCCTCTTCCTGCCTGAGGATGAAAACCTGAGAGAGAAGGGTGATTGGAGCCAGTTTACGCTGTGGCAGCAAGGTGAGCTCCTGACTCCTACACTGTTCTCTGCAGCCAGTCACCCAATGACAAGTGACAGAAGTCTCTGTTGACTTAAAGGGAACTTAAAGGGACTACCTGGAAGACCTAGATTTTGCAGTTCCACTCATTGTTTTTAAAAACTGCATTGGAGAATTATATGTGTGTGTGTATGTGTATTTGCATGTATGTTTAAAAAAATAGGTAGGTAGGTAGATAGATAGATAGATAGCATTTTGATTTTCTTGGTCTTTTCTGTTAACTGGTATGCTACTGACCATAAACCAACTGTGTAGGCCTGTGTTTATTGATGCCTTAGAAAGGAGCATCTCTGAGCCTCGTGTGTTCCTATGAAGTGGAGATGATGCTGCATGCCAAAGTAATATCACCACTGTGAGCATTAGAAACGGTTTCCCATCAGAGTGACAAGACATTGGAAACTATGCTGTGAGGTCTTCAGGAATAGGAAGTGTTTCATATTCCACTTGATATTTCTTGAGCTTATCATGGGCTCAAACACGTAAATAGAGCTGTAATAAGTGTTTGTTCAGTGAATTAATCTGTTGGTGTATCTTTAAGGAAAGGAGCAGTGAATTTTATCTTTGAGACATTTTCCAATTTTCTTGGAAAGTTAAGTTAACCTGGGATAACAATAACTCTGTGCTATGAGGCATGTGTGTGCAGACGGGAAAGGCCGCTTGAAGACACAGGATGAAGGTGGCCACCTGCTAGCCAAGGAAAAAGGCCACAGGAGAAACCAAGCCCCCCAATACCTTGGCTTGGATATCCAGCCACCAGAAGTGTGAGAATCAATGTCTATTGTGGCAGCTGCAGCAGACTAATGCAGTCTCTAAGTAGTCTCTAATCACTATGAGACTGTATTCCTTTTTTTAAAAAATCAGCTAATTTGTGGGAGGGAACTTATGGGGGGAGGAGCCATTGTAATCCATAAGCTGTACTTTGGAAATTATATTCATTAAATAAAAGTTAAAAGAATCAGCTAATTAAAGTTAAAAGAATTAGCAAGTATAAAAATGATTTTCCCCATGAATATGTTTTTGAAATCTATGTTGTCCCCATTTGAATAATTATCACCAGCAATGACCAAAAGATATAGTCAGTGAATATGGCACACATGCACAATTTTTCTTCCAGAGCTCATGACGATTGATGCTAATTGATTCTCTGACCCTTTTGGATTGACTCAGATTGAACCTCTGATTCCTTCTTAAAGACTTATTTATTTACTTGAAAGTCAGAGTTACAGAGAAGAAGAGGCAGAGGCAGAGAGAGAGAGAAAAAGATCTTCCATCTGCCAGTGCATCCCCAAATGGCCTCCAGGGTCGAGGCTAGGCCAGGCTGAAGCCAGGAGCCTGGAACCAGGAGTCCAATCCGCTTCTCCTACATGGGTGTAGGGGCCCAAGGAGTTGGGCCTTCCTCTGCTGCTTTCCCAGTCACATTAGCAGGGTGCTAGATCAGAAGTGGAACAGCCAGGACCAGAACCAGAGTCCACATGGGTTGCCGGCGCTGCTGGCAGCATTTTTACCTGCTACGCCACAGCGCCACCCCAACTTTGGCTTCTTCTTAACATGCTGTTGTCATAGGCAACCATGTCAATTGGTCAGAGTTAACATACAAGATGGGCTCTGTTGTCACTCTGGCAGTATCCCCTTGAAATTTAAGAAAAGGGACAACCCAAGATCGCAAATTCATGCACATCTCATAAAGTGTATTCACATTTAAATAATATATTGAACAGATTCTTTCAGCTAGATTTCTTTCTAAGGCCATTTTTCCAAGGGAACAGGTTCCTACTTCTTGAGAGTTACTTTGACCTTGGTAAGACATAGTAAACAACAACAAAATCACACTGAGATGCAGGTGCTAGGCATTTTTTCCTTCAATGAGTTAACTGTTCTGCTGCTACACAGCTGCCTTCTAATTCATTATGCAAGAAAATATGAAATTATAGTTTAAAGCACAGGTTTTGGAAACCAGCAATCCTAGGTTACATTACAGTCTTAGATACACCGCTTGTTAGCTGTGTGATGTGAGCATGTCTGGATCTCTGGGCTTCAAATTCATTAGCTGAAAAATGGCAGTGAAAACATTGCCTTAAGTGTGGAGCTGTAAATAGGATCAGTGAGCATCGGCTATAGGTCTGACACAGGAGTATCCAGTATATGATAGTGACAGTATATTTCCGTTACCTAACAGCAACACATTATTAGTATTATCTAATAATATTATTGCATAATAATAATACTATATATTGCATATGATGGTAATTCTGCACATGTTTATGACCTTACAAAGAACATTATTTCATGCACATAATTATCACAAGCAGCAGCTAGCATCCCATAACAGAGCACCAGTTCAAGCCATGGCTGCTCTGCTTCCAATCCAGCTTCCTGCTAATGTGCCTGGGAAGGCAGCACATGATGGTCCAAGTACTTGAGCCCCTACCACTCATGTGGGAGACACGATGAATTTCCAAGCTTCTGGCTTTGGCCAGCCCAGCCCAGCCCATCCATTGCATTCATTGGGGAATGAACCAGCAAATGGAAGATCTCTCTCTCTCTCTGTCTCCCCCTTTCTCTTCATGACTCTCCCTTTCAAATAAATAAATCTTTTCAAAAATGCTTTATGATGGCTAATACATTTGTCTAACATTTGTTCAAACTACCATTTATCATTCAACTCATTGGGGGTACTCCATTAATAACCAAAACGACAACTGATGTTTTACTCTATCAAGAAAAAGATTACTTAGAAATAGCTAATATAGATATGCAAGAGTACTTCAAAAATTCATGGAAACTAAATTGAAAAGTTTATTTTGATGCAAAAAAATTTCTGAAATGCATACATTGTTGCATCATAAAATGCATTTTCCAGGAACTCTTTAAATACCCCTTGTGCAAATTGAAGTCCATTTGATTAAGAAAGATATAATTTTTTTTTTTTTTTACAGAAGATCAGTTTAGTACATATGATGTAAAGATTTCAACAGTTTGCTCTCACATAGGGACACAAAGTGAAAAACACTGTTGGAGTACTGGTTATAGTATTAATTCACAATGTACAGCACATTAAGGACAGAGATCCTACATGATATTTTTTTAAAAAATTGATTAATTATCTATGCAATTTCCAATTTAACACCAAGTTTTTTTAAATCATTTTCAATTATCTTTATATACAGAAGATCGATTCAGTATATATTAAGTAAAGATTTCATCAGTTTGTACCCACACAGAAACACAAAGTGTAAAATACTGTTTCAGTACTAGTTATAGCATTACTTCACATTGGACAACACCTTAAAGACAGATCCCTCATGAGACGTAAGTACACAGTGACTCCTGATGCTGATTTAACAATTTGACACTCCTGTTTATGGCGTCAGTAATTTCCCTAGGCTGTAGTCATAAGTTGCCGAGACTGTGGAAGCCTTTAGGGTTCGCCGACTTCAATCTTATTCCAACAGGGACATAGCCAAAGTGGAAGTTCTCTCCTCCCTTCAGAGAAAGGTACCTCCTTCTCTGATGGCCCTGTTCTTTCCACTGGGATCTCACTCAAAGAGATCTTTCATTTAGGTCTTTTTTTTTTTCCCAGAGTGTCTTGGCTTTCCATGCCTAAAATATTCTCATGGGCTCTTGAGCCAGATCTGAATGCTTCAAGGGCTGATTCTGAGGCCAGAGTGCTATTTAGGACATCTGTCATTCTATGAGTCTGCTGTGTATCCTGCTTCTCATGTTGGATCATTCTCTCCCTTTTTGATTCTATCAGTTAGTATTAGCAGACACTAGTCTTGTTTGTGTCATCCCTTTGACTCTTAGGCCTATCAGTGTGATCCATTGTGAACTGAAATTGATCACTTGGACTAGTGAGATGGCCTTGGTACATGCCACCTTGATGGGATTGTATTGATTAAGAAAGATATAATTTAAGTGGCACCTTTTGTAACTCTCATATTATTCTCAGTATTTGATTGTCTTGGAACACAACTAATGTTAATAAAATAAAATTAAACTCAGCTTTAGAAGTAGCAGCCCTTTGTAGGAATCTTGAGTGGAATTAAAATATTTCTGTCTTCTAAAATATCCATTGTTTTCCTTCCTGATGTGAGCCAAAGATGCTCTGCATTCTGAGCACATCTTCCCTGATAAACAGTGGTTTTTTGCTGTGAAGAAATTGGCGTAGTCCAGCATGCTGAAGACCGTGCCCCAGGATCTCTGTTCCTGACAACGTTGCTCACAGAAAGCATCATCTAACAAGGAGCTCCTTCTCCCTTCTTCACTGCGATCTCATTCTTTTTCAATCTGTAAATGATCATCTTTACATTGAAAAAGGCATTAAATTCTAATTAAAGTAGTGTGCTTTGCTAACTCTTTAATGCAGTCTGAGGAATGGATTTTTAGGTTTAGAAATATAAATGTCATTTTTCTTCCTTGGGGATGCACTCATTTCCTGTGGCCTCTAACAAATTACTGTAAACTTGGTGGCTTAAAATACATACACATGTATTTATTGGTAGCTACAGAGTTCAGGAGTCTGCAACTGATATCACTGAGCTAAAATCCAAGTGGTATCCTGGAGATGCAGCTGCTAACAACTGCCCATATGCCTTGGCTCCTGGTCTCATGCTGCCTGCAAAGCCAGCCATGACTGGTCAGATCTCCTTCATTCTATATCACTCTGACTCTCCTGTCTCCCTCCTCCACATTTAGGGACCCTGTAATTATACCGAGCCCAGTTAGTCTGTGATAATATTTTAATGTCAGCTAATTGGAGATCTCAATGCTATCTCCAACATTAATTCCTCTCTTTGCATGAAAGTTTGCATATTCATATGTTACAAGGCTTTGGGTGTGGACACGCAAAGAGGGGGCATTATTCTGCCTGCCACAGGGTGAAAGTAAGTGTTCAACGTGTGCCTTGCATCTCAGACCTCCTTAGTCAAATAGTCCCACGCTGATTGGAGAACTGGGATCCTTGCTCTGCCAGCCACTATTTACTGGAGCAAGACACCTCATCTTCCTGTGTTTACTCAGCTCTCTCATTCCTAAGCAAGGATGAACATGGAAGTCGCCTATGATAAGGGGATACATTAAAGCTTTCACATGATTTGCTTTTTAAAAGGGTTTTACTATTTATTGTTCTAGGAAGAAAAAACGAGAATGCTTGCAAAGGAGCTCCTAAAACCTGCACTTTACTAGAGAAGTTTCCTGAGACCACAGGGTGCAGAAGAGGACAGGTACCAAGAGGGCTTGCCGTGCTCCGAGGACCCAATGGGTTGTCAGGAACAGGCAGTGCTGACCTTTACGAGAAGCAAACATTTGCTGTGGCCTGAAGAATGTGTCTTTTCTCACTCCCCTTCTAATGAGACCTAATTTCATGTGTTTGACGTCAGAATCGAGGGTGGCAAATGTTCAGTGTTTCTGGCTTTGTGGAAAATGCAAGGGCTTATTTTTAGTTCTTTCACAAAAGAACAAGATGTGAGAATGAATTCTGAGTCTTTCAAAGGCTCTAATCCAAATTGACAGTAATTTGGTCCTGTCACTTTAATTTAGCAATTCCGTTACACCTTGATAAATGACTGAACGAGTGTATGTTTTCTGCTCAGATCAAATATTCCATCATGCACCCTGGAACTCACGTGTGGCCGCACACAGGGCCCACAAACTGCAGGCTCCGAATGCACCTGGGCTTGGTGATTCCCAAGGAAGGCTGCAAGATCCGATGTGCCAACGAGACCAAGTATGTTTCTTTTGTCACTTTCCTCCAGGTGTCTGTTACAAAGAGCTATGTTGGTTTGACCATCTCCATCTCTCTTTGTGCTCTCTGTTGGTCTGGAGATGCTGCCCAGTTCTCGGGATGCCCTCCTTGGTTACATCTTCTCCAGACACGCTCCTCCGCTTACTGAGCCTTCTTGCTTCTCTCTGTAGGTGGGCACTCTTGCATCAGAGTCAGCTAACATATACTGAGGCCTTCACATGTTGTGCATTTGCTCACTGCTTTACAATGGAGTTGTTCATAAATATGAGAAGTCCCCCTCCATGGAGGAAACGCCCCATGATACCTATTTTCCTCTAGAGGAGACTGGGTGGTGCAAAGGAAGCTGGCTGCTGTTCTCACATCCCAGTTCTGCTGCCTAATCCTGTGTGATCGTGGCCAGTTACTTAATCCCTTCAAATCTCAGTCTCTTTATAAAACTAGCACTGATAACATTGACTCTGCAAGGCTTTTGGATGGATTAAATAAATAATTCCTATAAAGCACTTAGTCCATGTTCTGGCATTAGCAGGCAGAAATGTGGTAGTGAACAAAGGGAGGTCTTCTCCTCTCTGCCTTTTCTTTTTCTACTCATGGCAAGTTTATTTGTGAACTTGTGAAAAACCTACACTTGCTCTGGCTTTTGTACCTGTAATGCTAATATTCACTTCCCTTGAAGTGCCAGTCCTTTCACCTATCCAAAATAAAACTATTTCTAAGATTTCATTTCTCAAAATGGAATCTCCCCTCTGGCTTCTGGGAGTGCACATTATATCCTGATGTCTGTCTTCTATTGCTGTGTAATTATTAGTACATATTTGCCTAACGTCCACAGTGAGCTCTAGGCTTCTAGATCGGAGACTAAGCTGCTGTCTTCCCATCCATTTCTCATGATGCTTTATATCAGTCGGAGTGGAGGGTTCGTGTTTGGGTTCTTGTTCATTTGGTCATTGGCAGATGCCTGCACTGGACAAGGCAGAGCAGCACAAGCTGAAGCAGGCGGGACTGTCCTCTGCCAGATGCATCTGACTGGGAGACAACAAGGGAAAGCCACAGAGCTGTAAGAGAGATGCAGATGGGTCTGGGCCCCTGAACAATACCTCACTTGCAACTAAGGTTTGGGAATCCTGGCAGTGGGAGTTTCATAAGACAAGAGCAATTTGGACATTGAAAGCTCAAAGAGAGTGGCCAGCCTTGTGGCATAATGGGAAAGCTGCCGCCTGTGATGCTGACATCCTGTATGGATGCCAGTTTGAGTCATGGCTGCTCCAATTCCAGTCCAGCTCCCTGCTCATGCTCCTGGGAAGGCAGAAGAAATAAATAAGTAAACAAAAATTAAGATTTATGTATTCACTTATTCATTCATTTGAAAGGCAGAGTAACTGAGAGAAAGAGGAAGAGACGGAAAGAGATCTTTTGTCAGCTGTTTACTCCTCAGATGGCTAGAACAGCCAGCGCTGGGCCAAGCTGAAGCTGAAGCCAGGAGCCAGGAGCCAGGAGCCAGGAACTCCATTCAGGTCTTCCATATGGGTGGCAGGGTCTTAAGTACTTGGGCCATTTTCCGCTGCTTTTCCAGGCCCATGAACAGGGAACTGATCTGAAGCAGAGCAGCCAGTACCTAAATGGGCACTCCAATATGGGATGACAGCATTCCAGGCAGTAGCTTAACTTGCTGTACCACAATGGCAACCCCAATTAATAAATCATTAAAAATATGTGTACCTATTCTGCAATCAGGAGTGTAGGTATGTAAAGAATATGGTAGAAAATGAAAGAATAATTTAGAAACTAAATTGTAAACAGCTTTGAATACCAAACAAATGAGATGAGATGCCTATTAGGAAATCGTTTTGTAAGCTACAGGTGATTCTGGTGGGGAAGATGCGGAAACAGTTAACAGCATGTCACAGCAAGCTGCCCAGGAGATATAGAATTGGTGCACCAGAGGGAAGTGGAGAGTAGAAAACAGATGCAGGGGGTACTGTGTGGTTTGACTCAAGTTAATCTTGATTGTGTGGTACCAGGGAGGGGGCAGTCGCAGGTGCTGCTTCATTTTCAATCTTGAATCAGTAGGAGACTGGTGATGCTTCTACAAACATTGGGAATTTGGGAGGCATGAAGCAAGTTCAGGGAAAGGAAATTAGTTCACAGTCTGCATGTATTTTCTTTTCAAGTTGCTACTGGGACACAGTAGTAGAAATATCCAGGAATCATCTAGAAATAGAGTTCCAGTGCTCAGAAGAGAAATCAAGTGTAGAGACGATGATTTGAGGGTTGGGATTAGCAGGAGTTTCCCGAGGAAGCCTGAGACAATCGAGTGATGAAAGAAATGAAGACAGTCCATGAAAACATTACATGTAGAAGGCAGAAAGAGTAAAAGGAACCAAAAAGGAGATGTGGAAGGAGACAGCAGAGTTGGACGGACCAGGAGGAATGACCAACGATGGCTGACCATGTAGAAGTGTCTTCCAAGATGAAACAAATCTTGTCAAGCCCTAGTAAACTCAGATTGTGTGAAAGGGAAGAGGAACAGATATGGCCAGGGTCCCAGGAAGCACAGAGAGGGGGTGAGAAGATACTGCGGGAGGCAGAGATGAACAAGGCCACCTCCTTGGAACTCAAATAAGAGTTTGAGGCAGTGGAGAAGCAGAAGAGTTCCAGGCCCCACTCCTAAATACTACTTCGATTTTAGGACTTGCTGTTGGGTTTCCCCTCCCTCCTTTCCTTCCTTTCTTCTTTCCTTTCTTCTTCCCTTCTCTCCTTCCTTTCTGTCCCTTGTATATTCCACTTATGAGTACTTGGAGTAGAGTCATTAGGTCAAAATCTCCTTAGGCACAGGCAGAAGAAATAAATACAGTTTATCAACTCTGAGGACAGAAAGAGTATAATATAAAAATCAGCAAGTTTCATGCTGTGATATGGAAGTACTATTAGCATGGAAAGAGAAATACACATGCCACAAAATCAGGCTTCCTTGTGCTAGGGAACAAGAAGCAATTTTTCCGAGCATCTCAGCTTCCAAGAGTAGGTTACCCATGGCAATTTCTGCGCTGTAGTTCTAGGTATTAATGATCAGACTGCTGTTATTCCAGAGTGATGAAATTCCTGCTGGCATGTATGTTGTTTAAAGCTTCCATCACTACAAACGTAGCACAGCTCTCTTGGTCTGATGATGAACTTGCAAGCATGCAGCCTTAGTCACTATAAATAAATTGAGCAGCCTTAGTCACTATAAATAAAACAAGCATTTCAAATTAATAAATGCCTTCTGATTACAAAAACAGATGCCCCTTGTCCATAATTTGTAAAACAGACATAAAAATAAAAGTTTTCTTGATCCTAGTACCAAGCAGATATTGTTCAGATGTTTCTTAGTGCTGAGACATGAATAGTCATGATGACAGTGATGATAATGGCAATGATATATATTATACCAGTGATATAACTGTGCCAGGCACACTTCTAAGCACTCTAAATACATTGACTCATTAATACGTACACTGCTATTCAATTATGATTATTAAATTCACCAGCTGAGGATACTGTGGTATAAACATTAGCAACTTATACAAGGTTGGTATTTTTTCTTAGGACTGACAGAACAAATTGCCACAACCTGGATTCTTTAAAACACTCTCACAATAATGCAGGTCAGAGTCTGACATAAAGATGTTGGCGGAGCTGGTTTAGGGGCTCAGAGGGAGAGTCTTTGTCTCTTTCCCAGCTTCTGCTGGCTGCTGGCAACCCTTGGTATTCTTGATTTATCGATGCATTACTCTAATCTCTGCCTCTGTATTCACTTATCTCTCCCTGTCTTCTCTGCTTACATTTGTCATATTTTCAGCACTATAACAAATACCCAAGAGAAGCTGCTTATGAAGGAGGGAGGTTTGCTTGGCCTCAGGGTTTTGGAGTTTCACTGTCCAAGTTTGGCAGGCCCCTTTGGTTTGCCATCCTAAGAGAGCAGCAGATGGTAGAATGTGTGCAGAGGAAGGAGCATGTGGAGAGCCAGCAGGCCAAGACAGGCAGTGTGCTTTTCCCTGTCTATGTGGTCCCTCCTTATAAAGCCACCAGGATTTCATAACAGGGGCTCCACTCCAGGAGCCTGATCCAATCTGATCACTTCTCAAGGGCCCCACCTCTGGATTCCATAATTAGATTATATGTTCCCTTAATCCCTTAACCATCCATGTCAAGCCACTGGCATAAGACTTTAGGGAGCAAGCCTTTAACAATTAGGCCTTTGGAGGCTGCCCAAATTAATATTCAAACCATGGCACTGTTTCTCTTCTTTGATAAGGACAGTTCTCATTGGATTTAGAGCCCCACCTAGTCCAGCATGATTTCATCTCAATGTCCTTGATTATATCTGCAAAGAACCTTTCTCTAAATAAGGTTACATTTATGGGTTCCAAGTTATCCATAGAGGGGGGTAAACATTCAACCCCTCCGCTGTTAAAACCAGTTCTCTCCCAGGCATTCTGGTTTGAATGTCAGTGATTCTAGCCACAATCCCATAGGCTTGCTATATAGATTTTGGGTCTTTGGTTATTTACAAAATGAGGATAATGCTGTACTCAGGTGATCATGTTGAATGCTGTTTGTCATTTCCAGACAGCCGGGTTAACAGTAGAGAAAGCAGCGAGGGAATCTCCATTTCTGTGCCTTGTATTTCTGTCACCTGAGGCAGCCCTTGCTTTGTAGTCTGTAAAATGAGGTCATCAGAAATTTTAATCCAGAGCTGAATAAACTCTAATCAATGAGTGAATAAACAGGCCATGGGAAAGTGGGAATTAATTGTTAACCTCATGGAGGGGCTGAGTTGTTTGAGCTTTAGATGATTCCAGAGAGGAATTCATTCTTTTGAGTCTCCAAGAGGGCCTTCCAAATTGCACTGGACCCATTCCAAGAGAATGAATGGTGACCTCACAGCCCTCCAAGGGACTTTGCATCATTGCCTGCAAATTGCCAGCCTGACATGTTGGCCGAGACGGAAGCATAGCCAGAAAAGGACATGTGGTATTGGTGTCGCCATAGACTGAAGGCTTGAATTACCAACAAGTCATTTAATTCTTCTCTGCATGTCTGTAGAAATAGTATCTTTCCCCCACACACCTTACCTACATTATTACCTATATTTTCATTAATACTCAAGATTTCGATTAGGTAGATTGTGTGGAGGTCATGCTACAATGCTTGTAGTAAATGAGAAACTTATTTTTTTAATCCACTGTGAATTGCTCCATAACGTTTGTTTTGATTCCACAAGTTGTCCAAGAAGATAAAGTAAATAAGTCTTAAAATTGTCGATCACATATAGAAGCTGTGAATTACCACACATTTTCACCCCTTCTTTCATCTTTTGCACTACTTTCCCTGAAATCATACATCTTCTGTTCCACAAGATTAACTGCTACCATCTGTGTTGCAATGTGACCTGATCCACAGGACATAGTGAAGCCTGCTATCCAAGACTGTAAGACCATAGGAGCATTTTTTAACTGGATGGGATGTTTTCCTGAAGGTTTGTTGGTTAATGAATAGTAACATTTTATCCCCTTTCTTCCTTCATTTGAGTAACTTGGTAAATTAAGCACATCAATAAAGTGCATGAGCTGTGTTCTGTTTAGCATGGTGAAGTGCTTATAGCAATACACAATAAATACACAGAATGCACACACACATATTCATGTCTGCACCTGCACAGGGAGTGATAGTTCCCACATCAATGCAGTTGCATTCCAAGCTTGTATTTGCTGAATTAATGGTTGAGGAGTTAGAACCCATTTCACTGTGGCACTGGTAAATGTAAACTGGTAAATGTAAATGGATGTTTCTGGGCCAGTCTCTGAAAGGTTTTTACATCACAATCTTTATTTAAAGGACCCAAGACCAGTGATTATTTGTATTAATGTTTCAATGGAGAAAAAAATGGATCTTGATTTTTTACCTGAGATTTCAGTGTTATTTATCTCCATAAAATGAAGTTAAGAGCACAGGAGTTACATGGCCTGGGTTCAAATTCTGACTTTCCCTCTCATTCAGTATGGCTGTAGAAAACCTGTGCAACCTCAATGAGCCTTGATTTACTTACCTGTAGAATGGAAAGAATAAAAATAAGTCTTTTCATGGTATTGAGAATAAAAATTATCCATATGCATACACTCAAAACTGTAATAACAGAATACCGTGTGGCAGGTGTACCATGTCTGTTTGAGCTTTTACCCTCTTCTTGTTTAATTGCTATAGAGACTAAGACTTCTGCCCTTTCCATTCCTGGGAATGGGAGCAAGCACTTTTGCAACACTGGAGATGGTTTTGCTACTATCTTCATAGTCAGAGAACACCATTGTGTTCTCTCTCTTCCATCTGTTGATTCAGTGCATCATTGTGTTCTCTGACAAGGCTGAAACCAGGACTTCAAGGAGCTAGTATCAGGATGAAGTAGTAGGCACTTGAAGGCTGCAGAAGGAATAGTGCAGAGGGGCACTGGTTGGACAGGCCTGGGCCAAGCACAGTGGGAGTCAGGGCAAAAACACAGCCTGATAGCACTCCCACTCTCTACTCCACTTCTCCTTTTCCTCCCTATGTCTTATCTGGGAACTAAAGATATGAGGAGCGGGCAGTGGCCCCATAAGTGTTTCCCTCTCTCTTCCTTTTCTTTGTTCATATTCTTGATATACTATGAACCATTCTGGTGCTGGTGCTCTAGGACTAAGAGGAGGACATCAGAAGTGACAGGGAGAAGCAGTGCAGGGGGTGGGCAGCAAGGCAAGATCTGCAATTCCCAGGGCCTGATAGAGCCTGGCTGGCAGGATGTCTCAGCAAGCACCAAGAGAGAGGGCTGTAAGCCAGGGAGTGTCCAAGGATGCCATATATATGGAATCTGTGGGGGAAAGAGATACTTTGTGGATTCAGCCATCTTTTGGTGGTACTAATATTTTGACATTAAACAAGTTAGCAAATGCTATGTCTATTGCTCAGATGACAGTTTCTTCATTATATCCTGCAAAATGTAGTGTGGAGAATGCAGCCCTAACCAAGATCTTGGCTAAGAGAATTGTAGTGCTGAAAGGAGCCTTACAGACCATATTTTCCTTGTGCACTTTGAAAAGAAAGCTAATGAGAGAGAGGGAGAGAGAGGAAGAGAGAGATCTTCCGTCTGTTCGTTCACTCCCCAAATGGCCACAGCAGACAGGCGTAGGTGGAGCCAAAGCCAGGAGCCCAGAACATCTAGGTTTCCCACTTGGATGTAGGGTCTCAAGCACTTGGGCCATCTTCTGCTGCTTTACCAGGAGCATTAGCAGGGAGCTGGATCAGAAGCAGAGCAGCCAGGACTCAAATCAGGGCTCCCTTATGGGATGCCAGCAATGCTGGTCCCTCTTAATGCACCACTAATCTTTACACAAATGGAGAAACTAAGCTCCACATGTACAGTGCTTTACCATGGTTGGATGGAAGCCTAGAAGCAGTCAGTGTAAAAACATGGGTGTCTTCACTTCCAGAGAACTGATATCTCTGGAGGGAGGGAGGGAGGGAGAGAGAGAGAGAGAGAGAGAGAGAGAGAGAGAATATTGCCTTCTCTGTGTGTAGGGGGAGATGAGGCAGTGATGAAGCAGTTTCACATTTCCATTACAGTGAGCGCCAGGTTGGAGTCAGAACGGGGGTATTTCATTAACTCAACATGAACAAGAGCTATGTTAAGAAACCTTATTCCTGAGCACTTCGACTTTCTTGTGCTCCTTGTAGGCCACCAGAGCAGGGCACCTGCAGATGCTCAGGATGTCTCCTAGGGCTACGCTGTTGATGAAACAAGCCTAGTGATTTGAGTTTCTACAGCAGTCTCCCTATAGTACTGCAGAGAGCTGGACTTCTTTCCATGTGATCCTTTTGTGTGAAAATTACAGCCATGGTGTTCGCGTACCTCAGAGCATTTCAGCAGAGATCACACTGAGATAAAGGTTCTAGGCTTTCCTTCACAGGAGATTTACAGACCTTTGACATCTTCGTGCTCGGTCTTTTTTGTTGTGTGGTACACTCAGCCTCTCCAGGCAGGGACTGAATCTCTGGTTTAGCCCTGGTGTTACTTCAGTCTGGACCTGGCTTCCATGAAGTTTTAACGTCCCTCCCTCTCCCCCTCCCAGGTTGGCTGAGGCTGCACAGTCAATCATTCTCTCTCTGACAACTGATTGAAAGACACCACTTTTTAAGTATACAGAAGGAATCTACATGAAAGAATCCCCATTAAGTAATTGAGTATCTTCACACTTTTCTGGGAAAATATATCAGTGAAAATTAAAGGCAAACATAATTCTTTATTGAACAGGGCTTACTTCACTATATTTTTATGGTCCTGTGGAAAGAAAACACTTAACCTTTTGGAATAACTCCCAGATTTCTTGTTTAAAAAATGGTTAATTAATGGTTTACACTAAAACACATTTGACTTCATTTATCTGAAAAGCCACAAACCAGTGGTTCTGACATTCTACTCGTGCATCCTGGTGTTCCCTGAGTGACCAGTTTGTCCCAGGGCTAATAACTTTTTATAGTTCATAGGGAATTTAAGTGAATGAATGAAATGCTTAAGATTTCTCTCCCATAAAATTTACGTCCCTGAATCTTGGCTTTGTTAAACCTATCAGAATCTAGTGAAAGCTGTCACTTTGCTCAACCTAGAATTTTTTATTTCATTATTAATTACTTTTGCTCTTTTAAGTACCTTTCAGATTCTCTGCCACCCAAAAATTTTAATAATCACTTGTCATTGTTGCACCAATTGTATTCACAGACTCTCTAAAGACTTTTGATATTTATACCTTTAGAAGTTTCCCGTTTTCTCAAGTGAAGGCAGATTTCTTAAGGAGTGATGCAAAGTAATTCTTGGTGACATTCACATCTTCCCAACATTAAACCTCTGTCTTTCATCTTTCACACATTTTTCTATATTTTCCTTCCTCCTCTGTTTTATAATCTCAACCATTAATTGATTATTTACTGTGTGCCAACCATAGACTAATCCACACATGAACTATGTGGATGGGATACGAAATTTAAATAAGTACAGACTGCAAGGTGTCCGGCGCATGACAAATCTTCCCAGGCAGATGAATTGATTAGTTCACAGGCTTTTATTGGGGTTCCGCTCCTGGGCAAGGTTCCACGGCCCCAACAGAGCAACAGAGCGGGGCCGGGAAGTCGCGCATCAGAGGTTGGGAGGGCTCCTTTTATAGATTCAGGGCATGGGGTTAAAGGTTGAGGCGGGTCTGATCCTCATTGGTTGACCTTTAGGCACCCGTGGGGACCTTAACAAGGACTTTTATTCCCTGGAAGTACAGGTAGGAACTTTCCACTCCCAGAAGTGTAGGCCTTCCCTACACTTTTTTTTTTTTTTTCAAGTTGATCAAAGACCTTTATTCTGATCCTCACCACCCATTAAGCCACCAGTGTGTAACACTTCCTGCTCATCTTCCCCAAGCAGCAGCAGCTGCATGCAGGCCTGCAGTGGAAGACAGAAACAAGTAGTGGAAGACGTGTAGAGAAAAGCTGAATGAGATTTCTGCTTATCCCAGCTTAGCTGAAGGTAGAACAGGATGATTCCTGCGAAGAGGGGCGACCTGAAGGACCCAGTTGAAGGCTCACAGAACTGCCCAGCTCGGCCATCAGTCCAAAGTACCTTCCAGAAACACAAATTCATCCACGGCTTTTATTGCATTATCCAGATCTCTCCTGGCACAGCCAGCTCTCCCCAGCCTGCCTTTATCAAGGCAGCACTGGAAAAGGCTCATCGAAAGAACTGCTGCTTACTTTTTTAAAAAAAAATCTTTTATGATGGACAGGCACCCGTGACCTTAAAGATCTGCAAATGGGACAGAATGAAGTCGTGCCAACTTTGTTATCCCAGAGAAAGCTCCCAATCAGGTTTGTGAAGCTTTCAAAGGAGCCTACAGGAGCCTGAGCACAGAACTGCTAGTGAGAGCTGATAGAAGGGCCGGGGACCCTGTGTTTGGGGAGTCGGCACGGAGGAGGCCCACTCTCGTCACCAAACACAGCCCGACTACACTCCAGCCAGAGCAAAACCGAAGGCAGAAGCTAAGGCGCGCTAAGTTGAGGATGGGGCATGTGTGTGCCTGGAGCCAGGGGGCAGATGGGTCCTTCTTAACCCTCTGCAACTTGAGCTCATGTTGGATGAATTTTTATTTCCCCGATTCTATCCCATGTAGGAAGTCGTGGGAGGCGGTGAGGATTAACTCAAGTGGAGAAGATATTGTGCGTTCTCCATGAATAATTCACGCGGCACAAAATCAGAGCGCAGATAATTGAGAACAGGATGTGGCGTCGCTATTGCTTTTTCTTCACATTTGCTCTCCCCGGAGGTGGCAAAGGCATCAAATTAAAACACCAGCGTGGCCACAAAAAAAAAAAAATGAATTTGCGTTTCTTGTGGATCCCAAAGCTACCACAGACCGTCCAATTTATAAAGGCTGGACTTAGAATTTTTCAACTATACAATCATATGACAGTTACATGCATTCACTAGGAATTGGACTTGGAATTTTGAATGTGATCTCTTCCAGGGCTACTTCAGTGTGATCCCATCCTCTCTCATCATCATGGACATTTGAGTGCAGCCCATGAGTCTTTAGAGAGCAAAAGTCTTTAGAGAGTCTGTGAATACACTTGGTGCAACAATGAGTGCATCTCCCCATCAATCACAGAGTCAGGAGGGGAACAACCCACGTTTTGCAATGCACTGTACTGCTCAGCTCAGCTGCTCCTTAGGTACATGTAATCAATGCAGTTTCCACTTATAATTTTTTAACTTATGATGGATTGTTAGAGACGTAACCATATTGTAAGTTGAGAAGCACCTGGCACTCTCCTGTGGTCACGTAAGCAGTAATTGCCAGAGCCCAGAGGTTTAAGCCTGCTTCTTATCCACCAAGGCCACCACCGTGGTGTCTTCTGCCACATGTTTCCCTTTACCTTTCCTCTGTTTTCCTTGTGTAATTATAGTGAAATACATAGTACAAAAATCGCTATCTTAACTTGTGTGCATGTGTTTTAAAGATTCATTTGTTTGTTTTAAAAGCAGAGCTACAGGGGTTGGAGAGGAGAGACAGAGAGAGAGATCTTCTATCCACTGGTTCACTCCACAAATGGCCCCAGTGGCCCATGCTGGACCAGGCTGAAGCCAGGAGCTGGGAGCTTCATTGGAGACTCCTACATGATTGTCAGGGGCCTAAGCGCTTGGGCCATCTTCTGCTACTTTCCCAGGTTTATTAGCACCTGAGAAGGGAGTAATGGATGGTCCAAGTCCCTGGGCCCCTGCACTCACTCACATGGGAGACCCAGATGGAGCTCCTGGCTCCTGGCTTCAGAGCAGCCCAGCTCTGGCCATTGCAGCCATTTGGACAGTGAACCAGGAAATGGAAGATCTCTCTCTCTTTATCTCTCCTCTCTCTTTCTCTGTAACTCTGCCTTTCAAATCAATTATTTTAAAAAACATTCCTTCCTTTTTAAGACTGAATAATATCCCACTGTACAAATAAATACACCACACTTGGTTTATCCATTTCTTCATTGAGGGACACATGGGTTGCTTCCACCTTTCAACTGCTGTGGATAAGGCTGCTATAAATACAGGTGTGCTTTTCCCTTCTTATATTCTGCCTATGTTGTAGGCTTGTCTGTGACACACTAGCAATGCTTAATCCCTCTAAGAACACTAGACCTAAGATCATTTCGTTTCTCTTTCTTGTTAGTTTTTCTTCCTTTTCTCTTTTTCTTTTCTTTTCTTGGTGTTGCCTTTCTTTAAGTTTGATTTTGCATCATGATGAATGCCTCTTCGGTCATTTGCTCCTAAATCTCTGTTTTCTGTCCTTTGTTACCTTTGGATATAATTCTGATGGAACTCTTGTAAACCTTCAGAGGAAGGTAAAGGCCCAAGCAACACTTCTTTTTTATTGAATGTAAGACATTAGGCTAGATGTGTGACAACACAAAGGGCACGGCCAGGTGGGGCAGGGGCAGGGGTGTTGTATGGATGAGTAGCAGAAGTATTGCTTTAATGAGCTTTTAACTTGTAAATGTGAATTACTTTATCAGTCACTTTACATAAGTTGGAAGTTTATTGTCGAAATCACTCACTTTGTCAGTTATTCTCCACTGGAATGATTCCCCCCCCCCCAACCCTGGGCCTTTTGGCAATGACTGAAGATGTCACACTGGTGTGCAGGTCCTGTCCTATTGCTATCTAGTGGGTGATGTTGCTACAGTATACGAGAAAGCCTGTCCAACAGAGAGTGATCTGGCCCACACATCAGTAGTGCCGAGCTCAAGAAGCCCTGCAATACATCATTGTGCTTGATTTATGTTGATTTATCACTTAATAAGAAACATAAAAAGGACACCAGTCATTTTCCCAATAAAAAGGTCTTTATGATAAAGTGATAGTTTGAAATCACACTAGCATATCTATGCCCTAATGCAACTATTTTGCTAATCCAAGATGTAAAATTTCAAGTGCTTAAGTGGAATCTTAATATATAAAGGAAATTTCATTTTAAAAACATAACTTAGCATCTAAGATATTAGCAATTAGTATCTATTTTTAATGGAAGGGAGCATTGTCATATAATTAATAAACTTTCTTTGGATTTGAAAGACCTGGTGTAACTGCCTCCTGCATATTTCTGTCTTGATTGCTTTGTTTAGACTAACACTATATTTAGATCTAAGTCACCATCCAGATCTCTTGAGAGGTAGTGCTGGAGGCTCTAAAGTGTTTTGCAACATTGACTTAAAATATTCCATGGATAACCCACTTGCATAGCAGATGACACTAAAAATATACAAAATCCAGTCCCAATCTGCCCATTTTCCCCAACCAGTTATACTAGCTTGGAACCACATAATTTGGTTATATGTCTTCTGGTCACTGACTGTAAGTGAAGACTCACTTCCATAAAATGGAACTTGTAAGCTGAAAGGAAAATCACTTGGTGATGCACAAACCCCTGCCAGGTGTCCTCAGAGGTACTGAGATGCCTGACACCTGGTCCCCACCTGTGGTTCTAAGCTCATCTCTGAAAGACCCCAGAGGAAAAGGCTGTGGAGTCCCTAACTGAGGAGCTGTTGCATGCAGGAACTGCCGGGCATGCGCTCCAGCACTCGGCTGATCAAGGAGGCCCCTCCGAGGGTGAGAGCCAGTACCAGTGTGGTGCCTGTGATGCTGTCAGTAGGCCCTCATCACCAGTCCCCTGCCCATGGTACATCCTCAGTGCGGAGCAATGAAAAATGAATGTTTATGCTAAGAATCCTGAAATCCTTTCTTTGTCACCACGGGAGGAGTAAATTCTGGCTTGGCGTTCTGGGTAGCTGGTATATCGCAAAGATTGTAAAAAGGGCTTCCTGCATGCGGACAGGAATTGACCTCAGGCTCCTGAACCACACAAAGCCGAACTCTAGAATCTGTGTCTCTTTGTTCCAGGACCTGGGAGGAAGGCAAGGTGTTCATCTTTGACGACTCCTTTGAGCACGAAGTGTGGCAGGATGCCTCATCTTTCCGGCTGATTTTCATCGTGGATGTGTGGCACCCAGAGCTCACCCCCCATCAGAGACGCAGTCTTCCCGCAATTTAGCAGGAATTCGTGCAGCTTGGGACCCTCTACAGAGAGTTTGTCATTTTGGCTGTGTCTCCTTGGATGTGAAGAAAGAAGTGTAAACACCAAGGCTTTTCATTCCCTGGACAATTTTATGCCTCCTCCTAGGGTTTGAAGACACAAAAGAGAGTATTTGCCTCATTACAGTTCATTTAGGAAACACCTGTGTGACAGCATGGATCTTCTGCCTGTATCTAAGGTGAACACTTAACAGCCTCTTCCTTGCCAGCCAAAGATATTCTTTCCATGTAGAATAACAGGTCTAAATCAACATACAATGAGAACATATGTAGAAACTGTGAATATATTGCTTTAGTCTGGAATTTTTCTATGTAGTTATATTTTTCTAGGATAGTAAAACTGTTTTGTCATCACATACCACTACTTTTTGTTGATTTCAATGACAAGCTGTGTAAATGCTTTATCTCTAGCTGTTTAATGATAACTTCTCTGGCAAACTGAGATTTCCCTCTTTTAATTCTTTTAGTAAAAGACACTCTTGAATAAAGCAATTTTACTTTCCTAATACAAAAGAGAACACATAATTACACCAATCCAATGCCTGTGAACTATGCTGATCCCTACTTATTATCTGCATTGAGATCCAGTATCTTAATTTTTCCTCATTATGCTAATGGTGGAAATATTATAAAAATCATAGTTCTTCTAAGAGGAGTTTTTTTTAACAGGATATGGAATCATTTTTCAGAGAATTATAAAAATGCTGAATAGAAATTTTTTAATGCATAGTATTAGGCCTTGTGTGTGTGAGGGGGTAAAATGTGTAGAAGATGTTCTCTGAGGACTCAGTAGATAGATGCTGCTAGGGTGTCTGGCTCCTGCCCTTTTTGCTGTCTGTGAGCAGGACCTAGGAATCCAGGGCACCTGCTATTGTCAATCTATGTGAGGGCCTTTGGCCATGGAGATAACCCCCACAGCTTTGTAAAAACATTAAGGGTACAGAGTGAAAGTCATGAAGGATGCTAGGATCTTCATGCTGGGTGTAGGAGGTAGAGATTGCTCTCCTCTTCTATATCCCTGGCTTGAGGAACTTCTGCCTTTGAAACATCACTTTAAAATAAAAATAATTATCCACATGTACTGTTAATATTACCCATGACTTAAAAATCACAATTGAAAATGGTGTTGCCCACTCAATCCCGAGATAATCAAATCCCTGATTTAGTAAAGCAGTAATGTATTTGATTTTGTGTTTTTAAAATACAAGCTAACTAGACATGTTTAAGAATGTAATGATATTCAGGCACTGAATTCTAAGCCAATACGAACAAAAATGCCAAAATGGCACATAGATCACCTGATTGCATTCACAGGTTGAAAACTATACCTGTGCTTTCTTTTTGTTCCAATACTAAGGAGGCTCTCTTTATGTCATTAAAGAATATTTCATGGGGCCAATGTTGTGGCATAGTGGGTTAAGTCACTGCCTTTGATGCTAGCATCCCATGTGGGCACTGGTTCGAGTTCCAGCTGTTCCACTTCCAATCCAGATCTCTGTGAATGTGCCTTGGAAAGCAGCAGAAGATGGCCCAAGTACTCGGGTCCCTGCACCTATATGGGAGACCAGGATGAAGCTCCTGGCTTCGACTTGGCCCAGCCCCAGCTGTTGGAACCATTTGGGAAGTGAACCAGTGGATAGAAGATCTCTCTGTCTCTCTGTCTCTCCCTTTATCTCTAATTCTGCCTGTCAAATAAATAAATAAATAAGTCTATGGGGAAAAATATTTCTTTGGGGCTGGCCTTGTGGTGTAGCAGTTAAGACTGCTGCCTTTAACATTAGCATCCCATATGGATGTCAGTTCATGTCCTGGCTGCCCCACTTCCTATGCAGCTGCCTGCTGATGGCCTGGGAAAGGCAGTGGACATGGCCCAGTGTTTGGGTCCCTGTCACCCACTTGGGAGACCTAGATGGAGCTACTGGCTTTGGCCTGGCCAAGCCCTGGCCATTGTGGGCATTTGGAGAGTGAACCAGTGGACAGGAGATCTCTCTCTGCCTCTCTCTCTCCACCTCTCTCTTTCTCACTCTCTCTCTCTCTCTCTCTCTCTCTCTCTCTCTCTGTGTGTGTGTGTGTGTAGCTCTTTCAAATAGATAGATAAATATTTTTTTAAAAATTTCTTTAACATGGAAATTTACCCCTTTTCCTTTACCTTATAGATATTGGCCTCAGTAGAAAAATTTTAAAAATATTTCTCCTATTCTTTCTGTTTTGCCAATATTCAAAAATCCTACTAAAACAAAGAGGCACAAGAAGGAAACTATCAAATTAATTACCAAAATGAAGAAGAGACATCAAACTCATAAAAGATAAGACAGTATTTGTGTCCCTCAGAATTTATTGGACAGAGGAAATGACTGACAAAGGGCAATACAATCCGGTGCTCATGGAGTGACATTCGTGTCACCATTGAATTTGGTTCTCATCAGTATATTGCATACACATAAAGAAATACAAACTAGAAATCATCATTGCTGAATCATCACCTTACATTCATTTAATGAGATTATGGAATAGTAGAAAACCTAGCTCTTAACTTAGTAAATGTAATATGGTATTTAAAGTCAGGTCACTACAGTAGCATTGTAAATATTTCCAATTGAAATGCCAGAGGTATTATTATTGTTGCAAAGGGTTAGCAATAATTGACTCCAATCATATTTTAACTACCTGGAATCCACAACTATTTTATAAACTCAAGTAATAAAAAGGATTTTCTAATTTAATTCTGTCTGTGTCTTACCTACATCTTGGTGTGTTTAAGAAAAGTGTTTCAGTCATTGCATTGGTGGAATCATTTCAGTGTTATTGTTTTGTGATTTGAAATGTCTACAGAAAATGAATTGGTTTTATTTATACTGTGATGCAAGGGGTTGAGAAATATTTTTAATATTTTTAATTATATTTCAATTTTATTTCTTTAATGGTGGAATGTAAAATTAACTTTGTTGTTATTTACTACCAGTATGGAAAAGCTGAAACATTAGAAAGAAATGTAATACAACTATTAAAATCATTATCTGTCAGGGTAATTGTGGCCAATTGAATCACTTCTTTCTTTTGAATTGTTCAGCTCACAAATTAACCCTTGCAAATATTTAAAATGTGAAGCCATATTTTATTTTCGATTATCAACTAAAATATGTTTTATTTGACATTGAGCACCAATTGGTCATTCTAATAAATGCCCACGTGATGCAAATAGCTGGAGAAATCAGCAATATCTAAAAATACACAGCTGGTCTTGGAAAACATGGCACAAGTAAGGATATATGTTAATTTTTTATCTGATTTCCTGTGACTTGGGTAGTTGGGACCTCCACTTCTAAGGAGAGTAGCTAAAGAAATAAAAGGATCTTTGGCATTTCATCTTGCATTGGTAGTCTTCTCTTATTTCAGTGTTTGCATGTTTACTATCCTTAAGGGGTCTCTTCCTCCATGATCGAATACCTGCCTGCTGAGCAACAACCTGGCCCTTTCTTCACACCTGAAATGACTAGAAAGGCAGGGGCTTAAATAGCTTAGTAGCTCATTCCCTTGCTGTAGTGACCCAAGCGAGGCAATTTGAATTGATTTGTTAATCACTGACATGTGTTTCCAATGAGGCTCGCCTCTCTGCCAACACACACTGGACTAATGGGTTCTCAGGCTGCCTGTGGGAAGTCACATGGCTAAGACGAAATAATCACATTCCAAATTGCGTGTGTCTTCTTTTAAGCTGGAGGCCTGATGAAAGATGTGACATCAAAATCATTTTTTGCAGGACATCAATATAAGCAAACTGCAAATAGCCAGACCTATGAGAACATGCTCTTAGGCAGAACAATTCAATGCTGGTGATGAGGTCAGAGAAAATAATTCAGTAAGAATGGAAATTACTATTGTCTTGGGGCTTTGCGCTACATTAAACTTGACCATCTGATCTGCACAGTTTAACTCTGATGTATTTACTTGGAAACATACTTAATCTTAAATTGCAAAACTGGAGAGGGTCCCTGTGTAATCCCTCAGAAAAATCCTTGTCCTAATGTGGTATGTGCATCAAATGTGGTTTTTCATTGTTTCAGTTCATTTAATAATATGTATCAGGGAAGGGCTGTCTTTCTTACATAAATGCCTTGCTTCATCCTCCAATCCCCTCACTGAAAAAAGAAAACTCAAGTCTTTATCCAACTTTGGCTGCTCAGACCTATGGCTGGTGACAGTCATTGCTGGGGGTCAGGAGTGGAGGGCCTCGTGTCAAGCAGATGGCACGTATCTGTGTGGGTCGGTTGCACATGTGCTTCCTTGGTGGCTGATACCACTGAAGGCCGGTGTGCAGGAGCATCAGGGTGGCTCATGGCTCAGTCCAGAGCCAGGAGTGGCTGAGTGTTCTCATTCTCTCCCTTGTCCTCATGTTTCAGCGTCCCGGCTTCAACCACAGACTGAGATCTAGAAAGGGGAGAGGGAAAACACACAATTACAAACAATTCATGGAGGCAATAATTTTGAAAACTGAGAGAGGTATTTCAATTGTCTATTCACATTTTTTTTTAAATTTTTTTTATTTTTTGACAGGCAGAGTGGACAGTGAGAGAGAGAGAGACAGAGAGAGAGAGAAAGGTCTTCCTTTACCGTTGGTTCACCCTCCAATGGCCGCCGTGGCCGGCGCGCTGCAGCTGGCACACCGCGCCGATCCGAAGCCAGGAGCCAGGTGCTTCTCCTGGTCTCCCATGAGGGTGTAGGGCCCAAGCACTTGGGCCATCCTCCACTGCACTCCCGGGCCATAGCAGAGAGCTGGCCTGGAAGAGGGGCAACCGGGACAGAATCCGGTGCCCCGACCAGGACGAGAACCCGGTGTGCCGGTGCTGCAAGGTGGAGGATTAGCCTATTGAGCCGCGGCACCGGCCTGTCTATTCACCTTTTTAATTAAGACACTCAACTACAAAATTGCTTTCCCTTTTATGTCTCTGTTTTGCCTACTTGTGTTTCCTATCTGACATTTTTATGGAGAAAGGTGTGTTAGAATCTTGGAATCTTTGCTAGAATTTCTTACATTGGTGTAAGGGCACAACATTCCAGCCACAATTCTGCCTCAGTGTCTAAATATTCTGTGGATTTTTCTTTAGTTTTTCTTTATTTTATTTTACAGACAGACAACAGACAGAAAGCTCCCATCCTCTTGTTCACATCCTGAATGCCCAAAATAACTGGATCAGTCAAAACTAGGAAACAGGATCTCAGTCCAGGTTTCCTACATGGGTGGCAGGAATTCAACTACCTTTTAATTTTTTAATTTACTTATGACAGAGTCAGAGAGAGATCTTTTCATCAAATGGTTCATTCCTCCAAATGTAGGCAAGAGCTGAGACTTAGTCAGGCTAAAGCCAAGAGCCTAGAACTCAATTTGGGTATCCCACATAGGTAATAGGGACCCAATTACTTAACTACCACACCAAATGCCAGACCCAACTACTTTAGCCGTCACCTGCTGCTCCCAAGGTGTTCACTAGCATGAAGCTGGAATTGGGAGCAAAGCTGAACTCCAACCTAGGCATGGACATCTCGAGCAGTATCTTTAACTACTAGACCAAATGCCCATCTCTGAATCTTTTATTTTAAATCATTCGGTGATTCTGATTCTTTTTTCTTTCTTTCTTTTTACTTATTTGAGAGAAAGACAGAGATCACACCCACTGGCTCACTCCACAAAATATTCACAACAACTGGAGCTAAAGCCAGGAGAGGGGAACTCAATCCAGGCCTCCCGTGTGTGAGAAGCTAGGATATAACCACTTGAGCCTTCACCACTGCCTCCCAGGGTGTGCATTAGCAGGACAGCAGGAATAAGAATCTGGAGCCAGGAATCAAGCCCAGGCATCCTGATGTGGGACACAAGCATTCTAACCACTAGGCCAAATGCCCTCCCCATCTGTGGATCTTGAGATGATTCAAGTCAAATAAATGTTGTTGGATTTTCCATGTTTCAATGTACTTTAAAAAATATTTATTTATTTATTTATTTGAAAGGCAGAGTTACAGAGAGAGAGAGAGAGAGAGAGAGAGAGAGGTCTTCTATCCGCTGGTTCACTCCCCAATAGGCCACAATGGCTGGAACTGCACCAATCCGAAGCCAGGAACCAGGAGCTTCTTCCAGGTGTCCCACGTGGGTGCAGGGTCCCAAAGACTTGGGCCATCTTCCACTGCCCTCCCAGACCATAACAGAGAGCTAGATCAGAAATGGAGCAGCCAGGACTCGAACCAGCACCCATATGGGATGCTGGCCCTGCAGGCAACAACTTTACTCACTATGCCAAGGTGCCAGCTCCTCAGTGTGCTTTTTAATCACTTTGTTTCCCAGAATCTCAGCAACTACCATGGATGATGTTAAGACCTTGAGCCTTCGAATCAGTCATACTCTGCCCCTGGGAAGATTGGCTGGGCAGTTGGAGGGCTTTGGGTCCTCTAGATCATTAATCTCCCTCCTATAAAAATAAAAGTCTTGGCTATTCCTCACATCTGTTTATAAGGATTAGAACTAATGATAGAATGCATTTGGCATAGAATTATAGTTAGAATTTGTGGAACACTTTTATCATCATTATTACAATGGTAGTGGAAGGAATCCTCAATTTTGGATGTGGTTTTATGTGTTTTTTAACACATGTTATAACATGTTAAATCTGAAGCCATTTTCCAACCTACAGGAAAAAAATTATAAAAGCTATATGTGTAGTAGATACTCATTATGTTCACATTCTTTATTTTTTACTTTTTATTTTTTGACAGGCAGAGTTAGACAGAGAGAGACAGAGAGAAAGGTCTTCCTTCCATTGGTTCACCCCCAAATGGCTGCTACAGCCGGCATGCTGCACCAGTCTGAAGCCAGGAGCCAGAAGCTCCCTCCTGGTCTCCCATGCAGGTGCAGGGCCCAAGCGCTTGGGCCATCCTCCACTGCCTTCCTGGGCCACAGCAGAGAGCTGGACTGGAAGAGAAGCAACCGGGACATAATCCGGTGCCCCAACCGAGATTAGAACCTGGAGTGCTGGCGCCACAGGTGGAGGATTAGCCTAGTGAGCCTCGGCTCCGGCCTCACATTCTTTAAAAAAGTATTCATAGGGCCAGGGCTGTGGCATAGCAGGTTAAACTTCGGCCTGCAGTGCCAGCATCCCATGTAGGTGATTGTTTGATTACTGGCTGCTCCACTTCTGATCCATTTCCCTGCTAATGTGCCTGGGAAAGCGGCAGAGGATGCCCCAAGTACTTGGACCCCTTACCCATATGGGAGACCTGAAAGAAGCTCCTGGCTCCTGGTTTCAGTCCGGCCCAGCTCCGGCGGCCCTTGTGGCCATTTGAGGAGTGGAATTCCACCCTGTTCACTTTTCTTCTTTTCTGATTTTAGTGTGTTTTTGCTGTAATAATCCATCACTGGGTATAACAATTTTCCGTATCTTATAAGGTTTTCCAGCAGATTATCAAACTTAATAGTGGATTCTCACTACAATATATAATAGCTGTAGTATTAATTATGTATACACCTAGTGTTCTTAGAGATTATTATTTTTTTTTACAGGCAGAGTGGACAGTGAGAGAGAGAGACAGAGAGAAAGGTCTTCCTTTTGCCGTTGGTTCACCCTCCAGTGGCTGCCGTGGCCAGCGCACTGCAGCCGGCGCACTGCACTGATCCAAAGGCAGGAGCCAGGTGCTTCTCCTGGTCTCCCATGGGGTGCAGGGCCCAAGCACTTGGGCCATCCTTCCCTGCACTCCCGGGCCATAGCAGAGAGCTGGCCTGGAAGAGGGGCAACCGGGACAGAATCCGGTGCCCCGACCTGGACTAGAACCCAGTGTGCCGGCACAGCAAGGCAGAGGATTATCCTAGTGAGCCACGGCGCTGGCCATTAGAGATTCTTTACATGTGTTAACTTACCTTATTTTCAGAACTCTAAGGGATGTTGCTATTGTTATCACCACTTTATAGATAGCAAAACAATTAAGTGACCAAAAAATTAGATAACACAGGAATGGCAACACAAACAGAGAGTGCAAAACAGGATAGCTTATTGCCACCACACTTATCCTGGGTGTAACTAAGGCCTCAGCTGGAATATTTAATATTTCTTCTACCACACCACGAACATAATTTTCTTATCTCCTTTCAGGATATGTATGTACTGCAGAAAGCATAAAATGAAGATACCAAAAGTCAAATCGTTACAATTGCTTCAGGATAATTAGCAGCTACTATAAATTTCCATCCAAACAATTCAACTTGAGACCAAGGCAAACCTTTGAATGTGAAATGGATTCATTCAGCGCTCGGATGGAGTAGAGGAAGTCCCAGGTAGTAGTTTAGCCTCAGCTCTCACACATTTCCTAGGCAATTTTCTCTGTGCTTGTGTATGTGGAATGAGGGTGTAGATTTATATAAGAACAGAAAGGCTGAAAAGTGAGCAAGCATTAGAACAAACAGCAAACGTGAGGGGCAAACCTGCCCGGACAGAGCACTTCCTTGCAGCACCATGGACAGCTGCCTGTTTATAGGCCCTTGTGAAATTGGAAGGTGCCCCTACTGATGGCCATCTACTTTTAGGGATATCAAACTACATTTCTCCTCTGTCATGAGGTCAACCTTATTTTTTTTAACTGTTATTTAATAAAGATAAATTTCCAAAGTACAACTTTTGAATTATAGCAGCTTTTCCCCCCATACCCCCCTCCCACGCACCACCATCCCATCTCCCACTCCTCTCCAATCCCATTCTTCATCACTATTCATTTTCAATTATCTTTACATACAGAAGATCAACTTAGTATATACTAAGTAAAGATTTCAATGACTGCACCCACAAAGACACACAAAGTATAGAGTACTGTTTGAGTAGTAGTTTCACCGTTAATTCGCATAGTACAACACATTAAGGACAGAGGTCCTACATGGGGAGCAGGTGCACAGTGACTCCCATTGTTGATTTAACAATAGACACTCTGGGGTCAACTTTATTTTACAATATTCCATATGAGCCAAAGACAGAGTTAAAAGGGAAAACTTGTGACTCATTTAAATCAATATGACAATAAGTCAGTGGGAAATATCCTCCATGTCCCTAAAGGAGCAGCTCTGCTAGAAAGTTCTTTCTTACATTGAACTCACCAGGTCCTTTTTAAGCTTCTTTGCACTGTTTCTGGTTCCATTTGCCAGAGCTGTCGGAATATGTGCTACCATCCAGTCCATGTAAGAGGCCTTTGGGTATTAGCTAGCACCCTCCAACACACCCTCTCATGTCACCCCACACCACCACCAAGACAAACAGACCTCACTGAGGCCAAGGTGTCTAAACCTCACCACCTCAACCCTCTCCTGGGTCTCTTTATAAACTGGGCAGGTCGCTCATGGTATTCTGGTGTGACTTCATAACAGGGTGAAATGATTGCTTCACTTTGTTATTTATTTATTTTTTGTATGCTTCTATTGAGGTCCTCTAGAATTTTATTAGCCTTTCTTGTACAGGTATGACACAGGTAAGTAAAATTTGCCTATATTTATAAATTCTGGATTTAATCCATTTCTCTTCCTTTTTGAGAGCGCATGGCTAAGTATTAAGCTACATCTTCTTAAATTCACCACATTATTTCCATCCTTTTGGATCTTAAAATTTCTTACTCAGATAAAATATTATCTTGATTTTAATAAGTTTTGGATTTTCCACCCAAACTTTCATTTCCCCTATTTTGATAGCCATTATGTGGAAAAGAAATCAACAAATTCCCAAATCATGGGTTTTCCAGGAATCACTTATTCACACCGACTTGGGTAACAGATGTTTGTGAGTATCTGCTGCTCTATGCCATGCAAGAAAGTGTGTAGAAACCGTCACAGTTCTGTGCGAACACTGCTTCAGTTACCCAATCACAGAGCCATAGATGTGGAATCACTGTGACAGGTATACTGTTACCCAACTAAAGGAGAAGCAGTTTGAGGGAGGAAAAGTATTGGCTATTAAGTAAAAGAAAGTCTGTTTTTCACACAGTGGCATTATTCACCATCCTTGTTCAAGCAACCTCTGTTCATACATGGTTTCAAATTGTGATCTACACAATTTCTTTCAATAGATGATGCCCACAATGATGGCTCTTATCCCAGCTAATAAATTTTATCTTTGTTGAATGGCAAATAGCAATGGGACAATTCTGAGAGACTGACCGTGAAGAACCAAACCATACTTGAGAATATGACCCTAATAGCTTTACTTTGAACACAAAATAATTTCATTTACTTAGTCACACAATGAACATTTGATATAAGCAACAAAGTATATTATGAGGTATTCGAAATTAATTGGAAAATAATAGAAAAAAATGCTTTTCAAAAAAGTCTAATATAAAAAACGAAGCTAAAAGAAACACCTTGCTCCATTTAGCTGAGTCAAAATACATTCCAAGAAAACTAATTAACTTCTCTCTGATAACAAATGTCTTTGACACTTCCAACGTTATCTGGAGTTGTAGTTTTAGTGCATTAGCCAGGGAGAAATCACTTGCCTGGGGCTTTGTTGTCCAGATCACTCTTGGTGGTAATCTCTCCATTCAGTGGCTTTGCCTTCTCACAAGCAGCTTAACACTTGTGCTAAAGTAAACATTTCTCTTGGGTCCTCTCTCCAACACTGAAAGCCAGCTTAACCTCAAGGGCAAGCAGGGGAGTGATTTCAGTTATTTCAGCCATCATTATCTCAGTGGTGTAGCAGGCAACCCTACCAAAGGCTTCATTCTAAGTTTGATAGCCACATTTTGCTTTCCTGCTATTATCCACCCTGAAAAGCACTCTTTCTCTCTCTTTCTCGCTTTCACTCTCACTCTCACTCTCGCTCTCTCTGAGCTCATCCCTTTCTCTCTCTCTCTCTCTCTCTCTCTCTCTCCACTCCTTTCTACCATTCCATACTTTTCTTTCTCCCTTTCTTCCCCCCAAATTTGGAATTTGCTCTATTTTGTGTCATTAAGGTACTATAGCTGTAATTTAATTTTTACTGATGCCAAATGACAATTAAATGGTTCCATCAAACTCTGGTTTGAAGCAGACCCTACCATTTATTCTCCAAAGAAGGGCCCCATCATTCCATCAACTATTCCATAGGACTGGGGTTATTTCTTAAAGTCAATGGCAGACTTGACTTTGCGGAATAGCACATGATTGTGAGTCTATATAGGAATTATTAAATGGATATTTTTAAAAGAAAGTATTTTAAAACAGTTCTAATTAATTCTACCCAGGCTTTTTGTTCTATCAGTAACTTTAAGTATCAAGGAAATTCTCCAGGGGAGCTCCAAGTTGGACTTGGATTATGGCTCCACTCTCTGCTTTGTGATCTTGAATGAATTTTGTCTTCTCTGTCGTCTCAGTGTAAGATGGAGGTATGAGAGTAACCACATCCGAGGGGTGAGAGTAATGAGCATAAATGAGCATTTGATGAACTAATGCAAGTAAAATATTTCACTCAGTGACATCTGGATATAGTGCTCAATTTTTTAGTTATTATTATTATTCATCATTTACAAATAAGAAAATTAAGGTGCAAAAATAATAAGTCAATTTAGATACTTAGCCACAAAGTATGACTTGAATTCAAGCCCAATCATAAAACTTGTGAGATAGAATTGTATATACTGATATATGATGTAATCTGGTACTAAATGAAAGACTTACACTTCAAAATTGATGAAGATAAATATTTTTAAAAATGTAAATATGTGATGTGATTTTCATGTGATTCCACATGAAAGCCAGACTAATTTCCTTACTTTATAATCTTGTAAAGTGTAGAAATAACACAGAAATTTCCATCTGTTTACAATTACTTATATAGCATTCAGTGCAATATACAAGAGAACTTCCAAAAGTTCATGGAAATGTAATTAAAGGGCTTTATTTTGATGCAAAAAATTTTAAATCCATGCTTATTGATGTCTTCAAAATTTCATATCAATGCATATTATAAAGAAATCATGTGTATATGTCAAAAATTTTGCACCCAAATAAACTTAGCTTTTAACTCTATTTTCCCATGAATTTTTTTAAAGTACCCTCACATTTGAAGTTCTTTCAACTGTGGAAAGCAATACGACATTTCTTGCTACTATAACACCCTCAATAATCTTGGCAAGGCATCTTAATGAATATTTGTAAGACATATTTTTTCTGTTCAGCTGTAAAACTTTTGAAATTCAGAATTATCCAAGTAGGCAACACGATTGAACTCACTGGGAACAATTAATGTTGACTGAACCAGATAAATAAGTCCTTTAAAAATAAGCTAATGAATCTTTCTTTTTCTCTATCAAAGTGAACAAATAATAAATATCTCTCTACTCTGATAAATTTTCCACAACTTACACAACTAAAAGTATAAAGAGACCAATGAACATTTCTGTTTTTTTAGAGTAAACCAAACATTCAATGTGCAGTTTCTGCCTATATGTACTGTAACCTACAATTAAATATATAATGCATTTCTACTGGAATGTGATGGGTCTGAGCACTGACTACCCATGAACAGGAAGAAAGACATAAGAGAACACAAATTACTTGCAGTGAAGACAGACACTTCCATAAAATTTGTCTCACATTAGGCCTGCATTGTACATACAGAGCCTCAATTCACATATCCACTGAGGATTCAAAACTGGGCCACACTGAATGGAGACAGGCTTTAAAGGTCATAGACACACAGCATTTCAAAGACCTAGTTTGACAATCAAGAAGAATGTGAAATATCTCACTGATATTTCCTTAAATTACATACTGATATACTAGGTTCAATATGAGTGGCCTTCAAAACAGTTTGTGGGAAAATGGAATTAAACAAATTTATTTTGCTGCCAAAAATTTTTAAATTCATGTATAACTTTTTCTTCATGTACATTTCTATGAACTTTTTGAAACCCTCTCACAAAACACATTAAAATTACTTTTTTATTTTTGTTATATGGCTGCAACACAACTTAAAAATTACCTTTGTGGCTCACATTGTATTTCCTCTGAGGTAGGTCTGGAACCTCATTACCTGATTATGTTTGTGGTTAAGCCTAGAACAATCTAATCTTCCTTGAGAAACTCACACTCATTTTATTTTATTTAGTTTTTGACAGGCAGAGTGGACAGTGAGAGAGAGAGACAGAGAGAAAGGTCTTCCTTTGCGGTTGGTTCACCCTCCAATGGCCACTGCAGCTGGCGCGCTGCGGCCGGCACACCACGCTGATCTGAAGCCAGGAGCCAGGTGCTTCTCCTGGTCTCCCATGGAGTGCAGGGCCCAAGCACTTGGGCCATCCTTCCCTGCACTCCCGGGCCATAGCAGAGAGCTGGCCTGGAAGAGGGGCAATCGGGACAGAATCCAGCGCCCTGACTGGGACTAGAACCCAGTGTGCCAGTGCTGCAAGGAGGAGGATTAGCCTATTGAGCCATGGCACCGGCCCTCACACTCATTGTAAAGAATCTCAGTGACAACATCGCTGTCTGTCATCATCCTAAGCCCTTACTGCATATTAACCAGTTTTATCCTCACTTCATAGCACATGGCACTGTATGATGTTAGAACTGGACTGTCAGTGTGGTTTCTTGAATTCTAACTGGAAATAAACTTCATTGGATTATACTCCATCTATTATCATTTAGCTGAGGTGAAGCTGACATTTAATTTTCTTTGTTAATGAACAAATATTATGAATAAAACTTTAGGAATTAGCAGTTGTCTCTGCTGGTCCATCCCTCAAAGTTTTTGCTCGTACTGTCCTTTTTAATCAAATTATTGTATCTCTTACTTTTTGATGAGGATAACTGCCTAGCTTTCCTTTTAAAGATTTTATTTATTTATTTGAGAGGTAGAGTTACAGAGAGAGGGAAAGACAGAAAGTTCTTCCATCTACTGGTTCACTCCCCAAGTGGCTGCAAAATCTGGAGCTGGGCCAATCCAAAGCCAGGAGCCTATAGGCTCTTCCAGGTCTCCCACGCAGGTGCAGGGCCCAAAGTACTTGGGCCGTCTTCCACTGATTTCCCAGGCCATAAACAGAGACTGGAATCATAAGAGGAGCAGCCGGGGCACAAACTGGCACCCATATGGTATGCTGGCACCACAGGTGGAGGCTTAACCTACTATGCCACAGTACCAACCCCACTGCCTAGCTTTTTAGGACAGGTAGTTTTCTCAGCCACTACCTATGTTTCCCTCCTCTGTGACATTATAGTACCCAGTGCAAATTGTTATGGTAACATGTAGAGTGGTATAATGTAACTTCCCCTTCAAGTTTAATAATCCTTAATAAATTACTTATTTCTTGAATTAAAAAAACTGCTCTGTGAAGAAATATAAACTACTAAAAAGATAAATTTGTTCTTTTGAACATTAAAGCAAATTTATTTTATAACTACAGATTATGTTTCTGTGTCAGGGCCCTCTGACACAGATAAACTGATGGAAGAGTGCAAGGCTAAAGGTTGGGTCCCTCTTCTTGTCCTGAGTGTCATTAACTCACTATATGACTGTGGAGTACATCACTCAACTTCTCTGACTTCATGTAAAATAATGGACATTCATGGGCAAGATGACATGGATAGCCCCATGTTTTCATGAATATTACCAGATTGGGTTGTAACCACCATTTGTTCTTAAAAATAATTAGATATCATTTTTCAAAATCTGTAACTCAAGACTTCAAGCTAATTTTCTTAAATAGTCTAAGTACCTTTCAACCTCAACAGTTGTTCCTATCTCCTTCTAGAAAAACGAAGAAATATTGAAAATGCCAGAAGTTGCCCAGATATGGAAAACCTTTCCTAAAGTTAGTATGAGCCCAATACATCTAGGTTTCATGAGCAAAAAGATTAACTTTCTAAAAATATTTCTCACTTCTATGAGTTTCTAAAGGTTTGATTCCCAGCTGCCAGATGCTACAAATAACTGTTTTCCTGTGTTGTTAAAACAGTTTCCTTTGAGTACTGTATTGCTGCAAATGTTCTGTGCTCTGGTCACAATTTCCTGATGCAGTGTAGCTCTCACCAATCTCTCTTAAATCCAATTTATAGTCACCAAGGTTACTCCCGAGCTGCACAGCAAATCTAATCAGCACTCAGTAACTCTTGGTTGCTGCATCTGAAATCAGTTTGAAACTTTTGGAAGACTTCAGTACACACCTTATTTATATATTTTTTGAATTATCATTTACAATCCTACACTTGTTCATCATTATTATCATCACCACCAAGCTCAATAACCACCATTTATTGAGCTTTCACCACTTGCCAAGTTCTGCATTATGTATGCTACTGTATCTTTGCTTAATCATCACAATAACTTTTTGAGATGGATATTGCTCATTTTATTTTGCATTTTAGAAAACTGAGCCTTAGAAAAGTACACTAATTTTCTTTTGATTCCACAATCAGTTGTGGAGCTAGAATCGAAACCCAGATCTGACTCTATAATTCATGTTATTAAACACTAAACTACTGTACAAGAAATGCCTACAACTTGATGAGAAAACAAAGTTCATGTTCATATCCAAATTAAATAGATGCATTTCTTCCCTTGGTATTATTGAATCCAAAAGTTCACATAATCATAAATGTTTTATAAAAATTGTTTTAGGCACAGTGAAGTTACTGAAATCACAAAATAGATCGTCAGTGAGAAAAAAAAAAACTCCAATAATTATAGAATCTAGAAGCATGTCTAATTACCAGTAGAGTATTTAATCATATTTCAAGATTCTTTCTTCCAAACACATAGCATTGACTCAAATACCCAGGACACTTGTTCAGAACTGCAATCAGTCAACACTGAAAGTTGATTAGATTGGAGAAAGGCTGCGTGTTAGAAGTAACTGAGAATAGAACTCAGCTGCCAGAAGACAGATCTATCCAAGAACATGGACATACTGAGAAAGAAATGGGAAAAGGGAGCCAAGGAAGGACATGATGAAGCTGGCAGCTGCAACTGGACTTTCTGCTTAATTTACTTATGAAGCTGTTTGCTATTCTTTATGAAACTATGCAGTCTAGCCATATTAACTCACCCAACCTGGTTTTCTCATCTGTGCAATGAGGATAAATGATTGCTATATTTTCCAAAAGGGAATATATATAATAAAGTATTTGAGCTCTTTGAAGGGGAAATTGCTGAACTTAGAAGCATTTGTTAATTACCAATACTTCCCTTAATGTGAGATTTTTGAGAATAAACAATGGATTCACTGTTTTATCTGATAACAGAGATAGTTCATGATTACCCAGCTGCAGAAAACCAAAGGGGAGATTATAAACTCAGAAAATGTATGCAGAGCCTATTACGTACATTTAAAATATATTATTGATTTTACTGACAATTGACAGAATTCCTTTATATGTCCTCGAAGTTGTATTTATGAAATGCATGAAGTTTGTATACTTAAATAAAAGTTTTCTCAAGAAAAAAAAATGCCACCTGAGTATATTTGAAGTCTCAAAGCCTTTAAGGTCAGAATTAGTGTGCATTGTGCCCAAATCCTGCATTAGAACCCTAGGCATCAGAGTGAGATCTAGAGACTCCCCAGTGTGTATCTGAATGAGGCAACTACCCTTCTAATTATTAAATATTTGGTATATGCAGGTTTGTTGAGTTCTGGGGGAATGGAATGTATTTTTCTCTTGGTTCAGTTGTTCTATGATGGTCAGGAGTATTAAATTCATGCATTTCTAATGTGTGAATATTTCCGGAAAGCTTTTTTCTACTACCAATTATAACTTAAAATAGCAACACTGAACATGACTGCAGGTGTTTATACCACCTGCTTCAAATGGAGTCATTTTCATTAAAATTAGACTAGCACAAAGTGCCTAACAGGGAATAGCTCTCTGATTAGGAAAATCTGTCTTTGTATTTGGGAAATATTTGGGGGATGGAAATATTTCAGAAATTCAAAGTTGGAAAAACTGAGGCCAAGCTGCTTTCTCATTTATCATTTTATCCATATTCATGTTGTAGCATATGTTCTTTTAAATTTTTGAGATATACTACTAGCTAAATTAAGAAGGAAAAATAATCCTTGCCTTCAAGAGACTCATATGAAACAGAAACTGGTGACCGATCTCTAACTTCCAGCAGTTGTCCATCTATCTATTCCATGGTAATGCCAAGACTCAGCAGTCAAGGCAATGGCTGGCACACAAGCAAAGAGATTCAGAATTGTACATTATTAAATTAAAAAAGTGTATCAAGTCCTTATTTGTGACAAACATTAGTCTAAGTGATGGGCTACAAGACTGCAACCTATCAGATAAAGCTGTGTTTACAGAGCTGATGGAGGTGACACATTCAATGAACCTGTGTGCAAATGGAAAGTTAGGAACATGGTAGTGCTTAGAAAGTGAATGAATCTAGGTGACATAATAGGCGGGGTCCAGGAGAAGGGGCTAGTGCTACTTTAGTGAAGATGCACCTGCACAAGATGAATTGCTAGTAAGGCTGCGCATCAGTAGTGTGACCAGTCATCGCCTTCATCCTGTCTACCACATGGAACAACAATGAAGTGTTGCCTTCCAGCTACTGATCCACACTTACTTTATAAGTTCCTTCATTTTCTGCACTGCAATTAATTATTCAACTCTAAAGATATTATTTAAAATTTGTATTTATTTGAGATGCAGAGAGAAAAAGGGCTCCCATCCACTGGCCCATTCCCTAAATGCCCACAGTGGTCAGGCTGGAGCCAGGAGCCACAAACTCAATCTAAATCTCCTATGGGGCTGGCAGGAACCCAATTACTGGAGCTATCACTGCTGCCTCCCAGGGTTTACATTGGCAGGAAGCTGGAGTCAGGAGCTAGACCTGAAGCTGGGAATTGAACCCAGGTCCCCTGATGTAAGATATGGACTTCTTAACCACTAAACCAAATGCCCACTCCCCAAAGATGTTCAATGAATATTTACTGTGATTTAGTTTGGATCCTTGTTTTCTTTGGTCAAGTTTATTTTCATAATAACATAAAAGTCTGATTTTACAATATTGCATTCAGGCCAGTAGCACTGAACTATGATTTGATTTTTGTCAAATGTCAAAAACTCGCCAGTGCCGTGGCTCAATAGGCTAATCTTCCACCTGTGGCAGCAGTACCCTGAGTTCTAGTCCCGGTCAGGGCGCCAGATTCTGTCCCAGTTACTCCTCTTCCATTCCAGCTCTCTGCTATGGCCCAGGAGTGCAGTGGAGGATAGCCCAAGTCCTTGGGCCCTGCACCTGCAAGGGAGACCAGGAGAAATACCTGGCTCCTGGCTATGGATGAGCATGGTGTGCCAGCCGCAGCAGCCATTGGGGGGTGAACCAACAGAAAAAAGAAGACCTTTCTCTCTGTCTCTCTCTCTCACTGTCCACTCTGCCTGTCAAAAAATTAAAAAAAAAAAATTTAAAAAAATATGTCAAAGACTAACCAGGGATACTTGTATGAATTCCTGACTTAATTATTTCTCATGATAATATTTCTGTTAATATTGTCTCCTATTTGTTCATTCATAATTCACTCAAGGAATTATGTATGTGGGTTTTTATTTTTGGCCTGTCTCTGAGCTAAGCATGAGAAGCCAAAGTAAGTTAAAAGCAAACATCCTTCCTGTGCATTGAATCTGTATTTCCAAAGCTAGGCCCTTTGCCTGTATTCTTGCTACCATTCCCACTGGCCTCCTTGCAGGCATTGGTCCACCATTTATCCTCTTTCCTACATATCAACCTGTAGATTTAGGTTCAGGCTGACAGAGAGCTGTACATTTCTAATTCACTCACGTTGGTTAGTAACTGGTCTTATCTCTGCCTCCTTACTCTTCTCTCACAAGTTGACACCAGTCTCCTTATGCAAGAGACCACTTCCAGCTTCACTTCCTTTTCTACAAACTGAGATTGCGTGGTCACACACCTCAGTCCTTCTCTTGGCTAAACACTGATCTCCTTTAATCATGTCTGAGCCCTGAATGACTGCAATAGTATTACTCCTCCATGTTGGCGATAGAGTAGCTGAGAAATATAAGCCACATTGCACAGAAATATGGCAGTTACTGTAAAGCAATGATTACCACCTCTACGGACCTTGAAAACTGAGTCTCACCCTCTATGCCTCCCCCAACGCAATTCCCAGCCCTCTCTGATTATCTATGAATTTCAGCCCATGCATCTTTGCCACCACCTTACCTAAAAAATTCTTCTGTATATTACTGTAATCTCAGTCTTAGAACTTAACCTATTTCTCTAGGAAACTAGAAGCCAACAAATCCATGGGCTCTCAACAGCTTCAGGTCACACATATACCAGTACCCATTGTTGTGAAGGGAGCTCCCTTCTCTTGGGATGGAAGAAACCTCTTCTACCCAGGTTCTGGGCACTAACTTGTCTCACCTGCTTGATGTTACCAATTATTCTCTCTGCTACCTCCTCTAATTCTCCCTCCTTCCTGGATCCTCACTACTAACTTGAAATATCTCAGCCTGCCTATTTTCAATAAAATAGGGAAAAGAAAAAGAAAAATGGCAAGACAAAAACAAAGAAATAAGAAAAAAGAAAAGAAAATTAATTAAAAGTCATTGGTGATGGCTTTAGTAAGAGCTGTTGTGGACTTATGTAGGTGAACATGACAACTCAGTAGGCCCAGATGGAGATGGAAATGAGGATCAGAGGAAGAGAAAATAAATGCATATTTTGTGAAGTTTGACTGTGAGAGGGGAAGGGACATTTGTGTCTGAAGAGGCTGTGAGGAGCCAGATGACTTTAATGTTGTTTTTCTTCACCAATGGATGCCTTTCAATTTCATCTTACTTGGCACCTCAGAAGCAATTGATAGAGTTGGCCACTTTGTCCTTTTTGAAGCATGCACTCTATCCCTTTGGCTTCTGCAATGCCACATTTGGTTTACTGCCTACCATTTTTGGATACTCCTTGGTGCCTTATGCCATATAAACTTGGTCATTCTTGCAGGTCAATACAGGCACCCATTTTTCTCATTGAGCAAACTCTCTCTGAAAGTTCTCCTCCAGGAATGCGTTCCCTTCTTCTTCTCCTTCTTTTTTCTTTAGCCAGAACCTTTTATTTAAGGTATACAAACTTCATGTACTTCCAATATATAATTTTAGGAATATAGTGATTATTCCCACCACTCCCACCCTTTTTTCTCCTCCCACTCCTATTCCCATTCTTATTTTTTACTTTTGAACAACCCTTGTCTCAACTGTTGAGGAACAAATTTTTTTTTCATACTATTTGTTGAACTCTTTACTTAGTATAGAATTCATTTTATGTTTATAAAGCTATCCAAAAATAAGGCATACCCTTCTTTGTTCTTTTGAATCCTCATTTATATGTCCACTCCAGGATTGTTTCCTGAACCTCAGAACCAAGTATACCCATCAGCCTATGTGATGACCCTGGCTAGATGCTACGCAATCTCTCACACCAACCGTGTCCAAGACTGAACTCACCATCTTCCCCCCAATCTTGTACAGAGTTCCATACCTTGGGAAATAGGACTGCTATTCATTCCATTATGCATGCCAGAGACTTGTGGCCATTCCTGAAATTGTTTTCCTTTATTCCCCATTTCCTTGATCATCAGGTCTCTTTGAGCTTGCCTGTTAAATATTTTTAGTCCATCTTCTTCCAAATCCCTCCACATTTACCCCCTAACCCTAGCTACCATAATTTCTCCCTTTCACTATTGCAGTAGACCTAGATAGTTTCTTTAACTGACTCTCTCTACACCAATTCATTCTCCTCTCAGCAGACAGGGTGAGATTTTTAGCAAACTCATTTGTTCATTTCACTTTCCTTGCCTAAAATCTTTCTGCAAATTTCCATTGCTCCTAAGATAATGTCCAATATAAGTCTGACTTCTGGATATCTCTCTTTATGTCCTAGTCATAATCATTGCTGCTTTTTTATTATAGAGTTGAGAATTTAATTTTTAGTGAGAAACATCTCTTTGGGAAGAAGTCAAAACTGGAACAAAATGGAAAACCTTATGCTCAATGCTGGAAAAGAAAGGATGGTAATATTTGTCATGTTTATCTAAAGTTTTTGCAGTTTGCTTGCTCAACCAGCTGCCATTTGACTCTACAGAAACCTCCCAAGGTCATATTAGACCATTACATCTGCTTTCGAGTTGACAAGGCTGAGATCACTGAGGTTAGTGACTTGCCAAATGTCTTATATGTAAAAAAAATATAGATAAAAGTGTCTATATTGGGAAATAAAGACAAATAGAGAGAAATAGTGCAACCATAGCCTAAACTTCGCAAAGCAAGTTTGGTTGGATTAAGATGTGGTGCTTGGACTTGGAGCTCACTGGGCCCATTTGAACAGCTGCATAGCAAAGTGAGGGGAACTCATTGGCACCCATCACCATGATAACAGGAGCCCAGAGGCACATCCTAAGCAGGGCTGAGAAGGAGTTTTCAATAAAATGCTCAAAGTTCACTTAGGAGTTTGACATAAAAACTCATATACACAGTTTGGACATCTTAAAGCCCAAATGGTATCTATAATGTGTCAAAGGGAGCACATAAACAAGACTAGTGTCTTCTAATACTAACTGATAGAATTAAGGAGAGAACAATCCAACATGGGAAGTGGGATACACAGCAGACTCATAGAATGGCAGATGTCCTAAACAGTACTCTGGCCTCAGAATCAGCCCTTAAGGCATTCAGAGCAGCTAAAAAGCCTGTGAGAGTATTTCAGGCATGGAAAGCCAAGACACTGTGTGTGGGGGGGAGCTGCTATAATCCAAAAGTTGGAAATTTATATTTATTAAATAAAAAATATTAAAATGGTACCTATAATGAAGTTTGCAGAAACCTAAAAAAGAATTCAAACACTGTATGGAAGGTTGTGTATTTTTTTTCAGAATGATGTCACAAAGAGATTTCAACCATGTATTATGTCAAATTCTTATTTTTGTCCATACAATCATTAAAGCTTTATAAGAGAGATTTCATTGTTGGCTGAATGTTGGGTACAGACAGCATCAATGTTGAGCAAAACATTTGTTTACCAACAGCAATGTGTCACAAGAAACAAATTTGCCTTGTCTTTCTTGCTTAGGCCATATCTCTCTTTCCGAGTAATTTCCTCTGATTGTGGTGCTTCAGCAAACAGGAATCTTTTTCTGAACATACACTATGAGTAATCAAACAGTTCTTTTTCAAAACTACACCCAAGCAGTTCATCCACATCTGTTCATTTCCCTCTAACTCAACCCTATTTCTTTGCTTTTCCAGTAGCTTATAACTCTTTATCTAATAACTCTTCACGTGTTTCTTTAAAAAGAAAATATGCCCTAGTACCCAATGTTTTAAGTAGGCACATTCATTTTCTCTTTGACTAAATTCACTGCATAGATTTTCTTTCACTCCATTTCAATGTGGTTATTAGGATGTGCTCCGAAGGAGAAGGTCCCCTTCATTTCTGCCACAGAAAAGAAAGCTGCACAAAAGCAGGGAATCCACCTCAGCCAGATGCATAAGTAATGATCAGGGGGTGCAACTATTTTCTTCATTGTTTAAAAAATGTTAACAAAAAACTATAAGCATGTGTGCAACATTCTAGTATCAAATCGAAGACATAAAAGACTGGTCATTTATGGCTTACCTAGGAGGCTTTGTTTCTGACATGTATTATCTGTCGGGTATTAGTTGCCTAAGTAGCAGTGACACCTCAAAACTAAGATGTGTGAGGTGGGTGTTGAAACAGTGGTTAAGTTGTGGCTTGCGATGCCATGTCACATATCAGAATCCCTTGTTATGAGTCCCAGTTCCACTTCGTGTTTTTATGTTTTACTTATTTATTATTTGAAAGGCAGAACAGTAGAGACAGGGAGAGAAAGAAAGAGAAAGAGATCTTCTAGTCTCTGGTTCACTCCTCAAGTGGTCACAACAGCCAAGGCTGAGCCAGGCTGAAGGCAGAAGCCAGGAGCTCCATCCTGGTCCCTCTCATAGATGCATGAATGTTAGGGTAAGCACTCAGACCATCCTCCACTGCATTCTCAGGCATACTAGCAGGAAGCTGCATTGGAAGTGAAGCACCCAGGACTCCAAGCAGCACTCCGACATAGGTTGCCAGCATTTGAGGTGGGAGCTTAGCCAATGTCACCACAATCTTGGTCCCCCAACTACACTTCTGAACCAGCTTCTTGTTAATGTGCACCCTAGGAGGTTGTGGGTGATGACTGAAGTAGTTGGATTCTTGCTACTCATAGGGGAGACCTTGACTGAGTTTTAGGCTCCTGAATTCAGCCTGGCCTAGTCTCAGCTGTTGCGGGCATTTGGGGAGTGAACCAGCAGATGGAGTCTCTCTTTCTCTCACTCTGCCTTTCAGAATGACTAATTAATTAAATTTTAAAAGCTAAGATGTACTATCCTGTTTCTGCTGAATACCAAACAACTTAGAGGACTGTAGAGACCATGCACCGTTCCTTAAGGAATGATGCATTTGGTACTGATACTGAATGCAACAATCACATGGAACCTCTGTTTTCAGTCACATAGTAAAATAGACTCCTTGCCCTGGCTGCTCAGAAGAAAAGGGCCTTCTTGTTCCCATACTGCCAGCCTTGAAATTCTTTTCATTTGGATAGCATTGCATGATGATATATTACTTCTACTGAAAATAAGTATTTACCCAGCAAATGCACAAATTCATCCCATAAAAAGAAGACTGCATGCTGAAAGATCGCCAAGATCAAGGCCAAATCTACAGACAACTGAAAACAGTTAAACTAATTTTTACCACCCAGGAAGGTAACAAGAGGGAACAACATGGCCTGCAGTTTTCTTCATACTCAGAAATTGAATTCAGTTCAGGCATTTGTCTCTCAACCATTCTTAGCTCCCTGTCAACCCCACCCAAATCAATGGCTCACAGTGTCTTGGTGACATCCTCTCACTTTTCCATATGCGATCTTGGAGGGGTGTTTAGGACTCAAAGGAGGAAGGTGTTTTGTTGGAAGAATGAAAAGTAGGCCCTCTGTGGCACCGCCAACCAAGGCTCCTACATACAAAACAGGGCTGAACAGAGTCTCTGAAAGTTCTGGCTGCTCTGTACTGGTTTAGGTTTCTTCCTCTGCAAAAAGTTTCTAGATCTTTGGTAGGTTTAATGTGGTCTATGGTCAGGGTGTACCAAAACCTTACCACAGGATTCCTGGAAATGAATTCAGTTTTGAACTTATATGAGTGGCATTATCTTATGGTTTTAAAAATGCTGGGAAATAAACATCTTTAAATGCAAACAAACACCCAAGGCAGAGGAGTCACTGCTCTGCCAATTGAGAAAGTCAGCAAAAAACTTATAACCGAAGTGCGAATAACTGTCCATTTTACTGGGATGTTCTAGACACTGGTCTTTCAATACAGTGAAAGGCAGGCACCTGTGATCTCAGCCCAGAGGAAAAGCTCACTCAGCAGAACAAACAGGTGGGTGTGGTTATTGCTGTCTGCCTCAGAGTCTACACATGATACTGGAACACCTCTCAGTCTCTCCATGTCTCTTCAAAGTCCTTCTGCCTTTGCTTCTCCTCAGACTAGCTCTTTCGGATCTTGGTGGCTGGGACAGCTGTGTCATGACAGAGGAGAAACCTCGTGACCTCATGACATGCAGTTCTCCTGCTCCATTCAGCTCACCGGCTGTACGAGGATGTGCTTTTGTGCAGTGATTTCTGAGCTTCTGAAGGACTCAGGACTTTCGTGTCATTGGCCTGAGTTTCTCTTTCAGTGCCAACAGACAAATGTTTATTTGGTAAATTCAGGAGCTGACCACATAGCAGGTTTTGTGGGGTTTGCTTTTTCTTTCCTCCCATAAATAATCTCTTTCCTTGCATATCAAGGCTGCCAGGTTTGGCCAAAATTAAATTCAGAGATTTCAGAGCACACCAGGGAGGAGGTTTCAAGAAACGATGGAAATATAAGTTATGATTCAAGGTTTAACCCAGTTGGATTTCTCAGAACTTTTGTCCGCTTCCTGACCTTCCACTTCAATCCTCTTCGGGAAAGAAGTGTACTGTGAGATGTCAACAGCTTCTTCCTAGAAAGAATCCTCGGCTCAAATAGGCTTGGGGAGGTAGATGTCCTCTACAGGGCTTCACAGGATCTTGATAATGATAATTCAAGGGGAAAAATAGGTTTTTAAAACCTTAGTACTAGTGTGAAAAGGGCACATCTCTGCATCACAGGCTTATGTTTCTTTAATCTAAAATATTAAATCTGCCACATTGAAGACTCTGTGGAAAAGCTAACAGTATGAATACACAGAAAGATCCCCAGACTCAAAGGTGAGAGATCTGAGCTTTAGTTCTTCCAGTGATTTCATACAAGCAGTAATGGGCAGTTATTTTTTCACTATTTGCAATATTCCATAAAATTTTATAGAAATTACACGTACTTCATCCATGAGGCTGAAACATAAATTAAAATTAACTAATTTTGTTTTTTATTGAAATTACAGTTCTTAGGGTAATTATATTGCAACAATGTTTATTCCGGATTCCTTAACAAACACAGTGTCCTTGTATGTGTTTGATGTAGCCAGCATCTCTGAGCACACACACACGTATGTATACATCATATACATGTGTATATGTAGGTATGTATAAATATACATACAGTTTTATATATATATACATATATATATATGAATATGCGAGGATACTTCAAAAAGTTCACAGGAAAATGGAATCAAAACAAGGCACAGGGCCAGTACTGTGGCATAGCGGGTAAAGCTGCCTCCTGCAGTGCTGTCATCTCCTATGGGCGCTGGTTCTAGTCCAGGCTGCTCTACTTCCTATTCAGCTCTCTACTATGGCCTGGGAAAGCAGAAGATGTCCCCTATATCTGAATGGGAGACCTGAAGAATCTCCTGGCTCCTGGCTTTGGATCGGCTCAGCCATCTGTGGAATGAAACAGTGGATGGAAAAGCGTTCTCTCTCTCTCTCTCTCTCTCTCTCTCTCTCTCTTTCTCTCTCTCCCTGTCCCTGCCTCTGCCTCTGCCTCTGCCTCTCTGTAGCTCTGCCTTTCAAATAAATAATCTTAAAAAAAACCGTAAGACACATTTTCCATGATCTTTTTGAAATAACTCTGTATACACACTCTTCTATGGGACAGAAGACATTCTGAGAAGTGAAAATTCTGAAGACCCCCTAAATGACCTATAAGGACCTCTCCCAGATCTAAAATTTCATAGCCCTTGATAGTAAGAGGAATGATAAAAATGTATTTTCATACAAAATTTTTGTGGAGGATATTTGTCCTGCAAACAGAGGCTGACTGGCTGCAATAGGAAAGCCTGCAGGAACATGCTGAAACTCAGCCAAAAGATGGCCTAAACCCTTTCTGTCTCAGCCTGCACTGGCATGAACCATGCCATTCTTGTATGGTGGGGACGGGAAAGTTTGTCTTGGTCTGCACCACTTCTCTGGGAAGCTACCTCACCTCCTTTCTATAACAACCCTGTTCAGTCCAGAATTGTATCTCTGCCCTCCTGCCAGAGTGACACTTGCCCTGGTCCCAGAAGATGAGAATAGATGCATCCTCTCTGGCCAAAGTGATGTGTTCAGAGGCAGCACAGAGCCTGACCTTTCCGATTCTTTCCTTTTAATATTTCTCAGAAATACCAAGAAAAGATGCTCTTTATTTTTCTTATATCTTCAATTCCATTGCCAATAACTTCCATGAAGGACAACCAAGATTAATGAATCAGTCAAACAATGAAATAAAATATCTGAGAGCACTTTGTGATCTTGAACATCTTAAAAGGGTGCCAATCATAACTTTTCCTCCTGAGTGTTACATCTAATAAGCACTGTTAGAGACTCCTTACCTCTGGATGAACAATCTGAATTTAACTTCCTCTTCATTTATTTATTTATTCAAGAATCAGAGAGACAGACAAACAGAACACCCATCCACTGTTCTATTCCCCAAATGACAGCAATGGCGTGGACCTGGCTGGGCCAAAGACAGGAGCTAGGAGTTCAGCTCAGATCTCCCACACATGTGGCAGAGACTCAGTTACTTGAGCCATCATCTGCTGTTACCCAGGGTCTGCATTGGCAGGAAGTTGGAAATGGAGCTTGAGCTGTGTATGGAAGCCAGGTATTCCAACATGGGACTCTCAATGAGTATCTTATCTACTTCTAATGTATCCAACTCCAGGAAATGGGTCAGGTTCTTTACCCTGAATCCAAACCATTTACATGATGCTTATCACCTGTAATATTAAATAACATGCAGAGATACTTCAAAACTTTGTAGAAAAATGGAATTAAGGGGTGGGCACTATGGCACAGCAGGTTAAGCTGCTACTTTGATGCCCACATCCCATATCAGAGTACCAAGGATGGAGTTCACATCTACTTCTGATTCAGCTCCCTGCTAATCTGCCTGGGAGGCAGCAGATGATGGCCCAAATACTTGGGTTCCTGTCACCCATATGGAAGACCTGGATGGAGTTCTTGGCTCCTGGCTTCAATCTAACCTAACTCCAGTGCTCATGCTGGTTTGTTCTCTATCCCTTCCTCTCTCCCTCTCTCTAGGATTCTGCCTTTCAAGTAAATAAAATAATAAAGTCTTTTTTAAAAAGCATTTTAAGAAACAGAAAAACTGAGTTAAAATAAGTTTATTTGGTGCAAAAAGTATTTGAAACCCAGATATAGTTTTTTCATAACATATATATTTTATAAGCTTTTTGAAGACTCAGCATGTGCATGTATGATACACATATTACATATAACATGTGCACATATGCATACATATGTATACATATGCTATGATTTGAATATCCTCTCCAAAACTCATGCTAAAATGTAATTGCCATTGTAACAGTAGTAAGAGGTGGAAATTTTAAGAGCTGATCAGTCTTTCTCAGGAATGAATTAATGGCATTGTTCTGGGAGTGGCTGTGTTATGACATTGAGCTTCACTTCCAAGGTTCTCTGTTGTACCCACCCTCTTACTGTGCCTCAGAAGTGCACATATCCATCTCTCAGGGCTCTCTACCACATTATCATGCAGCAAGAAGCCCTTCACCCAAGGCCAATCCTGTGATCTTGGGTCTCCAGACTCCAGAATTGTCAGAAATAAATCTATTTTCCAAGAGATAAATCTGTGTTCTTTCTAACTTACCCAGTCTCAGACACTCAATTATAACAGCAAAAAGTGGACATAGACAACATGTATTTGAAAACCTCTGCCTTGGTAGCTAATCATTCACCAGTTACTTCAAGATAGTGTTTTTTTTGTGTGTGTGTACAAAGCTTTACAATGATGTCTGTGGGCATTTTAGATGCTTTACCAACAATAAAGGTTAGAACTAGAAATCAGTAAACATTGCCTAATTAAGACAAATATCATAAAATCTACACATTGATTAAAAGTCTGTGCACTTACTTTGGGCGGCTGGTTTCAGGCCTGCCCTTCTAAGTAAGCCTATTATATAAATGATGGTTCCCACCTCAAGCCATTCTTTCCTCCTTGCTAGTGCAAAATCTCTTTTTGTTCAGGCATGGAATCCCCATCTGAGCCAGGGATAGGCATCCACTTGGGAATTCACCAGTTGTGTTGGGCAATTGGAGTAGAGGGATTGGGTTCTTATGGTCCCCACTGAGCCAATGGGAAAACATTCTTGCAGTCACTTTAATTTGAGATGTCTCATTATGTTAAATAACACAATTTCCTTATTGTTCACAGAAGTTCATTGTAGGTTTTTCTCTTATTTGCAATAAAATAATAATAACTCATCTGAAGCTTATTCAGTGTTCTTTGTTGTACAGTTTTAATCAATTTGATCACCTACTCTCCAAGACTAAAACATATTCAGGTAATGAATTTATTAGGAGGAAGCAGCAGGGCTTTTAGGAACAGTAAGGACAACTGAAGACCTAGACACAAGGAAATGGACTTCTAACATAAAATAGAAAAAAGAAAAAAAGGTTTTAAAAACCCTCTAGATCATTTATATTTGGAGCAGAGAATGCCACACACTGCAAAAACCCATGAGATCAATGTATTAAAGAGCAGAACAATACTGAAATTATTTTAAATAATTTTTTATCTAGACTGATAATTTATTTAACAATTTCTATTTAAGGATTGAGTCACAACTATCTTGCTAGAAGCACTCATTTACTGAGTTTCACACATCTTGGCGTTTACTCTGCATGTATACCAGAAAGCATTGCTAAGACACCCGCTTGCCACTCAGTGGTTGTTGTGCTGAGTCCACATCATAAAAAGTTATTAGAGGCCAGCGCTGTGGTGTAGTGGGTAAAGCTGCTACCTGCAGTGCCAGCATCCCATATGGTCGCTGGTTCAAGTCCCGGCTACTCTACTTCCAATCCAGCTCTCTGTCATGGCTTGGGAAAGCAGTGGAAGATGGCCCAAGTCCTTGAGCCCCTGCACCCACGTGAGAGGTCTGGAAGAAGCTGCTGGTTCCTGGCTTCGAATTGCCACAGCTCCTGCTGTTGCTGCCAATTGGGGAGTGAACCAGTGGATGAAGACTTCTCTGTGCCTCTCGTTCTCTCTTTGTGTATCTCTGAGTTTCAAATAAATAAATAAATAAACCTTTTTTTTAAAGTGATTAGATCCTGAGGGCAGTCACAAAAACCCCAGTTAACTCCAAATGGACTTGGATCATGCTGGGAGCCATGGCAGGATTAGGACAAGAGATGACAGTAATGCCCCCTTTGGAAACGATGGTGACAATCCAGAGGACAGACCACTGTTGAACAGCTCAGAGTAGCAATTCACTTTCTAACAATGATTGCTATGCAGCAGAGAACAGGCTCCCCCCATACACTGCCTACCCAGCTCTGGATGGTGCAAAGTGAGACTTCTGTGCAGTAGAACCAGTCACAATTGGGACACTAGAGACATGAACTTTTAGGTCTCTTCCATTTTGATTTTTAATTTTCCCATGTCCCTGTGGGTTCTGAGAGATCAAGAAGAAACTGAACTGTGGCTGCCATGTTTGTCTATCAGTAAGATGGCTGGTGGCAGACACATCCCAATCCCAGTGCAATCCTGCTGCTGCTTGAAATCCCCAGACAAGCATTCCAAGATGCCATCACAAAGGGCAGAAGTGTGGACAGGACAGTTTGGTGGCTTTTGGTGTAGGAACAGAGATGCATGCACCATTGCTTCCTAAAGGAACATATTACCCCCCCAAATCCTTTGTGTGCTACATCTTCCTTTTGTGAGATTCCTTGTGGCTGAAATCAGTGATGCTTCCTCAGTACACCAGGGCAGACCCTCTTCTCTCCTTTATATTAATAGTTCCATTCCATATCATTCTGTAGCTTTCTGTGGATATGTCTTCTCTTGCCTACTAGGATGGAAGATCCTAAAAGCAGGATTTATGAGAGTCTTGTTAAAGATAGCAGGAGCAAGATAGACAGGAATTTTCCCTGTTTCCCTGTAGAAGCTGGTCAGTTGGTTGAAGCAACTGGACAAAGGTACCAAGGATGAGTTTTGGAATTAATAGCTTTTATTCAACACTAATTCATTCATGTATTCAGCGAGCATGGACAGATGTCTGCTCTGTGTTTATTGTGTGTTGATATTGGGCTGGATCCTTGGGGAGGGAAGTATCTAATAAGGATTAGACAAGATCTTTTGCCTCCAGAGTTCTCTGGCTGATAATGGAGACCATCATTTTGTCTGACCCTCAGCATCAACTCAGAGCTGGAACTTAGAGTTGGGACATGTCTGGTCACTCAAATGAGATGTTATGCTGTGACAGATCACCTGGGGCAAGCAAAGCAAATTTCTGCTTCAAGTCACTTGATTTTAGAAGTTCAGACCTATATGAAGGTATCACAGTCTTATTGAATGTCTCTAGAAATAGAGGCATGTCACCTGAGGTGTCACTGTCCCTGCACATGGAGGCATTCAGAAGAGAGAGCTTAGGGTAGAAAGTCTGAGGAAAAGCAAGCCACTGCTGCTCCTTGTAGTAGACATGAACATAGGGCCACATCCAGCCTGCCCAGTCTGAATATCATCTGCTGTGTGGTGTTAGATGGTAATTTAACGTCTCTGAACCTTAGTTTCTTCATTTGGAGCTGGGAATAGCAAAATAAACTTTCTCATGGTTATGAGGGGATTCAGAGAAGTAATGTAGGTAAGGGGCTGAGAACTGGGAGTAACCATTATTCTGTTGTCTGAACTGGGAGTGGATCAGGGCTGGGATCCTCCACTATCAATTATACCAGTAAGGTTAGTCCTTTCACCATAGAGACACAAGTCAACCTCTCAACCTATATGTCAACACTTTCCAGTGAAGATCAACCACCAAAAGGGAAGTAAGTGAATTTCCAATCCCTTCCAGTTCCAACCAGGGGGCTTCCTAGAGGACAGAATTCAATCTCCATCCAGGTCTCCCATGGTGGATGAAAGGGACCCAAGTACTTAATCCACAACCTGTTGCCTACCAGGGTATGATTAGCAGGAATCCGGAATCAGGAGCAGAGAGCCAGAACTCAGAGTCAGGTTCTCTAATACAGGATGTGTGCATCCCACATGGCATCTTAACTGCTAGGCCAAATGTCTGCCCATGTTTCCCCTTTGAAAGCCTGACTTGTAGATCTTTCACCCTCAGAGCCCAGCTTGAATGTCATCCACTTCATAAATACATTGCCAAAGGTCTTACTTGGAAGATTTGCCTGAGACACATCTCTCTGTTCTTTTGGTGTATTATTCATATTGGTTTGCTCTATTTTCTAATCAGTGCTACAGCCAAGTGGATTCTCAATAAATGGCTCTGAATGAATGAATGGCAGGGACAGTTTCTAGCAGGCTGTTTTCCATCTAGTGAATCTGAAAAGTCTACCATCTTTTGTATATTAACACACTCCTGAGAGACCAGGGCTAATCAGGACATGAGTGAGGCCCTAGGCTTAAACTGTTCCTCTAATACCACAGGGACAGCTATATTTCTGGGCCAGCCAACCCCTATTTGCTTTCAATTCTAGTGAAATCATCTGAGAATGTGTTGTGATTTGTTTTATTCAATTACATAACCCACAATAGGTCCAAATAAAAAATCCCATTGACCTTTGGCTGGCAGACTCTAATAACCTAGGCCTTACCTTTTCATCGGCTTGGGCGAGCATTCTCTCTCCAGATTGGAGGACGTATGCTTCACGTGCATTGCATTATAGGAAGTGTGAGTATAGTCATTCTCATCGCTGTAGTCAGGACCAAGTAACGTCCGGGCCCAAGTTCCCATGTCATAAGGAGGAAGGGTTCCTCCAAATTCAGAGGGCAAAAATTCAGGGTGTATTAGTTGGTGAAGGCTGTTTAAGTTGTTTCCATGAAGGAAAATCTGGAAAGAAAAAAATTGTTACCAGTAAAATATTGGAAACATATGACACTAATATGACATTAATATAATGCACAATTTAGTAATGACAAATTGGATGCACTACTGGTGATCATGATGTTTAAAGAGGCATTCGTTTGGTGCCTGTAGCTTAGTCTTCATAAGATTTAATTTATTGCTCAGAAAAGGGATTGAATTAATAGTCATTAAAAATGAAGTTTATGAATAGATTGGGTATTATTTGGCCATGGTCCAAATTTACACATAGAGACATTGCCTAATCATCCCTGCTGATGAAAGGAGCAGTGGCACAGATTATCCAAAACCCAGATCATGCTTCACGTAGACCCCAGCCTGCCTTGTTCTCCCCTCCTAGCATGCTCACCTTCTGTGTCTTCCCACCAGAGTCCTCCCCACCATGTTCAGTCTGTACCAAATAGCAGCTTCTTCCTTACCCTGCCCTCATGATACCGCCATTTCTGTTCCTCCTTGCCCACCTTCCAATGAACTCTTATCTGTTGACTTCTATTCTTTCCCTAATGTGTTCAGTCATGGCTTGCTTCCCCAGGGAGACACACCTAGGGAAAGAGGTGCTATTTTCTTACTCCTGTTATAGATTCCTCAGCTCACAGAGTGGTGTGGACATGAGGCAGAACAATCAGTTCTTGTTCTATAGAATTGAAAGCTATAGCCAGAGAATGTATTGTGGGATGTTTTTGCATCAGTTCTCCACTGTATCTAGATTGGGAGCCAATACTTACAAATAAGTTGCATTTTCTGAGCATACAATGGATAGTTTTGGAAACTGGTCAGATAGAGGAGAAAAAATAAGCTAAATTACAATGATTTTCAGACACATCCCAAAATGGATGAACCATGAATAGGTAAGTACCACAGACTGCAATTCAGGAATTGACTAGAAAAGTTGATTTAAAATATGTCTGTATGACTCTGGTTCTCATATGTTTTCAAGTTGCACCCAACTATATGACCATCAATTACACATACAAGCATGCATCTCTCTCTCTTTCTCTCTTTCTTTCTCACCAGCCCACCCACACACACACCAGTTAACCATCATGAAATTTAAGTGTGATTTTTAAAAATATTTAAATATGGAACTCAGGAACTAACACTTACTATCTTGCTCTATATTGTGTACTGATTTTAACTCATGATGTAATGGTATCATTTATAGATGCAGTGGGAAAGAAGTCAGATTTTAAATTCTTTAGAATACTGTAGTTCTTTGGAAAACAATGTGCATTTTTTGACATCGGTGCTGTGTATGACTGAGTTTTAATAAGAATTAATCTCTTGACAAAATTCACTTACTCTTTTACAAAACTCTTCAGAAGGTGCTGTAGTATTTGAAGCACCCTAGAGCTAAATGTTGTCCCTTGGATTTAGAATAAACACTTATACACATCTAGCCCACACATCTTAAAGGAGATGAAATACTACTAAAACTACTTGTAGACCTGTAGGGTGGAAGAGCACAGAGGCAAGAGGCCAGAACTTCCTCCCATGCATCTGATTCTTCCTTGAGCCCAGAGCTCAGAAACTCACTTCTTTGGCACAGCAGTGATGTCAGTTGTGGGAGGAATTCCTACTGTCCCCACCGTGAACAGAAGACGAAGGCACTGGATAGCCTGAAACTACATGGTAAACAAAATGTCTACTGAGCCCCGGGACAGACTGCAAAGTGTCTAAGAACATCTCTGCCTGCTAAGGGTGGTGAGGTATAGCCTCTAGTTCCATACTTGCTTGGGGACAAGGACATAACCCTTTCCATCCCATACTGGAATATCATCCAGGGACCTAAAAGCATCCAAAGTCTAGGAGTTAGGAACCCTTCATGGGATGTGTGTGTGTTGGGGGCGGGGAGGGGAGAGGATCTCTTGCTTCATTACTCCCACTGAATATTCAGAGGTCTACCCTAACCCTAATCCTAAACCTACCCTGGTTGGATCCTTCAGATATAAGGGCATACATGCAAAGTTTTATAAGAATGATGCTCTCAGATTCCTTTGATGAATGCTGCTCTTGACCTAGGAGGTGGCTGAAATCAGTAGATTGCAGAACTATTCACCACCACAAAGATATGGAAACAGCCTAGTTGTCTTTGATGGAAGAATAAATATGAAATGGAATATCATTCAGTCTTAGAAAAGGAGGTCCTGCCATTTGCAGCAGCATGAATGAACCTGAAGGATATCACATCAAGTGAAATAAGCCAGCCACAGAAAGATAAATACTGCATGAACTCCCTGGCATGTGAGATGTGAAAACAATTGAAACCATGGGAGCAGTTAGAATGTGGCCAGGGCTTGAGTGAAGGGTAAGGGAGGAAATAAGGAGATGCTGTTTAGAAGATACAGAAGTTTAGTTATGCAGGATAAATAAATTCTGCAACTCTAATGCACAACACAGTGGCAATAATTAATAGTATTACATTGTATAACTGAAATTTTCAGAGAGTTCATCTGAAGTGTTTTCACTACTCCAGAAACAAAACTATGTGAGGTGATGAATGTTAATTACCTGGATTATAGTGATCATTTCACAATGTATACGCATATCAAATCATCATGTTGTATACCTGATCTATTTTTATTTGTCAAGTACACCTCAATATAGCTAAAAAATAAAGGAAAAAGTTCAGGCAGGTGTAATGCAGCAGGTTAAGTCACTGCTTTAGATGCTCATATCCCATGTTGGAGTGTTGGTTCAAGTCCTAGCTGTATTACCTCTGTTCTAACTCCCTACTAACCTGTCTGGGAGGCAGCCAATAATGGCTCAACTACTTTGTTCCTTGCCGCTCATGTGTGAGACACAGATTGAGTTTCAGGCTCTGGGCTTCAGTCTGGCCCAGCCCCAATTGTTGTACCATTTGGGGATTGGACCAGTGTATGGAAGATCATTCTCCATTCTCTTTCTCTCATTCTCTCTCTCTCTCATTCTCTTCTCCTCTACTTCTCTCTCTGGTCATTTTGCGTTTCAAATAAGTAAAAACAAAACAAAACAAATCCTTAAACTGAGCTAAATAGCAAACAGAAATGAAAGTCCCCAAGTATTTGCCCCAATGCATTGTGCTACATGCCCTCCTACACTGTCTCATTAAGTTACCCTAACAGCTTCATTAGGCAGATTTTAGTTTCCCTTTGTATAAATAATAGAACTGAGATTCTGAGCAGTTAAGGAATTTTCAGTTGCTCAGATAATTAGAAGGCCACAAAAACCCAGCTCCAATGAAAGAGGCAGGCTCTTCAAGTGTCAACTAATGTCAATAAGATTTTAAATGCCTCTTGATAAGAGCATTATTTTTTCCAGCAAGGAATGCTTCCCCAGTCTGACAGGTGATGGAGAGGGCAGTTATCACCCAAGAGCCATTGGAGAAAATATTATAAACATTCTTATAGTAATGATACAATTGCAGGACAAAATGCTAGCTATTAAAATATTCTGAGGCCACTGTTTTTGGCACAGGTTAAACTACTGCTTGCAATGCTAGAATCCCGTATCAGAGTATCAGTTTGAGTCCCAGCTGCTCTGCTTCTGATCCGGCTCCCAGCTACTGTGCCTGGGAAACAGCAGAAGATGACCTATATACTTGAGCCCCTGCCACCCACATGGGAGACCAAGCTCCTTCTTGGCTTCAGCCTAACCCAGCCTCAGTTGTTGCAGCTATTTGGGGGCGTGAACCAGCAGATGGAAAATCTATTTCTTTATCTGTCTCTCCCTGTCTCTCTGCCACTCTTTCAAATAAAAAAAAAAATCTTAAAAAAAATTCTATGAACAGGAAGTGCTTGCCCCAATAGAACCCATAAACATTTACAGAGCAATGTGCATCTGGTATTTGGATGCCTCCAAAATTTCTTTCAGATTGTCACTGGGACTCTGAAAATAACCCAGTTCCACCAAATTATTGACTAAATCCAGGCCATTTGTAAACTTTAGCTGAGATAAAGGGGTTCCTAAAATCCACAGTAAAAGATAAGATAGTGAAGGGAGTGGAGGAGAGTGAGACAAGGGCATTCATTACGGTCCGTCTGGAATTTACATGATGTGTATGTTTTCATTACCCGTTTCCTGGTCTTGTCTTTAAGGAATGGCTTGATGAGTGTGTACAATGCGTGAATGTACCAGGGCTGGTTGACGAAATGAACTCCTCCAAAGCGAGCAGGAAAGCTGTCCTGTGGCATAAAGAAAGAAAGAAACACACCAATTAATAAGCACTCCTGGTTAGATGGGATCAGCAGGACTGCAACTGTGAAGCGTGATTTATTTCTTCTCCCTGGTTGCAGCTCTAGCCTCCTGCTGGGGAAGGAAGAAAACATGCTTCCTTCCCAGTTGTGCATGGTCCTCCACTCCTTTTCCCTTTTCCCTCTTATTGCTTTTAGCTCCACAACTTGAAAATTGTGTATAGGTGCAGTATGAGACCCGATTTTTTCTCCATCTGAGTGGTACAATCTCCCAGATGGCACAAAGAATGGGCAGCCTGGGTCGAGGCTGTGGTGAGGCATCTGGATTCTTCATGGAGTTAGGTAACCAAGGCTCCCATTTGTGCCTGCTATAAGCAGGTGATCTCTCTCGCTCTCGCTCTCGCTCTCGCTCTGCTCTTGCTCTCTCGCTCTCCCTCCACCCCCATTCTCTCCTCCTCCCACCCTCTATTATGACAATTACAGCATTTTCTGGGTGAATGAATGCTGATTGTGTAGGAAGAGGGTGCGAAGGGAATTCAAAGGATCCTCAGAGATGAGGTTGCTGGGAATCTACCAAAGTCTAGCAAGTGTTTCTCCCACATCCTCACGGATTATTCTACTCTGGGGCACAGGGCAGATGCCAGGGAATAGAGATTTGCTAATTGCTCAGCTAGTTGGTCCTCCTAGTGGAGGAAAGATGAGCACACTTTTCTGCAAATCAACACCTTTTGTATACACTTTGAAATATGAACATTTTTTAAATAGTTCCGATTTTGGTATTCAATCAGGGCACATAGTGATGTTTTAGAAGCTGTTAACCTGCACTCATGCTAATTAGATACCTGGGACAAATGTGCTTGTCTGTAAAGTCTGAGTTTGCTCTACAAGACCAAGTTTTCAGATCCTGGTAAATGTCTTCAGCAGATTGAGTTATTCTCAGCTAAAGGAATCAAAAAAGAAGGACCATGCAAATGCTATTTAAATTGACAAGTTCGCTGTCAATCTGCTTCACTGCCATAAACATGTTTATAAAATTTAGCAAGGTAAGATGAAAGCAGAGGAGGCTGGCTATCTAAACTAGTAATTCAGGCAGTGAGCTACTCCCTATGGCTATATGAACTGCCGGCCCGGGTCTTTTTTTTAGGAACAAAGAAAGGGGTTTATTAACTTTTTTCAGAATCCTTTTAGTCTATAGTATCCCTAGGCATCTTCCATGCTGAGATCCGGTTTCCAGTGTAAGGACATGGAAATGTGCTCAAGGGCTGACATTTGAAAATTTAAGAATAATTTTTGCTTCTTTATAGGCATTTTATAAAATAGAAAGGAATTAAAAGTTTTAAAGGCTAAGCTAGAAAATTTTTGTAAAAGGCCTGTGCTTTTCTGAGTTTATTTATTTGTTTTTTAGCCTATTTAAAAAAATTCCTCAAAACTTTGTGTTTGTGACAAGTGTCACACACTAGCATCACTATTTTTGGTCCTTGTGACTTCTTATTCAAAATATAACTTGTTAACTGACACAGTAAATGTGAGTTCTGAGAAATGATAGGACACAAGTAAAGCTCTTATTTATAAAACCAGGGTTTTATTGTCATTTTCAAAAGGGCCAATAAGAAGATTTGTATTTCTGTTCATTGTCCTTTGTGTTTCATATTTCTCTGTAAAACGGAAGAAAACTCTAAATAATGCTCAACAAATAGTAGGTAAAATCACAAAAAAAATATTAACCTTTTAAAAATATCTTGAGTCTCTTAGTTTTAGTCTATGTAACCACAATCATCAAAAGCTGTCTTCGGCCAGTGCCGTGGCTCACTAGGTTAATCCTCTGCCTTGTGGCGCCGGCACACAGTGTTCTAGTTCCAGTGGGTGTGCCAGATTCTGTCCCGGTTGCCCCTCTTCCAGGCCAGCTCTCTGCTGTGGCCAGGGAGTGCAGTGGAGGATGGCCCAAGTGCTTGGGCCCTGCACCCCATGGAACCAGGAGAAGAACCTGGCTCCTGGCTTCGGAGCAGCGTGGTGCGCAGGCCGCGGCGCACTGGCCGCAGCAGCCATTGGAGGGTGAACCAATGGCAAAGGAAGACCTTTCTCTCTGTCTCTCTCTCTCACTGTCCACTCTGCCTGTCAAAAAAAAAAAAAAAAAAAAAAAAAAAAGCTGTCTTCTATGTGTGTCAGGGAGATTCAAAGGAAAAATAAATCATTGGACTGAGAGCCTATAAAGTCTCTCTAGGTTGGTCCCAGTTGGAACGTCTGCCACATTGAAGGTGTGGGCTTTTACTGACTTCATTCAAGTCAGCCAGTGAATATGTACAAATAAACACATGAGCATTGGAGTTCTGGACTTGGGCCAAAGGTGAAGCAAGATTGACGTGGGCTAGGCAGACAGTGAGGGACAAGAAGATAAGTCTTCCAGCAGTCTCTATGCTGTAGCCCTGCACTGCTAAAAACTCCACCCCTTCCAGGGCAATTTGAAACACTTTTTCCCATGATGCATTTGAGCTCCCCCTGATCTGCAAGAAGTTACAATAATAAACATGTGGGCCAGCGCCATGGCTCAACAGGCTAATCCTCTGCCTTGCGGCGCCGGCACACCGGGTTCTAGTCCCGGTCGGGGTGCCAGATTCTGTCCCGGTTGCCCCTCTTCCAGGCCAGCCCTCTGCTGTGGCCCGGGAGTGCAGTGGAGGATGGCCCAAGTGCTTGGGCCCTGCAACCCATGGGAGACCAGGTAAAAGCACCTAGCACCTGGCTCCTGCCATCGGATGAGCGCGGTGCGCCGGCCGCAGCGCGCCATCCACAGCGGCCATTGGAGGGTGAACCAATGGCAAAGGAAGACCTTTCTCTCTGTCTCTCTCTCTCACTGTCCACTCTGCCTGTCAAAAATAATAATAATAATAATAAACATGTGTATGCTGACTTCTACTTGGAGATGCCATGAAAACTTCCCAGAGATCATTACATTCAATGAAGCATACCCAAACTCCATCACATTCATATATTCAATTAGAGCACTCCTCCTACACGATAAAAGGGTCAGCCGAACTGGGACGGGGTGATTCTCCCTATGAGGTTTCCCGCACTCATATTTGAGTGTGTGCTATCTCTTTGCCTTTCAATAAATCCTGCTTTTCTGCTCACTTCTATCTACATGAGAAGACAAGAACTTGGAATAAACCCAGCTGGGGATCTCCTACCAAATCCCCACGGTGGAGTCACTTTCTTCAGGTCTATTCTATGAAATTCACATAAAAGGCTCTCCTGTCTGATAAATGTAAAGTGCAGTTGTTTGAAATATTACTATATGAATCTAGCCACATTATTAATAATGTTGAGTGACTGTGTGTGTGTATGTGTGTGTGTGTGTTGGGCAAATGGGAAGGTGAGTATATTAGCACTCATAGTCCCCTTATAGTTAATGTCCTTCTTTGTTGGTCACCTTTGCCCAGTTTCGTTAGCAAGTGGAAGGCAGATACCAGGAAAGTTGTCAGTTATATAGCTACAGATATAGATAGATAAATAGGTGGATGGATAGATTGATTGATTGATAGATAGATCCTTCTATCTATCTGTCTATAATATGTGGGGGGGATACTTAAGACATATTAAAAACTGAGGAGGGGGAAAGAAACAAAATCAAGCAAGAGTTTCTACACTTCTCTTGTACTGGTAAAATGTTGATATAAAAAGACTGAAAAGTTATGAATATATAATGTAATTCCTAGAGCAATCACTGAAAAATTACACAAATATGCTCGGTGTTGCTACAGATAAATCCAAATTGAATACAAAAATAGTTAGAATACTAAGTACAAGTAATCCTGAGGACTATAGGAAAGAGAAAACAGAGAAATGTGAAACGTGAAGCAGAGAGCAAAAACAAATAATAAATAAATAATAAAATGGCACAAATAAGCTCTCACATAAATTTAAATGTAAATTATCTAAATATACAAATGAAAAGACAGAGACTGATAGAGACCTGGCAAAAGCAGGGTAAAATGACCCAAGTGTTTGGGTCCCTAATACCCACATGAGAGACCCGGATGAAGCTTCCGGCTCCAGGCTTTGGCCTGGTCTAATACTGGATGTTGCAGCCATCTCGAAGAGAATCAGCATATAATAGATTCTCTCTCTCTCTCTCTCTCTCTCTCTCTCTCTCTCTGTGTGTGTGTGTGTGTGTCTGTCTCTCTTTATCCTCTCTCTCTATAACTCTGACTTTCAAAATAATTTTTTTTAAAGTAATGAGAGACGGAGAGAGAGAATAGAAAACTCAGAAATCACTCCATTTGCATATGCTTAGTTGACTTTTATCTAAGGTGTGAAAGCATTTTAATGGAGAAAAAATAACTCATCCTTTTTTTTTAAGGAAAGGTGTGTTTATTTATTTGGAAGGCAGAACAACCAAGACAGAGACTGGGATCATCTGTCTGTTGTATCACTACCCAGATGGTGGTGACAGATTGAAGCCAGGAGTCAGGAATTATATCAGAAGCAGGGCAGTCAGGACAGGAACTGACACTGGAGTGACAATAGGCAACTTAGCCTGCTGCTCCACATGCTGGCCCCATGGAAAGGTAGCTTTTCAAGAAATAGTGTTGGACATCTAGAGGCAGGAAAAAGAACTTGATTTAAATTCACACCTCATATAAAGTTAACTTGAATTGGCACATTAACTTAAAACATAGCACTATAAAACTTTTAGAAAAAAATAGGAGACAATCTTCAAAATCTAGGATGAAACAGAGTATTAGATTTAACTACACATGCATGATCCATAAAATTAAAAAAATAATTGGATATTGTCAAAATTAAAAGCTTTTGCCCTGTAATAATTCATATGAAGTAGTTGAAAAGAGAAACTATACACTGAGAAAAAATTCCTGCAAACCACATATCTAATAAAAGACTAATATCTAGAATATATAATGAGTTCTCAGAGGCAAGAGTATAAAGATGAAAAAGTCCAATTGAGACATGAGTAAAACATACAAAAGGCTATTTTGGCAAGAGAATATAATCATGTCCAGCAAGCACACATGATGTTACACATCATTAACCAGTAGTGAAATGCAAATTAAAGTCACAATGAGATTTCACACTACAACTTTATCAGGTTGGCTTAACAAAAAGAGTAACAACATTAAATGCTGATAAGGATGTAGAGAAAGTGGACTAGTCCTATATTGATGGTAGGAAGGCAATATGCCATAGCGTCTCTGTAAGATAATCTGGCGGTTTTCTTAAAAACTTCTATATAATTAACATATGATCCTGCAACTGAACTCCTGAGCCTGGACTTCAGAGAAATGAAGTTATGTTCATACAAAAACTAGCATATGGATGTTCATAGCAGCTCCATTTGCAGTAGCTAAAAGGTAGGAAAAACCCACATGTCCTTCAACAAGTAAATGTTCAAGCAAGGTGGTGCATCCATACCATTGAGTATGACTCAGCAAGAAAAGGAGGAAAGTTATTGATAAATACAAGAGCCTGCATGGATCTCTGAAGAATTTTGCTGAGTGAAAAAAAAGCAAATCTCCTGAAATGCATATGCTGAGTACTGCAGTATTCCATTTCTATGATACTCATGAAATTACAAAATTCTAGAAACAAAACAGACTAGTGATTGCCAGTGCTTAAGGAGTGGTAAGGATTGAGAGAAGAGCATATGGCTCTAGGGACAGCATGAGCCATCCTAGTGGAGATGGAATGTTGTGTACCTTGAAATACAAAAAGAAGAATGATCTTTCCTCTTACACGAAATGTTTAAAACAACTAAAAATGCCAAGGTTAAATGTTAAGGCACAAGATATAGTCCAGGACATTCTAAGGGGCTGTTCTGTAATTCCTTAGGATTCTTGCACAGTTTTAAGTGACCCTTGCAATCCATTAGAAAGGTACCTCCTTTCTAAATGGGTACTTTCTTTGCACTTCACTTTCATGGTGGCATTAGGTAAGCATCACTCATCTTCCTTGTTTTGTGTTTGATTAGAATTTAGGAGCAACATTGGGACAGGCAGAAGTATTCCCTCTCTAGTCAACAGTCAAATACAGATGTTATTGGTGGCAGTTGGCTCAGTTTCTTGCAAGATAATGAAGTACTTACTAGTGCTCTTTTCTAGTAATTGCAATGCCTTTAGGCTAACATAGTTTCCAACAGGGTTAAAATACATCTGAACTCAAAATCACATTGCCTGAAGAAACCTGAGGAGTTTCTTTTCACATCAGCTGCCCTCTCTGGCTCTCATCCCTATCCCCACCTCTTTCTACTCTTCTTATGTGAAAACTAGAACAGGAACGATCAAATATGCAAACACAATGAACTCCTCGCATCTACTAAAATTTTTCTGAAAAAAAAAATACAAAGAAGGAAAAAGAGGATGGCATAGGACCTATCTTTGAAATCTTCTGCCTCCTCTGTACTCCGTGGGAATGCAGGTTGTCTTTAGGGCTGGAGAGGAGGCATCCATTCAGTCATATATTGCGTGTACAATGGTACATCAAAAAGTTCATGGACAGGGGATGGCATTGGGGTTCAGAGAGTTAAACCACTACTTGTGACACTAACACTAATATCCCATGTTGCAAAGCCAGTTTGAGGCTTGGGTGCTCCACTTCTGATACAGCAGACTACTAAAGCGTCAGAGAAAGAAGCAGAAGATGGCCCATGTGCTTGAGCCCTTGATACCTATATGGGAAACATGAGTGAAGTTATTGGACCCTGGCTTCAGCCTGGCCTGGCCCCAGGCACTGGGGACATCTAGGGAATGAACCAGAAGATGGGTGCTCTCTCTCTCTCTCTCTGCCTTTCAAATTAAATAAAATAGATATTTTAAAAAGCTCATGGACAGGGAGCTGGCACCGTGGCTCACTTGGTCAATCTTCTACCTGCGGCCCCGGCATCCCATGTGGGCGCTGGTTCTAGTCTTGGCTGCTCCTCTTCCAGTCCAGCTCTCTGCTGTGGCTTGGGGAGACAATGGAGGATGGCCCAAGTGCTTGGGTCCCTGCACCTGCATGGGAGACCAGGAGGAAGCACCTGGAAAATGGCTTCGGATTGGCACAGCGTGCCAGCCGTAGTGGCCATTTGGGGAGTGAACCAATGGAAGGAAGACCTTTATCTCTGTCTCTCTCTCTCACTGTCTATAGCTCTACCTGTCCAATAAATTTTTTAAAAAAGCTCATGGACAAATAGAATTAAGAAGTAAGTTTATTTTGGTGCAAAAATTTCTGATATTCATGCATACTGGCAAACAGTATGGAAAATGCATAAAATGAAAAAATATGCACATATTTCAAAAAATTTTGCATTAGAATAAATTTATCTTTTAATTCAGATTTCTATTAACTTTTTGAAGCTGTCTTGTATGTATCTTGCTGGTGGTTTAAGGATGGGAGCATGAAGTAAGGATTTATCTATCCCCTTCATGCACATCCTACCAATGACACCACATCCCACATCAAAGCAGTTATATGAAAACAATTTCAGCAGCATAAATCAGTTTTGTTAATGCAAAGAGTCTCCTAACGATGCTATTTTTCATGGTGGTGATTTTGTATTATAGTGTGGCCATCATTAGTGTGGAAGTCACATAGCGCCATTTTGCAAGGAAATGGAGAGCTCATGCAACAACAGTTACACACCAAGTGCTTAATTTTTTTAAATACCAGTAGCACGCATGAATGAGTAGGGTATGTACTCATTCAGAAGAAAGGGGGGCACTGGCTCCATCTGAAAATGGGCTGTAGGAGAACGGCAAAATGGCGGAATAGGAAGGGAGCACACTGATATTCCGGGGAGAGACAGGTTAATAAAAGTGGAGATACTGCAGGTTCAAGGAAGAGTAGGGGAAGAAACAGCAGAGGAAACTCTTCTGGAACTAGTGATTCAGTGGACCTGCGTGGAGAGCGTGGGAGCCCACAGTTTGGGACACCAGCGGCAGACTCAACGCACCAGCGCTGTAACGCCAGGTGAGCCAAACCTTAATAGCCTGAGACACCGGAAGGCAAGCGGAAAGAGAAGACTAGAGCAAACAGGGATTGAAACCCTGTGGGGAAAAGTTCACCAGGCTAACTATAAGAGAGAGAGAAAAAAAAAGTGACCTATATGGACACGAGTTTCTCTCTCTCCGCCCACCTCTCAAAGGTGAGCAAGACAAAGAGCAGGCTCCATTTTGGACATACATCATAAGCAGGGTGACCTCAGGTCTGCACCAGCCCTGAGCCTAGCAGAAAAACCTGACTCTGGGTGGGGGGTGAAATAACAGGAGATTAGAACCTAATGAATGTGTGGTGCTAATGAACTGAGACTGTGAAAAAAGAGACGGTGGGCAAGAGAACTCACAAAATTCACGAATTCATGTGAGCACTCTCCAGAGACACTACAATTCGTTAACCTTGGTTACCCAGTGAGAGACTGCAGGAGAATTTGAGCACACACTGAGGGCAGGAGAGATTCCCTTTGTGGTCCTTGGGAAAGAGCTTCCGATCTCTGGTTCCTGTGGGTATATTATTCGCCTGCCAACCACCCCCAACTCTGTTCAGCTGTGCAGAATTACTTTCCTTTTGAAAGAAAGAAAGAAAGAAAGAAAGAAAGAAAGAAAGAAAGAAAGAAAGAAAGAAAGAAAGAAAGAAAGAGAAATTTACCATGCCTAACCTGGGAGTGTCACCTTTGGCACACCCTCAACCCTGAGGAACCAACCAGAACTCTCAGGCCACAGCCATCTCAGCCTCTAGGCTCCATCAAAAGCAGACAGTCCACTTAATTTAGAGTCATAGTATAACAAGAAAAAACACCACAGTGAAGAAACCAAAGAATATCTCCAATATGCCAAACAACAAACACAAAAACTGAGGTAACAAGAACAAGGAAGACACTGTGGCACCCCCAAATGAAAAAGATACCCCAATTCAAGACTATGAAGATGATGAGATAGAAGAAATGCAAGAAGCAAATCTCTAAAAATTGATAAAAACATTAAGAAGTTCTCAAAAACAAATTCTTGAACTAGAGAAATCCTTAATGGACAAGATAGAAAACCTGTCTTGTGAAAATGAAATATTAAGGAGGAATCAAGCTGAAATGAAACAACTAGTAGAACATGAAACTGTGATAGTGACAACAAATCAAAATGAAATGAAGAATTCAACAGATCAAATGACAAACACATTAGAGAGCCTTACAAACAGAATGGGTGAAGCAGAAGAGAGAATATCGGACTTAGAAGACAGAGAACAGGAAAGGAAATAGTCAAACCAAAGAAAAGAAGAGGAAATTAGAAAACTAAAAAATATTGATGGGAATCTACAGGATACTATTAAAAAACCCAACATTCGAGTTCTAGGAGTTACTGAAGGCATGAAGAGGGAGAAAGGATTAGAATGCCTTTTTAGCGAGATAATAGCAGAAAATTTCCCAGTTTTGGAGAAGGAGAGAGACATCCTAGTACAGGAAGCTCATAGAACCCCTAGTAAACATGACCAAAAGAGATCCTCACCATGACATGTTGTAATTAAACTCACCACAGTGAAACAGAAAGAAAAGATCCTAAAATGTGCAAGAGAGAAACGTCAGATTACTCTCAGAGGATCTCCAATTAGACTCACGGCAGACTTCTCATCAGAAACCCTAAAAGCTAGAAGGGAAAGGCGAGACATAGCCCATATACTAAGAGCGAAAAACTGCCATCCCAGAATATTATATCCTGCAAAGCTCTCATTTGTGAATGAAGGTGAAATAAAGACCTTTCATAGCAAACAGAAATTGAAAGAATTTGTTGCCACTCATCCAGCCCTGCACAAGATGCTTAAAGATGTGCTACACACAGAAACACAGAAACATGGTCATCAACATGAAAGAAGGTAAACGAAGGAAACCTCACAGCAAAAGATCACAGGGAATTCAAAGCATACATTAGAAAATATCTTTGGCAAATGGCAGGGTAAAGTTACCACTTATTAATAGTCACATTGAACGTTAATGGCCTGAACTGTCCAGTTAAAAGACACAGATTGGCTGATTGGGTTAAGGAACAAAACTCATCTATTTGCTGCTTACAAGAAACACATCTTTCCAACAAAGATCCATACAGACTGAAAGTGAAATGCTGGAAAAGATATACCATGACAACAGAAATGAAAAAAGAGCAGGCTTAGCCATATTAATATCGGACAACATAAACTTTAACACAAAAACCTTTAAGAGAGACAAAGAGGGGCACTATATAATGATTAAGGGATCCATTCAACAGGAACACATAACGATTATCAATGTATATGCACCTAATTACAGGCCACAGGTTTATTTAAAAGATTTGTTAAGGGACGTAAAGAGAGACTTAGACTCCAATACAATAGTAATGGAGGACTTCAATACTCCACTCACAGATATTGACAGATCGACAGGACAGAAGATCAACAAGGAGACAGTAGATTTAAACAACACTATAGCCCAAATGGATCTAACAGATATCTACAGAACTTTTCATCCTACACAGAAAGCATTTACATTTTTCTCAGCAGTACATGGAACCTACTCTAGGATTGACCACATATTAGGCCATAAAGCAAGTCTCAGCAAATTCAAAAGAATTAGAATCATACGATGCAGCTTCTCAGACCATAAGGGAATGAAGTTGGAAATTAGCAACTCAGGAATCCCTAGAGCATATGCAAACACATGGAGATTGAACAACATGCTCCTGAATGAACAATGGGTCATAGAAGAAATTAAAAGAAAAATCAAAAATTTCCTGAAAGTAAATGAGGATAACAGCACAACATACCAAAACTTATGGGATACAGCAAAAGCAGTGTTAAGAGGAAAGTTTATATCAATAGGTGCCTACATCAAGAAATTGGAAAGGCACAAAATAGATGAGCTTTCAATTCATCTCAAGGATCTAGAAAATCTGCAGCAAACTAGACCCAAATCTAGTAGAAGAAGAAAAATAATCAAAATCAGAGAAGAAATCAACAGGATTGAATCCAAAAAAACATTACAAAAAATCAGCCAAACGAGGAGCTGGTTTTTTGAAAAAATAAACAAGATTGACACCCCATTGGCCCAACTAACTAAAAAAAGAAGAGAAAAGACCCAAATCAGTAAAATCAGAGATGAAAAAGGAAACTTAACAATAGACACCACAGAAACAAAAAGAATCATCAGAAATTGCTACAAGGACTTTATGCCAGCAAACAGGGAAACCTATCAGAAATGGATAGATTCCTGGACACATGCAACCTACCTAAATTTAACCAGGAAGACATAGAAAACCTAAACAGACCCATAACTGAGACAGAAATTCTAACAGTAATAAAGGCCCTCCCAACAAAGAAAAGCCCAGGGCCAGGTGGATTCACTGCTGAATTCTACCAGACATTTAAAGGAGAATTAACTCTAATTCTTCTCAAACAATTCAGAACAATCAAAAAAGAGGGAATCCTCCCAAATTCTTTCTATGAAGCCAGCATCACCTTAATTCCTAAGCCAGAAAAAGATGCAGCATTGAAAGAGAATTACAGACCAATATTCCTGATGAACATAGATGCAAAAATACTCAATAAAATTCTAGCCAATAGAATGCAATGCCACATAAGAAAGATCATCCGGGCCGGCGCCGTGGCTCAACAGGCTAATCCTCCGCCTTGCGGCGCCAGCACACCAGGTTCTAGTCCCGGTTGGGGCGCCAGATTCTGTCCCGGTTGCCCCTCTTCCAGGCCAGCTCTCTGCTGTGGCTCGGGAGTGCAGTGGAGGATGACCGAAGTGCTTGGGCCCTGCACCCCATGGGAGACCAGGAGAAGCACCTGGCACCTGGCTCCTGCCATCGGATGAGCGCGGTGCACCAGTTGCAGCATGCCAGCCATGGCGGCCATTAGAGGGTGAACCAATGGCAAAGGAAGACCTTTCTCTCTCTCTCTCTCACTGTCCACTCTGCCTGTCAAAAAAAAAAAAAAAGAAAGAAAGATCATCCACCCAGACCAAGTGGGATTTATCCCTGGTATGCAGGGATGGTTCAATGTTCGCAAAACAATCAACGTGATACACCATATTAACAGACTGCAGAAGAAAAATTGTATGATTATCTCAATAGACACAGAGAAAGCATTTGATAAAATACAACACCCTTTCATGATGAAAACTTTAAGCAAACTGGGTATAGAAGGAACATTCCTCAATACAATCAAAGCAATTTATGAAAAACCCATGGCCAGTATCCTATTGAATGTGGAAAAGTTGAAAGCATTTCCACTGAGATATGGTACAAGACAGGGATTCCCACTCTCACCACTGCTATGAATATCGTTCTGGAAGTCTTAACCAGACCTATTAGGCAAGAAAAAGAAACTAAAGGCATACAAATTGAGAAAGAAGAAGTCAAACTATCCCTCTTTGCAGATGATATGATTCTGTATTTAGGGGACCCAAAGAATTCTACTAAGAGACTATTGGAACTCAGAGAAGAGTTTGGCATTGTAGCAGGATATAAAATCAATGCACAAAAATTAACAGCCTTTGTATACACAGGCAATGCCACGGCTGAGGAAGAACTGCTAAGATCAATCCCATTCACAATAGCTACAAAAACAATCAAATACCTTGGAATAAACTTAACCAAGGACGTTAAAGATCTCTACGATGAAAATTACAAAATCTTAAAGAAAGAAATAGAAGAGGATACCAAAAAATGGAAAAATCTTCCCTGCTCATGGATTGGAAGAATCAATATCATCAAAATGTCCATTCTCCCAAAAGCAATTTACAGATTCAATGCAATACCAATCAAGATACCGAGGACATTCTTCTCAGATCTGGAAAAAATGATGCTGAAATTCATATGTAGATACAGGAGACCTCCAATAGCTAAAACAATCTTGTACAACAAAAACAAAGCCGGAGGCATCACAATACCAGATTTCAGGACATACTACAGGGCAGTAGTTATCAAAACAGCCTGGTACTGGTACAGAAACAGATGGATAGACCAATTGAACAGATAGAAACACCAGAAATCAATCTAAACATATACAGCCAACTTGTATTCGATCAAGGATCCAAAACCAATCCCTGGAGTAAGGACAGTCTATTCAATAAATAGTGCTGGGAAAACTGGATTTCCACATGCAGAATCATGAAGGAAGATCCCTACCTTTCACCTTACACAAAAATTCACTCAACATGGATTACAGATCTAAATCTATGACCCGACAACATCAAATTATTAAGGAGCATTGGTGAAAGCCTGCAAGATATAGGTACTGGCAAAGACTTCTTGGAAAATACCCCAGAAGCACAGGTAGTCAAAGCCAAAATTAACTATTGGGATTGCATCAAATTGAGAAGTTTCTGTACTTCAAAGAAATAATCAGGAAAGTGAATAGTCAAACAACAGAATGGGAAAAAATATTTGCAAACTATGCAACAGATAAAGGGTTGATAACCAGAATCTACAAAGAAATCAAGAAACTCCACAACATCAAACAAACAACCCACTTAACTGATGGGCCACAGACCTCAATAGACATTTTTGCAAAGAGGAAATCCAAACGGTCAGCAAACACATGAAAAAATGTTCAAGATCACTAGCAATCAGGGAAATACAAATCAAAACCACAATGAGGTTTCACCTCACCCACTTAGAATGAATCACATTCAGAAATCTACCAACAATAGTTGCTGGAGAGGATGTGGGGAAAAAGGGACACTAACCCAATGTTGGTGGGAATGCAAACTGGTTAACCCACTAAGGAAGTCAGTTTGGAGATTCCTCAGAAACCTGAATATAACCCTATCATTCTACCTAGCCATCCCACTCCTTGGAATTTACCCAAAGGAAATTAAATTGGCAAACAAAAATCTGTCTGCACATTAATGTTTATTGCAGCTCAATTCACAATAGCTAAGACCTGGAATCAACCCAAATGCCCATCAATAGTAGACTGGATAAAGAAATTATGGGACATGTACTCTACAGAATATTATACAGCAGTCAAAAACAATGAAATCTTGTCATTTGCAACAAGATGGAGGAAACTGGAAAACATTATGCTGAGTGAATTAAGCAAGTCCTAAAGAGACAAATATCATTTGTTTTCCCTGATCGGTGACAACTAACTGAGCACCAAAGTGGAAACCTGTTGAAGTGAAATGGACACTATGAGAAACAGTGAGTTGATCAGCTCTTGTGCTGACTGTTGCTGTACAATGTAATACTTTATCCATTTTAATATTTTTTATTCTATTACTAGTGGTTGAACTCTGTAGTTAACACACAATTATTCTTAGGTGTTTAAATTTTAACTGAAAAGTGATCCCTGTTAAATATAAGAGTGGGAATAAGAGAGGGAGGAGATGTACAATTTGGGACATGCTCAATCGGAACTGCCCCAAATGATGGAGTTAGAAACATACCAGGGGATTCCAATACAATCCCATCAAGGTGGTATGTACCAATGCCATCTCATTAGTCCAAGTGATGAATTTCAGTTCACAATTGATCACACTGATAGGTCTAAGAGTCAAAGGGATCACACAAATAAGACTAGTGTCTGCTAATACTAACTGATAGAATCAAAAACGGAGAGAACGATCCAACATGGGAAGTGGGAGACACAGCAGACTCATAGAATGGCAGATGTCCTAAACAGTACTCTGGCCTCAGAATCAGCCCTTAAGGCATTCAGATCTGGCTCAAGAGCCCATGAGAATATTTTAGGCATGGAAAGCCAAGACACTCTGGAAAAAAAAAAAAAAGAAGAAGACCTAAATGAAAGATCTGTGTGAGTGAGATCCCAATGGAAAGAATGGGGCCATCAAAGAAGGAGGTACCTTTCTCTGAAAGGAGGAGAGAACTTCCACTTTGACTATGACCCTGATGGAATAAGATCTAAGTAGGCGAAAACAAAAGGCTTCCATAGCCTCGGCAACTCATGACTACAGCCTAGGGAGATTCCTGACACCATAAACAAGAGTGTCAAATTGTTAAGTCAACAACAGGAATTACTGTGTACTTACGTCACATGTGAGATCTGATCTTAATGTGTTGTCCAATGTGAAATAATGCTATAACTAGTACTGAAACAGTATTTTTACACTTTGTGTTTCTATGTGGGTTTAAACTGAGGAAATCTTTAGTTAATATATACTAAATCGATCTTCTGCATATAAAGATAATTGAAAATGAAAAAAACCTGGTGTTAAATTGAAATTGCATAGAAAATTAGTCAACTTTTTAAAAAAAGTGTCATGTAGGATCTCTGTCCTTAATGTGCTGTACATTGTGAATTAATACTATAACTAGTACTCCAACAGTATTTTTCACTTTGTGTCTCTATGTGAGGGCAAACTGTTGAAATATTTACTGAATATATACTAAACTGATCTTCTGTATATAAAGAGAATTGAAAATGAATCGTGATGTGAATGGAAGGGGAGAGGGTGTGGGAAGGGGAGGGTTGCAGATGGGAGGGTAGTTATGGTGGGGGGAAGCCATTGTAATCCATAAGCTGTACTTTGAAAATTTATATTCATTAAATAAAAGCTTTAAAAAAAGAAAATGGGCTATAGATCTTCTCAGAATATGTTCTCCTATAAGGCATGCTGACTTCTGAGAGGCTAAGCCAACTAAGTGTTCTTTAGATTCTCACAGGGGCTTGGATTTTTCCGACAGATTCTGAACAGAACATGCTAGGAGATAGAATTTTCCCTAGATCCCAGATCCTATAACAATTATCTCTGGCAGTTCCAACTGCATTAAGCAAAACTGACCTTCTGACCTGAAAACTGGCTCAGCCAGCAAATCAAGCTTGGAAACTTCCCTAGCTGCAAGCTTAACAATCCTTGACCATTCCTACTTTCTCTACATTTTTAAAAAGACTTTATTTATTTATTTATAAGTAGAGTTACAGGGAGGCAGAGAGAGAGAGGTGCTCCATTTGCTGGTTCACTCCCCAAATGGCTGCAACAGCTGGAGTTGGGCAGATCCGAATTTAGGAGCCAGGAGCTTCTTCCACGGTTCAGGGGCCCAATGACTTGGGCCATCTTCTACTAATTTGCCAGGTCATAGCAGAGAGCTAGATGGGAAATAGAGCAGCCAGGACTCAAAACGACATCCATATTGGGTGCTGGCACTGCAGGTGATGGCTTTCCCCTCTATGTCACAGTGCCAGTCCCCCTCCATTCATATTTGTTTATGTTCAATGCTTCAAAAGTAATTATTGGGTTTCTCATATGAGGAGGTACAGGGATATACAAGACACATTCCTTGCCTTTAAACAGTTCATTGTCCAGTAGGAGATAAAGAGAAATTGCACAGGATTTGAAAGATGTAAGATTTGAGGACTGGATGTAGTTCTTCAGGTAAAGCAAGTAAGACACTGAGATAACACAACCTGAAGATCAAGGTAAGGCTGAATGCTCTTCCAGGTCAAAGAAAGAAGCCATATATAAAAGACCCGGCAAAAATTCAGTGATGAATACAGGAGGCTGTGCTTTAGGATCTCTGAGAGTTGATATATCACCAAGAGTCTCTACATTTTGCTTAGCCCCACTTTTTTTCTCCCCAAGAACAAGTTTATAGGTACTCTGTTTAAAAGAAAATAAACATAAGAGAAGGGAAAGAAGGAAGGAAGCAAAATAGAAGAAAAATAATCTTCTAGTGCATACTTGTTGAGTTTCTGCCAATGAAACAGAAAATGTGACTATAAATTAGAGAATATCTTGATAACAATGCTATCTGCTTTGGGCCTGGTAGGAAATCTATTAATAATAGGGCAATCAAGATAATCCCAGTGGTTTCCTTTACAGTCTAATGCGACCATTCAGCTGCTGAGCAAGCAAGATGACTCAAGGGGTGACAGCCACTAAGATATGGAATGCAAATCCACCCAGTCTGTTCACCTGGAGTTGCAGAATGCTCAGGCAGTGGCAATGTAATTTTGCCGTAAAATCACTTCCAGCCTTTCTAACCACAGCAACCTTAACAAGGGTTTACATTTGGCTTTAAATAGCAAATATATTATGATTAGGACACATACTACATCTTCATTCAAGTTTTCCTCAGGGCCCCTAAATGGCAAATAAGTGATTGTTATTTAAAGTCAATTCACAGAAGAACCCAAACCACTTGAATCAGTGATTGACACAGAAAATTGATGAGAGAGAGAGAGAGAGAGAGAGAGAGAGAGAGAGAGAGAGAGAGAATGCTTTTGAATGCTTCCTATGATTCAACTGCTACCTGGTGCTTACACTTTACACTCACAAAATCATGTTGAAGGAAGAATGGCAGAAGGAATACAAAAGATAATCAAAGCAAACCTTGTTGGCAAATGTGAAACTATTAGCCATGCCAATATATTTGTTCTGTAACTAAGCTTGTATAAAGCAAGAGGAACAAAACTTTGAAGCCTTAAATGGATATAAGGTAAGAGAAATATTAAAGTAGATAAATATAATTTAATAAGTTAAGAACACTTAGTTATTAATTGGGCTTTTAGTAGTATGCATGAGAAACTACGCTAAGCACTTGTACATGTGTTGTCTCATGCAATATTCATGACAATATTATATAGTTTCTATTATTATATACATTAGCCCACGTTTACAAATGAGGAAGCATAGCCTTGCAGAGAGGTTAAAGACTTGCTCGAGTTCACCTATCAGTTAAGAGGCTGAGTGGAATTTGAATGTGGACCCTGTCAGACATTATAGTCCCAACTGTCATCTCTGCTACTATACTGTTCTACTGTGAGCTTTTTTAAACTTTATATATCATGGATCCATAGAGATGGACTGTTGACCATCTTCAGTGATACATATGCTTACCATTTCAGATAGGATGATAAACATTTCATAAGAATGCATCTCAGCCGGCACCACAGCTCAATAGGCTAATCCTTCGCCTAGTGGGGCCGGCACACCGGGTTCTAGTCCCGGTCGGGGCGCCGGATTCTGTCCCGGTTGCCCCTCTTCCAGGCCAGCTCTCTGCTGTGGCCCAGGAGTGCAGTGGAGGATGGCCCAAGTGCTTGGGCCCTGCACCCCATGGGAGACCAGGAGAAGCACCTGGCTCTTGCCTTTGGTTCAGCGCGGTGGCCATTGGAGGGTGAACCAACGGCAAAGGAAGACCTTTCTCTCTGTCTCTCTCTCTCTCACTCTTTCACTGTTCACTCTGCCTGTCAAAAAAAAAAAAAAAGAATCCATCTCAACTCCAAATTAAAATTTCCTGTTCTTTCCAAAGACTGAAGAAGAAAGGGAAGGAGTTGAGGGAAGCATGCCATGCTTTATTCTGCAGGAGGTTTCAGTCAGCTGGAAATTTTTCTTATATGAGAGCAAATTTTTTTCATGTTCTAATTATAAAATGTTCACTCTCATCTCAATCAAAAACTACTAATCACCCACATCTAAAGTAAACAGTAGAGAAGACCCTGTCTATCAGTACATGGTTTTAAAAAAAGCTATAAAATTGGTTTGTGGTACTTCTTGTAAGGGAGAAGCATGTGGAGGAGTGTTGTTTGTTTTAAGATGAGATATATTGCAGTATGCTTATAAGCTGGTGGGAATGATCCAGTGGAGAGGAAATAATTGATTATGCAAATGAAAAGGCTGGCTTTTTTGTTTGGGTAAGGTCTTTGCCCAAGGAAGAAGGAACAAACATAGGCTGCTTAAATTATGAGAGAATTTTACATGAAAATCAGGATGCAAAATGCACATGTAAGATTGCACATTTGTGTAAAGTATTAGGGAAAATATACTTAAAATGCAGTAAAATTTGTTAAGGTAGTAATAGTGTTTATTTCTGAGTATTAGAATTAGGGTGATTTCACCCCTTTTTTCTTCCTTTCTTTTCTTTTCTTTCCTTCTTTCCACGTTTCTTTTTCTTTCTTTCTTTCCAGTGAACAACCATTCCTCTTATAATCAGGGAAAAAATACAAATGTTCACCAAACCTGCCAGTCCTAAGGATTCACTAATGGTTTTTATATCCTTCCTAAAATGACTTTAAATTTTTATTTATTTACTTTTATTTATTTGAGAGGCAAAGTGACAAACAGTAAGAGAGATAACAAGAAAGATCTTCCATCTGCATGTTAACTCCTCAAACCCCTGCAACAGCTGGGGCTGGGCCAGTCTAAAGCCAGGAGCCCAGAACTCAAACCACATCTCTCAAATGGGTGGCAAGGAACCAAGTACTTAAGCCATCACTTGCTGCCTTCTAAGATGTGCATTAGCAGGAAACTGTATTGAAAGTGGAAGAGCTGAGACTAGAACCAGGCATTCCAATATGAGATGTAAGTGTCCCAAGTAGCAGCTTAACTGTGTCCTAAAGCCTGGGATATGGGATGCCAGCATTGCAAGTGTCAGGCTTAACCCACTGAGTCACAACCCCAGCCCCTGCTCAGTATTTCCTGCTGCTCTTCTGTATTTTTCCTTTTCAGGGCTGGGGCTCCACTCCCTTGTCCAGTAGCTACTCTGGGGGCCACAATTCAGTCTCTGTTGCCCTCACTTCCCACTACCATTCATTCTCATGGTTTTCATTCATGTTCACTCCTCCTTGAATGCCTCTTAAATGCTTCTTCTTATGTTCAACATTAGGTTTGGTGTCAGCCTTTGTATTTTTTTTATTTAGTAAATATAAATTTCCAAATTACAGTTTATGGATTACAATGGCTTCCCCCGCCCCATAATTTCCCTCCCACTCGCACCCCGCCCATCTCCCGCTCCCTCTCCCATTCCATTCACATCAAGATTCATTTTCAATTCTCTTTATATACAGAAGATCAATTTAGTATATATTAAGTAAAGAGTTCATCAGTTTGCACCCACACAGAAACACAAAGTGTAAAATACTGTTTCAGTACTAGTTATAGCATTACCTCACATTGTCTGTATTTTGATACCAGCTTTTCTTAGTGGTCTGTTGGCCTCTGGTATCCCCTCTACTTCCTAACAGCTGTCCCTAAAATGTAAGTCTCGTGACATTGATTAAAACCTCCAAAGACTTTAGGTAAAAACCGTGTCTTTCTGGAGGAGATAAAAGTCCCTGGTGATCTGATCCCTAAGTACCAACCACTCCAGCTTCATTTCTTGCAAGCACAACCCAGCCCTCCAAGTTCCTACTAAACTTCTCCTGGTTCTGTCCATTTTGACCATGCACCTACTGCTTGCCCTCCCTGAGGTGCCCACTCTTCCTCTGGCCCAGTAACACTACCACCTGCCCTTCAAACTCTGCTCAGGAAGCACATCCCCTGGCCTTCCTCTCCTGAAATAAAGCCAGGGCTTTAGAAGCTCCAGAAATATCTGGGGCAGGGCACTGTGGGAGAACTTCCAGTAGAGGAATCGTACTCTTTGGTACTGCAGTCACACAATCCTACTGATATTTATTTCTCTGGTGTCTCAGAGTTCATGCTTCTTAAGGTCAACAAGATTTTGCAGAAGGGCCTTAGAGTGCTTTGATGGTTCAAGTCCCCACTGCTCCATTTCCAATCCAGCTCCTGGCTAATGTACCTGGGAAGGCAGCTGATGATGGTCTAAGGGCTTGAACCCCTGCCTCCCAGATGGAGTTCATGGCTCCTGGCTTTGACCTGGCCCAGACCTGGCTGTTGAAGCCATGTAAGAAGTGACCCACCAGGAGAACATCCATACCATGTCTTAAGAAAGGAAGAGACCAGCATTTTCTAAAGTAAGTTCTGCAGAATATTAACTATAAAGGGTCTCTACATTAAAAAAAAAATGGTTCTAAGTGAAAAGCACTGTGCAGTTGGCCACTGCTGGGAAGGGAAGAGATCCGTCTGTGTACTTCACTAAGTTCTTTGAATAACTCCATAGACAGGAAAGCTATTGAACTTTCTTTAATATATGTTGCCCAAGTGCTGTGAACCACAAAATTCGTACTGGGGAGATTATCTATCAGCCAAAATTAGTATTCTAAAAAACCCACAAGAGAACATTTTGGAGTTACTGGCCTCTCTCTTTAAGTCAGGAAACAATGTATTTCAGGCATCAGATCTATCAGACTTGAGTTGGCAATGTGACAGTTTAAATATTGTTCAATACTATTTTAAGCAAATCTGTTATGAAAGTCATACAGTTCTAGGGAGCAAGGGTGTGGTTTCAAGGAGTTATTTTGTGTCTTTTTAAAATTAGAACCACATTTTCGTCATTTGAAAATCTCTAATTTTCTTATCTCACCTCACTTGCCTGTGACCTCTAAATTTTGAAAAAGTCCCAGATTTCTTGCTATCTTCCAGAGGAATCTGTCTATTTTCCTCCCCAATTCTTTGATGTAAAATCTTGGAAAACAACTACCCTATTCTTTAGGGTTTCCATAGCACCCACTTTAAAACAAACTTTTTATTTACCTTTTTTTTTAAAAAAAATTTATCTTAACTGGGCCAATCTAAAGTCAGGGACCAGGAACTCAATGCAAACCTCCCTTATGGATGGTTGAGACCCATTCATCATTTGTTGAATCCTAGAGTGTGGATTAGCAGGAAGCTGAAATTGCAAGGAGAGCTGAGACTCAAATCCAAGCACTCTGATATGAGATGTTGGCATCCCAATAGGGGTCTTAACCACTGGGCCAAATGCTTGCCCTGGAAATTATGTTTAATGGAGGTTAAGACAGTGCAAAATCTTTCATTTAGATGCGCATACAGTGAGCACCAATTTGGTACTGAACTGAGAGCAGGACTCTGGCTGCAGCAAGCCCAGTCACTGGGCCCCAGAGCCACAGAGAGGAGCAAGGCTAGATTCATCAGACCCTGCTGCAGGTCTCCTATGTCTCATACATGCAGAGGGGATTGTTTTCATTGCCTACACGAGTGTGCTGGGGGCTGGGGAGGCGACGTGATTTGGTGTGCTTGGTCAATAAATGACCTCTGGGGTAATTTCACTTCCATTTCCTCTTGGAATAACTATCTTATACCCCATTTTTTCTGTTCATCTGCCTGTCACGCTGAACAGGACCTGTATTGCTTTGTCATCACCTTCATCACCCAAAGAAAATTCTTGCTAAATCACACTGCAAGTACCCCAATGGTTCCATGAAAGCTATCTACATCTAAGATTCCTAGGCATCTTGACACACTTATTTATGTATTATATTGGGAGGGCACAGCATCAAAAGCATAATCAGCTCCTTAGTAAATGCCAACCTTTATAAATACTTGAAAAAATGTTGTCAAGGGAAGAGCAGTTTACAGTTCTAGTAAAAAACAAAGTGAAATTTATGTGATAGAAATGATTCTGGTAAAAATAACAGTTTGTCAATAAGACATTAATTTCCAAATTCACCTGTTTGTGCTTTTAACTCAGGTATGAGAATATTTGGGAATCTAGGGGCCAGAGAGAGAAGATTTTTGCTAATAAAATTAGATATTTTCTATTACATAAAATTTATCACCAGTATTATAATATACATTGGGAAAAGTGGTTTTCTTTTTTTACTAATAACACAAATTCTCATATGTATTCAGTATTTTACAGCAGCAAAAATCACAGTTCTCATTGAAAATTACCCCACTAAGCTATTCTATTTCACATTGGAGACTTGAGAATTAGCTTTTAGCTTTAAGAAAATGATTTCAGATCTCTCCCTCCCTCTCTCTCTCTCTCTCTCTCTCACACACACACACACACACACACGTATGCGTGCATATATACACATTCATGAGTATTTCAAGGATTTGTGGAAGGGGTTGGCATTTGGCCCATCAGTGAAAACACTAACTATGAGCCTTTGATTTCAATGTCGAAGTGCCTGGGTTTGACTTCAGCTCTGACTCCTGATTCCAACTTCCTGCTAATAAAGAACTTAGGAAGCAAGAGCAATAGCTCAAGTGACTGGGTCCCTGCCACCCATTTGGGAGGTCTAGATGAATTTTCTCAGTCTCAGCTTCACCCCTAGCCAGTGCCAGCCAGCACAGGCCATTTGTGAACAGGGTTGGCATATCCAACATGAAAGAGTATGTCTTTGCCAAGTTTTATCTTCTTTACAATAAAGACACTGTCAGGGTAAAACTCCAGGTGTTTTTCTTTCACAATTTCTTGGGAGCAGATTATTGGTGTGCATTTTTGCCTGTGTCTGAGGCATGGTGATGGAATCGGAACGCTGATGACAGAAACAGTTGTCCCTCCATAGCTGTGGGTTCTGCATCCACAGATTGCACCAACATCAGAAGGAACATACTCAGAAAAAAACATTGCACCTGCACTAAACAAGTACAGACTTACTTTCTTCTCATTACTCCTTAAACAATGCAGTAGCGAAATTAACATTTATATTATAGTATTTATAGTACATACTGTAAGTGATCTAGATACGATATTTAAAGTATATGAGAGGCTGTACATGGCTTAAATGAAAATGGAGTGCTATTTTATTGAGGGACATCTTGTTACACCAGAGGGGTTCCTGGAGCCAATCTCCCATGGGTAGCCAGAACTGGCTGTACTTGCAAGGTCCTCCGGAGAAGGAGGCCTGCAAAGAAAAGTAGGAAGGCAACAACTGCAAACACTTCCTGATTCACATTTGCAATTAACTCTGTCCCTCCAACAGTGTCACCGAACAGGATGTATTTTTTGAAAACTTTGAGAATGGGGTTGCAGGCACAGAAATTTTGCTACTTCTTCCAGACAGCTTTGGGAAAATTGATAATCCTGTCTGAGGCTGGTTTCCATGTTACAAGAGTACTGACAGTAGAGTAACTCTTTTCTGAAGTGTGTGATTAATATTCTGGGTCACATGAAGGGCCCACTTATCTAATTTGTTAATTCTATGTGTAGACTTCAGTGGTCATAAGCAAGTTCTGGGCACTCACTGCCATGAGCACATGTATAGTGCCTTTCCCCAAACAGAGCCCTTGAGTCCTGGAAGAGTCCCTCTCCCCCATTTCCCAGTCTTATTGCACTTGTAATAAGTACAAAAATCATTATTCCAACACTCTTGTATTTGTTATCCTCCACACAACTGCTCTCTAGTGCTGCCTCCTCCCAGCCACCTATTTTCCAAAGGGGAATTCTCTTGCTCATTGGGTTAGCTCCAGGTTTTTCTTTGCAGCTCAGCCTTGGGTTAAGGAATGAAAGGCAAAGGGTAGACACACAGAAAGGAGGTGGCAGGTGGGTGAGGGGAGAGAGGTGGGGACTGTGGAGCAGAGTAGAAAGGGATGTAAGAGGACAGCAGGCAAAGAGAGGGATTTCAGCCTGTGTTGCTGTGGAATGTGAATCTCTCTCAAGTGGGAGTAGAGAAACAAAGAACACAGAACAGTGATACTGAGAGGCTGGGAAGAGTCCTGGAGGAGCGACAGAGAGAGGTTGGATAACGGTACCTAAACAGTCCAGTAGAAGTAAGAAGTCCTGGTGTTCCACAGCACAATGGCTTACTACAGTTCACAATACTTTACTATATATTTTATGAAGAACTAGAAGAGAGGAGCTTGAAGATTCCAAGCATAAAGAAATAACAAGGAGACAGAAATGCCAATCACCTTGATTTGATCAGAACATGCTTTATAACTGGCCTGACAGCTCCCCACTAATGTGCCAGGGAAAGTAGTGGGAGATGGCCAGGTATAGCAGGTAAAGCTATCGGCGGCTGTGATGCCAGCATCCCATGTGGGCACCAGTTTGATTCCCGGCTGCTCCACTTCCAATCCAGCTTCCTGTTAATAATGCACCTGAGGAAGCAGCAAACAATGGCTCAAGTGCTTGGGTTCCTGCACTCACATGGGAGATCTGGAAGAAGCTCCTGGCTCCTGGTTTTGGTCTGGCCCAGCTCTGGCCATTGTGGCCATTTGGAGAGTGAATCAACAAATGAAAGATCTCTCTTTCTCTCTCTCTGTGTAACTCTGCCTTTCAAATAAATGTTTAAAAAATAAAAAACAAACAGGTGGTTCAGTCTACAGCTGTCTATCTGAAGTAAACCAACTCTGTCATTATGCGATCATGGCATGAGACATGCTACATGTAAAGTGGCCAGGGTGGAGCAGAGACACAGAAACTTCTGGCATGAGCTCTCTATTCCATTTGGTTAATTTTATTTTCATTATCTAGTTTTTATTTTAGATGAACATTATTAAAAAAATTCACCCAGAATAAAATCCATTAAAAAAAACACCACAGCATCAATATCAGTACACAGTTAGTGAATTGGCTTAAAAAAGATTAACCACATGACAGGTCTACTTTTTCTGCAGGAACTTTGGACATTAAGCCATTGGAACAAAAGTAAAATGTGTTTTAACATACACAACAGAAACATTTTATGGGGAAACCAGATATTTTCCATTCAGGACATGATTTTATGAAAATAGTTTAGGGTGTTTTGCATTAAAGGGAACTCTCTATTCTTAAGGATACTTCATTCTTTTTTGGGGAGGAGAAGACAAAAACAAGATACAATTAACAAAAAACTTAAGTCCATACACAGTGAAGCACAAAATTCTGGCTAGAAGTTGCAATGAATTGCCCATCAGGTAAGCCTTTCCTATACTGAATAATCCATGCAACAGAAATAAATGCTTGAAGTAACACACAAAGGTGACACTATGAATCCCCCTGTAGAAGGCAAATGTGTGTGTCAGAGTGAGGATTTGTATAATGAACCCTGATTTGTTTCTTTTGAAATGAAATAGAACAAAGCAGAGTGTGAGAAGGAAGTGGGCCAAACTTCTGGGCTTACACACCCCATAGTCTCTTGATTGAAGCCAGGTTCTAACACTGACCAAACTTGTCAACCACAAGCTTAACACACATCCCCAGAAAAATGTACTCACCACTTTAATGGGGTCAGAGAGAGCACACAATATTCTAGTAACTTAATCTCCGACTTCATGCAAAACGATGTTTATCTGATCTTATAGGAATCAAGCACAGAAATTGGATGTAGCCCATATATTTTGAGCTTACCTTGAAAATAACCTCATTTGACATGTGGAATTGTATACTCCTTTCCATTCTTGAGCTAACAAATAAGTGAATTGCATGGAAGCAATAAACCACCAAACCAAAAGAGCCCACTGCCTCTTCTAATCACAAAAACTTTAAACCCAGATTTTCAGATGACTTCTTGATTGAAATGCAGCTTCATGGGGCTGAAAGAGCGAGGCCCTGGGGAGTGACTGCTAATGGGCACACTTTCTTGTCAGGGTGATGAAATGTTCTGAAGCCAGACAGTGGACAAGTTGCTCGATTCTGTGAAACTACTAAGAGGCAGTGAGTTGTGTCCTTAAAGGAGTGGCTTTTGTGCCACATGGATGATACCTTAATAAATCTGTTATTTTTAAAAATCACAGTTGAGATACGTTATAACTAGCAATTCCAAAGGTCATTGGGCATAGTAAAATAAACCAGCTTTAGTCTTTCATTATAACCTAATGAAAACAATGACATAAAAATAGAGAAAAAATCATCTCTTTGAAATTCAAGACCACTTTAAACAGGAGGTCAATATGCAAATGAGCATGCACTTATTAACATGAAACTGAAACTATTTTGATTGTGGATCAGAGAATTGGTAGCAGGCTATCGGTTCACTAGATCCTTCATTCAACTAATATTCATTGAGATACCTGAATAGGAGTATTTTTCTAGAACCCTGAAAAGCTACGTCATCACTAGTTGAATCACTGAGTCCTGGAAAGGTTTGAAATTCTCTAGGACCAGTTGAATATTTTATGTACTGTGCTTCACAGGTTTGTTTCCCATTTCAGTAAGGTTCTGGGGGCTCTCGCAGAAGAGGGAGTCACGCAACTATAAGAGAAATTGTAGGTTCATCTTGACAAGAAATCTGGATACTGCTAGAAACAGAAAAGTGCGAACACTTTGCTAGATATAGTGATGTTCTTCTAACATTTATGGCTCAGAACTGGAATCAGTTCTTGACCCATATGGCATCTGCTGTAAGTTTCCATGCTCTGTAGCTGATATTGCAGTTTATTCTTACAAGCCTGCACTGTCTAGGACAGGAGCCACTAGAAACTTATGATAAGTGAGCAGCTGAATGTGTCTTGTCCAAATTGACATGTCTTGTGAGTGTAAAATACCCATCAAATTTTGTATTAGCATTTTAAAATATGTGTTACATATCGAATTGCCAATATCTTAGAAGTACTAGATTAAATAAAATATATCCTCCCAACTCCCCAAAACAGTAACAAATCCATTCCCTTAAGAGAGACAACAAAAGGCAGTTGATGTAGTTAAAGAGAAGTTGGCCTTGTAAAGATGAAGAATAAAAGCCAAAAAGGCAAAGAAGGAAGTACAACAAACTTCTGTTTATCTTTTGTAAATATTGCTAAAACTGTATAGAAATGATGGAATCAGAGTTGTGATGCTTATCTAACAGCTAATTTAACACTTCAGTCATTTGGAAAATTTAACATCATTTTATAACCAAGACTTCTTTCTTGAAAGGGAATCCCAGCTGACAGCAGGCTGACAGTATAGCTAGGAATCCAGAGCTGGTTCTCATCAGGCCAATGTAATTGCTCCTGTTACGTACAGGTGCAACTGGATGCTTTGGGGAGCTGAACCAGATAAGTAGGGGGGATTAAAAACTGCTGGAGCCCTTTGCCCAGATATAAATAGTCATTTCAAACATATCCATGTGGATAAAGAGCTCATAGGAAAGGGAAAGAGATAATTACATTTGCATTGCATAAAAGGTAGGGATATAATAATCAGGATTATATTATGATATCCCCTCTGTGTTTCCTTTATCTGAATAGTCCTAATTTTAAAAAAAATTTGGCACATCAAATTCTTAGCCACCATTTATCTATGACCCATTCTGTCTGGGGATATTGGAAAAACAGCAACAAGTGACTGTGTGGCCTCCCTTGAGAGAGATACCAAATTTTGGTGGGCGTGGTAAAGACACATGGAAACATGTAACTAAAGCCATCTTATATCTGTAATACTTACATAGTTGTGGATATAGAAAAATAAGAAGGTTTTTATGTTATTACAGCAAGTTTACATAGACCACTGAGTTAATAAAGCTTCTACTGCTGCATGACAATAAATAAATTATCTGCTAATTATAATTTATTTATGGGAGTTAATCCAAGCTAATTCCAAACTACTTTGCTGTCTATGTGTTCTTGTCTATGGTCTTTGCTTCTGGGGTTGTAGAATGAACAAATTAGACATTCATTTTTATGTTAGAGTCTATGCCACAGAGTAGCTATTTGTTAAGGAAAATTTTCTGCTTTGCTCTCAACCCTCAGTATGTGGAAGGTTTCCCCACAGTGTAGGAACTTCCGTAGGTGTCAGTGAAAGTCCTAGCATTCACTGAAAAGCACTAATAATGATGATAACGCAGACAGCTTGGGAGAACAGATCTATGATTACAGCTGATAACTTTTGGGTGAAAAGCAGAAGCTAATGAATAAATTTGCTGATGGTACCATTATTATAAAGAGCTCAGCAGATATATCTATGTATTGTACACTGTCATAGGTAGTTTTGCACAGTGTGTGTGCATGTGTACATGTGAGAGAGGCAAAGTAAAAATAGATAAGATGATGTCATTTAGTAATCTTATAAATGTTGAAAAATGTCTCCGCATCTTATTTTTCTCATATTTGGAAATCAATAATTTTAATTCTTTAATATTGGCCAAGTTACTTTTTTAAAAAAGATTTTATTTATTTTTTTTGAGAGGTACAGTTACAGAGGGAAGGAGAGACAGAGAGAGAAAAAGAGATCTTCCATCGTTTGGTTCACTACCTAGATGGCTGCAATGGTTGGGGCAGGGCCAAGCTGAAGCCAGGAGTCAGAAGCTTCTTCCAGATCTCCCACAAGAGTAGCAGGCACCCGAACACTTGGGGGCATCTTCTGCTTCTGTTCCAAGGCCATTAGTAGGGAGATATGGATTGGAAGTGGAGCAGCCAGGACAAGAACTATAGTCCACATGGGATGCTGGTATCACAGGTGGCAGCTTTACACACTATGCCATAACGCTGGTCCCTCAAGTTACATTTCCATCTTAGTTCAGTCCACTCTTACCTAAGAGGGATTAGGATGTTAGTGTGTGTGTGTGTGTGTGTGTGTGTGTGTGTGTGTGTGTTGGTGGCCAATAAATAGACAATAATACCCTAGGTACATGTATAAAATCTATATGGGAAATACACATATGCCCATTTTGTAGAACTAGAAGCACAGACACAAGTTTTCAATGTTTCTTTATAGGTTTATAATTGTACACCTTTATTTTTGACATGTCTTTGTCTGACTTAGGACACCATCCTCATTATGAATCTTTTCTTGATTGAAAAAAGTATTTTTAAACACAATTATATAACACTGTCCAGGTTCCACTTTGGAAGATATTTTAAAATTAGGTGAGAAAAAGAAAGTAGATGTTCCCTGTAGGCAGAAATCCCTATAGAATATTTCTGTGCTTGTCCTGCCCTAGAAAAGATGTAAAAGTCATAGTATGCTTTGAGTAAGCTAATGAGCATCATTAAAATGCTCTGTGAATTAGATAATTTTATATATGATCTGACTTCAAGAGTGTTTTATTTTTTAGTATTACTAAATTCTGAAGTTAAAGCAATGTGACTCTCAGATGAATGAATGAGCATCAGAATTTCATGAACTACTTAAGAAATAAGTGCCTGGCCTTGATTCCTCAGCCTGGGGTGGAGCAATGAGGAGGTGGCCTCCTCTGGTGGGAGTATGGAATGGCACAGTGCTATGCATGTTATGCTCATCTCTTTGATACGAACGTTTGTCCTTTTAGTTTCCCATTAATAACAATCAGTGGACACTGGAAGCCAGAGGCAGCCAATGCATTGTCTAGGAGGACTCACTCCTGTGCAAGGAGATTTTAAACAGCCTGGAAGACGGTCGACCTACAATGTGACTGACTGGGAGAACAGCATGTTGGATGATGTGGCCACTTCTGCCTCTTGTAATTTCAATGGCCAGGGCAGACTACTAATAATGGAATTCCTCTGCTTCTACTCTTTTACTTCATGTTTCAGAACACAGACAGCTGCCTGTGGGTTTTGTCTATGCTATTCAGTTATGAAGATTCCCTATGCGATAGTCCCATTGTTATACTTTCATCCCTTCCTTTGATTTCCCTCAAATTATACTCAAATTATAGAAGAAGTTCCTCACTGGAACTTTTGCAGTGTGTTTTCCGTTGGAATACTAAACACAGGATATAAATTAGGCCTTAAAAAGAAAGCAGTGAAAGCAATTAGCTAAAGTAACTGAGACAAATAGGAGGAAAACCTATCTATAGAGAATTTTTCTACTAAGGCAAATTACATTGATTCATTTCCTTTTCTTCATGGCACTGAATATAATCTTTAACTGCATATTCGTTCTACACTTTCCTCTCTACACTCCATATTCCATGATGAAAAGATCACACTTATTTTGCCTTCAGTAAACCCAGCACCCAGCTCAATGTCTGGCACAAAGAAGGGATTTGAGATTGGGCTAAATAGATGGTGAATAACTGGATTCATGCTACATTAACAGATGGGTCATCTCCAGTTTCACACATATGTGTACAGACAATCTCTAACTTCTGATGATTTGACTTATGATTTTTCAGCTTTATGATGATGCAAACGTGATACACTCAGTAGAAACTGTACTTGAATTTGATCTTTCCCCAGGTTAGTGCTATGAATCCACTCCTCTCTGGCAAAGCTGTACAGCAGCAGCAAAGGCAGCTCCCAGTCAGCCCCACAGTCACAAGGGAAGTAACCCATACTCTACAATGCACTGTGTTGCTGAGCTGTGGTGTTCAGCAGGTTAAGTAGATAACAATTGGTTTCTGCTTAAGGATATTTTCAATGTACAATGGGTTTCTCAGAACATACTACTGTAAGTCAAGGAACATTTATATTTCCATGGAGAACACTTCAGATTATTAGAAGACCCTCAAAGTTTTTCATTCCTTGCTTCTTATTAGAATATTAAACACAGTTCACTCTATTTCTGAGGGTTTTGAAAGCTTAGAGAAAAATGCTCTTCAAAAGAAAAAAAATTAAACTGACAGGAACAATCACATACTCAGAACTGAAGTAGAATCATCCAGTTCACACTATTTCCAAAGCAAGAAAATCCTCTCACTATAGGAACACAGTTTCTTGATGAGAGCCTGGCATTTTCATAGGTGAGATTGGGATTTCAACCAGTGTATTCACAGCAGGAAATAGTACAGGAAGATCTGTGTGTCAGGAAGGGGTCCACCTTAACTGGATCCTTCCATTTCACTGCAGGGTTAAGGCCTACCATGACCACATGGGAGTGAAGTAACATCTGCTGTCTCTTCACATTTCACTACAAGCATTGACTTCTAACGGGAAAAGCCAGTAAAATAATCCCCTATTGTTTTGTTTCCAGAGAAAGAGACAGAAATGACAGATGGGTTCTGGAGTTAGACCCAGAATGAGCTGAAACCCACCTGGCCCCCTGTTCTGGTGGACTCTGCATGTACCAGCATTGAGCCTGCCTGCAAGGTTAGGCCTTTTCACAGTGCTGTAGTTTTATAGTAAGCTTAATTTAGAAACACACTCCAAATTCTGCTCAGCAGTGGTTGGAATTCATCTCCTCAGAATCCGTCCGGGCTACTTATCCTGTGTATGAAGGATGGCACTATCTCCAGAAGGAACATTTGCCACAAACTCTGAGGACCAGAGTAGACCTTCAGCTCTGGTGTGCTACTGCCTTCTGTCTGTACGGATTAGAAGTACGTAGTGCTGTATTTATTTCCTCATCATGCTTGCCTTGTTGCATTGTAACAATCACCATTCGGTGGATGCTAAATGGAGTGATACCTGTGGTGATGTTGCTATGTATGGACAGCTGAGGCAGGTTCAGTGGGCTTTCTTCTAGCTATTTTTAATGTTTCAAAGAGTCTGCCTCAGAGTGGAGTTTGCATCTCAAAAAAATACCTGCCACCTCAAACAAATAAGCAAAAACAACCCTATGTTTGATGCTAGTTTTAAATTTCTGTTTCTCTCAACTTGCATACTGAGTTGCATAGGTTTCTACTAAATATAAGGAAAAATTCATGATGAGTAAACAATATTCTTAAAAATGGTTTTTCAAAGCATATTCTTCAAACCTTAATTAAGTATTTACCATTTTCTGCTTCGGCTGCATGCTTTTATAAGTATATCAATTAAATGTCATAATACCCCTATGAAAGGCATAGTAGTAGTTCCATTATGTTGTTGAAAAATGGAGGCTCAAAAAGGTAAAGTAACTTACCTCAAGATCTATAACCATACACTTTGGAATCAGAATCTCAATCTGGGTAGTCTGACTCCAGAGTTTCTGCTAATAGGAATGCCATGAAATATGAGGGGAATTCGAAATGTTTGTGTAAAATTGAATTAAAAGATAAATTTATTTTAGTGCAAAAAAGACAACTATGCATAGTTGTTTCATTATATGTGTTGTCCATGAACTTTTTAAAAGTGATATTTAAATGTTTTATTTTTACTTATTTGAAAGGCAGAGTGACAGCAGGAAAGGAAGAGATGGGTTAAGAGAAGTTCCCTCCCAAATACCTGCAACAGCTGGAGCTGGGCCATGCCAAAACCAGATCCCAAGGACTCCATCTGGGTCTCTGCCATGGGTGGCATGAACCTAAGTACATGAATCATCATCTGTTCCCTCCCAGGTGCATTAGCAGGAAGCTGGGCCAGAAGTGAAGGTGGGACTCCATATCAGGCACACCAACATGGGATAAAAGAGACCCAAGCAGTAGCTTAACCACTATACCAAAACATGTGTCCCAACCATGAACTCCTTGAAGACCTCTCTAAAAAAGGAATGTTATTGAATGATATTGGATGATAATAATCAACATGGAAGGTTTATATGAAAAACAAGAAGGTTACTTATCCTTTACCTTTTCAAACAAATGTTAACGTGCTTGTTTAGCATCACTAATAAGCAGGCAGCAATGTCAAGGGGTTATGAAACTATTCTTTGAAACTCCAGTTTAGAGTCAGTCATGGGCCCTTTGGACATTGCATAATAACAGGTGGTTTTCAGCTATGCAGTTAACGTCAATACACAGAGAAGGCAGAGCTGCTAGGGAGACCTGAAGGAAGATGAAGAGTATAAGGCATTCAGCTCCATGAGTCAGCTGCTCTCAGAGGCAGTATTCCCTGAGGAAAGTTCCCAAGAATCATATTAAACTGTATTCATGGAAGAGCGTAAAGGAGAAGCCTGATTTCCAATTCAGCCTCAGAGTTCCCTTGGCTGGTGAAACAAGTTCAGGTCCCCTGCTGTTTGGCTTCAACATGTCAGCAACTTTTTTCACTGCTTATTCAAATTCACTTTCAAATTTCTTAGACAAAATTCCCTACTTTCCTCATTATTTTCTCCCTCATTTTCAGCACAACACTTCTTAAAAAAAATAGTCTTTGTTTATGGCTCTGTTTGCACCTTAATTTGTTTCTTTTTAATTCACTGATCTGGGGGAGGTTGTTTGGTATAGCAAGTAAGGTGCCACTTGGAACTCCTGCATCCCATATTTGAGTGCCCAGGTTCCAGTTCCAGGCCCATTTCCAGTTCCAGCTGCCTACTAAAGTGCACCCTAGAGACCAGCAACTGATGGCTCAAATAATTGGATTCCTGCCACCCATATGGGAGACCAGGATTGAGTTCCAGGCTCCCAGCTTCAGCCTGATCCAGCCTTGGCTGTTGTAAGCCTTTGGCAAGTGAAACAAGAGTGGAGATCTCTGTCTTTCTGTCTCTCTGCCTTTCATATAAATTCTAAAAATTCAAAAGTTAAAAAATTAAAAAATAAATTCACAGATATATTCATTAATCCATCCATCGTATTTCCCTTTTCCTCCCATATGAATTGCATAGCCAGTGTGTGCCGGGCAGGGTACTGTCCTGGAGACAAAAATGTCTGTCCCAAACCAATTCCTAGTCTTTGAAGAGCAGTGAATACAGCTTACTAAGTTTCTTCTTGAGTTTTGTTTCATTTGATTCTAAAAACAACAATACATCAAGTTGGGGGGTGGGGTGGTGAAACCTAGTTGCAGACTAAAGTATACACGGCAGGCATATTTTGGTACAAATGAAATTCCTGTATATATATTCACTTATGTTTGTAGTAACAAGGGATGGGGGTAGAAGGCTATGAATTGACTGTGTGCATTGTCTGTCCAGGAGGTTGGCAGTGAAGGGGGAAGGAGAAAATCACCTTTGCCTTTACTCAGCTTGTTAGGTAACAGGTGTCAGCACCTGCTTCATTAGGTAAAATAAACACAAATTACTTTTGCAGTTCAAAAACTATCATAACAATTTTTTCATTTAAAAACAAACAGAAAAACATGCAATCCCATGAGGTTGAGACTGACTAACTCTTCTTCCTTTTTCAGGTTGAGGAAAACCATAAAGCTTGGGTAAAGCAAGCATCTGCTCAGGTAACAGAGGCAGGAACAGGAAAAGCCAAGCCCCATCAGAATTCTTCTGGTTGGGAGGACAATGAGATTTTGCCCAATGGAAGCTCTTTCCTTCCCACAGAACAAACACATCAAAAGGTGACGGGATTTAGTGCCCTGACAAACAAAAACCAAAACTCAAGAAAACCAGAACTCTTCAGAGCTGGGAGATAAGACACTTTGATTGAAGGAGAAACAGCAGACCAGTTTGTTTGGGGTATGATATAGGCCTCCAGGTTGACTACAATAAGGTCTTCATAACTTTTTCAAGCTTTCTCTTGAATCCAGACAGCACCTACTTGTGATCAACTGACTGTGAGGACAAGATACCCAGTCTGGCATCAGTAAGAAGGTCAAAGATGACTCTTATCTATTGATATGGACAATTGTGGGTTGTGAGTAATTGGTTGAAAATAAATACCTTAAGATATTTTTCTTTTTTAAAAAAATTAATCTATTTGAGAAGCAGAGAAAGGCATACAGACAGAACTCCTGTCTACTGATTCACTCCCTAAACACCTGCAATAGCCAGGGCTGGGCTCGGGATAAAACCAGCAGCCAGGAACTCAATCCAGCTCTCTCACATAGGTGAGAGAGAGCAAACTATTTGATTTGCCACCTGCTGCCTCCCAGATGCACACTAGCAGTAAACTGATATTGGGAGTGGAGCTGAGACTCCAACACAGGCAGTCTAATGTTGAATGTGAGCATCTTTACCAGTGTCTCAACTGGTAGGCCAAATGCTTACCCCACCTTAGAATATTTTTCTTCTTTCTTCTCTGAGTATAGTTTTTCATATGTGAGGCCAGGGAGAATTAATTGACATACTGAGATGTCATAACCTCTGCCATAGAAGGTTCTTGGGAAAGAAGAAAGAGATTATAATGGTGACATCCTTGGTGATCACCTGGAATTGAGCAGCTGTGCAACTAGAATTCTCACACTTTGCAATAGATCTTCCAAAGGACCAGAAAGACCAATAAGTATAGTCAAAATTAAACCAAGAACTTTACATGGTTGAATTTTTGTTTAATTTCACATTCTAAGAAATATATTTCTGGCAGAAAAATACAGTTTACATAATTCAGACTTATTTACCATTTCTCAAAACACATGTGCACAGGCACACACAAGAGGTTGGAATGGGGGATCAGGGGCACTTTCTTATTAAAAATTTTCAGCAGGGGCCGGCCCCATGGCTCACTTGGTTAATCCTCCGCCTGTGGCGCCGGCATCCCATATGGGCGCCGGTTTCTAGTCCCGGTTGCTCCTCTTCCAGTCCAGCTCTCTGCTGTGGCCCGGGAGGGCAGTGGAGGATGGCCCAAGTGCTTGGGCCCTGCACCTGCATGGGAGACCAGGAGGAAGCACCTGGCTCCTGGCTTTGGATCAGTGCAGTGCTGGCTGTGGTGGCCATCTGGGGAGTGAACCAATGGAAGGAAGACGTTTCTCTCTGTCTCTCTCTCTCACTGTCTATAACTCTACCTATCAATTAAAACAATTTTCAGCAGACAGATAATATTGCATATATTATGGTGTGCCATAGGATATCATGAAATGTGCATATCTAAATCTAAAATTAAGGAATGTGACTGAATCTAAGACAGCATTCCCATTACACAAAAGACAGTGTTCAGCCACATTTCTTAATTTTGTGTTGAGGTAGTAAATAATAGAAGAAAAATGAAATTGCTTCAGCTGGGGACCTCATCAAGGAACCTTTCTGTAACGGAGTTGTTCCTCTTACAATCCTGCATTCCTAGGCACAAGCTGTGTCCACTCATTTTTTGTCTGAGGCCCACTCTTTTGGCTGGGGTAATGATCAATATCCAGGTGTGTGGGACTCAACAGAATATTTCACATAAATATTTAAAATTTTGCAAGATAGCAAAAATGGAGAGGAATGAAGGCCCCAAACACGAATGACAGCTCATCTTGGGCTGAATCATGCAAAATTCAGTGTTTTCCCCATCTTTTGCTTCTAGTATTTATTCTATGCATTGGAATATCTATCCATCTATCTGTCTGTCTATCATATCTGTCATCTAGTTCAAGGACAGCATTTTTTAAAAGCTCAGTTTAGAAATCAAGAAGAAAAAGAAGGATAATTGACAAATATTACTATTGCAAATAAATGCGTAACAGTGATATCTGAGTGTAGATCCCAAACAGTAATTGCTAATCCCCAAAATGAAGCAAAGCAGGAAGACTGCTATTTCATATTTGCTTCCACTAAATTCCGTAACCTAGTATTCAAGTGCAGGTTTCCAAGTCTGTGGGTTGCTGGGGTTCCTCTTCACTCTAGTGCAGCAGCAAAGCATCCGACACACGTGCTTTGCCTGAGTGTTTCAGGGAATTTGTCAGTTTTGTTTTGTGCTGGTCAGGGTCTAGCCCATGGTCTCTCAACTTTGTTGTTAGTGTATATTCACCCACAAATTGAATGCATTGATGAAGTAAATGCAGATAGGAAATGACAATTTTTCTTACTATCCATTCATTACACCATTCTGAACTGCTTGTCAGCCCCTTCTGAATTACAACATGGGTGTGCCTGTCTCCTCGAGAAAGGAGGTAGGTGGCCACTCACTGGAAATAGTTCACATTTCTTGAGAGTAAACAGCATGGAGCATATAGTGGCTCCTGTAGAAGGAGTTGTGAGAGCACAGGCAGGCATTTCAAAAAGTTTGTGGAAAATAGAATGAAAAGCCAAGCTTATTGTGATGAAAATTGTTGAAATTCATGCATAGCTTTTTTTTTCTTTAAAGATCTTTTTAAAAATTTGTTTGAAAATCAGAGTTACACAGAGAATTAGAGGCAGAGAGAGAAAGGTCTTCCATCTGCTGGTTCACTCCCCAATTGGCCAAAATAGCCAGAGCTACTCCAATCTGAAGCCAGGAATCAGAAGCTTCCTCTGGGTATCTCACATGGGTGCAGAGACCCAAGGACTTGGGCCGTCTTTCACTGCTTTCCCAGGCCATAGAAGAGAGCTGGACCAGAAGTGGAGCAGCTGGGATTTGAACTGGTGCCCATATGGGATGCCAGCACTGTAGTCGGCAGCTTTACCCACTATTCCACAGTGTCGGCCCTCATGGCTTTTCATAATCTACATTTTTTGTGAACTTTCTTAAGCCCTTGAAGATGTGTGGATTTGAAATATTTGTGACCTAAAACAAACTCCATTCCATTTTTCCATGAACTTCTTGAAGTGTCTTTGTACAATTGCTGCCATGGAAAGTGCGTGAGAGCTGATGGTCCTCTGACATCCCTGAGATCCTGCTGTTTTACTGATATTCCTGCTGCTTTATAAGCAATTATCAGTTGCCAAGGCATTTTGGATGAGCAAAAGAGAAGCTATGGAATAGCTGATGATTTAAACATGTTCAAAAAAGTTCTTGACTTTGAGGTGGCTTAGCCATCAATATTTGAAAGGCAATGGAGAATCTCCTAGTGTCCATCTTTTATTTTTATAGAGTTTATCCTATTTGATTAGATAATGTTCCAGCTGAAAGTTATGGCTACAAAATAAAGAGTTCACGAGGCTGAGAGCAGTGCAGCCCACAATGCTGTGAGCTCCAGGGCAGGTGCCCCTGCTTCCGGCAGCATGGGGCCACAGGAGTCATTGCTCAGGCATGGGGCCACTCAGGAGGCCAACCCCGCCCCTTCGCTCCTAGCCCCAGGAAAGTGTTAACAGGAAAAAAAAATGAATAACACAAAAAGTGGATCTGTTGTGAAGTGACAAAGCCTGTGAGAGCAGAAAAATGCAGAGAGAAGTGGTTTAGAGGGGAAAGATCTCAGAATATAGATGAGGCAAGAGCCAGTGAGGATAATTAAGCCAAAAGCCTTGGGCCTTCACCCAGAGCAGCTCTTCAATCTCCTGTTTTCTTGGATTGGGAAACTTCCATTAACTATTCCCATTTCCCAACCCCCAGATGGTGCTTAACTTCTGCCTCCCTTGGTGGCTTACAGTGGGGTTCAGAGAATAAGTAAAATCTTATGAATCTATAAAATATAGTAATGAATTGCCTACCTTGTAGGAGGATTTTCCCTGGCTGGGAGACCTAGGGCAGACACAGGTGCTGTGAGGATGAGTGGCACATGTGTCATCCCATGCATCGTAGCAGGCCTGGGGGCAGCTACCTGCCTGACAGGAGCAGAGAGGGTATTTTCCTGCACAGGTGGGCTCATTTTAATCATGTTAACTCTTAGCACCCTGACGGTACTTCTCTTCCCTTCCTCTGTGGACTTTGCTTTCTTCCATAGCTTTTCTCTGTTGATTACGTGAAGAGCGAAGGCAAGAATGGTAGGAACTGGTTCCTTTCACCCACATATGTGCCTCAGTTTCCACCTACAGCCCTGGTCAAGGACAAGGGCAATGCTCAGCTCCTGGGAAACAGCTCAGAGATCTGGCAGATCACAATAACATTTTGGTTGAATAAAGATGCTTAATTCTGTCCTCACTTCAAGTTACTAAAAAAAAAAATCCCAGACTGAGGTTGGTATTGTGACATAGCAGATTAAGCTGCAGCTTGTAATGCTGGTAACCCATATGGTAGCTCTGATGAGTCCTGGGTGCTGCACTTCCAATCCATCTTCCTTCTAATGCACCTGGGAAAGCCCAAATGCTTGGGCCCCTGCACCCATATGGGAGTTCAGGATAGAGCTCCAGGCTCCTAGCTTCACTCTCGCTCAGTCCTGGCCATTGTTGCCATCTGGGGAGTGAACCAGTGGATGGGAAGATATTCTCTCTCTCTCTCTCTCTCTCTCTCTCTCTCTCTCTCTCTCTCTCTCTTTCACATTGCCTTTCAAAGAAAAAAATCTTCAAAAAAAAAAAAAAAATCCAGTCCCAGCATTAATAGGGGAAAAAGAAAGAGAAGTATGGGAAGAAGTTTCAAATGTGGCTGGAATTCCTTGTTTATTCAAAATCCCCTGCAGATCTGACTTCAGTCAAAGAGCCTTTCTTGGTTCTAATCACATACACTCCCAAATTATGCATTTCTTTCTGAGAGCTTCCTAGCTTCCTTGGCAACACTTATTATTACTACACTTCTTACTTTTCTTTGCAAGTATTAGTTTATCTCTTTCTGACAAGGCTGTGAGCTATTTTGGAGCAGGAACTCAAACTCATTTATTTTTCTTCTCTCTCATTCTAATTTTCTTTCATATTATTGTTACATCATGCTCAGTCACAGTGTTTGTTGATTGCCTAGGTCCATGGGCTAATTTATTAATTAATTGTCTGAAACTTGAAATGCAGAAGATGGCCCAAGTATTTGAGTCCCTGCAACCCATGTAGAAGATTCAGATGAAGCTTCTGGCTCCTGGTTTCCGTCTGGCTCAATCCTGGTCCTTGCAGCCATCTGGAGAGTGAATCAGCAGGTGCAAGATCACGGTCTCTCTCTCTCTCTCTCTGGTCCCTCCCTCTGTCTCTGTAGCTCTGACTTTCAGGTAAATAAATAAATCTTTTTTAAAAAGTTGTATTTAGAAATATTGAAAACTTGCACTTGAATTATTAGTTTACATATTTACAGCCTCTATCAAATCATGGCTTTCTGCAAAAACGGGACTTTGCCTTTATCATCTTTTTATCCCCAGGACCTACCACGGGGTGAGCCATGGCGCATGTTGAGTAAATGCTTGGCTGAGAGTATCAGGGAAAGATGAAGAGCCCTGGCATTCTGCTCCAAAGACTAGAGCCAATCCCAGGCTCCCATGTGCCACACAGCGGCCTGCTCTGCTATTGACAACCCCGTACTAGCTCCTGGGTGAGAGAAGTGAGGTGCTCCACCATGTGAGGCTCAGGACGAAGAGGCGAGGCTGCCCAGCAGAGGGAGTTTGCACAGGAGTCGCCACCGTTGTGAGCTAAGCAGTGCCCACACTGCAGCAGTCCTGTCTCTCACAAGAGATTCCTACAGAGAAAATGACGAGTGTATCTGAGGCCCTTACAAGCCACTGCAAAAGGGGCGGGCATTTGGCACAGGACAAGACGCCATTGGGGTTGCTGGCATCTTTTATCCGAGTGCCTGGGTCCCACTCCTGGCTCTGTTTCTATTCCAGCTTCCTACTAATATGCACCTGCAGAGAAAGCAGGTGATGGCTCAAGTACTCAGGTCCCTGCCTCTTTTTCAGAGACTTGGATTGAGTTTCTGGCTTCCTGGCTTCCACCTGATCCAGATTCTACTATTGCCTCATTTGGAGAGTGAGGGAAGAGCTCTCTCTCTCTCTCTCTCTGCTTTTCAAATAAGTATAAATAAATAAATAAATATTTTTAAACAATGACTACAATATTGCTAGGTCTGGACTTCTGCCTCTTGGGTTTTTTTGAAATACTCTTCCTGCATGTTCGATTTCTCTCTCTCCCTCCCTGTCTCTCTCCCACCCTCTTCTGTATCACTTCCCCCAATGCCTTTCTCTGTATGTCTCTTCCCTTAGTGCCTTCCCCCCCCCCCCCCACCATTGCTCAGAAAGGAGAGAGAAAAAGCAGAGGCTTCATGCCCTGGCTCATTGCTCTAAGCTGTCAGGGCCTTAGCTGTCACTCCGGCTCTGGGTGTGGGGTGCAGGGCGGGCCCAGGCTTCTGTGCAGCTAGCAGGCATTCAGTGCTTTGCTCAAAGCCAAGCAATAAGCTCTAGAGCCTGGTTCTTCTTTTCTTTTCTTTTTATTTCTCTTGCCCTTTCATGTCTCTCTCTCCTACACACATTCTTGGAAGCATGTTTCTATAAGGAATCTATTGAAATTAATGATTATTTCCCAGACATTTAGGATTCCGATTCAGTGGACTGGAATGCAGGTAGCATTTGCCCTATATCTGGGAGCTTTAAAAAGCACTGCATTTGACCATCTGACAAGTAGGGGGAAAACACAAGAAAGGAAGAGAAAAAGGCTCTCGGTGCCTGCAAATATGAGCGTTAAGGATGAAACCTGATGATTTGAAGAGTAGGGGTGGGTGTGTAGGGAACAAAAGAGAGAGAAGGCTGCTCTGATGGAGGTCAAATGGCTTCTGACCCCAGAAATCACACAATCAGCTTGGGATAATCAGCTCTATTTCCATTCACAGCGGCTAAGTTTCTGTTATGTAGAATTATTCAGAGGAACTGGATCTGCTGGATGTTATGGTTTTAAACCTCAATAATTAAAACAGTGTGGTATGTCTGCATGAACAGACCCAAGCACATGAAGCGTACACGGCATTTGATGAATATGGCAAGTGCAATCGGAAGAGGGAAATCTACACTTCCAGCAATGGTGCTGGAACAACAAGGCAGTCTTCTAGGGAAAAATAAATGCAGCCTCACACTGTATACCAGGATAAGCTGCAAATGAGTGAACAATTTAAAAGTAAAATAAAATGAAGCCATACAATTTTAAGAGAAAAATCCAGAAACCATACAAGATTGATAAGTACTACAGTAAAAAAAGAAAAGTAAGAAAGAAAAAAGGAAATCCACTTACCTAGCAAAAACCAAACAAAGTAAAAAAATTTAAAATCTTGCAAGTAATGTCAAAAAGCAAATGAAAGCAAACCATGAGAAATTTTGCAATTCATATCACAAAGCTGTTCTTTCTACTATAAATGAGTAAGGAGAACAACAACATAACAAAGACATAGGAAAGGAATATGAACAGAAAATTAACAAAAAGAAAATACAAATTTACTTACATGAAAGCCTGCCTGATCTCCATCATACTTACAGAAAGTTAAAAACAATTCACTGTGATGGTTTTCATTTACCATGTTGTCAAAAATCCTAAAGTGTGAGCAGGCATTCTGTTGGATAAGCAGGCATTCTCAGACAGTATTGGTGGCAGTGGGTGTGTAGCACACCACTACCACCCCCCACAGAGTTGCCCAAATTGCAAATGGAAATATTTAAATTTATACAAAAATGCCACTTCTGGGACCTTATTTGGTAGATATAATTGTCCATGTGCAAAGTGATGGTATATGCAAATTCACTTGTTTTTGCATGGGTTATAATAGCCAAAGATTGGAACAAGACCAAATATCTATTTGTAGAGGATTGTATTTCACAAATTGTGGTTCCTCCATACAATGAAATACTATGAACATGTCAAAGAAAATAAGGAAGAAAATTTCTGTGTGCTGATATGGATAGATTTCATTTCTATGAAGCGATATGTTAAATACTTTAAATAATAAAGCAAAGTGCACAGAAGTATATGTAACATGGAAGTTTTGTGTAAAGATGGAAAATATAAAAATATATACCTTTTCTGTAACAAAAGAAACTAATAAAAGTAAAGGATGGAAATGAAGTAGAAGGATTGCTCTGAACACTCTTTATATTATTTTCATTTGTCTCCTATGTGAATGGACTGCCAATTCAAAAATGTATATATATATATATATATATATATATATATATATGTGTGTGTGTGTGTCTGTCATATTGAAATAAGTCTAACTTTATTGGTATCACTAAATGCTCCCCTTTAAGGAAATCAAAACAAAATTCAAAACTGGTTTTTACAAATTACCACATTTTTCCTCTCTCTCTCTCTCTCTCTATTTCTTTTTCTTTTCCCATTAGGGCTTTTAAGCCTGACATATTTCTTCCTTTGACTCAGGGAAGAAGATAAATAGCCGTGTTTATGAGTGGCCTGAGGATTTGGGGTGTTCTGTCAACAACATGGAGACCACCATTTCCCCATTAACCATGGGCATCTGTCTCCAAGATGCTGAATCTCCTTAATGCACTGAGTGTTTTACTCTATAGATCACTGTTGTCAACCTGTTAACAACAGCCAAGTAGATCAACAGCTGTCACATTTCAGCCCAAGAGTGACTGTGGGGGAAAGGCAATGTGTCTCATCGAGATGAATAGCACCAGAGTTCCAGGTATTTTAATCCTGCCTCTGCTCTATAAATTGCTTTTATAGGCCAGAGCTTATTTTTCTGAGTTATAAATGGTGACTTATAAATGGTTTCATTTAGAAATGGCTTCTATGCAAAATACAAAAGTTCCTGTGTACAACCGTGTAGATAACAGAAATAAAAATCAAGTCTGTAACTTGGTGGAGGCACATAATACCCACTCCACTGGCCTGGTGAGTTGAATTCCAACATCAGGTGGAGCAAAAATGGGAAGTGAGGTGAGGTGAGGTGAGTTGAGAAACGTTGGGAAGGAGGAAACTTCCATGGATCTCTTTCCCACTGGATCGCTTTTAACTCTTTTTCCAAAGGCCTTTGGACTTGTCTAAATATTGCTGCACTGAGTCTTTGAATGTCTGTTTTCTCTGTGTCATTTAAGATTAAACTCAAAATTTACATTTTAGGATGTGTTCTTTAGCATTTATTATTTATGTGAAAGGCAGAGAGAGACAGAAACAGAGAGAGATCCTCCAAACGCTGGTTTGTTTCCAAAATGCCTGTAACAGCCGGGTCTGGTTCAGGTTTAAGCCTGGAACAAGGAGCTCCCTCCCCATTGCTCACATGAGTGGTAGGGGCCCACATGCATGAGCCATCATCTGCTGCTTCCCAAGGTGCACATTGGCAGCAAGCTGGAATGAGGAGTAAAGCGAGAACTTGAACCCAAGCACTCTGCTCCAAGCAACATCTTAAATACTGCACCAAATGCTCACATCTTTTTTTTTTTTTTTAAATCCTCTTGATAGCACTAATCCCTGTCAGAAATGGTCTTGTGTATTCATTTGTTCACTTGCTTACTATGTATTGTCTCTCTTCTCTCTACTTTCCAATAAATTGTAACTCCAAAAAGCACGGAGCTTATCCATATTGTCCCCTCACATATCCTCAGTGCCTAAATCAGTGCCTGACCTATTTTAAGAGATTGACACATATTTCTCATGTATAAATAAATGGAAGAGTAAAGCCCATGGTTGGTGGGCTTTTAAACACAAAAGACTTGCAAACAGAAAGCAGTTAACAAGTATTCATTCAGTGAATGGATCAATTCAAGTAAATTCTCCATTAGATACTGGCATTGCCTTTTGAGACACTTAGATTGACAAAGAAAAGGCTCTGGCATGACCGTGATTTGCTCAGTGATCACTCTTTGCTACCACACTTAAGACAATTATTGAGACCCCTGGAATTCTGAATAAAAATCAGCTTTTTATCATAATTTTAGTATTTGTTGAAGTGCCCCGATACACATGATTTAATTTAAAGTGCTTGTTTAGGGGCTGGTGCTGTGACGTAGTAGATTAAGCATCTGTCTATAGCACTGGCATCCCATATGGGCATCAGTTCAAGTCCTGGCTGCTCCACTTCTAATCCAGCTCAGTGTTGATGGCCTGGGAAAGCAGCAGACGATGGGCTAAGTGCTTGGGCCCCTGCACCCATGTGTTAGACCTGGAAGAAGCTCCTGGATCCTGGCTCCAACCTGGCCTGGCTTTGGCCTGGGCCAGCTCCGGCGGTTGTGGCCATTTGGAGAGTGAACCAGGAAATGGCTCTCTCTCTCTGTCTCTCCCTCTCTCTGTAACTATGCCTCTCAAGTAAATAAATGAATTATTAAAAATAAAGTAAAAATAAAATGCTTGTTTAACTATCAGAAGATAAGTTTATTGGAAATGTAATTTCTTTGAGGATCAGTGGAACTTGTTCTATGGAATCGATTTGTCCTCTAACAACTGACTTTAAAGTCACAAAGGTGGCAGTTGGCTTTGCAGTTAGGACATCTGCATCTTACATTGGAGTGTTTGGGTTTGGTACCTGGCTCTGGCTCCTGGCTCCAACTTTCCATTAATACAGACCCTGAGATGCTGCAGCAATGGCTCAGGCACTTGGGTTCCTACCACCTATATAGGAGCTGTGATTTGAGTTCCTGGCTGCTGGCCTCGTCATCAGCCCGGCTGCTTTCCAGACCCTGACGCTGCAGGCATCTGGGGAGTCTGCCTGTGGATGGGACCTCTGTCTGTCTGTCTGTGTCTCAACTTAAAAAGGAAAAAAAATCAATTGAGCAATTCTTTGTCATCAGCAATGAAATAATTTACTTTATTCCATTTCCAAATGTCACTTTTATAAACATGAAAATAGATGTCTTTAATTGTATAAATGACTAAAGTTTATTGATTTGGTGGTTTAGGAAATCCTAATCACAAGACTATATTTACAACATTAATAGTCCTGTAGGTGGAGTTACATTTAAAATATTAACATATGCACTTTTTAATGGGATTCACCCCACTTTTTAAAAAGAACATTTTCTTCCTTGAGCATGACCTTTTCTTACCAGGTGAGCCACAGTTTAGAAAAAGGAATGAACATTTGCTGCATGTATTTAGACACATTTTGGACGTGCTATTTGGTCCCTTCAAATGGTGGGGAGCAACCAATTGTTTTGTTTTTAATTTATTTATTTGAAAGGCAGAGTTACAGGGACACAGAGGTGGAGAGAGACAGAGAGATCTTCCATCCACTGGTTCACTCCCTAAGGGGCTGCAGATCGAAGCCAGGAGCCAGGTCTCCCATGTGGGTGCAGGAGCCCAGGGACTTGGGCCATCTTCTATTGTTTTCCCAGGCCACAGCAGAGAGCTGGATCTGAAGTGAAGCAACTGAGACTTGAACCAGTGCCCATATGGGATGCTGACACTGCAGGTGGAAGCTTTACCCACTATGGCACAGTGCTGGTCCCTAACCAACTGTTTTCTGCCAGGCACTCAGCCTTTGAGGAACCCCTCTTGTGGGATTTGTATTGTAATATGCTTCCTTAGCTAGCTAAATCCCTTGGTCCTGGGTCCACAATAAATATTATTCTACTACTTTTATTATTAATTATAATGAAGTTCAATATACTGCAAAATCCTTAACCCTACAGAATCTTGTCTAACAGAAAAGTTTTGATTAAGATAATTGTATCTAGAAAGCATTTTATGTAAAGCTTCCTGGAATCACGTGAATTAATCAGGAACTACTGTATGTGCTCTTCCACTTCTATGATTATAGATTAAATATTTTTGTCTTATAATTTTATTACAATGAACATATGCCTAATATCACATTTTTAGATCAAAAGGAGTTTAAAGACAACTGGTTGCTAGTCTTTGTTTAGTGAATTAGGAAAAAGAAAGATGTTCTCCGAGCATGGGATGGGGGTATTAATGGTTCATTCACTTATCCTTATTATTAGTTCTTTTCTTCTCTACATTCATGGGTCTATTTGACAGAAATTGGTTTGGAAGATGGTTTGAGTTTATGTGAGCCATTTATTGAATGGTAGCAACATCTGAGTTGGGAGAAGTAATGGAAATTGAAAAGAATTCACTTCCTCTACCTCAGACACAACAGAGACATTCATTATAATTTGAACTCTTTATATTTTAATCAGGAGTTTTAATTCTGTAGAGTATGTGCCTGATAAAATGGGCTCCCACATGTTGTAGACATAAGGGTAAATTATGTATGTGGATTATATCTGCATGGCCATTTGTTAATATTATCAAGAACCTTAAAATATTTATAGATGTGGTCAAAGAATTTCAAGATACACAAATGGATTTGTTTATAATAGCAATTCTTGATTTGTGGTCCACCAACTCTTTTTTTTTTTGACAGGCAGAGTGGACAGTGAGAGAGAGAGACAGAGAGAAAGGTTTTCCTTTGCCATTGGTTCACCCTCCAATGGCCGCTGCGGCCGGCGCGCTGCGGCCGGCGCACCGCGCTCATCTGATGGCAGGAGCCAGGTGCCAGGTGCTTTTCCTGGTCTCCCACGGGGTGCAGGGCCCAAGCACTTGGGCCATCCTCCACTGCACTCCGGAGCCACAGCAGAGAACTGGACTGGAAGAGGGGCAACTGGGACAGAATCCGGTGTGCCGGCGCCGCAAGGTGGAGGATTAGCCTGTTGAGCCACGGCGCCGGCTGGTCCACCAACTCTTAAAGGGCTTTAAGATACTTTTAGGGAAACTACATGTTAAAGACTAATTTCATAGTAATGTTAAGATATTGTTTGCCTTTTAAGATACTGTGTTGTCCCAAAGGGGCAGCATGAATCAAGGTAGTGGTAGCAATGATACTAGGACCCATGGTCTTCCACCCTGCCATGCCCCAGTTCCTTTTAAGAGTGTCCTTGATGAAACAGAAAAAAATCTAGTGACTTTATTAAATCTCAATGTTAAACTACATGTCTATACTGTGTGAGGACACAAGAGGTAGACTTGCAGCACCTCTCCAGCACACTGCAGTAAGATGTCTTGAGAAATGCCCCTGAGCAACTGAATGAGTTGGGAGCTGAACCAGCTGCTTCTCACGTGGAACACGATTTCAATGGGAAGGGATAACTAAAAGGCAAACTATAGATACTCAGACTTAAGTTTTGGTAGATACTGTCTCCAAATGAACAAATGACTCTGTCACTTCAAGGAAAACAGATAATAGTGTTTGTTCTCACATTAGCAAATGAATAAATGACACTGTAAATCAGAGGAGTCAATACCGAAAGCAAGACTAGTAACTAACACAGAAATATTTTAAAATGCATTAGTGCATATATTCACTACCTCCAGAGAGTCCTTGGTACCATTCAAAATACCAATCAGTGTGTGGTTGGAGACTCAGGCAGCAACTGTTTCACCTTATCCAGTGTTGATCAGAGGCCAGGTTTTGTCTTAGTAGCCAATCCTCACTCAGTGCTAATGGGGTTGGCAGAAACCATGGTTGTCTATCTCAATCTTTGCCTGGACTAGAGATTGAGTTTGTCATTGAATCTCCTCCTAGTAAAGTTGGAGATCACTTTAGGGGCTCTGAAGAAATGAATACCAAATGCCGAAGTCCTTGCCTAAGAGACAGAGAGCAGGTTAGTCCCTTTATCCTTATAAGGAATGCAGCTGGCTTAAGCAAATGCTTTTGCTACAGATCCATCAGTCTTCCCTCTTCCTGATCCTTACTTCAAGTTTTCAGTTTCCTGCATAGCAGTCTGAAGGATTTTGAACTCTCTGCCACTTAGTAGTTGCTGTTTCTTAATGCTATTTGCAGTAAACTTTCTAGCATGTAAGCTCTTATGAGGTGAGCTCATTGTAAAAGATCTTTCACCATTCAAGACAGACAAGCACTTGTCTTTTAAATAAAAACTCCCATAGGCATCAAAATGAAAATATAATAAAGTAGATATGTCAAATGTAATTTACTCTTTGAGCTAGCATTTATTCATCTTCCACTAATAAATCATTGTGGTGAATTAAAAAAAATCAAAATATAGAGACTTTGCTTTCAAAGAACTTGCAACCCAGGGGTCTGAGAGAAAAGCAAACAGACTCTTAGAATATTCTGGAATGGTGCTGAGATGACTGCAGAGGGTTTGGGAGGGAGCCCAAAGCTGACTTATAGAGCAAGGGTAGCTTCTAGACAGGAAACTGGCCTTCAAAATGCCCCAAAGTTTAGCCTCAAGTAACCTTTCCATATTTATTCCCCAGTATCCCCTAGAAATTCTCACCACAGACAGCACTCTAGGCTAACTCTCACAAACTCATCATGCTTGCTCCTGTTCTAGAGTTCTTGGAAGTCCCTATCTTCACAATTCTTTCCAAATGCCCATTACACTTTCTGAAGCCTTCTTGAGCACACAGTCAACCCTGACTCTTTCTAGAAGTAGAATTTCTCATTTCCCTCAGAAGTCCTGCATGAGTATTCTTCATAGGTGTTCCCATAGAATTTACATCCAGCTGTCACAGTGACATCTCTGCTTGGAAGATTTCATGCTTACACTGTACGAAAGTGAATATCTGATTTAGACCTCATCCTCAATCAATTTTACCTGGAGTCTTTTCCCTCCCCTCCATTTTCCCCCATTTTCTCAAGTAAGACTCCCTCTGAAAACCCTGAATTCATCTTTGGGCCATCTTCTTTTCAAATATCACACATTTTCAAATATCAATTTCTGGTAGCTCTAAATTTAAATATATCCAAAAATCTTAAACCTTTGTACCACTTCCACTGTTTCCACCTTGGTCTCAGGCACATCAAATTATTAGAAAACACTAGAATAATCTCAAATCTAGGTTATACCAATGGTTTTCTAACTGGTTGCTCTACATCTGCTTTTGTACCTCAAAACCATCCTTCACAAGCAGCCAGAGTAGAGATGTTTCTCAACTTGCAATGGATTGAATCCAAATAAATCCATCATAAGTTGAAAACACAGTAAGTCAAAAATGCATTGAATACAACTAACTTACCAAGCATACCAGCTCAGCCATACAGTTCACTGTAGAGAATCAATTGTCGCCCCTTTAGACTGTGGGGCTGAATGGGAGCTCACTGCCACTGCCCCCGCCACTGCCTAACATTGTGAGAGAGTATTGTACACCATTTCACTAGCCTAGAAAAAGACTCAAGTTCAAAGTTCAAAATATGGTTTCTACTTATCACTTTTGTACCATCATAAAGTTGAAAAATCATTAATTGGTCCACTGTAAGTCAAAGATTTTCTGTGATCTGTTTAAAGTATAAATTGGATTGTATCACTCGTGTGCTACGTACTCTCTATTGGCTCCCTAGTTTCAAAGTCTAGCATCCTCCAGAGACCGATGGGGCACTTCAACTTCTCTGACCCATTTCCTACAACTGCTCCTACTTATTTGACTTCCGAACCAGAATTTCTTCTTGATTCTGTGGATATATCAGTCATGCTTTCACCTTGGGGCATTTTCTGGACTATTCCATCTGACTGGAGCATTTGTTACTCAATTGATTCTTGGTCAACAATCTCACTTTCTTCATGTTCTCAGCTCCAATATAACTTCCCAGTAACACCAACCACAATGACCTTACTCTGAATTGCAACCCACTTCAACCCATGCTGCACAAGTCTCAATCACTCTACCCCATTCTTTTTTATAATACTTGTCTTACTATATTTCTGTGATACATTTTATGTCTCGTTCCATTCTGATGTATGCCTTTCTGCATTGAGATTTGGAGACATGTTTTCATTGCTGTATCCTGGGTCCTCTTGCTGAATGAATAATTATGTTACATGTTAACTTGCATCACTCCCTCAGCAGAGTACATTTTCATGGAGTACATAGATCCTAAATTGTCCAGTATTATATATTCACAATCTATCCTGGTACCTGGCATGATGTTTGCATAGAATCAATAATTGTTAACTAATGAGTCTTTCCCTCCACGAATGGCTCTTGTCTTCACTGCTTGTTTTAACATGCATTAATTAGTTCTTTCTAAATTTAAATTATTTCATTGAATAATGTGTGAGTATTAACTCGTTTGGTGAAATTGTTTTACTATGATCACAAGCTGCAGCTGCTAACTTCTTTTGTATGTGAACATGGTTGATAGCCTACAATGTGTCCTACAAAATTTTTTGAGTTGGATTGAATGTATAATAATTGCTGTTGGAGATTGCAAATGTAGAGGGTGTGAGAGCTAGGAGATAAGAATCCATAGGAAGGTATGCCACAGAGAAGCTATGTCATTTTCTAAAAATTATGACAAGTTCTGTGGAAACCCTAGCTCCCACCAATTATTTTTTTATTTGATGTGTCTTTATTTGCCAATCATCCTTTTTTTTTTTTTCAGAATTTATATTCTATAGGCCCCAGGGTAAAAACTCTACTTGCCTTAAGGATTGCTTGTTTTATAGCTGCTAAAGACTTTAGGATTATATATATACTCCATCCTAAAGAGACGTAAATGTCAATACACATGTAAACACCTATCTGTAAATTTACTGAGTGGATTCCAGTCCCTATTAATTAAAAGTGTCATGGATAGGGCCCCTTGTTGTAGGAAATTTATCCCATTTGGAAACTGAAGAGTATGTTGAATTCTAGTATTGAACTATGTGTACCATACTAAGAGAATATATAAGATAATTGAGCCAATCAGGTTCACTGACACATTCTCTAACTGGCTTGAAGTACAATTAGGAGGTAAGTAAGAACTCTGTAATTAACCCACACACAATTATTCTTAGGTGTTTAAATTTTAACTGAAAAGTGATCCCTGTTAAATATAAGAGTGGCAAAAAGAGAGGGAGGAGATGTACAATTTGGGACATGCTCAATCGGACTTGCCCCAAATGATGGAGTTAGAATCGTCCCATCAAGGTGGTATGTACCAAGGCCATCTCACTAGTCCAAGTGATCAATTTCAGTTCACAATTAATCACTCTGATATAAATTGGATTGTATCACTCGTGTGCTACATACTCTCTATTGGCATTTGGTCTAAGAGTCAAAGGGATCACACAAATAAGACTAGTGTCTACTAGTACTAACTGATGAAATCAAAAAGGGAGAGAATGACCCAACATGGGAAGTGAGATACACAGCAGACTCATAGAATGCCAGATGTCCTAAACAGTACTCTGGCCTCAGAATCAGCCCTTAAGGCATTTGGATCTGGCTCAAGAGCCCATGAGAGTATTTTAGGCATGGAAAGCCAAGACACTCTGAAAAAAAAAAGAAGACCTAAATGAAAGATCTCTGTGAGTGAGATCCCAATGGAAAGAACGGGGCCATCAAAGAAGGAGGTCCCTTTCTCCAAAGGGAGGAGAGAACTTCCACTTTGGCTATGACCCTGTCAGAATAAGATCGAAGTCGGCGAACCCTGAAGGCTTCCATAGCCTCAGCAACTCATGACTAGAGCCTAGGGAGATTATTGACGCCATAAACAAGAGTGTCAAATTGTTAAATCATCATCAGGAGTCACTGTGTACTTACGTCTCATGTGGGATCTGTCCTTAATGTGTTATCCAATGTGAAATAATGCTATAACTAGTACTGAAACAGTATTTTACACTTTGTGTTTCTGTGTGGGTACAAACTGATGAAATCTTTGCTTAGTATATACTGAATTGATCTTCTGTATATAAAGATAATTAAAAATGAAAAAAAAAACTTGGTGTTAAATTGGAAATTGCATGGATAATTAATCAATTTAAAAAAAAATCTTGTAGGATCTCTGTCCTTAATGTGCTGTACATTGTGAATTAATACTATAACTAGTACTCCAACAGTATTTTTCACTTTGTGTCCCTATGTGAGGGCGAACTGTTGAAATCTTCACGTAATATGTACTAAACTGATCTTCTGAATATAAAGAGAATTGAAAATGAATCTTGATGTGAATGCAAGGGGAGAGGGAGTGGGAAAGGGGAGGTTTGCAGGTGAGAGGGAAGTTATGGTGGGGGGAAGCCATTGTAATCCATAAGCTGTACTTTTGAAATTTATATTCTTTAAATAAAACCTTTATAAAAAAAAAAACAAAATGGGAGGTGAATAAGAAAGACAGAAAGCACCATGGAATCTTAGGAACTTCATGCAGTTTATTATGGGTGGAGTTTAACATTTTGGAGGTGAGACTGGAAAAGATGATGCAGAGGGAGAGTTAGGAGATAAAACTGAAAAGTTAAGCAGTAGGAAGATCCAATAGGGTCTTCTGTCAGAGACTACAGAATTTGGAAACTTAATTTAATAAGAAATAAAGATCTGTGGCAAAAAAAAAAAACCTAAATGAAAGATCTGTGTGAGTGAGATCCCAGCGGAAAGAATTGGCCATCAAAGAAGGAGGTACCTTTCTCTGAAGGGAGGAGAGAACTTCCACTTTGACTATGACCTTGTCTAAATAAGATCGGAGTTGGCGAACTCAAGATGCTTCCATAGCTTGGCAACTCATGACAAGAGCCTAGGGTGGTTATTGATGCCATAAACAAGAGTGTCAATTATTAAATCAACAACAGGAGTCACTGTACACTTATTCCCCATGTAGGATCTCTGTCCTTAATGTGTTGTACTTTGTGAATTAACGGTATAACTAGTCCTCAAACAGCACTTTACACTTTGTGTTTCTGTGTGGGTGCAAACTGTTGAAATCTTTACTTACTATATATTAAATTGATCTTCTGTATATAAAGGTAATTGAAAATGAATCTTGATGTGAATGGGATGGGAGAGGGAGTGGGATGGGATGGTTGCAGGTCGGAGGGAGGTTATGGGGGGGGAGCCACTGTAATTCAAAAGCTGTGCTTTGGAAATGTATATTTATTAAATAAAAGTTAAAAAATGATCTGGGGTACTAGCAACCAAACAGCCTTAGAATAGAAGGAAATTTCATTAACCTGATATATATGGCATCTACGAAAAACCCACAACTAATCACTCCACCATGAAAGACAGAATTTTTTTTTTTACCTAAGATCAGGAGCAAGACACAAATGTCTACTTTTAGTACCTCTAGCATTCAGAGGAAAGAAAAAATAAATAAATAAAAGGAATCTAGTTTGGAAAATGAGGAAAATATTATTTTCATTTTTAATTGACATGTTCTAGTATACATAAAATACTAAGGACTATGATTTCAAAAACTATTAGAATAAATGAGTTCAGCAAAGTTACACTATATGATATTAGTGTGCGAAATAATTTTATTTCAATAACCTAGCAATGAATAATCCAAAAGTGAATTTGATAAACTAATTTAATTTAAAAGATCAAAAAATAATACTCAAACAAATTTAACAAAATAAGTAAAAGACTTATAAAAGGAAAATTATCAAGTACTGTTGAAAAAAATTAAAGGTTTAAGCAAATAGAAAGGCTTCTTCTGCTGATCTATTAGAAGACTTAATGTGAAGAAGGCAATACCCTCCATATTGGGCTAAAGATTTAATGAGGTCTCTATCAAAATTCAAATTCCTGTGGGTTTTTTTCAAGATTTATTTGTTAATTTTGAAAGTCAGAGTTACAAGGAAAGGGAGAGAGAGAGAGGGAAAGAGACATCTTCTACCCACTTCTTCACTCCCCATATAGCAGCAATGGCCAGCATTGGGCCAGACTGAAGCCAGATACCTGGAGCTCAACCACATCTCCAAGTTGGTGGCAGGATCTAAACATATGGGCCATCTTCAGCTGATTTTTCCTGTCCATTAACAGGGAGCTGGATTGGAAATGCAATAGCCAGAGCAAAAACTGGCAACCACATAGGATGCTGATGTCACAGGCAGTGGCTTTACCTGCTACACCACAATGCCAGTCCCCAAATTCCTGTTTTTGTAAAAACTGACAACTGATCCTACAATTCAAATGAAAATGCAAGGAATCTAGGATAACTCAAATAATCCTGAAAAAGTAGAATAACACTAATTTAATTTAAAGATTATTATCAACAGATAAATCAATGATATAAAATTGAAGGCTCAGAAATAAACTCTTAAATTATAGTCAATTGATTTTCAACAAGGGAAGCAACATCATTCAATGGGGGAAAGAGTTGTCTTTTCAACAAATGATGCTGAGACAAATGTATGTTCTCATACAAAAGAACAAATTTAGAGTCCTACGTCTCATCACACACAAAAGTTACCTAAAAATTGATCATAGACCTAATGTAAAACTCTTAGAAGAAAATATAGGAATAAATTTTCTTGACCTCAGGTTAGGCAATAATTATTTGTACACTGAATCAAAAGCATAAGCAAGAAAAGAAAAAAACAGAAAAACTGTACTCCACCAAAATTAAAAATTTTGTGCCTCAAGGATTCTACCAATAAAATGAAAAGGTAGCCTCTCTCTTTCTTCTTTCTTTCTTTCTTTCTTTCTTTCTTTCTTTCTTTCTTTCTTTCTTTTTTTCTGACAGGCAGAGTTAGACAGTGAGAGAGAGAGACAGAGAGAAACGTCTTCCTTTCCGTTGGTTCACTCCCCAAATGGCTGCTACCGCTGGTGTGCTGCACCGATCCAAAGCCAGGAGCTAGGTGCTTCCTCTTGGTCGCCCATGTGGGTGCAGGGCCCAAGCGCTTGGGCCATCCTCCATTGCCTTCCCAGGCCACAGCAGAGAGCTAGACTGGAAAAGGAGCAACCAGGACAGAATCTGGTGCCCTAATTGGGACTAGAACCCAGGGTGCCAGCACCGCAGGCAGAGGATTAGCCTAGTGAACCGTGGTGCTGGCCAGGGCAGCCTATAATATGGGAGAAAATCTGTAATCTGACAGAGGAATTACATCTAGAACATTAATGTGTCTCTTACAGCTCAATAATAAAAAACTACCTACTTAAAAATTACTTTGCAATAGCCTTATACACAGGTTTAAATGAGTCACAAAGTCTTACCTTGAAATCTACTCCTAAGATTTACAGTTTCTGGTTGTGTCACTAACTTTGTATGTCAAGAAAATTAATTTGCTTCTTGAATTATCATTTATATAAGAATGTTATTAAGCAATTATTATCAAAAATTATTCCCTAGGCCAGAAACTTCAGCATAATCTGTAAATATGATAGATATGCAGATTCTCAGACTCCATCCCAGGGTGGAACCAGCAGTCTTTTTTGAGTTTTAAGTTTATTTATTTATTTATAATCTAGAAACCTTTTATTTAAGGTATATAAACTTCATGGATTTCATATATACAAATTTAGGAACATAGTGAGTTCTACCACCCCATCCTTCCTCCCACCTATACTGCCACCCTTCTTCCTCACCCCTCTCCAATTTCCATTATAATTTTTACAAAGATATATTTTCAGTTAACTTTATACTCATAAGATTAATCCTACACTAAGGATTCAACAAATAGTATGAAAAAAAAGTGTTCCTCAACTAGGTTACCTTTTAGGTACTCTGTTATCACAGATCTGGGAGAACATATGGTAATTTTCTTTTGGGGATTGGCTTATTTCACTAAGAATAATGTTTTCCAGTTGCATCCATTTTGTTGCAAATGACAGTATTTCATCTTTTTGCCACTGTGTAGTATTCCATGGTGTACATAATTTCTTTCTCCAGTCATCAGTTAATGGACATCTGGATTGACTGCATATCTTAGCTATTGTGAATTGAGCTGCAGTAAGCATGAGAGCACAAATAACTCTTTCATATGCTGATTTCATTTCCTTTGGGTAAATTCACAGGAGTGGGATGGCTGGGTCATATGGTAGGTCTATATTCAGATTTCCAAGGTATCTACATATTGTCTTCCACAGTGACTATACAAGTTTGCATTATCACTAACAGTGGATTAGGGTATCTGGCTATTTAAAAGAAATGTTAATGGATGTAAAAGAAGAAACAGACTCCAATACAATAATAATGGAGAACCTCAACAACTCACTTTCAGAAAGGGACAGACCAACAAGACAGGAAACAACAGAGTCAATTAACATTATATACCAAATGGACCTAACTGGTATCTACAGAGCTTTTCATCATACAGTTGCAGAATACACATTCTTTTTATCAGTACATGGAACTTCCTCCAGGACAGACCACATAATAGGCCACAGAAAATTCAAAAAAGTCAAAATCATACCATGCATCTTCTCTGACCACAATGCAATGAAGCTGGAATTCAACAACTTGGGAATTTCTATAAAATATGTGAAGACATGGAGACTAAACAATGTGCTCTGAATGAACAGTGGGCCACAGAAGAAATCAAGAGAAATCAAGAAATTTCTAGAATTGAATGAAGACAGAAATTCAATATATCAAAATTATGGGATACAGGAAAAACAGTGTGAAGAGGGAAGCTTACAACAATTGATGCTTACATCAATAAATTGGAAAGCCAGCAAATAAATGAGCTATCAATACATCTCAAGGATGTAGAAAAACAACAACAATACAAACCCAAAATTAGTGAGAGAAAAGAAATAATTAAAATTAGAGAAAAAATAAACACAGTTGAAACAAAAAAAAAACCACAAAAGATCAGTGAAACAAAGCACTGGGTTTTTAAAAAAATAAACAAAATTGAACACACCGCGCACACAAACTCCGTTACCTTGACAACCCAGAGAAAGAGTGTGGGGAAAAAAAAATGCCAAACAAAAACAGATTCCGAGGGAGCAAGATCAAGGAAGACGCTATGATGACCCCAAACGGAAAAGACACCCCAAGTCAGGATTGTGAAGATAATGAGATAGAAGAAATGCAAGAAGCAGATCTCAAAGAATTGATAAGAACATTAAGAAGTTCTCAAAAACAAATTCTTGAACTACAGAAATCTTTAATGGATAAGATAGAAAATCTCTCTCGCGAGAATGAAGCACTATGGAGAAATCAAAACGAAATGAAACAACTAGTAGAACAAGAAGCTACGAGAGTGACAAAAAATCTTAATGAATTGAAGAACTCAATAGATCAAGTGACAAGCAATCTTGAGGGCCTTAAAACCAGAATGGGTGAAGCAGAGGAGAGAATATCGGACCTAGAAGACAGTGAACAGGAGAGGAAACAGTCAAACCAAAGACAAGAAGAGGAAATTAGAAAACTAAAAGATATCGTCGGGAATTTACAGGATACTATTAAAAAACGCAACATTCGGGTTCTAGGTGTTCCTGAAGGTATGGAGAGGGAGAAAGGATTAGAAGGCCTTTTTAGGGAGATACTAGCAGAAAATTTTCCAGGCTTGGAGAAAGACAGAGAAATCCTAATCCAGGAAGCTCATAGAACCCCTAATAAACATGACCAAAAGAGATCCTCTGCACGACATATTGTAATTAAACTCACCACAGTGAAGCAAAAAGAAAAGATCCTAAAATATGCAAGAGAGAAACATCAGATTACTCTCAGAGGATCTCCAATTAGACTCACAGCTGACTTCTCAACAGAAACCCTACAAGCTAGAAGGGAATGGCGAGACATAGCCCAGGTACTTAGAGGGAAAAACTGCCAGCCCAGAATATTATACCCTGCAAAGCTCTCATTTGTGAATGAAGGCGAAATAAAGACCTTTCATAACAAACAAAAATTGAAAGAATTTGTTGCCACTCGTCCAGCCCTGCAAAAGATACTTAAAGACGTGTTACACACAGAAACACAGAAACACGACCATCAACATGAAAGAAGGTAAATGAAGGGAACCTCACGGCAAAAGATCACAGGGAATTCAAAGCATACATTAGAAAATATCTGGCAAATGGCAGGGCAAACTTACCACTTATCAATAGTCACATTGAACGTTAAAGGTCTAAACTGTCCTGTTAAAAGATAGAGATTGGCTGACTGGGTTAAGGAACAAAAACCATCTATTTGCTGCCTACAAGAAACACATCTTTCCAACGAAGATCCATACAGACTGAAAATAAAAGGATGGAACAAGATATACCATGCCAACAGAAATGAAAAAAGAGTGGGTGTAACCATCTTAATATCGGACTACATAAACTTTAACACAAAAACTGTTAAGAGAGACAAAGAGGGACACTATATAATGATTAAGGGATCAATACTACAGGAAGATATAACAATTCTCAATGTATATGCACCTAATTACAGGCCACAGGTTTATTTAAAAAATTTGTTAAGAAACTTAAAGGGAGACTTAGACCCTAACACAATAGTACTGGGGGACTTCAATACTCCACTCACAGATATTGACAGATCGACAGAACAGAAGATCAACAAGGAGACAGTAGATTTAAACAACACTATAGCCCAAATGGATCTAACAGATATCTACAGAACTTTTCATCCTACACGTAAAGCATTCACATTCTTCTCAGCAGTACATGGAACCTACTCTAGGATTGATCACATATTAGGCCATAAAGCAAGTCTCAGAAAATTCAAAAGAATTAGAATCATACGATGCAACTTTTCAGACCATAAGGGATTGAAGTTGGAAATTAGCAACTCAGGAATCCCTAGAGCATATGCAAACACATGGAGATTGAACAGCATGCTCCTGAATGAACAATGGGTCACTGAAGAAATCAAAAGAGAAATCAAAAATTTTCTGGAAGTAAATGAGGATAACAGCACAACATACCAAAACTTATGGGATACAGCAAAAGCAGTGTTAAGAGGAAAGTTTATATCAATAGGTGCCGACATCAAGAAACTGGAAAGGCACCAAATAGATGAGCTTTCAATGCATCTCAAGGATCTAGAAAATTTGCAGCAAACTAGACCCAAATCTAGTAGAAAAAGAGAAATAATCAAAATCAGAGAAGAAATCAACAGGATTGAATCCAAAAAAACATTACAAAAAATCAGCCAAACGAGGAGCTGGTTTTTTGAGAAAATAAACAAGATTGACACCCCATTGGCCCAACTAACTAAAAAAAAAAGAGAAAAGACCCAAATCAGTAAAATCAGAGATGAAAAATGAAATATAACAACAGACACCACAGAAATCAAAAGAATCATCAGAAATTACTACAAGGACTTGTATGCCAGTAAACAGGGAAACCTATCAGAAATGGATAGATTCCTGGACACATGCAACCTACCTAAATTGAACCAGGAAGACATAGAAAACCTAAACAGACCCATAAGTGAGTCAGAAATTGAATCAGTAATAAAGGCCCTCCCAACAAAGAAAAGCCCAGGACCAGATGGATTCACTGCTGAATTCTACCAGACATTTAAAGAAGAACTAACGCAATTCTTTTCAAACTTTTCAGAACAATCGAAAAAGAGGGAATTCTCCCAAATTCTTTCTATGAAGCCAGCATCACCTTAATTCCTAAGCCAGAAAAAGATGCAGCATTGAAAGAGAATTACAGACCAATATCCCTCATGAACATAGATGCAAAAATCCTCAACAAAATTCTGGCCAATAGACTGCAACAACACATCAGAAAGATCATCCACCCAGACCAAGTGGGATTCATCCCTGGTATGCAGGGATGGTTCAATATTCGCAAAACAATCAACGTGATACACCACATTAACAGACTGCAGAAGAAAAACCATATGATTATCTCACTAGACGCAGAGAAAGCATTCGATAAAATTCAACACCCTTTCATGATGAAAACCCTAAGCAAACTGGGTATAGAAGGCACATTCCTCAATACAATCAAAGCAATTTATGAAAAACCCACGGCCAATATCCTATTGAATGGGGAAAAGTTGGAAGCATTTCCACTGAGATCTGGTACCAGACAGGGATGCCCACTCTCACCACTGCTATTCAATATAGTGCTGGAAGTCTTAGCCAGAGCTATTAGGCAAGAAAAAGAAATTAAAGGGATACAAGTTGGGAAGGAAGAACTCAAACTATCCCTCTTTGCAGACGACATGATTCTTTATTTGGGGGACCCAAAGAACTCTACTAAGAGACTATTGGAACTCATAGAAGAGTTTGGCAAAGTAGCAGGATATAAAATCAATGCACAAAAATCAACAGCCTTTGTATACACAGACAATGCCACGGCTGAGGAAGAACTTCTAAGATCAATCCCATTCACAATAGCTACAAAAACAATCAAATACCTTGGAATAAATTTAACTAAGGACATTAAAGATCTCTACAATGAAAATTACAAAACCTTAAAGAAAGAAATAGAAGAGGATACCAAAAAATGGAGAAATCTCCCATGCTCATGGATTGGAAGAATCAATATCATCAAAATGTCCATTCTGCCAAAAGCAATTTACAGATTGAACGCAATACCAATCAAGATACCGAGGACATTCTTCTGAGATCTGGAAAAAATGATGCTGAAATTCATATGGAGACACAGGAGACCTCGAATAGCTAAAGCAATCTTGTACAACAAATACAAAGCCGGAGGCATCACAATACCAGATTTCAGGACATACTACAGGGCAGTTGTTATCAAAACAGCATGGTACTGGTACAGAAACAGATGGATAGACCAATGGAACAGAATAGAAACTCCAGAAATCAATCCAAACACCTACAGCCAACTTATATTTGATCAACGATCCAAAACCAGTCCCTGGAGTAAGGTCAGTCTGTTTAATAAATGGTGCTGGGAAAACTGGATTTCCACGTGCAGAACCATGAAGCAAGACCCCTACCTTTCACCTTACACAAAAATTCATTCAACATGGATTAAAAATTTAAACCTACGACCCGACACCATCAAATTACTAGAGAGCATAGGAGAAACCCTGCAAGACATAGGTACTGGCAAAGACTACTTGGAAAAGACCCCAGAAGCACAGGCACTGAAAACCAAAATTAACTACTGGGATTGCATCAAATTGAAAAGTTTCTGTACTGCAAAAGAAACAGTCAGGAAAGTGAATAGGAAACCGACAGAATGGGAAAATATATTTGCAAACTATGCAACAGATAAAGGGTTGATAACCAGAATCTACAAAGAAATCAAGAAACTCCACAACATCAAAACAAACAACCCACTTAAGAGATGGGCCAAGGACCTCAATAGACATTTTTCAAAAGAGGAAATCCAAATGGCCAACAGACACATGAAAAAATGTTCAAGATCCCTAGCAATCAGGGAAATGCAAATCAAAACCACAATGAGGTTTCACCTCACCCCGGTGAGAATGGCTCACATTCAGAAATCCACCAACAATAGATGCTGGGGAAAAAGGGACACTAATCCACTGTTGGTGGGAATGCAAACTGGTGAAGCCACTATGGAAGTCAGTCTGGAGATTCCTCAGAAACCTGAATATAACCCTACCATTCAACCCAGCCATCCCACTCCTTGGAATTTACCCAAAGGAAATTAAATGGGCAAACAAAAAAGCCATCTGCACAGTAATGTTTATTGCGGCTCAATTCACAATAGCTAAGACTTGGAACCAACCCAAATGCCCATCAACAGTAGACTAGATTAGGAAATTATGGGACATGTACTCTACAGAATACTATACAGCAGTCAAAAACAATGAAATCCGGTCACTTGCAACAAAATGGAGGAATCTGGAAAACATCATGCTGAGTGAATTAAGTCAGTCCCAAAGAGACAAATATCATTTGTTTCCCTTGATTGGCGATGACTAACTGAGCACCAAAGGGGAAACCTGTAGAAGTGAAATGGACACTATGAGAAACAGTGACTCGATCAGCTCTTGTGCTGACTGTTGTTGTACAATGTAATACTTTATCCATGGTAGTATTCTTTTTTTATCCTAGTACTAGTGGTTGAACTCTGTAATTAACAAACAATTATTCTTAGGTGTTTAAATTTTAACTGAAAAGTGATCTCTGTGAAATATAAGAGTGGGAATAAGAGAGGGAGGAGATGTAAAATTTGGGACATGCTCAATCAGAACGGCCCCAAATGATGGAGTTAGAATTGTGCCAAGGGATTCCAATACAATCCCATCAAGGTGGCATGTACCAAGGCCATCTCATTAGTCCAAGTGATCAATTTCAGCTCACAATTGATCACACTGATAGGTCTAAGAGTCAAAGGGATCGCACAAGCAAGACTAGTGTCTGCTAATACTAACTGATAGAATGAAAAAGGGAGAGAATGATCCAAAATGGGAAGCAGGATACACAGCAGACTCATAGAATGGCAGATGTCCTAAATAGCACTCTGGCCTCAGAATCAGCCCTTAAGGCATTCGGATCTGGCTGAAGAGCCCATGAGAATAGTTTAGGCATGGAAAGCCAAGACATTCTGGAAAAAACAGAAGACCTAAATGAAAGATCTCTGCGAGTGAGATCCCAGTGGAAAGAACGGGGCCATCAAAGAAGGAGGTACCTTTCTCTGAAGGGAGGAGAGAACTTCCACTTTGACTATGACCCTGTCGGAGTAAGATCGAAGTCCACGAACCCTAAAGGCTTCCATAGCCTCGGCAACTCATGACCAGAGCCTAGGGAGATTACTGACGCCATAAACAAGAGTGTCAAATTGTTAAAGCAACATCAGGAGTCACTGTGTACTTACGTCTCATGAGTGATCTGTCCTTAATGTGTTATCCAATGTGAAATAATGCTATTACTAGTACTGAAACAGTATTTTTGCACTTTGTGTTTCTGAGTGGTTGCAAACTGGTGAAATCTTTACATAGTATATATTGAATCGATCTTCTTTATATAAAGATAATTGCAAATGATTAAAAAATCTTGGTGTTAAACTGGAAATTGCATAGACAATTAATCAATTTTTAAAAAAAAAATCATGTAGGATCTCTGTCCTTAATGTGCTGTACATTGTGAATTAATACTATAACTAGAACTCCAACAGTATTATCATTTTGTGTCTCTATGCGAGGGCAAACCGTTGAAATCTTTACGTAATATGTACTAAATTGATCTTCTGTGTATAAAGAGAATTGAAAATGAATCTTGATGTGGGCGGGCGGCGGGAGGGAGCGGGAGAGGGGAGGGTAGGGGGAGGGAGAAAAAAAAATAAATAAACAAAATTGATACATTATTGGCCCAACTAACTCTTCACACCTACCCCCTCTGCAAAAGATTGAAGAAGACCTAAAGCAATCGTATACAACAAAAGCAAAGCAGAAGCCATCATAATACCAGATTTCAATTCGTACTAAAGGGCAGATATTATCGAAACAGCCTGGTACTGGCAAACAAACAAGCAAAAAGATGGGCAGACAAATGGAACAAAATAGAAACTCCAGAAATCAATCACGTACCTACAACCAACTTAAATTTGACAATGGCGATAAAATCAATCCCTGGAGCAAAGAAATCTCTTCAACAAATGATGCTGGGAAAACTGGATCTCCACATGCAGAAGTATAAAGCAAAACCCATGTCTTACACCTTATATAACAATCCATTCAACATAGTCAAAGACCTAAATCTTTCCCTGAAAGACATTGGCATAGACAAAGAGTTCTTGGAAAAAACCCCAGAAGCACAAACAATCAAAGCCATAATTGATAAATGGGATTAAATCAAATTGAGAAGTTTCTTCACTGCAAAAGAAACACTCAGCAAAGAGGCAACTGACAGAACTGGAGAAAATATTTGCAAACTATGCAACTGATAAAGGATTAATATCCAGAATTTATAAAGAACTCAAGAAATTCAATAACAACAAAAGAAACAAAACAGTTAAGAAATGAGCAAAGGACTTGAACAGGCACATTTCAAAAGAAGAAATTTAAGTGTCCAAAGACATGAGAAAAAAATGCTCAGGATCACTAGCCATTGGCGAAATGTAAATCAAAGTCTCTCTTACAGATCCTAAAGCATGTTAAAGTTTGAGGAAAATCATATGTGATACTCAAGTCTCTTTTTGATCTACAATTGAGTGATATAGAAGAGTTTAGGGGAAGAAAAATGCCCCAAGAGTTCAAATACCTAGAGAATATCTTCTGCAGAACTGAAGTTTGACCTAGTGATATGCCATCGTATTTATGTGGGATGGATAAAACTTTTTAAGATAAAAGTAGGGGGAGATATCAATAGGCTTCAGCACCAGTAGGAATGCAGAGATGGGGATTTTATAATTTATTTGTAATCAGAGAGAAAATTAGGCAAGTGGAGCAGAAAAAGTGGGCAGTGTTGGGCAGCACTGATAAATAAATTTAGATCAGTATATAGGAGGACAACTCATAGCAGTTTTGAAATTTTGTATATTAGGCTTATGCTTAGAGTCAATTGTTTTCCTTACTTATGTATTATACTTGGGGTTAATATAGTTATAATATGTAGCTAATTTAAGAAAATTATTGTATGTAAGATCTTTTTTTCTGTGAACTTAAGGAAATGCAGTATTATAGAATGAAATTTCAAAAACAATAAAGAAATAGAACTTTGTAGCAAAGCCCCCAATGGTAACAAGTTCTGCCCCAAGAAAAACATTTCAGAATGTTATCATCGTGTCTTAGATCTTTCAAGAAGTCCTTCTGTTCATAGTTTCCCAGTCAGTTCTTCTCTTACATAGATTCTCCTTCAGAAATGACTTTCCCCTTCCAAAGGATTGGAATCCACTTTAGCACCCTATACTCTTATTTTTCCATGAATGTCTTAATTAAAACCTCATTCAGTTAGTGGAAAAAATTATTTGTAATTTCTTCCAAATCCTTAATGAGTCCAGAGATTAGGGTTTTAGGCATTACTCCTCTCAATTAATTTTAGTTGAGCTGGCATTAGCTTAATCTTTTTGTTTTTTCACATTCTTAATACTCTTCACTAAATATCTTTAAATAACTAAAATCCAGTTTATTATTTAAACAGGAAAAATATACTCTAAAATTCATGAGCAATGAAAAATATTTTCCATACTCATCAGTCCAGCTTTTGATCCCTACAACAACTATCTTTTATCTGGTTGACCAATCTGTTTTCCTTTTCTCCTGAGTCTCTCCAAAGCAACAATAAATGTATTTTCATCCAGTTCAGCTGGACCCATCACCTATGCCTACTAGCAGCTCTGGCTTCTGGGCAAAATGGTTGTGAAACTGACATGAGTTTCAACCCCTATACTTTGCCAATTCACACTACTTTTACTTAACAAACACTGGCTCATATTTCTTAGAGAAATTCATTGAATAACCCCAGCTTTGGTATCACAGTCCTTTCTAAGAGTCACATTGTATTGATTTCCAAAGTGCATTTCAGGATGTACTACCAGTAACCAATATTACATAAATACCTAGAGAAGAAACACTTAGATTCTTCACTCACACCTTTACAAATTTAGGTATCAGATAAATTTAAATGTTAAATTTTTAAAAATCTGAGTTAGAAGGTAATACTAATGGATTTTGGATAATATTTAAGATAAATAAAAAACTTTAAAATTTTAGCAAAAGCAGTTTAATAAACTTGATCAAACAAAATTTTTTAAATTCTTTAAACAAGAACAGCAAAAATAAACATTACTCACTGCATATGCAAGTTGTGAAAAAATATTTGTGATATGAGATAAAGGTTCAATTACCTGCAGTAACAAAACAGTCTTATAAACTACTAATAAAACAAGCTTTTAAAATTCCAACTAAAGTGGGTCAAAGTAGATTAGCAGCATACCCAGAAAAGAGAATTCAAATGTTTAATCCATACATGGCAAATTGTCCCACCTCACCAGTAAGCAAAGTAATGAAACACTTGAAACAAAAAGATGCTATGTGGGGGCAGCTTACAAACAAGAAAGCCTTATTTTCAACATCCAATGTTAGGTTCTGTTTAGGAAGCAGACCCTCTCATATATGGTTGATTAATATAAAAATCCTTCTGTAGGTCTCTTTATGTGATAGTACACTTTAGAAGTTTATCCTGAGAAGGTAGTTCATGTTGCCAAATTTTAGCTAAGAAGATATTAAGGTCACCACTGTGTACAATACTGAAAAATCTGGAAACAACCTAAACATTCAACAAATGGGCATTTGTTACTATCATATAACTAAACACTGGAGTACTATGAAGTCATTACAAATGATGCTGTGGTAAAATATTAAAGCACTGGAAAGTGGCTCACTGAGTACTGAGGTTAAAAGAAAACATGCCCAGGTTTAAAATGTTTACTTCCAAGTAGGGCAGTGTGTAATTTGTACTACTTTATTTTTATTTGCCAGTATTATCAGTATTTTTAAAAAATCTTTTGATAGCAATCATGCGTAATGAGCACCCAAGAGAGGACTTTCTGGAGTTTGAGTTTAAATAATAATCCAAATTTCACTAGCTAAAAAGGCACTTAGGTCATGTTCTTCAATTTTAGAGAATTGGAAAGGGAAACTGAAAAGTGCTTTCTCAGTAAAGTGGAAAACATTTTCAACGTAGAGTAACTTTTTTCACCATCCTTTTAAAAACAATTTATTTGAAAAGCAGAGCATGGTGATGGATGGGGGAGAGTGAGAGAGAGATCTTTTATCCTCTTGTTCACTCTTAAATGGCCACAATAGCTGAGCCATGCTGAAATGAGAAGCCAGGTCTCCCACATGGATGGCAGGGTTCTAAGCACTTGGTCCATCATCTGATGCCTTCACTGGCACATTAATAGGAATCAGAGTCTGAAGCATAAAGCCAGGAATCAAATAGCAAGTGCAGCTTAACCCATTGCATCACACCAGCCTTATTTTCACCAATTTTTAAAAATTTATTTATTTGAAAGTCAGAGTTATAGAGATAGAGGGAGAGATACCTTCCATCTACTGGTTCACTCCTCAGATGACCACAACAGCTAAGGCTGAGTGAGTCCAAAGCCAGGAGCATCTGGGTCTCTCATGTGGCTGAAAGGAGCCTGAACGCTTGGGCCATCTTCAGCTGGTATGCTCAGGCCATTAGCAGGGAGCTGGATCAGAAGTGGAGCTGCCAAGACATGAACTGGCACCCATATGGAATATCAGCATTGCAGGCAGCAGCTTTACCATTATGTCACAATGCTGGCACCTATTTTCACTATCCTAAAATATCAGATAACTAAACATTGCTGGAGTCCCCACAAAAAGTTTTATATTGCATTATAACTATTGTAAATAGAAATCTCCACTATTTTATGCATTTCCATGATGTCATCAATCATGGCTCGTCAAACATCCTAGGACTCTGACAGGTATCTCAGGATCATGGCTGTGTACCTCACAACTAACTCTGTGTTAATACATTGATGCTCTCAGGAATGCTGTGGAACATTCACTTCTATTCTGAATGGCTTTGGTCATGGACTTTCTAGTTTCAGTAGTAATATTTTTTGTTATTTGGGACTAGCAGGTATTTTACATGTCAATAAAAAGTTCATTCTCTTCATTATTGTTTATATCGTGAACACTAGGCTAATCTCCCAAACAGCTTAGTAAGGAATATCTGGGTTGGAGGTGGTCAGTGTGGGACAAGGATAGCTTTACCATCCACAGTGAAAGCCAAACCTCATAAATAAATCTCAGCATTCTTGCTGCTGAGCATGGAGTTTGCTTCAGAATCCTTCTCAACTCTTCATTTTCATTGTTTAGATTTGATGTGTGAGGAAAAAATTTGTTTTCCACTTTTAACCTAGGCAGCAAGACTATTTCTATAAAGGTAAAATTACAGAATTGCAATATTTTGGGATGAGAGAGGTTATAAAGAATGATCTAGTCCAATGTTGCCAAGTGTGGTCCCTGGACCATCAACATCACCTGGGCCTTGGAAATGCAAATTCTCACCCCACCCACCCCAAATTACTAAGTCAGATGCTCCAAAGTTGGGACCCTGTCATAAGAGAAACAGCTCTAGTTCAGCCCTGTCAATATTTGCTGACTTTAGGTCTAAATGTCTTAAGCAATTTTCTCAAAACTATTCATGTAATTAGTTGATATTCAAAACAGAACCCAACTTCTGAATTCCTAGGTGCTATATTGGACAACAGGTAGAGTTGTAATAAAAATGTACATTGAATTTTCTTTACAATGTTAAATATTTTAATAGAGACAGAGAAATATCTTCCATCTGCTGTTTCACTCCCTAAAAGCCCACAGTGGCCACAGCTGGACAGAGCTAGAGCTGAAGCCAGGAGCCTGAAAAGCCATCATCATCTCCCATGCATGTGGCAGGAATCCAACCACTTGAGCCATCACTATTAGTCCCAAGGGTCTGTATTAGCAGGAAGTTCGAGCTGGGAGCCAAAGCCAGGTATTGAACCAGGCACTTTGGTATAGGACATGTACATCTTAACTGGTGTCTTCACCATTAGACTAAATGCTCATTTCTTCCCTCTAATTTTCTGCCTTAAGTTTCTAGATGGAAATTTCTGGCATTTCTCTGCATCCCTTGGAGGCCATCCCTCCATAGTCATTGTGCTTTAAGTGTAGCATCTTGTGTAGGCTCGTGGTATCTTCTGGACAGAGGGTCATTCCTAGGCCCCTCACTCTTTTAAAGAATGCAGACTCCCCTCAATCTTGCAAAGTTACAGCCACATCTGGAACTGCCTAGTTTTCATTGTCACCTTGGGGAAAATTTTAGTCTGAAAATGGAGTTAGTACGGGAAAAAGAGTGATTGGAAGATGAAGAGTGAATGATTATGAAGTGAAGTGAAATGAAGTGGCATGGCTATTTAGAGGTTTTGTTCTGTCTATATTATGTAATATAGACTATTACAGGTTTCTAGTCCTGACCATGTCCTATAGGACCTAGCATCAGAGTACAGCAGTATTTTGCATTTTTAAAGACTTCCCTTAACTTTCCTTTGCACAGCTCACACTCTCCAGTGATTAAACCTTAGGTATGAAGATACTGCACTTTGGGATTCAGAGTTCTTTGGTTTCAAGGGATATAAAACCAACCCGAACGAGGCTTAAGCAAAATAAAAAGTGGCAGGCAAAGGGGTGAGAATATTTGCACAACAACAATTCAGAGCCTCTTTCTCCCAGGTTCAGTGGATGTGAGTTGAGGTTGAAATAATCTCATGTCAGTCCCTGCTTTTCACTCCTTAGCTTTCCCCTACCAGAATGATCTTTCCTCTCTTGTGATTTTAAATACCCCCAAATCTATGTGTCTAACCTAGGCTTCTTTCCTTGGCTTAAACTTCACGCAAATAATTAAGATATATGGAGTGAGTGTTTAGAAGGGCCGTTGAGATGCTGCTTGAGAAACCAGCATCTCTTATTTGAGTTCCTGGCTCTGCATCCAAGTCCAGCTTCCTGATAATTATCTCTTGCACCTACCTATTGAGGTCCACCCAATATCATTGATTAGCATCGCCATTCACCTTTCACTTCAACTTCGTGCCCAATTTTTTTTTTTTGACATCTTCACTATTTACCATGGACTCCATCACCACTGTTTTATCTTGCCTCCTATTTATCAAATGCCTGCTGACACTCCTGGTTTAGATTTTTATCTTTTCTTACTTGATTAATTTCAGTTGATTTTTAGTTGGCTCCCCTACCTTTGAACTCTTTCTGCTCACAGTCACAATCAGAGATATAAATCTGTGCTACTGTCTAGTTTTAATGTTTTCAGTCATTCCTTGTGTTTGCAGAGAAGGAACACACTCTTTAACATGACACAAAAATCCACTCAACATGGATTAAAGATCTAAATCTATGACCTGACACCATCAAATTATTAGAGAACCTGGGAGAAACACTGCAAGATGTAGGCATGGGAAAAGATTTCTTGGAAAAGACCCAAGAGGCTCAGGCAGTCAAAGCCAAATTAACAATTGGGATTATATCAAATTGAGAAGTTTCTGTATGGCAAAAGAAACAGTCAGGAAAGTGAAGAAGCAACTGACAGAATGGGAAAAAATATTTGCAAAATATGCAACTGATAAAGGATTAATAACCAGAATATACAAAGAGATTAAGAAACTCCACAACAACAAAACAAACAACCCATTTAAGAGATGGCCAAGGAACTAAATAGACATTTTTCAAAAAGAGGAAATCCAAACGGTCAACAGACACATGAAAAAATTTTCAGGATCAGTAGCCATCAGGGAAATCCAAATCAAAACCACAATGAGGTTTCATCTCACCCCGGTGAGAATGGCTCACATTCAGAAATCTACCAACAACAGATGCTGGAGACGATATGGGGAAAAAGGGACACTCACCCACTGTTGGTGGGAATGCAAACTGGTTAAACCACTATGGAAGTCAGTCTGGAGATTCCTCAGAAACCTGAATATAACCCTGCCATTCAACCTAGCCATCCCACTCCTTGGAAATTACCCAAAGGAAATTAAATTGGCAAACAAAAAAATGGTCTGCACATTAATGTTTATTGCAGCTCAATTCACAACAGCTAAGACCTGGAATCAACCTAAATGCCCATCAACAATAGACTGGATAAAGAAATTATGGGACATGTACTCTATAGAATACTATACAACAGTCAAAAACATTGAAATCTGGTCATTTGCAACAAGATGGAGGAATCTGGGAAACATCATGCTGAGTGAATTCAGTCAGTCCCAAAGGCACAAATATCATATATTCTCCCTGATGGGCAACAACTAACTGAGCAGCAAAGGAGAAACCTGTTGAAGTGAAATGGACACTATGAGAAACAGTGAGTTGATCAGCTCTTGTGCTGACTGTTGATGTACAATGTAATACTTTATCTTTTTTTAGTATTTTTTCTTCTTTTTGTTCTAGTAGTATTGGTTGAACTCTGTAATTGACACACAATTATTCTTAGGTGTTTAAATTTTAATTGAAAAGTGATCCCTATTAAATATAATAGCAGGAATAATAGATGGAGGAGAAGAACAATATGGGACATGCTGAATCGGACTTTCCCCAAATGGTGCAGTTAGAATCATGCCAGGGGATTCCAATACAATCCCATCAAGGTGGCATGTACCAATGCCATCTCACTAGTCCAAGTGATCAATTTCTGTCCACAACTGATCACACTGATAGGTCTAAGAGTCAAAGGGATGACACAAACAAGACTAGTGTCTGCTAATACTAACTGATAGAATCAAAAAGGGAGAGAATGATCCAACATGGGAAGCGAGATACACAGCAGACTCATAGAATGGCAGTTGTCCTAAATAGCACTCTGGCCTCAGAATCAGCCCTTAAGGCATTTGGACCTGGCTCAAGAGCCCATGAGAATATTTTAGGCATGGAAAGCCAAGACACTCTGGGGAAAAAAAAAAAAAGAAGACCTAAATGAAAGATCTCTGCGAGTGAGATCCCAGTGGAAAGAACGGGGCCATCAAAGAAGGAGGTACCTTTCTCTGAAGGGAGGAGAGAACTTCCACTTTGACTATGACCTGTCGGAATAAGATCGAAGTCGGCGAACCCTAAAGGCTTCCATAGCCTCGGCAACTCATGACTAGAGTCTAGGGAGATTACTGACGCCATAAACAAGAGTGTCAAATTGTTAAATCAACTTCAGGAGTCACTGTGTACTTATGTCTCATGTGGGATCTTTCCTTAATGTGTTGTCCAATCTGAAGTAATTCTATAACTAGTACTGAAACAGTATTTTTACACTTTGTGTTTCTGTGTGGGTACAAACTGATGAAATCTTTACTTAGTATATACTGAATTGATCTTCTGTATATAAAGATAATTGAAAATGAGAAAAAAAAATACTTGGTGTTAAGTTGCAAATTGCATAGATAATTAATCAATTTTTTAAAAAAATCATGTAGGATCTCTGTCCTTAATGTGCTGTACATTGTGATTTAATGCTATAACTAGTACTCCAACACTATTTTTCACTTTGTGTTGCTATGTGAGGGCAAACTGTTGAAATCTTCACTGAATATATTCTAAACTGATCTTCTGTAAAAACCATAGTTAGAATGGCTTACATACAGAAATCAACTAACAGCAGATGCTGGCCAGGATGTGAGAGAAAAGGCAAACTAATCTACTGTTGGTGTGAATGCAAACTAGTAAAGCCACTATGGAAGTCAGTCTGGAGATTCCTCAGAAACCTGAATATAGTCCTACCACATGACCCAGCCATCTTACTCCTTGGAATTTACCCAAAAGAAATTAAATTGGCAAAAAAAAAAGAGATGTCTGCACCTCAATGTTTATTGCAGCTCAAGTCACAAGAGCTAAGACATGGAATCAACCTAAATGCCCATAAACAGTAGACTGGATAAAGAAATTACGGGTTATGTATAATATAGAATACTATACAGCAGTTAAAAAAATGAAATCCGGTCATTTGCAACAAGATGGAGGAATCTGGAAAACATCATGCTGAGTGAAATAAGCCAGTCCCAAAGGGACAATTATCATATGTTCTCCCTGATCTGTGACAACTAACTGAGCACCTAAAAGGAAACCTGTAAAAGTGAAATGGACACTATGAGAAACAATGACTTGATTAGCCCTTGTCCTGACTATTGAGGAACAACTTACTATTTTATTTGTTTTAGTATTTTTTTGTTCTACTTAAAACCATTAGTTGAACTCTTCAATTAACACACAATTATTCATAGGTGCTTAAAATAAACTGAAAAGTGATCCCTGGTAAATATAAGAGTGGGAATAAGAGAGGGAGGAGACATACAGTTCAGCACATGCTCACTCGGACTTACCCCTAATGGTAGAGCTAGAAACGTGCCAAGGGATTCCTAATCAATCCCATCAAGGTGGCATGTACCAATGCCATCTTACTAGTCAAAGTGATCAAGTTCTGTTCATAATTGATCATAATGATAGGATTAAGAATCAAAGGTATCACATAAACAAGACTAGTGTCTGCTAATGCTAACTGATAGAATTAAAAAGGAGATAACGATCCAACATGGGAAGCGGGATACACAGTAAACTCATAGAATGGCAGTTGTCTTAAATAGCCCTCTGGCCTCAGAATTACCCCTTAAGGCATTCAGATCCAACCAAAAAGCCCATGAGAGTATTTCAGACATGGAAAGCCAAGACATTGTAGCAAAAACAAAAACAAAAAAAATGACCTAAATGAAAGATCTCTGTGAATGAGATCCTAGTGGAAAAAATGGGCAGCAAAGAAGGATGTACCTTTCTCTGAAGGGAGGAGAGAACTTCCACTTTGACTATGGTCTTGTCTAAATAAGATTGGAATTGGTGAACTCAAGAGGCTTCCATAGCCTCGGCAACTCATGACAAGAGCCTAGGGTGATTATTGACGTCATAAATAAGAGTGTCAATTGTTAAATCAACAACGGGAGTCACTGTGCATTTACTCCCCATGTAGGATCTCTTTCCTTAATGTGTTGTACTATGCGAATTAATGGTAAAACTTGTACTCAAGCAGTACTTTACACTTTGTGTTTCTGTGTGGGTGCAAACTGTTAAAATCTTTGCTTAGTATAAACTAAGTTAATTTTCTGTATATAAAGATAATTGAAAGTGAAAAAAAAACATGGCACAAGTGCACAAGGTCCTCTTCTGGTGCTTGTGCATTCTGGGAATGTTAATTCTGCTTCTCTCCTTTATTGCTCTATGCCTTGCCTATGCATATTTGCCCATCTGTTAGGATTCAGCTACGATTTGGCCTCTTTACTCTTTGTGGCTGGCTTGTCCTGGAGGCATCTAACTCCTTTCATGACTAGATTAGACTCATCTTTGGTGATTTTACTAAGTGTATCTCTTCCTTTCTTTTTTTTTGTTTTTTTTTGTTTTTTATAATTTTTTTAATATTTTTTATTTAGAATATAAATTTCCAAGGTACAACTTGTGGATTGCAATGGTTTCCCCACCCATACCTCCCCTCCCCCCCGCTACCCTTCCCCCTTACCGACTTCCCCTCCCCTTTCATTCACATCCAGATTCATTTTCAATTCTCTTTGTTACAGGAGCTCAATTTAGTATGTGTTAAGAAAAGATTTTAAACCATTTGCCCTCACATATCATCACAGAGTGAAATATACTCTTTGAGTACTAGTTGTAGCATTAAATCACGTTGTACAGCATATTAAGGACAGAGATCCTACATGATATTATTATTTTTTTAATTGATTGATTTTTATGTAACTTCCAATTTTTTTTATCATTTCCAATTATCTTTCTTTTTTTTTATATAAAGCTTTTATTTAAAGAATATAAATTTCCAAAGAACAGCTCATGGACCACAATGGCTCCCCCCCCCCCACAACTTCCCTCCCTCCCCCCACCCTCCCCTTTCCCGCTCCCTCTCCCCTTGCATTCACATCAAGATTCATTTTCAATTCTCTTTATACACAGAAGATCAATTTAGTACATATTACGTAAAGATTTCAACGGTTTGCCCTCGCATAGAGACACAAAATGATAATACTGTTGGAGTACTAGTTATAGTATTAATTCACAATGTACAGCACATTAAGGACAGAGATCCTACATGATTTTTTTTTATAAAAAAATTGATTAATTGTCTATGCAATTTCCAGTTTAACACCAAGATTTTTTAATCATTTGCAATTATCTTTATATAAAGAAGATCGATTCAATATATACTATGTAAGGATTTCATCAGTTTGCACCCACTCAGAAACACAAAGTGTAAAAATACTGTTTCAGTACTAGTAATAGCATCACTTCACATTGGATAACACATTAAGGACAGATCCCTCATGAGACGTAAGTACACAGTGACTCCTGATGTTGATTTAACAATTTGACACTCTTGTTTATGGCGTCAGTAATCTCCCTAGGCTCTGGTCATGAGTTGCCGAGGCTATGGAAGCCTTTAGGGTTCGCCGACTTCGATCTTATTCCCACAGGGCCATAGTCAAAGTGGAAGTTCTCTCCTCCCTTCAGAGAAAGGTAGGGATGCCTCTGCTTTGAACCATGACCTTCTTGAAGGTTGGAACTTCTCCTGTTTCCCTTTGTGCATGCTTGGAAATCAAGGCTTAGTGATGGTTCCTTGAGAGTGAATCAGAGGATTGGCTATGTTGATAATGCACAAGAGTCCAGAGCCACCATCCAGCAGAAAATTATGCCAGAGATAGACCTACTTAATAGAAACTATTTTAAATGGGCCATACAGTATGCCATCAGGATCACCAGAGTGTGATTATCTCTTATTATCTTCCTGAGTTTAATTGATACTTAACCAGGTAGAGCATTCAAGGAGGTATTTTATTCCCCTAAAATTTCCATAATAGTACATTGCACTATTTCAAATTCACAATTACAGCTCTGTGGCCTGAGAAGGTAAAACAGCTTGCCTGGAGGGAAAGTATTCTTCAAGTATACCCAAAGTGTTTAGAAAACACGAATTAAGAAACCTCTTGACAAAATACTAATGTCCTTTTCTTTCAATCTGTTCCTATGAAGTATTCTTTAGTTCTTGAAAACTGTAAGGATCAATAGAAGATGCTGTATACTTAGCTTCTCAAGAGTCCTACAAGATGAAAAAGGCGAGTGTCAGCCCCATTTGTCATCTGGTTGCCAATGCATGGGGAGTGAACTCTTTAAACTGTTGGGTAATAATTAAAGGATCACACCACAGAACAGAAAGAAAGGAACTCTAGTGTCACTGCATGGGCAGGTGACACAAATCTAGGCCCGAGTTACCAACTAGTGTGAGCAGGCATAAGGAGCTCCTTTGTTTAGAAGTAGTGAACAGGCTAGGGGCTAATTTTCAGGGATCCATACTTATAGAGCTGTGTAAATGGAGAGTGATTTCACTTCAAAAAGTACATTAGATCCATAGTAGACTATGGATAAGGGCTGGCATTTTCAGTCTTCAATAACACTCATGATCACTGGCTATGTCCAAATGTTTTACCTGTACTATTTGTTGTAATATTGAATTTCCACCACAAGCTTATGTGGTGGATACTGCTACAACACCACATTTTACCAGTGGAAACTGAGACCTGGAGAATTTTGGGGAAATTGAGACCTGGAGAATGAATGCCTTACCTAAGGTCTTTAAGTGGCAGAGTCAAGACTGAAGCAAAGACTCTGCTGTTACTCATGCTGCAATGTGGTTTGCATCAGAAGCATCAGCAAAACCAGGTCAAGAGTACTTGACCATTATTTTATGTCAGATTAATATACCATGAGTCAATATGTCTGTATGTCTGTGATCTGAACTGCAAAGCTGGGGTAAATCTGCTACTAACTTGAAATGCAAGTGCCCAACCAACCTCTCTTTCCATACTTCTGATCATAGCAGGTTTTTTTTTTTTTTTTGCCAGGCAGAGAGGACAGTGTGAGAGACAGAGACAGAGACAGAGAGAAAGGTCTTCCTTTGCCGTTCGGTCACCCTCCAATGGCCGCTGCAGCTGGCCCTGATCACAGCATGTTACATTCATTTACACCTAGGGGTAGTCACATTGCCCACTGATGTGACCAACTCTTCATCTGTTTCAATCTTTTGAGTGGATATGGTACTTTGGATTCCCCAAAAGCAAGCGAACATAAGCTTATGCTTTAGAAAAGTGGGAATAAAACTAAGATGAGGGCAGGAAGCTGGAGATAAAAGTACAACAGAGAGATCTGCTGGGGTGGCATTTTGTTTAGCAGTTAAGACATCTGCATCCCATATTAGTGTGCCTAGGTTAAAAATCTGGCTCTGCTGTCGCCGTGGCTCAACAGGCTAATCCTCTGCCTTGCGGCGCCGGCACACCGGGTTCTAGTCCCGGTCGGGGCGCCGGATTCTGTCCCGGTTGCCCCTCTTCCAGGCCAGCTCTCTGCTATGGCCCGGGAGTGCAGTGGAGGATGGCCCAAGTGCTTGGGCCCTGCACCCCATGGGAGACCAGGAAAAAGCACCTGGCACCTGGCTCCTGCCATCGGATGAGCGCGGTGCGCTGGCCACAGCGCGCCAACCACGGCAGCCATTGGAGGGTGAACCAACGGCAACGGAAGACCTTTCTCTCTGTCTCTCTCTATCACTGTCCACTCTGCCTGTCAAAAAAAAAAAAAAAAAGAAAAAAAAAGAAAAGAAAAGAAAAGAAAAGAAAAGAAAAGAAAAGAAAAGAAAAGAAAAAGAAAAAAGAAGAAAAGAAACAAAATCTGACTCTGACTTCTGGCTCCAGGTGCCTGCTAAGGCAGAACCTGAAAGACAATTGCGATGGCTCAAGTAACTGGACGCCTGTCACCCATGTGGGAGACCTATTTTTTGTTCCCAGCTCCAACTTCAGCCTGGCTCAATCTTCGTCACTGGGAGCATTTTAACAGTAAAACAGCAGATGACTATCTATCTGTATTTCTGACTCTCAAATTTGAGAGTGAGAGTGAGAGAGAGAGATGGAGGGAGAGAGAGGGAGAGAGAGAGGGAGAGATGGAGGGAGAGAGAGAGAGAGAGAGAGAGAGAGAGAGAGAGAGAGAGAGAGTGAGTTTAATGATATGCAATTGGACAAGTCCCTGACATTGCCCAACTCCCCTCCCATCTGGGTTAAGAGTTGGTAAATCATGATTAAATTTTTTTAAAAAAATTATTTATTTATTTGAAAGGTAGAGTTACAGAGAGGCAGAGGCAGAGAGAGGTGGAGGTCTTCCATCCACTGGTTTGTTCCACAAATGGCCGAGATGGCAGGAGTTGTGTTAATCTGAAGCCAGGGGCCAGGGGCTTCTTCCAGGTCTACCATGTGGGTGCAGGGGCTCAAGCAGCTGAGCTATATTCTACTGCTTTCCCAGGGCATAGCAGAGAGCTGGATCAGAAGTGGATCAGATGGGGCACTGGTTAGTGACATAGGGGATGCTGTCACAGTAGATAGTGGCTTTACCTACTACACAACAGCGCTGGCCCCTAGAGTTTTTTAAAAGTAGGTGGGAGGGGTTTGCACTGTGGCATAGGGGGTAAAGCCACTGTGTGCAGTGTCAGCATGCCATGTGGATGCTGGTTCGAGCCCTGGCTGCTCCACTTCTGATCCAGCTCTCTGCTATGGCCTGGGAAAGCAGTGGAGGCTGGCCCAAGTCCTTGGGCCCCTGCACCCATGTGGTAGGCCTGGAGGAAGCTCTTGGCTTTGGATCTGCACAGCTCTGGTCATTGTGGCCAATTGGGGAGTGAGCCAACAGATGGAAGACCTCTCTCTCTCTCTCTCTCTCTCTCTCTCTCTCTCTATCTGCCTCTCCGTCTCTCTGTGTGTAACTCTGACTTTCAAATAAATAAATAGATCTTAAAAAAATAGATGGGAAAAGTAATGGACCTCTTTTTGGTTTTTTTTCTTCACTAGACTGCCTCAGAGTTGTTGGGAGAATTTGAATCAAAGGTGATAGAAATATTATGAAGTCATATTTAAGATGACATGAAATGCCATGCAATGAGCCTTGAATGGAGAGTTAATGAACTGATAAAGTGGCCAGATTGGTCATAGAATAATGAAATGGGCAGGAAGATGAGAAAAAAAAATAGAAGGCTTCCTGGATCTCCTCCAGTGTGAGAAAAGTATAATCAATATCTAAACCCACAAAAATATCTGCATTTTTTATTTGACAGGTAGAATTATAGACAGTGAGAGAGAGAGACAGAAAGGTCTTCCTTCCGTTGGTTCACTCCCCAAATGGCCACCACGGCCAGCCCTGCATTCATCCAAAGCCAGGAGCCAGGTGCTTCCTCCTGGTCTCCCATGCAGGTGCAGGGCCCAAGGATCTGGACCATCCTCCACTGCCTTCCTGGGTCACAGCGAAGAGCTGGACTGAAAGAGGAGCAACTGGGACTAGAACCCAGTGCCCATATGGGATGCTTGTGCCATAGGCAGAGGATTAACCAAATGAGCCAAGGCGCTGGCCCCAATATTTGCATTCTTAAAGGAATCAACTGTTTTGTAAACAACCCATGGAACAGAAGCTATAGTAGTTTCTAAGTAAAATATTTTAACACAGCAAGTTCTTTAAGTACCTGGGTTGGCCTAGCATTGATAAACACTGTGTGTTGATTGTATCGGTTGGGCTGCAGTGATTTACATGAAATAATTCTAAAAATTGATTTTGGAAACATTACAAGGCTCAAGAGCACGGCTTCAGTGCACCGTTCATTCTGCCAGAATTCTCCAGTGAAATCATGAATAAAGCTGTGCTGCGTTAGAATGGTAGTATAAATATTACTTTAAATTTGATTAAAATTCAAACAATCATCAACAGATACAATGGATTTTAGACATTATTGACCACATTCAAAGACCATATCGCAGAACAAGATGAAATGATTTTCCAGCATTCTCAAAATCAGTATTTTAACTGAAGTCCTTTGAACCTCATAGAATATTTATGTAACTGGGACATCTTAATATTTTAAATAATGACATTTACTCAAAGCATTATTCTAAAAACAGGAATGTATAGTGCAAATACTATTAGCATTTCATGACTGGCTGATACAGAATAGCTTTTCTGTAAAAATCTGATCTTTTAAGGAACAATCCTCCATATGATTACTAAAAAAGTCACTAATTCAGCCTTTGAAATTCAGGACCAATTTGGTACTGTTTGTTGGATGATTGCTGACAGGGGTGGTATATAGAAACACATTGGACAACTGGAAGACCCAAACTGAAGCCTGTCACCAAGATGTCCATCACCACTGTATTACCTTGCAACACCTTCACTTTGGGAGTTAACTGGGACTGTATGTAATCAAGAAAAAAAGTTACATATACAGACCCAAAGTTAAGGCGGTGGCTTTGATATTATATTGAAATAGATTTCAAATATCTTTAGTTCATTGCAGTAAATATTTTGACACACTGCCCAGTTGCTGGGAGGACCACTAGGAGAAAGTCCTAGTACCTGCCCTTTGGTACCTCAGACTGAATAGAGATAGTTGCCAAAGTTCATAACCTTTCCCTAGTCAGCCTCCACACAGTGACTGAATGATCAGGGAACACAAAGTCCCAGACCCCTGATCTCAAAGGGGGATGATGCTAAAGTATCAACCCAGCTACAGAATGTCTGATGCCTTCACTGGAAATAATTGAATCCCAGGCAAACTTTCTTCCATAATGCTACACTTTGGATGTTGAGTGTACTTCCAAGGTTCATATTTAAAGGCTTGGTTCCCCAGGTGTCAGAATCCGGAGGTGTCATAAACTTTTAAAAGATAGGACCTAGTGAGAGGTGCATAAATTCATTAAGGTCATGCCTTGCAAGATTACAGAACCCTACCCAACCTTTCCCTTGGCTCTGGTTGGAAGTGTGACTTGTTCCAACAGGTGCTCCCATCATTGACATCTGCTACCCTCACCAGAGGACAAGCCAGTAGAGTCACCCCATTTTGGACATTCAACTCCCAAAAGCTGTGCCTTAAATTTATCTTTTCTTTTTAATTGGGTTAGTTGCCCCAGTTTATTACACTGAAGAAAAGCTAATACACTTAGCATTCCTTCTATGGATGTTGACTCCAAGATCATACTCTAATAAATCTGCATGTGAATCTCATTAGTTTGCAACAATTAGTAACCAAAGGACTTGTTAGATAACTATCATTATGGAGAACTAAGAACCAAGATAATAGGACTAAAACTTGGATTTCTGGAACTAGTTGTGATGCATGGTGGGAGATTGACCATAGACGGCCTAAATTCTCATGGACCTGAACAGTGAGCTATTTGAGATGACTCCTATCCTATTCTCCTTGTGAGAGGTACAATGTGTGTGTGTTGGAGGCGGGAAGAGGCAGGGGTGTTGTCATATTCCAAGGTCTCAGATTCACCGGGAGTTAAGCAGCAGGTAATCTTAGACAAATCATATGAACACTTGACACATGAAACCAGATGGACAAACAAACTGATTTGATTAATATACTCTGGCAAAGCTACTTTCTCACACTTACCCAACAAAAGGCAGGATGGCAGAGACAGCAAGTTCTCTGTCCTGGAACATAGGATCTCCCTCTGTTTTTCTCCCTTCCCTTCAATCTTCCCCATGCCCAGTAGATGCCATGGCCTCTGCAGGCCTCATGAACCAGCAAGGTGATTGGGAGGAAGAAAGAGTGTGACTTCTCTTCCACTGCAAGCCTTGTATGCCTTTCCCTGTCTCCACCAATGTCTTCCAGTGGTGTTGCAGAACTTATCTTGAGTATTTGCAGCTGACAAACAGAGAACCAAATGGGATCCCCCGCCTACAACACTTGTGATCACAAAGGGATGAGTTTTGCTTATATCAGTTATAGCTTTTTAAAGATAATAGAAGTTTTTATGGTTACCTGGAGATGGAGACAACCCTGCAATGAAGAAAGGTCACTACTTGTGTCAGCGGTAGGCTGACCCAAATGCCTGAATGTCTTCCAAAGCCAGAAAGAGGACAATCTAAAGTGAGAAGTTGCCTGGTTTGGCCAGAACTGACTATTCACTGGCTTGCCTACAGCAACCCTCAAAGCCTCTTCAGTATGGCCATTAGTACAGGGTGGAAGCATCTGCATCCTACATGGAGGAGCTCCTAGCTTTCCTGGCACCACTGAGTCCTCCACCAGCAAGAGGATCTGTATTTTTTTTTTGAGGCTCCAGGGTCTGATCAGACAGAATTACCCAAAAAACTGCACCCTCAATGCAGACACCCTGACTCCAGAATGATCTGATGCTATCCTCAATCCAAGAGGGTTCATCTTGCTTCAGAAGAGGGGAGAGTAACAATAGGGTCCTGCCCACTGCTCTGAGAGTTAGTTGCCATACTTATTCTCTCTGACTCTGGTCTCATACATCTCCCTTCTCCCAGTAGAAACTATTCCTTAATGGGAAATGAAGGACATTGTGAGTTCATCCTGGACCTTGGTACATAATAAGAGAAGACCCAGATGGGGCCCACCTTGCCCTACAAAAGCCCATCTAGTATTTCTCACAAGAATAGCGAGCACTTATGTGCTTTACCCTTTAAAACATGTTCACATGCATAACTCAGTGAGATGCACATCAGCCTAGTGAATCCAGCAAAGGACATGTTGTATAACCCACAATTTCAAAAAGAAAAACTGGAACAAAGGGTCAGATAAAGGACATTTTTCTTTCTGATTTATAAAAAAAACAAATTTACAAAGGCATAGAACTTGAATCAGAGCTACTTACACACGTAATGAATTGTCTTAAAAAAAAGAGAAGATCACATGAAGCTTGTACAGAAATGCATGGGAATACAGTCAGTGTAATTATAGGGCATGAAATAAACCTTGAAGTTAACTTTAAATCTCTCTTTGATAAAAGCTTTAAGGAGAGAAAGATCAGATGTTCAAAGCTTAGAAGAGAGGAAGTTGGAGAAAAAGGAGTTTGAGCTGAGAAAGTGATTGATAGTGAAGAACATACAAGTCTATGATTGTGACTTTGACATGCCAGGATGTTTCCTGTAGGCTGGCCACGCAAAAGTATCTTTAAAGACAGACCCGAGGTACCCTGTATTATGCAGCCACTCAGGACAACTTGGCATTCCTGAAGCAATTTGTACTTGCTGTTCCTCTTCTGAAATGCCTGATCTACTTCTCTGCCTCTGAGACATAAGTTTCCAATAAAATATGATCCATTCAATAAGCACACAAGAGTACTAAACATTTCCTGAAAAAAATTGAATTAAAAGGTGTTTATTTGGGTACCAAAGAAATTTTTAATTCATGTATAGTTTTAAAAAGTAACACACATTTTCTGGGGCCCAGTGTTGTGTTGTAGCATGTAAAGCTGCCATCGCAATGCTAGTGCCCCGTATAGTCACAGGTTTCATACCCAACTGGTCCACTTCTGATCCAGATCCCTGCTAATGGCCCGGAAAAAGCAGAAGAGAACCCAAGCACTTGGGCCACTGCTACCCATGAGAAAGACTTGGAAGAAGCTCTTGGTTCCTGGCTTCAGCCTGGTCTAGCCCTAGCTATTGGCTGCCACTGAGAAGTGAACCAGCAGATAAAAGAGCTCTCTCTCTCTCTCTCCCTCTCTAACTCTGACTTTCAAATAAATAAATATTTAAAAATGTTTTCCCTTTATATATGAGTATTTGAGTACATTACCAAAAAAAGGAATACACATTTTCCATGAACTTGTTGAAGACCCCTCACATGCAAGGGTTTCAAAATTTTTTGCACCAAAACAACATCTTTCAGTTCCATTTTTCATAAAATTTTTAAAGTACCCCTGTATGTCTATCAGAAGTGCTAGGTATTTGCTAGGGGCCAGGTATGAATAAGCTGTAGCTTTAAGAAAGAGATGCACTAATTACTTATCACACTGGAGTATGAGATGTGATTGAAATGGTTACCAGTTTCACACTTTGAGGAACATAAGTTACGACTGCTTGATCTAAAAATTATCTAATGTCCATATTTTACCACAGACATAACTGCCATCTACTGGTAGGTGATCACTCCACTGAGTCAAACTCCCTTCAAATTTAAGAAGGGACATAAGTTTCATCTATGCTAACTCTGAATCTCCCAAACTCTGCTCCTAATGTTGTATTGTAGTTATGAGTCACCAGGAAGCTAAGTAGCACTGCTTCTGATTTGGCTACCATTCATAGAATTGCTGACCCTTATAAAAACAAAGGCACCCCAGAGTCTGACCACTGAAATCTCCAGGCAGCTTAAAAATTCCTTCCACAAAATCCTGACAATGGATCCTACAAATAAGAGGTAGAGTTTCATTTGCTTTCTCTGTTTGCCCTGAAATGCTCTAGTTTAGCACATTAACATTACACTCTGGGAAGTGGTGATCCACAGGGTACATTTCTGGGGCACAAAAGTGCTGCTAGAAATCCTGGAAAGCCCTTGTGCTACCTCTATATAGGACATGCTCATAAAGCAGATGTTCCCTAGTTTTAATTTTTGTGAACTCTCTGATGAATTAAGTCAAACATCTCTGAGCTTTCCTCTTTATTGCTACTTAGGTAATTTGTGCCTATGGTAATAGTAATTTAAGAGTTATTAATGAAAATCAAGGCTAATTAAAAAAACAAACATATAAATTCAGGCAGAGATAAAAACATTGGGTACTCAGATGAATTTTGTCCAAGTTTCCTTTTTCCATTCTAAAAGACAACTGTTCCTCTGCTTGCAATAATAAGAAAAAATCATGTTGTCACACACAGTCTTGTATTGTACATTTGTTAAACATACCTGCAACCCTTCAATGGCCAGTTTAAGGATTGAAGGTGTCAGTTTGGAGGCTTGTTTGAAGGAAAAATTACTCCAGTCTATAATTAAAATGAAGCCATTTATCTGAAGCTCAGGATCTTCAATAAGGACTTCCAGGGACAGCAGGATGGCACGGAGGATGTCCGTGAAGGAGTTCCTGGGGTCAGAGCAGAAGGAGAGTTGTGGTGAGTATCAGCAGGTGACAGCATATGCCTGCAGCAGGGCTGGCATCTTCATGCCACTGCTCCAAGAGTCCAGCCTGCAGGGTCACATTGGTGTCCTGTGCCCAGCACAACTGAAAATACATTCATTAGATTTCCCAGGTGCAATGCTTCTGAGATCCATGGGATGTTTGCATCTCTTCAGACTGATCCCATTAGTACCCCAAACTTAACAAGGCATCACCCTGGGTTCCCATGACAAATTATAAACTGTTCCCACTCCGCTTCATTTAAATACATCCTGAATCATCTCCCTGTCTCACAGAATGCTGATATTCTTGTGGGCTGGGGCTGGGCCATGGTCATAATTGTGTCCCCAGCGCCTAGGTCAATGAATCACTGCTGAACAAATGAATTGAGACCTCAATCTGAGGCAAATATGTTGATTAAGCCTCGTTTTTTTCCTCTTGTATGCCTGTGATCTTGCTAAAAGTACAAAAATATCCACATGGTTGATGGTATTTTTTAGCTTCAATTCACGAACAGAGAAAAATAAAGCAGGAAGAATAGCTTATTTTCACTGAAAGTCTATTGGGTGTGATTCGAAAAGGAAATCACTGAGTACATCAGTAACTATGACAACTGCCCGACTGGGATACAAACAAGAGTGACAGACAGTTCTCCAGTGTGGTGTGTCCTCTCCCACAGCATATAATCCCAATCACTAGCTGATTCTTTATTTCAAATAACTGTCAGATCTGAGGAAATAGTGGCATATTCACCACAGTATTTCACACAACAAGTTAAGATCTTATAGGATGTCTAAATTTGGTGGTTTAGTTTTGTGAGTAGAAAAATATAAACCTGGAAGACAAGTGATGCAAAATCTGCCATGTCCTCTTATAAAGTCATCAGGTTCCTGACCATTCCAAGATGGCTCAAACTGTAAATGAACCTAAGAACTGCAGATCTGAAATCAGGAAATCTGTGACCCAACAATGAGAACTTACCAAATGCCTGTTATAAGATCAGTGTTGTGTTTCCTGTTTGAACCTATAAATTAATATGTCCTTTTCTATTTTCGAAGAGCCTCTAATTTAATTAGAGTGGAGTAGGAGATTAGCAATGTGAGTAGAGAGAAATTGATTAAAATTTGAGTATTGAGGAAAAGGTATCTGGCAAGATGACAGCTTAAGATAGGTGTGTGATAGGGTGAGTAGGATTTTAATGGGATAAGTTGGAAAAGGGAGGACAAGACTTTTGGGAGACAATAGTGACACAAATAAAAAATACAGTTCTTCTTACTAAAAATTATTTCCATGTATCAGCCTCGTTCAAAGAAGAATGTTCAAAGAAGAATTTTTCTTCCCCAAACATCACTCATTGGGAGTAATTCTGCTATATTTAAAAACCTCACATCTTCCCATAAATACAGTTTCAGCTTTGTAAACACAGCAGTTGAGATCTCCTATCTAACTCCTAGACTTAAAAAGTATTACATCATACTTAGTGAAATAAGCCAGTCCCAAAAAGATAAATACCATATGTTTTCTCTAATCTGTGGTAACTAATAGAGTACCACAAGTGTAAGGTTAGGAGTGAAATTGACATTTTGGGCTTCAATGATTGTTTAAAGCCCTTATTTCTATTTTTGACAGCAGTGTTTTTTCTTCTTACTATTTATTGGATTTTTACTTAGTGTAGAGTTAATTTTTTCAGTGTAAAGTAAACTAAAAGTAGATCATTGTAAAAAGAGAGGGTATAGAAGAGGAAGGAGGATGGAGGGTGGGAAGGTAAATTAGTATACATGAACTACATAAATACCTTAAATAAAATTTACAAAGTATTACTAGCTTTAACCATTTCTCATAGAAAATAACTCTCAATACTTCCCTTATTGCTTTCTTTCAGATATGTTCTCTTTCCATGTTTAGAAATTTTATGTTCCTATTAACATAAGGCAAGTTATCACTGGGACTTTGTTTTGATTTTGGTTTTGTATTCATATCAAAATAATTATCTATAGACACAAGCCTTTTCAAGAGACAGCTTTTATTGGGATCAAACATTGATTTGAGAGTAGCTTGTCACCAAATACTATGACTCTAGACAATTCCAAATGAAAACACGCAACAACACAATGATAAATTGGAAATTATCATTAGAGCCTCAGGGATGGAGTCTAAGTGCTTAGGAAAACACATATAGAAAATCAGAGCTGAAAGGCTGAGCCTTAGATGAAGCCTACATTTAGTGCTGAGCTAGAAGGTAACAGAATTAAAGAAATTATAAAGGGCAAAAAGACCAAGATGGTATATTGTGTTGTCCAGGGGGGGGGTGGATTTCAAGAAGCAAAAAGTGCATTACTGAATTAGTGGACCCAATTCTTTGCTTGTGCCTTGTGGCCTCACTGAGGATTCAGTGTATTTTCATCTCTTATCCCTACTACTCGACTTGACTAATGGCATGTACACAGACATGAAAACTGCTAATTCCAGGTCTAACTGTTAAGACAGCTCAGATGTCAACACTTGTCTTGCCTTCTGCCACTGCTGAGGTACAAATCATGCCACAGCTGGCATGCTAGACTAAGAATGGATGAGAAACATGCAAACCAGTGATTCCTTTACCAATCAGTAATCTTCATTAGAAGTAGAAGCACCTAGCTGAACCCTAACGAGACAAACTCTAGCCACCTCACAGAGGCATGAGTAATATAATTGATTGATTTTTTCCTCAAAGATTTATCTATTTATTTGAAAGGGAGAGGTACAGATAGGGAGAGAGAGAGAGAGAGAGAGAGAGAGAGAGAGATTCTTCCATCTGCTGGTCCACTCCCCAAATGGCTGCAATGCTCGGAGCTGGGTATATCCAAAGCCAGGAGCCAGGAGCTTCCTCTAGGTCTCCCACATGGATGCAGGTGCCCAAGCACCTGAACCATCCTCCACTGCTTTCCAGTCAGATCATCAGGGAGTAAGCCAGCTTGGAAGTGGAGCAGCCAGGACTCAAACCAGTGCCCATATGGCTCCGCAGTGGCGGTTCCAGCCACTGTACCACAGCATCAGCCCCAATAATTTGTTTTTTTAAGCCATTGAGTTTGGGGATGGATTTTTATTAGCAATAGTTATCTAATACTGGAAGGTCATTAATTAAGGGAGTCAAATGCAACATAAAGATCAAGATGAATACCAAAGTGTTATTGCATTTGACAAGTGGATCTTTGAGGAATTTTGAGAAAGAACTTTAAGTTGATGGAAGAGAGAATTCAGTAATTATGAAGATCTTTAACAACTCATTTAAAAAAAAAGTAGCTCTTTACATCACATATCCAGTCATTTCCACTTTCATGAAAAGACATTGCAAAGATATGAAAAGATATATCTTCCCAGAAACTTGGAAATCATTCTATGCATTTTGGGGACCAAAATGCAAGTTTGGCATGGCAATGAAGGAGGTGTGATATTCATGAGATGACCCCAAGAGAAAAGTAAAAGGATTGTGGACTTTGTAATAGTTTCCAAATGTTCAAATGCTTTACATTTCCAGAAGAACTGGGTAGGCAGTAAAAAGTCAGATGGAATGTGTCTCTAGTCATGAGTCTATATCTCTGTTGAGAACTGTGACCCTACCTCATATCTTTCCAGTAATCATTACCTTGATTTCCTTAGATCCTGGCTTCTTCATGTGGATTTCTTCATCTTTTTCCTCTTTCCCATTTACAACAGCCTTATGGAATCATCTCATTTTTTTAATTTAAAATACCTATTAGATCAAATAATTTGTGAAGTTACTTCAATCTGAAGGACAAGAAGAATATCTCTCTACTCCTTAAGTGGGGGCTAAATGTAGTGACTTCCTTCCAAAGAGCAGAGGATGGAAAGGGGGAAAAAAGAGGAACTTTGCAGTAGAGAAATATGAGAAGCATTACCTGAACCAGATGATCAAGGTCAACTTCTTCAATGATAAATCATGTTGCTAGAACTTACTCCTGCTGTGGTGAAGAAATTGTCACTTTACCTCTGTGATCTTCCTTCCAAAGAATCAAAATGCCCCATTACCCACAAGAAAAATTATATACCTAATTCCAATTGAGGGACAGTCTACAAAATACCTGGCCAGTACTCCTCAAAATTGTCAAGTTTAACAGAAAACAAGGAAAAGCTAAAAACCTGTCAGCCAAGGAGAACCCAAGGAAACCTGAAAACTAAACATAACAAAGTTTCTTGGACAGAAGAAGATCATGATGCAAAAACTTAGGAACTCTGGATAAGTACAAACTTCAGTGAATAGCAATGTATTAATATTGGTTAGTTAGCTATAAAAAATATACTAGCCATAGGATTTAATAATAGGGAAAACTGGATGTTCAGTATAAAGGAATGCTGAGCTATTTTCATAATAACTGTGTTAATAGAAAGTACATTTAAAAAAATAGTGCCTACACCCAAAACCCTGAGGAACCAAACAGAGCTCTCAGGCCACACCCATCTCAAGCCGCTAAGGGCCAACGAAAGCAGACAGTCCACTTAATCTAGAGTCATAGAATAACAAGAAAAAAACACCACAGCGAAGAAACCAAAGAATATCTCCAATATGCCAAACAACAAACGCGAAAAACCGAGGTAACAAGAACAAGGAAGACACTATAACACCCCCAAATGAAAAAGATGCCCCAATTCAAGATTATGAAAATGATGAGATAGAAGAAATGCAAGAAGTGGATCTAAAAAAATTGATAAGAACATTAAGAAGTTCTCAAAAACAAATTCTTGAACCACAGAAATCCTTAATGGAAAGATAGAAAATCTCTCGCGCGAAAATTAAATATTAAGGAGGAATCAAAATGAAATGAAACAACTAGTAGAACATGAACCAGGAAGGCATAGAAAACCTAAACAGACCCATAACTGAGACAGAAATTGAAACAGTAATAAAGGCCCTCCCAACAAAGAAAAGCCCAGGAACAGGTGGATTCACTGCTGAATTCTACCAGACAGTTAAAGAGGAACTAACTCCAATTCTTCTCAAACTATTCAGAACAATTGAAAAAGAGTGAATCCTCCCAAATTCCTTGTATGAAGCCAGCATCACCTTAATTCCTAAGCCAGAAAAAGATGCAGCATTGAAAGAGAATTACAGATCAAACTCTCTGATGAACATAGATGCGAAAATCCTCAATAAAATTCTGGCCAATAGAATGCAACAACACATCAGAAAGATCATCCACCCAGACCAAGTGGGATTTATCCCTGGTATGCAGGGATGGTTCAATGTTCGCAAAACAATCAATGTGATACACCATATTAACAGACTACAGAAAAAAAAACATATGATTATCTCAATAGATGCAGAGAAAACATTTGATAAAATACAACACCCTTTCATGATGAAAACTCTAAGCAAACTGGGTATGGAAGGAACATTCCTCAATACAATCAAAGCAATATATGAAAAACCCATGGCCAGTATCCTATTGAATGTGGAAAAGTTGGAAGCATTTCCACTGAGATCTGGTACCAGACAGGGATGCCCACTCTCACCACTGCTATTCAATATAGTTCTGGAAGTCTTAACCAGACCTATTAGGCAAGAAAAAGAAATTAAAGGCATACAAATTGGGAAGGAAGAACTCAAACTATCCCTCTTTGCAGATGATATGATTCTTTATTTAGGGGATCCAAAGAATTCTACTAAGAGACTATTGGAACTCATAGAAGAGTTTGGCATAGTAGCAGGATATAAAATCAATGCACAAAAATCAACAGCCTTTGTATACACAGGCAATGCCATGGCTGAGGAAGAACTTTTAAGATCAATCCCATTCACAATAGCTACAAAAACAATCAAATACCTTGGAATAAACTTAACCAAGGACGTTAAAGATCTCTACGATGAAAATTACAAAATCTTAAAGAAAGAAATAGAAGAGGATACCAAAAAATGGAGAAATCTTCCCTGCTCATGGATTGGAAGAATCAATATCATCAAAATGTCCATTCTCCCAAAAGCAATTTACAGATTCAACGCAATACCAATCAAGATACCGAGGACATTCTTCTCAGATCTGGAAAAAATGATGCTGAAATTCATATGGAGACACAGGAGACCTCCAATAGCTAAAACAATCTTGTACAACAAAAACAACGCTGCGCATCACAATACCAGATTTCAGGACATACTACAGGGCAGTAGTTATCAAAACAGCCTGGTACTGGTACGGAAACAGATGGATAGACCAAGGGAACAGAATAGAAACACCAGAAATCAATCCAAACATCTACAGCCAACTTATATTTGATCAAGGATCCAAAACCAATCCCTGGAGTAAGGACAGTCTATTCAATAAATAGTGCTGGGAAAACTGGATTTCCACGTGCAGAATCATGAAGCAAGACCCCTACCTTTCACATTACACAAAAATGCACTCAACATGGATTAAAGACTTAAATCTATGACCTGACACCATCAAATTATTAGAGAGCATTGGAGAAACACTGCAAAATACAGGCACCGGCAAAGTCTTCCTAGAAAAGACCCTGGAGGCGCAGGCAGTCAAAGCCAAAATTAACTATTGGGATTGCATTAAATTGAGAAGTTTTTGTACTGCAAAAGAAAGAGTCAGGAGAGTGAAGAGGCAACCGACAGAATGGGAAAAGTATTTGCAAAATATGCAACAGATAAAGGGTTGATAACCAGAATCTACAAAGAAATCAAGAAACTCTACAACATCAAAACAACCCACCCACTTAAGAGATGGACCAAGGACCTCATAGACATTTTTCAAAGGAGGAAATCCAAAGGGCCAACAGGCACATGAAAAAATTTTCAGGATCACTAGCCATCAGAGAAATCCAAATCAAAACCACAATGAGGTTTCACCTCACCAAGGTTAGAATGGCTCACATTCAGAAATCCACCAACAATAGATGCTGGAGAGGATGTGGGGAAAAAGGGACACTAACCCAATGTTGGTGGGAATGCAAACTGGTGAAGCCACTATGGAAGTCAGTCTGGAGGTTTCTCAGAAACCTGAATATAACCCTGCCATTCAACCCAGCCATCCCACTCCTTGGAAATTACCCAAAGGAAATTAAATTAGAAAGCATAAATGCTGTCTGCACATTAATGTTTATTGAAGCTCAATTCACAATAGCTAGGACCTGGAACAAACCCAAATACCCATCAACAGTAGACTGGATAAAGAAATTATGGGACATGTACTCTATAGAATACTATGCAGCAGTCAAAAACAATGAAATCCGGTCATTTGCAACAAGATGGAGGAATCTGGAAAATATTATTCTGAGTGAATTCAGTCAGTCCCAAAGGGACAAATATCATATATTCTCCCTGATCAGCAAAAACTAACTGAGCACCAAGGGGAAACATGCTGAAGTGAAATGGACACTATGAGAAACAGTGACTTGATCAGCTCTTGTGCTGACTGTTGATGTACAATGTAATACTTTATCTTTTTTTAGTATTTTTTCTTCTTTTTGTTCTAGTAGTATTGGTTGAACTCTATAATTGACACACAATTATTCTTAGGTGTTTAAATTTTAACTGAAAAGTGATCCCTGTTAAATATAATAGTAGGAAAAAGAGAGAGAGGAGATGTACAATTTGGGACATGCTCAATCGGACTTTCCCCAAATGGTGCAGTTAGAATCGTGCCAGGGGATTCCAATACAATCCCATCAGGGTGGCATGTACCAATGCCATCTCACTAGTCCAAGTGATCAATTTCAGTTCACAATGGAGCACACTGATAGGTCTAAGAGTCAAAGGGATGACACAAACAAGACTAGTGTCTGCTAATACTAACTGATAGAATCAAAAAGGGAGAGAATGATCCATCATGGGAAGTGGGATACACAGCAGACTCATAGAATGGCAGATGTCCTAAATATCCTCAGAATCAGCCCTTAAGGCATTTGGACCTGGCTCAAGAGCCCATGAGAATATTTTAGGCATGGAAAGCCAAGACACTCTGGGAAAAAAAAAAAAAGACCTAAATGAAAGATCTCTGTGAGTAGATCCCAGCGGAAAGAATGGGGCCATCAAAGAAGGAGGTACCTTTCTCTGAAGGGAGGAGAGAATTTCCACTTTGACTATGACCCTGTCGGAATAAGATCGAAGTCGGCGAACCCTAAAGGCTTCCATAGCCTCGGCAACTCATGACTAGAGTCTAGGGAGATTACTGACGCCATAAATAAGAGTGTCAAATTGTTAAGTCAACAACAGGAGTCACTGTGTACTTACGTCTCATGTGGGATCTGTCCTTAATGTGTTGTCCAATGTGAAGTAATGCTATAACTAGTACTGAAACAGTATTTTTACACTTTGTGTTTCTGTGTGGGTGCAAACTGATGAAATCTTTACTTAATATATACTGAATCGATCTTCTGTATATAAAGATAATTGAAAATGAATCTTGATGTGAATAGAATGGGAGAGGGAGTGGGAGATGTGAAGGGTGTGGGTGGGAGGGAAATTATGTTGGGGGGAGCCATTGTAATCCATAAACTGTACTTTGGAAATTTATATTTACTAAATAAAAAGCACAAAATAAAAAAAAAATAGTCCCTACTAGAGATTGCACACTGCCATAATAGTTCTCCATGCATATTCTAACATGTTTTCTAAGCAAATCAAAATGGTCACAAACAATTCAGCTATTTCATCTTGCAAATTGTGGAAATGAGAACAGAAAGCATTTCTAGAATTTCTTCATTCTACCAACTCGTTTAGTTTCATATATTGCTTAATTCTAATAATCCAGAAATAAAATGCATTTTCTTTAGTCCCTATGGTCACAATTCTATCAGAGTATTTTGGGACTTGTGACAAAATAAACAGGCATGAGCAATAAGCCTACTAGCTAAAACAACTGTTCAGTTGCTTGTGTGTCACACTGGATGCCTGGGTTTGATACCTGTTTCCAGCTCTTGACTCCAGATTCCAGATAATGCAGGGTTGATGGCTCAACTAATTGGGCTCCTTTTATCCATGTGGAACATTTGAATTGAGTTCCCAGATTCCGGTTTGGCCCAGTTCATTCCAGACTTCTATAGGTATTTGAGGGAAACCCGCTAATGAGAGCTCTATTTCTCCCTGTTTTCTTCTGCCTCTCAGATATTAAAAAATGAATAAATAGACTAACAGATGACAAATGGATATTTATATTTCTTCTATCCTTTTTTAAAATTCGCATACCATCTATATAGTCTGTTATGGATGACATCAGTTTTAGATTGATAAGTATAAGGTTAAATGTGAAAACATGAAAAGCACTATGTGGACTGAAAATTGCCAGTGACACACAAATAATCATATTAGCAGAAAATACAGAACATAGATTTTTCCACAGAAAAGGGATTTTTTTTTTATTAATTAGGACTTAGCAGTGGTTTATCTACAGGGGTTTCATCATTAAACTGTGAGCAATTGGAGATTATGAATAGTGACTCATTTTTAGGTTCTAATGTTATTTTTATGAGTTGAGCATGCAACATTGCTACCTACGGCTTTGAAATCTAAGTCAAAAGCATACTACAAATGGAGGCAAACTGTAGAAAAGAGTAATCTCTTACCAAATGAGAAGATGATTCAAGTTTCAAGAAGTGGCATGATTGTGCTTAGAATTTTTAGTGGAGGTTCTAAGACCTTGATCCCAAGGCACCTTCTGTAAGAAAAAACTGGCTCTTTTGTGATCAGAGGACCCTGTAATATACTGGGGTTGCAAATGACACTATTTCTTAGAAGGACTTGGGGATGGGGGTGGAGATTGCTTCTTAGCCTATTCTAAAATCACAGTGCATATTCTCACACTAATTTTTCTGCTGTTGCAACAAGCCTTTTAATATTGTAGTTAAACCTCTTTGGCCAATTCTGTGTTGAAACCTCTTGACTTTATACTTAATGCAATTAAATGTTTATGATTTTTTCTTGGGAAATTTTTAAGGTCAACTGTAAACTACAAGGTAGTTTTGAATATAATTTTTTCCCAAATATCTATGTCACAGGTACAGAAACCTTGCATCTGCCCAAGCTCCTTTATCTCTTCATTCCATTTAAAACTTCTTTCATGGTTAAATACTAAAATAACTATTGTGTGGTTCTCACAGTTACTAGAGTGGTTTCCCCCTTGCAAGGATACTAATGGCAAAGTGAAGCTAATAAGGAAAACATGCTCTCTGTATCTCCTCTGAGGCATTTTGGCCTCTGAGCAGGGAAACAACTCTCTTTTGAGATAATGGCAAAAGAGCCTGTGCCAAAGAGAAGTGAGGGAACTTCACATCTTGTCTCTGCCACTCACTAAATATGCAACTACTTGTACACAACCAAAAGTCAGCAAAGGATACTTTCTGATGATTTTGGAGAACAACGGTTTCAAGCAAAGTGGTATGTCAGGGGGCCAGTGCTATGGTGTAGTAGGTTAAGGCTCTGCCTGTGGTGCTGGTATCCCATATGGGCACCAATTCATGTCCCAGCTTGCTCCTATGCCAATTTGGTTCTCTGTTAATGGTCTAGAAAGGCAGTGAAAAATGCCCCCAAGTACTTAGGCACCCACATGGGAGACACAGAAGCAGCTCCTGTCTCCTGGATTCAGATCAACCCAGCTCCAGCAGTTGTGGCCATTTGGGGAGTGAACCAGTAGATGGAAGACCCCTCTGTCTGCTTCTCCTTCTCTTTCTAACTCTGCCTCTCAAATAAATAAATCAATATTACAAAAAAATAAAGGATATGTCGAGGCCTGAAACATGGCATAGCAGTTAAACCCCCACTTGTGATGTCAGCATCCCATCTGGATACTGGTTCATATCCAAGTTGCTCCATTTCCAATCCAGCTGCCTGCTAATGTATCTGGTAAGGCAGCAAATGATGGATCAAGTGCTTAGACTCCTACACCCATGTGGGAAGCCCACTCCTAACTTTAGCTTGGCCCAGCCCTGACTGGTGTGGTCATTTGGAGAATGCACCAGTTGATGGAAGATCTCTCAATATCCCTCTCTCTCTCTCTGTAACTCTTTCAAATTAATAAATAAATCTTTAAAAATTGAAATGTGCAAAGGAGCTTTATGAATTAGAAAGCACTTCCCAATAGGAGGCAGTATTGTACTTGCAAGAATTATAAAGATACCTGTCTTTGCATACTGCTTTCATGGTGGTGATTGTAGCAGAACAATGGGAAGTACACAAAATCCAATCAGGTACTGTTTAAGTGAGCCTAATGTCTCCTCTGCTAGAGCTGAAGGTCTTTGAAAAATGATCTGGGAAGGAGATTCAGATTATATACTTTCCTAAATGGCTTCTAATAATTCCTATGTGATTCAGGTTTGAGTTGGACAACGTCATTGATTGTATGTCATTGTGCTCCTAGGAAAATGAATATCTATTTCTCAATGGGATGATCAAGGAGGAACAAAAGTTTGTGTTCCAAAAATATTTGGTTTACAAAGGATACTAATAAAAATGCTGTGCTTTGCTATTGTAGAATTAACATTAGTAAAAGATTAATCTTTAATTTACTACCCTGAATCATAGCTAGAAATTGTCAAATTAGGCTAACTTTTCTCAGCAAGGATAATCTCCCAGAGAACTGAAACCTGTACTTAATTCTGCTTCCATTATTTAATGGGCACATATTTTCAAGAGGAGAAAGGAAGGAAGGGAGAACAAGGAGAAAAGCAAGGAGGAAAGAGAGAAAGAGACAGAAAGGAAGAATGAAATAAGAAAAAGTAAATATAATAAGCACATTTTTATCTCTTTTAATTTCATCCTATCCTAGTCAGTGCAGCAAATGTTGGATTTGTATTGTCTCAAGAATATTATTCCTTGTAATATTGGAATAATGAGTTGCCTACTGACATTATTAGTTGGAAAGAGAATACTTGGCATTCAGTCTCAGGATCAGATAGAATAATGGATTGAATACTATTCAAACATCTGATAACATAAATTCTGTAGAGATTTAGATAAAGAACAAGCTACAGAATTTCATTTGGTTTCTGAATTTTGGTTCAATTCAGGTCACAGAAGCTTGACTGAATTGTGTGTATTTTACAAAACAACAATCCATTGCAACTATTTGTATATCTCTACCAAGTAAGACAAAATAATATATGGAAAGCATATGAGTCAGTCAGCCTCTGCTCCAACCTGTTCCCAGTTCAACAAATGCTTATGGAAAACCTAACACAAAGGATAATGTTTTTGCCCAAGAACAAGGCCCTGATTTTGAAATTGTGTAGAGGAAATTGTGATGGCAAATATGGTGCTCTTTCATTCAAGGAGAGCCAGGAGAGAAGAACATGTTTCCTTTTGACCAATCCTGGCAGGCCTATCCATCTCTGCATAAAGATACCAGAATGTAAAATATTCATATTCACCACTCAGAATGAAACTTAGAATTAAAGCTTTCAAGAAGTAGTCTGCTGGGATTCTTCTTTGTGTTTCTGTGGATAAGAAGAGTAGAAACCATTGTGTGTATATAAATCACACACACATATACAATAAAGCACTATTTGTAGTTAATTCCCCTAGATTCTGTCTCCCCTCTACTTAGTTCTTTGGTTTAAATAAATAAATGATTCGAATAAATAAAACCAACATTTTATCACTTTGAGTCTTGCTGCTTATAAATTCTCCCAAGAATTGAAGAGAGTAGAATTAACACCAAATGCATCCATCTGCTAATTTCAATGATTAGTGAAATTTCTTACTATTCATTTGTTTCTTTTTAATTTTTTTGAAATACTTGCTGCTGGGTAAGGGTAAGGAGGCATTTGTTCAAAATGTTAATGAAGCTCTTCTTTGGGGAAAGCACAAAAAAGGATGTATTTACTTTTTTGCTATTAGATGGAAACCAGTAGGAGGCATTAAAAAATATGTCTGTGTGAGGCAATGAAGTGTAGTCATTAAAAGAATAATGTTTAGAGTTAGGTAGACCCTGAGTCAAATCCCAGCTAGATTTTCTTTGTGACCTTAGCAAGTTGCTTTATCTTTCAGTAGTTTATAAGTGTATGTCTTTGTAGGAAGATCATGGCTCCCACCTCACTGGTAATAATAAACACAATGATAATGAACACAAAACCTTAGCAGAGCAACTGGCTCATGTGGGAATATTTTGAATAGATCATGGATAATGGAATTAAAAGATTGTGTGTGGGGCCTGCACTGTGGCGCAGTGGGTTAATGCCCTGACCTGAAGCGCCGGTGTCCCACGTGGGTGCCAGTTCTGGTTCCGGCTGTTCCACTTCTGATACAGCTCTCTGCTATGGCATGAGATAACAGTAGAAGATGGCCGAAGTCCTTGGGTCCCTGCATCCATGTGGGAGACCTGGAGGAAGCTCCTGGCTCCTGGCTTAGGATTGGCTCAGCTCTGGCCGTTGGGGCCAATTGGGGTGTGAGCCATCAGATGGAAGATTATCTCTCTCTGCCTCTCCTTCTCTCTGTGTGTAACTCTGGCTTTCAAATAAATAAATAAATCTTTTAAAAAAAGATTGTGTGAATTTTCCTTAAGCTTTTTGAAATCCCCTTATATTAATGCTAAGTGCTGATAGTCACAGTGGTCTTCATTGTTACATAAGTAAAGATTGTATCAAGTAGAAAGTAACACTGGGGTTCACAAGAAAAAGAGATCACTGAAATCTGGGGGTGGTGGTGGTGGAAGGTTTTCACATGGGCCATGAGGAATGCAGAGGTTTGGAAATTGGATACAGAAGGAAGCAAAGGCAGAAGAAGCCACATAGACACTGAGACAATGATGAATTCACTTGTGCCAGGGGGTGAGCAAAAATGAATGCAAAAATGAGGTCAGAAATTTAATGAATCCATCTTCATTCCATTTGCTGGCAGATCTGCTGTTTAGGTAGAATAGGGGAGGAACAGAAGCTGGGCTTCAGGAAGATCTGGACTGGCAGTAAGAACTGTGTGAACTGAAGGCAGAGGACCTGAATGAACGAGCCTAATTTGGAGGAGGTGATAGCCTCACAATAGCTGAGAGCTGAAGAGAAATGAAAGGGCTGTGAGAACCACGAGGGATCGTGCTAAGACTTAATTATTAATTAAATATGGGTATGAAAAGGGAAGAACAGTGGTACTGTTAAGGACAAGGGTAACTGTCTGGAAGGAAGTGTGTCAGAGCACAGTAAGGATTAGCACTCAACACAGTTGCACACAATATTAACATTAACATTGTTTGACCCTGGAATTGTGAAAGGGACTAGAACTGCATGGTGTGGTGAGGTCTGCATTCCTACCACTCAACTGGGATGAAATACCACCACTCCCAAGTGCCACACATCTGGAGGAGGGACTATTTCTTATTCTGTTCATATCATAGGCATACTTACCCATTTAGCTTAGAGTATGGGCTCCGTTAGAGCTGGTAGTGTGATGTGTTTGCCTTGGAATCCCTGGAAACAACCAGTAGTTACCCATAGTAAAAGTTCAATAAATGATTCTTGGTGAAGAAAAGAAGGTAGGCATATTAACCAATAAGCTAGGAACCCTGAAACACTGAATATAAACAAAATTCACTGAGATTACTTGTAGGAAAACTGCTATATCCTTTGGTGTTTCTCATGCTCATTGTTGATGTCCAATGTGTGCCTTTAAGCGTTGTTTTCTGACCTAGCTCATATTCACAAAGAAAAATGTTCTCGTGAGAATCATGGATCCAGGAGGAGGAAGGGAAGCTAGGCTTTCACATTTGATTTTGTTTAACAGAGGGCCATCCCTGCATTCACATGAAGTCAGTGTAGTCACGAATAAAGTAATAAAGTCAGTGAGAAAAGAACAATCTGAAGCAGTTAATAAAATGCTGGAGAGTTGCTTACAGAAGGGAAAGCTGGCAAACCATGAGATTCTTAGCTCTTTGTGGGAAGAACTTGTCCCCAGACAGCATTTTCCAACAGTCTGTAATGCTAGTGTGGAGTGGTTTTGTTTCATCCACTCTCTGGGGAGGCCTGTGTCAATATGGAGTAGCAGCTGAAGAATTAAAAACAAAAATAAAATCCAAACTCCAAAAGAAGTGAGCTAAGAGTATTCCATCCATTCCTAAATGAGTATGAAAAATTAATTTCATGCCTGTCTATTCTGGTAACTCCCTTGGTTGAGGATATTCAGAAAAGTATAAATTAGAAAGAGTCTCAAGAATGCAAATAAGCATTTAATACAGCCAAATAAGCACTGATGTTAGCATTTCCATTTTGCCCAGAAAGTCCACACCAGATCATTTCTACATTTATAAACTGAAAACAGGTGACAGATTGCAAAGTGCCTCTGGTTTCCTGTCCAGTAAGTTAGAGTGTCCTCACAACTGGTGACAGACAACACAGGTACACTTACTCTGTGAAACTGACACCTTTTAAAATCACAAAAATAACACATGTAGTTTTTTACATGTGTTCATTATTCATTCCACAAAGATTTATTGAGAATAGGTATGCAGCAAAGATCATATCAGACTAACTTGGGTCTCAAATGGCAAGATCTCCTCCTGAAGTGGGCATCAATGGAATTCAACTGGTACTTCTAGGTCTTGCTCCTGGCAATATTGGACTCCTGGTAATGTACAAGTCATGACTTGAAATGAAATATTCCTTCTCCTGAGCCTATCTTATTCCTATAACCATAAAATCAATTGAAGTATAAAAACTTGAGCAATGAGATGAGAAGGCATTTTACAAAAACATCCATCTCATAGTACTACATTGCTTTGAAAGATTTCACACTCATGAGCTCTACCCTCCTAGCAATATTCTGTAATCACTCATGTAATCAAAAGGTACCTCTCAGAAATCACCAACTCTGAGAACAGTGTGCAAGGCAACCTGAATAAAACGATGCATTAGCAAAACAACTCGTATAGGTGTTGCATATTGTGGGAGGCATAAATATATAAAGACATCAATATCATTTGGGAGGATTACAAGATTTTACAACCAAGAGAAATCTTAAGTCTCTAAAATTAGTTTCCTATTATTAGGAATTTGAATCTGAAATATACTCATAATTAACATTAGAAGATTTAATAAAGACTGTTGAGCTTAGAGATCTGCAATCTGATTGACATTTTCAAAGTTGGTTTAACATTTCCCCCTTTAAAAATTCTTGTCTTCCTAATCTAAAGCCAATGAAACAGCAGCAAGTAATCAAATTCATGAAAGACCAAAAGGAAAAGGCCACAGGAAACCATCATGTGATGGAAAGATAAGTCTTATTTCCATAGATCATGTATTCAGGACAAATTTATCATCTACATGACAGACAGAAATGCAACTTGTTGGCTAGTTTTCAGGTCTGCATTCTTCTACCTACCTACCTTTCTTCAGCTGTCTCATCTTCCTCCAAACAACTCAGTTACTGGATTCTCACAGGTAGAGAACTAGGATACAAGGCTGCTGGGATCAAGATAGGTCTCGGACTCAAGGAGATCCCAACCACTGAGTACAACGTTTTTGAGTTTGAGACCAGAAAGGCAAGCTTTATGAGAAGAAATGTTGGTCTTGACAAACTCCTGGAATGCTTAATGATAGCTTGCAAATAACAATTACAACAAGAGATCATCTTTCTGAGACCAGGTTAATTATGCCTCCATGAGCCAAAGGGGAAAAACTTCCTGCAAGAGCCATCTGCACTTTTCCATAACTGAGTCTGTGCTTCACTTCAGCAGACATGTCAATTTTGGAGGCTTCAGAAAAGTTAGAACCTAGAGTGCTATGACTACCAGCATTAACTGGCAACATAAGATATACATCAGGGTACAGATCAGGGAGTTTCTAGGTTTCTCCCAGAAGAGGGCCCAGAAGTACACCCATTGCACACCAGCCTAGCCCAAGTCAGGCAACTGATGTAGAGCCAAGAGTGGCCATGTCCTCTCCCTTCTCTCTTTCATAAAGCAGATTAGCTGGGAGTTTAAAAAGACCCTCTTTCTGTCCTCTAGTCAGCATAGACTTATTCTTGTACTATCTAATTTTAAGAATCAGAAAGCATACAAACAATAATACTCAATACCATAGTAATTATATAAAATAATGAACGTAAGCTTGGCATAGTTCATTTAGCAACAACACTAGCAAAGGGCTAGTTGACTTTTCCCATCCAAAGTGCAATGTGCTTGGAGATTAATTTTATCCTACCAGGTAACTTCAGCCATGGAAACTCTGATGTCTCCCTAGAGAATTATTTTATGGAAGTAGTTAAAGACAACATTGGTTCCTTTTACTTAATTACATCACACATTATCACTTAGTAATTCTCTAAGCAATTAGAACCAGTAGTTATTATTTATTGCTGCTACTTAACAGTAGCTACGCTGCAGGAGATACTGTAAAACAGCAGTATTTACTTATTTTCAAAGTAGGGCCAAAATCACCTGCACTGTGAATAGCAACACAGAATTTGAAACATAGAGTTACAATATTTAAATTTGCAACATAGAGATACAATATTTAAATATTAACATAGAGATACAATATTTAAATATTAAAGATACAATATTTAAAGAAAAACATTTTAGGACTTGAAATTTTGCTACAAGAGGATTTCAGTTCCTGTATTTATCCTAAAAAATCAAATTGCTTTTAGTTGGAAAACACTCAAGTAAAGAAGCAAAGAAATATTAGCAGTTTAATTTCCAGAGGGGAAAATATTTAGTGTTCAGCCCCTGGAAAGTTCTATTTTAAATGTCCCTCCTGATGTAAATTTGTGCAGCTATTGTGGATGACAGTATGGAGTTACTTCAGAAAGCTGAAAATAGATATACCATATGACCTAGCAATCCCCACTCTTGGTAATTTAACCAAAGGAAATGAAATCAACATATGAAAAAGTTATCTGAACCCCCATGCTTATTGCAGCTGAATTCAGAATAGCTAAGAAATGCAGTCAACCCAGATGTCCAGATGACTGGATAAAGAAATGATGGCATATATACACTATGGAGTACTACTCAGCTGTAAAAAAAAGAATGAAATCCTCTTTTGCTACAAAATGGATGCAACTGAAAACCATTATACTTAGTGAAATAAGCCAGTCCCCAAAAGACAAATATTTTCCCTGATATGTGGTAACTAATAGATTACCAAAAACGTAATGTATAAGAGTGAAATTCACATTTTGAAATTCAATGATTGTTTACAGCCCTTGTCTCTACTATTGAGAAACAGTTTTTTTTCTTCATACTACTTATTTAACTCTTTACTCAGTGTAGGTTAATCTTATGATTATAAAATAAATGAAAAATGGAAAGTATGTCATTATAAAAATTAAAATAAAGAATAAGAAATGAAGGAGGAGGGAGTGTGGGAGCATGGGCACGAGGGAAGATAGGGAAGGAAATGACACTATGTTCTAAATCTGTACATATGAATTACTGGAAATTTCTTTACCTTAAATTTAAAAAAAGATTTAAAAAATTTTTGCCTACTGCAACTTGATTAACAATTATCGAGTTTTTTTTCTAATAACCAAGTTACAAAGACAGTTTTCCTAGCTCTTATACATATAGAATTTTCCCAGGGAAATGGAACTTTCAGTCTCTTTCACCCATATTCAGGAATCATGGATTTCTCTTACCATCTTATAAAATTCTTTTGATCCAGAGGCAACATAAAAATCTCGTAAAAAATTTCTGATGAAAGTAAGCTGGAGTACTGAGAAAGCTTGGAAGAATATTGGATAAAGAGTGAGGCTGGTTTTTCCACAATAGACATCCAGTTTGAACCAAATGAAGCAGTTGAGGATTTGCAGGAATCTTTTTGACTACGTGGTAATTTTCAGTTGGAGATAGGATGGAGCTCTTCACTTTTAGGGCACATCCGACATGTGCATATTGGTGTCATCACTGGTTTTCCACAATATTTGGAGAATGTTATCAACACTGTTTGGCCAATAATTCTAAATGCCCTAAATGTGTGGCAAAGACCCTCAAATACAATCCCATTCCAAATGTTAGTACCCTATTTACCTTACATAATGACATTTGGATTCAGAGCTCAATGAAACTAGGTGCTTCATAGGAACAAGGTTCTTGACACCTGTATCCAGTATCCTGTCCTAGCTCTGAGACTCCAAGAACATTTAAAGGAGGAACTACTGACTCCAAAAGGAGTTTTAGTAAACTACAGAATCAAGAATATTTCTTATCTCTTTCTCCCCTCTTAGAAATTCTTTCCTTTTTTTTCACTGAGCTCTTTTTCATATTTCACATCTATATCAATTCCACTTTCTTAGGGAAAGTATTAATTTTCCCTAAGGCAAGGTATTGACAAGGAGTCTGACTTTAACCAAATTCTGAGCACTTTTATCAAGTAGGTCTTTTCTTGGCCTGTGTCTGGCCTGCAGAACCCAGTTTTAGCAAAGAACGCTGCTAAGCAAGGTTATTGAAATCATCCTTCCCTTTGATATCTAATCAAGTTTCTCTTCTCCCTTCATGCATCCTTAATACCTCACCATTTCCTCTTAGTAATGCTCCATTCAACTCTCTGCCCTGTCTTTTGGCTATAAATCCCAACTTGTCCCTGTTGTGTTCAGAGCTTAGTTCAGTCTCTATCCTATAATGATAGCCTTGATCCCTATTTGCAGTTGTCTTGAATACAGTCTTCCTTGCTATTCTTAACAAGTGTCCAGTGAATACTTTTTCTTTTATAATATTAATAAATAAATATCATGGATGTATCCCTGACATGAGCTGTCTAGATAAATATTCCCACATGGGAATGTTAACCCTAAAGCTGGAAGAGAAGGTTAGCAGATTAGATAAAGGAATCCTTCACAGAGTGATTTCATGAGGACTGGGTCGTTCCTTCTATAATCTGACCTTAGAGTGCACTCCCCTGTGCATCCAGGGACAGATGCCTGGGAAGACTTATTGCATCCATTTGTGCTAATGAGCTTTCTCTGTAATCAAGGCTGCCAGCTGTGTCAGCCTATAGACTAGAGAAAGGGAAGTCTCCATGAAGCCTGGAGAATATCCTTTGGGGGATTTAACTGACAAAGGAGACAATCTGGCACCTTGAGATTATGTGCATGAAACTGAGGACCAGGATACTATCAAGTAGGGCAGCCCTATCAGCTATTATTCTATGCTGAATGGATGCAGTCATTTCTACTAATTGTATACCCTTTGCTGACATATTTGTCATAATTAAGGGCCTGAAGAAATATAACATACAAAATCAACCATAGTATTTATTGTATATTATTTAAAGAAGAAATCATAAGCTCTTCAAGAATCAGTGGAAGAGATTTGGTTTATTTATCTTCACCCAACACTATGAGAAGACAACTCATATATTCTTTATTTTGATGAGAATATGTTTTCTTTCTCCCCCATCTCCAGGATAATTTTGAAACAAAAAGGAACTTATTTGCAGTCCATACGACACCAATAACTTGGAAAGAACTATCTCAGAAGGGCAGAGAATTTACTGGTTTACAGCCCAAAAGATACAGTATCAGTCCAACTAAATTTCTTCTGCATTGTTCTTAGAAGAAAGGAATACAGATGACATCTAATGGTCACCTAACATATGCCAGCTACATGTGCTATATATTCTACATGCACTGTCTCATTCATCCTCAAAGTCTATAAAGTAGACATCAGCCCACACACATGCAGAAATAACAGCTTGGTGAGTAACTGGTGGAAAAAGGCACAGCAAAGTGATGGGCAGTGATCAAAACTTGGGTATCCAACAATACAATCCATAGTCTGTCCTCAAGGAATCAGGAGCAGGGTATGGGGACCTGACTCCAAGACTCCCTAAAAAATATGTCTTAGCACCTTCCATGAGGAGAAGAATTTACTTGTGGACAGGACACGACACAGTGGCTGACAAGTCAAATGCCTGTGAGGACCAGACAAAGCATGTGACTGAATGAAACAGGTTGAAGACATAGGTCCACTAATTTGTTACCATGAGTTTAGACAAAACATTGAGCTGACAACAAGGAAAACAGGCATTTCCATAAGCTGCCTGTATATATGTTTATCTAAGCTACATGATTATTTTTGAATGAAGTATATAACTTCTTTATGACTCAAGTAGACTGTTTGTAAAATGAAAAGATACTTACAGAATTCTTGCATGTACATTGACTTTAACAGTCTTTTCTAATGTCATTAAAGGGAGATCCATATTTGTTTTACACTATAGAAATAAGCAATTTCTCCCTCTCCCAATTCTTCAGTGGCTACTCTCTTTACAAGGTCTGTAACCCGACCACATGCAACTAACATGATGAAGTTTACAAATACCTGGTAGTCTCTGCAGGCTAGAATAGTTGGTATCTCAGACTTTAAATGATGAGGAATTGATTAGTAAATAAGTCATAATAAACCTAACCAGCCAATGAGAACATTTCTCAAAGCAAAGTTCAAAAACCATGTATTTTGTGTGAACAAAAATAATTTTGGGAAACAAATCTGTAGAAGTGATATACCCACTAGACTATAAAAAAGAAAGGCTTAAACTTTTACATTATAGTAACACAAATTTTCAAGTTTGCAGAGAATATATATAACTATATATATATTTATATTTATATAACTATAACTAAATAAAACAAAAAACAATGTATATTTAACTAAGACCAACTAAAGCAGGCCAGCGCCACAGCTCAATAGGTTAATCCTCTGCCTAGCGGCGCCGGCACACCAGGTTCTAGTCCTGGTTGGGGTACCGGATTCTGTCCTGGTTGCCCCTCTTCCAGGCCAGCTCTCTGCTGTGGCCAGGGAGTGCAGTGGAGGATGGCCCAAGTGCTTGGGTCCTGCACCCCATGGGAGACCAGGATAAGCATAATCCTGCCTTAGGATCAGTGTGGTGTGCCGGCCGCAGTGCGCCAACCCCGGCGGCCATTGGAGGGTGAACCAACGGCAAAGGAAGGCCTTTCTCTCTGACTCTCTCTCTCTGTCTCTCTCTCACTGTCCACTCTGCCTGGAAAAAAAAAGACCAACTAAAGCAAAAGACCTCATAAGTTCTATTCATTAGAATAGTTAACTTAAAATTCATGTGACTGGTGTACATAACACCCTTGATTCATAGTTTTTGGAACACTTCTATTCAAATATTCTATTTCTCTTTCTTGAGAACTCTATTTGAGCAGCCTCTCTCCTGGGAGTACTCAGACTTCATTAGTGGACATGGGTTAACAAACCTGTGTCCCCAAAGCTGGATGTTGCATTTAGAGGGAGCACATCTGTTGGCCCAAATCTTTGTAATCATTTTTACCATTACACTTTGGAGGGGAATAAGATGGCATGCCTGGAATCCTAAACAAATACTGGACTTATCCTTGGATAAAATTACTTGTTAGGTAGCTGAGAATGCTAGGAACAAATCTACTAGGACTTAGGCCGAAAGACGTGGGGAAAGATACAGAGGGAAAGTCAGATGTGAGTAAACACTGGCAATGGATGGCTGAAGAGGCTTGTGCAGACTATGCTTGCACACAACGTACAATATAATTACATATCGATCTGACATATTGGAAATGACTGGCTTAGAGGAGGAGGGATGTGAGGGGACAAATAAAGAATGTTTTTCAAATATTTGATGAATATGTTCTCTATTCTCATTTTACTGGGTCCAAAAGAAGAGGGAAGTTCTTAAATTACTTTTTGAAAGATCTCAACTGGAAGACAAATGTTCCAGTTACAAGAGTTGTTCGTAATGTTTGTAGGCTATTGAGAAATTGCAAATCAATTTCTCCAGTGACTTTAAGAAAATACAGAAGTTTAGAGCAGGTTCAAAGTCTTTACCATTATACATGAGAAAAACTAAGGCCCAGAAGACACAGCTCTAAAGTATCAGAGCCAAGATCTAAACTTCAAATATCCAAATATCACAGTAAGAAGGGACCTGAAAAGTCACACAGACCCTAGATGGCCAGCAGAGTTTGTTGTTTATTATGAGTATGTGTGGGAGTGGAACCAATTCCATAGTTAGGAGGAACAAGGAAGAACAAAGTTTTTTTTTTTTTTTTTAAATTGAGGTAATTGTGGATTCACATTCTGTTATAATCCTTCGTATATCTGTTTATACATGTATGTTTTGTTCTACACAATCTTATCCAACAAAGGCTGGTGTGTCCACCACCATAGATAAGATATTGAACAGATCCACCACACAATGGAGCCTACATGTTGCCCTTTTCTATCTTCTTCCAATTCCAAAACCTGACATTTTTTCAGTCCTTCATTTCTAAAATTTTGTTATCTCAACAATGCTACATAAGTAGAATATCATGTTATTCAGTCTTTCTGAAATGGCTTTTTCCATACTGCATAATTACCCAAAGATTCATCCAAGTCATTCCATATATAAAAAATTTCATTTATTGCTGAGTAGTTTTCAATGTGTAGATACACCAGATTGTTTAATCATTTACTTGGTGCAAGGTCTATGAGTGAATTTTAGTTTTCAGTACTTACAAATAAAGCTTCTATGGATATTTGGTATAGGCTCTTGACTCCTGGCTTCAGCCTTGCCCAGTCCCAGCCATTGCATTGGGGAGTGAATCAGTGGATGGAAGATCTCTCTCTCTCTCTCTCTCTCTCTCTCTCTCTCTCTCTCTCTCTCTCTCTGACTTTCAAATAAATAAATAAACATTTTGAAAATAATTTGGTGTTTTTGATGTTTCAATGATCAAATATAATTTATAAAACTCACAAGAACTGGAATAGTCAATTATAAGCATCATGTTGCTGATCTTCCTGCTGCTCCTTCTTCCTGGTGCTCCAATCTTCTTTAGCTTCTGCTTTCTGTCTGTAACTATTTCCTTAGCCAATTTTAAAGGGTAGATCTGCCAAGAGCAACATTCAGTTTTACTTTGAGAATATTTTTATTCTTCATTCCTGAAGGATGTTCTACAAGATGTGCAATCCATGGTTGACAATTCTTTTCTTTCAGCCCTTGAAAAATGTTGTGACTCTGCCTTCTGCCTTTACCCTTTCACATGAAAAATCCACTGTTCCTTGAGTTGGTGGTCCTTTCTATATAAGCTGATGTTTCTATCTGTTGGCTATCAAGATCTTCTTTCTGGTCACCAGTACTGCTGTGCCTCCCACTGGCCCTGCCGGTCCTGCCTAAAGAGCAGGCAGAGGTTTCCCAGGCTGCACCACTTGATGTGGTGAAGGCAGAGGCAGGGCATTGGGTTTCCTGCACAGGTGCTCACAAGTTGCCTCAGTATTTCTGAGCAACAAAGTAAAATCTCAGACCCTGGAGATCCAAAAGTCCTCAGGGTCTGCCAGCCAGCCCTTGTGTCTCTTTCCCAGCCTAGGGGAGAAAGAGGCCCACAATTAGGCCCCCTATTGTGACAGGGCCCCTCCTTCTTCTGTCTGTCTGTCTCTGGCTAGGGCAGGGGATCACTCCACTTGACTGCTCACCATTAGTAGGGGTCGTGAGTGGTGCCCTTGCCTGGCATCTGGCTTTCCTGGTGTCATCACAGAGAACATCATCAGATCCCAAATGGAGCACAGCCTACTACTGTCTTACTGCTAGTTTCAGTTATCAGAAAAACCCCAGGCTGTGTATCCTCCTTCTTTTGGATGTGAGGATTTAAGACTCTCTGTCACTGTTCTGTCTTCCAGCCTTGGAAAACCGGTTTCCCTTCCTCTTCCCATCTGTCAGACCTCTCCTTCACTGTTTCTGCTGTTGTTTCCAGGGTTGTTGGCTGTGCTTAGAGGGCAGGAGCAAAAGGCAGCTCATCTGTACCATCTGGTCAGGAAGGGAAATCAGGTCATTGGGGAAGTCTTCGTTTGTTTACTTCCAGGGCACAGGACACAATCTGAAGTTGTATTTGGCACCTTAGTGGACATCTGGCTTTTTCTATATACTGGAGTGTTTCTATGTGTCTCAAAGTCCTGTGAGAAGAGGATCCACCCCCTGCTCATACCTAGGACCTGGATGTAGCTATACCAGTTACATCCAGTATCCACAGAGAGTTCCCACTGAAAGCACTCGGCTGGACTCCAGGCCGAACTTGGCTCCTCCTCACAAAGGAAAACCAGCACCCAGAGGCTACATATTTCATCCAAATCCAAAGCATAGGTGGCTTCCAAAATAGAAACTGCACAATAGCAGCATCCAATGTTTTGCTCAGAGTTACATTTCGGGGGCCCAGGGCAGTGCCTGGCATAGGGAAGTTGTTTAATAAACACCTGCTTAGATGACACATCGACAGGAGGTAGAGTAACCTCTGTGCCCTGCAGTCCTGGAACCTCCCTCTAAGCCCAGAGCAGCTCACTTACCACCCTTTATGAGGAAGGCAGATTGTTTAATAGGGGGCGATGGCCTCATGGTCAAGGCCCTGTTCAGAAACTCCAGGATGCGCCTAACTACAAGGGATTCCTGGGAGGAGTCCAGGCTGGAGAAAGTGGAGATGAGGGACCAGATGGGGAGTAAGCCCCTAAAACAATTCACAAGGGAAAGCAGGTGACTAGCCAATCATGGCTCCAACCGCATCTATCCCATGACAGATGAAGACATGCATATATGTCCCTACCAGCACCTCATACACCCCAGGCTTTTCTAGGACTCATCATCAGCCCACCATAGCTACCAGATAGGCAGAGCCTCATCTCTGGTCAGTTCCATGGCCAGGAAGAGGTGTAGAAGCCTTTGCAGGCAATGGTCAGCGCCAATGACCTCTCTGCTGTGGATGACTGGGGATCACATGGTGACAAGGAGCTTCTATTACCTCTGTGCCCTCCACTCTGTGTGCCAATTGCTTTGCTCATTTGTGCTGTACCTTTGATTTCTGTGCACAAGGGCAAAACCGTAATGATCTAAGGGGGGAAAAGTGAATCTGTGTTTTCTAAGCTGCCTGGAGTCTGACAGTCATTTGAATGTGTGTGTACACTTAACAAGATGGTAGATTACAGCCTTAGCTTATCTTCAGAGTAATAAAAACTGCCATTCAGGAGCCAAAAATCTTTTAATGGTTTATTGAAATGGTTCCCTTTTGCAATGCATTATTATAGTACTTTATGATAAGGAGAAAAGTATGTTCCAACACAACCTCAGGTAATACCAAACACACAGCCTTGCAAGAGAAACAGCTCACTCGGGAAACAAACAGAAGAAGGGAAGAAAATGTACTGGGTCAAAAGAGATGTTAACTAGACCTCTAGTGAGGGGAATAAGCAATGACCCATGTGGATACCTGACCCTTTGCAGTAATCAAAACCCTCAGGAGGAAGGTGAGAATAGAAGAGCTACAATTTAATGTGTTTTAGCTAATACTCTACAGACTGATTAGCCTATGCAGGAGATAAAATTAAGACTTCCTGAAAAAACTCATTGCATGGCAAAGAGCATGTGCCTCAGTGTTGCAAATCAAGGATTATTTAGATGGGGTCTAAAGGATGAACATAGGTAGTGCTCACCTGTGCCATGTTTGGGGAGCACTAGAGAGCAGCAGGCAATCCCTCCTGTGTGAAAACCCTAATTAATGTAGGTTTAATCTGGATTCAGATTTTTATTTTCTCTTTGGCATTTTCAAGCCAGGAGTTTTCGGGAGTTCAAAATCAAGTACACTAAAATTGTAAATTACTTCAAGTTGTTTATTACTGACTCTGAGTGGGAAATTAAGAAGAATCTAGGCATTCAGATGGGAGATCAAATTGAAAACAACAAAAACACAAAACAAAAACGCTGAAGCAGATGAAAGGTTGTTCTTTCTCTCTCCCACTCTCTCTCTCCCAACCCGGCACTCGAGCACTCCCCCTGCCTATCAAATAAATAAATAAATAAATCTATCTTTCTATCTTTGGCACCAATGTTGTGGTGCAGTACGTCAAGCCACTACTCACAATGCCAGCATTCCATATCAGAGCACTGGTTCTAGTCTTGGCTGCTCCACTGCTAATGAGCCTGAGAAGGCAACAGAGGAAGACCCAAGTACTTGGGCCCTTGCCATCTATGTGGGAGACCTGAATGGAGTTCTTGTCTTCTGGCTTTGGCTTACAGCCCCAGCCACTGCAGCCTTTTGAGTAGTGAAGCAATGGCTGACAGATCTCTCTCTCTCTGTCTCTCTCTCTTTCTCTGTCACTCTGCCTTTTAAATAAATTGATTAAAACCAACAGCAACATCCAAAAGAAGCCTCTTGGTGCATATCCTGAGCCATCTGTGCACCAAAAGCTGTTGTTCCCATGGTTGCCAAGCCCAGGGTATGTTCCCATTGTCCCCATCCCAGAAGCAGGTTCCCATGCAGAAATCTAATAGGCACCCTGTACCCTCTCCATCTTCTGTCTCCTCCTCCAAAAGGTCAAACCCTGTTGATTTTACAGCCTGAGAGTATACAGCCTGAGATAATTATTTGTGACAAAGAAAAGGAAAGCTTTTGCTCTGTGAGTAAAAATGTAAATTGCTGCAACCAGTACAGAAAACAATATAAATGGGTCCTCAAAAATTAATAATATGTACGATTTATATTTGTCACTTTTAAAGCATAAAAATCAAATTAAAATCAAATTAAATAATGGTGTGCAACATGATATTTTGAAATATATATTCATTGTACAATGACCAAGAAATTATTATTTAGAAATTATTTTTATTTTATCTAAGGTATACAAACTTCATGCATTTCATATATACAAATTCAGGAACATAGTGATTCTTCCTACCCTATCCTCCTTCCCACCCACAGTCCTACCCTTCTTCCTCCTCTCTCTCCTATTCCCATTCTTAATTTTTACCAAGATCTATTTTTTATTTCTTTATACTCATAAGATTAAACCTACAGTAAGTAAAGAGTTCAACAAATATTATGAGGAAAAAAGCACTGTTCCTCAATAATAGAGACAAGGGCTGTAAACAATTATCGAATCTTAAAATGTCAATTTTACTTCTATACATTATTTTACATACTTTATTACTTACCACAGAGAAGGAAAAACATATGGTATTTGTCTTTTTGGACTGGCTAATTTCACTAAGTATAATGGTTTCCAATTGTATCGATTTAAAATGAAAAATAAAAATTATTTTCAAATTAAAAATACAAATTATAGTAAGAAAACCCCCATAGCATGAATCTGAGTAAAATTTTCTGTGACCCCAAAAGTTCAAGTAATGCAAGCAAAAATATCCAAGTAGGGTCATATCAAACTAAAAAATCTCTGTGCAGCAAAAGGAATAATCAACAGAATGAAGAAACAGCATGGAGAATGGGAGTAAATATTTGAAAACCATACATCTTGTAAGGGGTTAGTATCCAAAATGTATAAGGAACTCACACAACTCAATAGAACAAAAATAAATAACCTGATTTGAAAATGGGCAAAAGACCTAATAGACATTTACCAAAAAAAAAAAAAAAGACACAAAAGTGGTCAATGTGTATATGAAAAAATGCTCAATATCACTAATCATCAGGGAAATGCAAACCAGACTGAAATATCACCTCATGATTATGCAAATGGTTATTCTAAGAAATACAAAAGATGAGGGTTCACTTTTAGTCAGGTGGTTAAGACATCAGTTAAGATGTCTGCATCCCACATCAGAGTGCCTAAGTTCAAAACCTGGTCCTAACTCCTGATTCCAGCTTCCTATTAATGCAGACTCTAGAGGCAGAGGTGATAGCTCAAGTACTTGAGTCCTTACCACTCACACAGAAAAGCTAGACTGCATTCTCTGCTCCCAGCTTCAGCCTCATTGCAGCCCTGCCCATTGCAGGTATTTGAGGTGCAGACCAGATGAGCTCTCTTGTACTCTCTCCCTCTACTTTTCAAATAAATAATAAGTTCTTTACAGATAATTATTTGTGACAAAGAAAAGGAAAGCTTTTGCTCTGTGAGTAAAAATGTAAATTACTGCAACCAGTACAGAAAACAATATAAATGGGTCCTCAAAAATTAATAATATGTACGATTTATATTTGTCACTTTTAAAGCATAAAAATCAAATTAAAATCAAATTAAATAATGGTGTGCAACATGATATTTTGAAATATATATTCATTGTACAATGACCAAATCAAGCTAACAAAATAATCATTGCAAAACATATATAAAACATGTAATAAACATGTGCACCAATTTGTATATCTCTTGAACTTATTCTTCCTGTCTAACTGAAACTTTGTGTCCTCTGATCAACATCTCCCTAATTCCCCCAACCCTCCAGCTCCTGGTAATCACCACTCTACTTCTATGGATTCAACTTTTTTGGATTCCACATGTAAGATAGATCATGCTGTAACAACTATGACTCTGAGTAAATCTCTTTATCTCCACCACCTCCCCAGGGCCAGTGACCCTCATCCCTGCAGGAGGTAGATCAGGATTGGTCTGCTTTCACTCCAACAATCCTCCAATCCATTCTCAGGCCAACAAGTGATGGAAATTACTTAAGAGACAAAACTGATTCCAGCTTCCTGCTGGGCAGCCCTTTGATTCAATCCTTCATGGCCTCTCTCGGCTCTTTCTTAAGACAACCTAAAATACTCTGCATGATTTTGCCTTCCCTACCTCCTCAACATCATCTCAAGGAACTTGGGCTCATTCTTGGTGCCACCAAAGCCCTCTCTTGTGATTTGTGCCCCTTGGAATTGGTTGCACAATGTGGAAGAAGGGACAACTCTATACAGATGCTTGCTTTTCAGTATCATTGGCCTTCTTAAACTCTCTTAAGATACAAAGACTTTTGCCACCTGCAGACATTTGCATAGACTATTTTGTTCCACAGTATTAGTTCTCACTCTTTCAGACCTTACCTTGAATGTCTGCCCCAAAGCAGGTCCAGAGCCATTATCTTCCAGTCCTTAGCACCCTGTTCTTCTCTTTGAACATTTATCATGCTGCACTTAAATGAGACATCCTACATGCATTCCATTCCTTCCATAAGATTGGAAACCCTGCGGAGGCAGGACTATCATCCACCCATGTTCCTGGCACCATGCCTTACACAGGTAGGTGCTCAGTGATTGTCAAGTGAATACCTTACCTGGAGAAGATAGGGGAAGTACTAAAGAAAGGTGGGAATTAATTGTATGCTGCCTTTAAACTAAATTAGACATGTAAAATGTTAGCACTAGGTTTGTAGGAATCTTTTTTTTATATATAAAGCTTTTATTTAAAGAATATAAATTTCCAAAATACAGCTTATAGATTACAATGGCTCCCCCCCCACAACTTCCCTCCCACCCGCTACCCTCCCCTTTCCCGTTCCCTCTCCCCTTCCATTCACATCAGGATTCATTTTCAATTCTCTTTATACACAGAAGATCAGTTTAGTACATATTACGTAAAGATTTCAACAATTTGCCCTCACATAGAGACACAAAGTGAAAATACTGTTGGAGTACTAGTTATAGTATTAATTCACAATGTACAGCACATTAAGGACAGAGATCCTACATGATTTTTTTTAAAGATTTGATTAATTATCTATGCAATTTCCAATTTAACACCAAGATTTTTTAATCATTTTCAATTATCTTTATATACAGAAGATCGATTCAGTATATACTATGTAAAGATTTCATCAGTTTGCACCCACACAGAAACACAAAGTGTAAAAATACTGTTTCAGTACTAGTAATAGCATTATTTCACATTGGATAACACATTAAGGACAGATCCCTCATGAGACGTAAGTACACAGTGACTCCTGAAGTTGATTTAACAATTTGACACTCTTGTTTATGGCGTCAGTAATCTCCCTAGGCTCTAGTCATGAGTTGCCGAGGCTATAGAAGCCTTTAGGGTTCGCCGACTTCGATCTTATTCCGACAGGTCATAGTCAAAGTGGAAGTTCTCTCCTCCCTTCAGAGAAAGGTACCTCCTTCTTTGATGGCCCCGTTCTTTCCACTGGGATCTCACTCGCAGAGATCTTTCATTTAGGTCTTCTTCTTTTTTTTTTTTTTTTTAGAGTGTCTTAGCTTTCCATGCCTAAAATATTCTCATGGGCTCTTGAGCCAGATCTGAATGCCTTAAGGGCTGATTCTGAGGCCAGAGTGCTATTTAGGACATCTGCCATTCTATGAGTCTGCTGTGTATCTCGCTAGGGAAAGAAGTTTTAAACAGAAATTTTGAATCTCCAGCCCTCACACTGAATCCTGCATTCACTGAATTTATGTTGTCTGTGGGGGCAAGACACCAACAGGTGGTATCTATATGAACGAACAGAATAGAAGATATTTTAAAACGTGGGTCTCAGTTGGCCTGGATTATATGGGCAGACTAGCCACTAACAAAGCAAGGACACCAGGGAAAAAAGAGAGAGGAATTATAGTTATAGATAGATAGATAGATAGATAGATAGATAGATAGATATAGATATACATATATATATATATATATATTTGACAGGCAGAGTGGACAGTGAGATAGAGAGAGAGACAGAGAGAAAGGTCTTCCTTTGCCGTTGGTTCACCCTCCAATGGCCGCCGCTGCTGGCCCACTGTGGCAGGCGCACCGCGCTGATCCGAAGCCAGGAGCCAGGTGCTTCTCCTGGTCTTCCATGGGGTGCAGGGCCCAAGCACTTGAGCCATCCTCCACTGCACTCCCTGGCCACATCAGAGAGCTGGCCTGGAACAGGGGCAACCGGGACAGAATCTGGCGCCCCGACAGGGGCTAGAACCTGGGGTGCCGGCACTGCAGGCGGAGGATTAGCCTAGTGAGCCGTGGTGCTGACCAAAATACAGTAATATATTTTTAAAAGCATTGAAATGTTAGTTGTTAAGGGGAAAAATAAAATTTTGTAATGTAGTATTATTTTACTTTGAATTACTGTTCATTGTGGGAGCCTCACATTCGCCTCAGTGCTGCCATCTTTGAAGGGTTTAAGCTGGCTTTGCTTACTTCTCTGTATGTCTGTCTGTATGAGTGGGTGAGTCTATCTGTGTCTTTATATATAATCATAATATATCTATATATGTTTAAGGGCCTTGAAAATCTCCCATTTTCATTATTTTCTTCTACTGTAAGATTTTGCTTCCTCATCTGTGACCTCCACTTCTCTACTCAGAGTCTGTTCAGGGCACTGGTTCTCCGTCTTGACTCCACACCTGGGAAGTGTTTCCAGAATGCAGATGTCCTTGTCTGACTCCCAGAGATTCTGAGATAATCAGTCTAGGGCAGATCCCAGGCAACCTCGAATAAGAAGCATTGACTAACATTGCATATCAGGTGTGAATAGCTCTTCACTGAAATGTCCTGTACAGAAAATTGGAAATGTATTGATTTCCCAATATTATTTCTTTAGAATTTGATAGGAAAATATTTACTTTTTAGGTCATTGGACCAATATGTTTCTTTTTAAAGTAACTTGAGTGCAGGTGAGGAGAGGGGCACCAGCATTGTGCAGTGGGTTAAGCCAGTTCAAGTCCTGGTTGCTTCACTTCTAATCCAGCTCCCTTCTAATGCACATGGAAAAGCAACAGAAGATTGCCCCCAAGTGCCTGGGCTCCTGTCACCCATATGGGAGATTTGGATGGAGTTCCTGGTTGCTGGCTTTGGCCTGGTCCAGTTTTGATCTTAGAAGCCATTTGAAGAGTGAACCAGTGGACAGAAGACCTCTCTCTCTCTCTCTCTCTCTCTGTAACTCTGCCTTTCAAATAATTAAAAAAAACAATTTGGGACATGATCAATCGGACTTTAACCTTTTAACCAGTTAGAATCGTGCAAGGGGATTCCAATACAATCCCATCAAATGGCATGTACCAATGCCATCTCACTAGTCCAAGTGAACAATTTCACTTCACAATTATCACACTGATAGGTCTAAGAGTCAAAAGGCTCATACAAACAAGAATAGTGTCTGCTAATACCAACTGATAGAATGAAAAAGAGAGAGAATGATCCATCATGGGAAGCGGGATACACAGCAGACTCATAGAATGGCAGATGTCCTAAATAGCACTCTGGCCTCAGAATCAGCCCTTAAGGCATTCGGATCTGGCTCAAGAGCCCATGAGAGTATTTTAGGCATGGAAAGCTAAGACACTCTGGGGAAAAAAAAAAGAAGAAGACCTAAATGAAAGATCTCTGCGAGTGAGATCCCAGTGGAAAGAACGGGGCCATCAAAGAAGGAGGTACCTTTCTCTGAAGGGAGGAGAGAACTTCCACTTTGACTATAACTCTGTCGGAATAAGATCGAAGTTGGTGAACACAAAAGGCTTCTATAGCCTCGGCAACTCATGACTAGAGCCTAGGGAGATTACTGACGCCATAAACAAGAGTGTCAAATTGTTAAGTCAACAACAAGAGTCACTGTGCACTTACTTCTCATGTGGGATCTGTCCTTAATGTGTTGTCCAATGTGAAGTAATGCTATAACTAGTACTGAAACAGTATTTTGCACTTTGTGCTTCTGTGTGGGTGCAAACTGTTGAAATCTTTACTTAATATATACTAAATTGATATTCTGTATATAAAGATAATTGAAAATGAATCTTGATGTGAATGGAATGGGAGAGGGAGCAGGAGATGGGAGGGGTGTGAGTGGGAGGGAAATTATGGGGGGGGAGCCATTGTAATCCATAAACTGTACTTTGGAAATTTATATTTACTAAATAAAAAATAAATTAAAAACACTGGAAAAAACATATTTTTAAAAAATAAAAAATTAACTTGGAATACAGTTAAATTCACTCTCTTCATTGTCTAAAATAACACAAAACAGATATAGGTTTGTTGCAGTACAGTCATTATTGAGCTAAGTGACCTTAAACATTGTCCCCAACAGCCCAACTAAGCCCTTCAAGCCAAGCCTCTCCACAGTGGGAACCCTACCAGTCCTAAGTTTAAATTTCTGTGATACTTGCTCCCCTACCTAGCTAGAAAAAGACAGCAGTTTAATTGTATTTCCTCTTCTCTACCTCCATCTTTTCCCTACCTCTTCTCTTTCTTCTTTTCCCTTATTTCACCTCCACTCAAGAAATTTTGTTTCAAAGACCCATCTTTCCTTACAACAACTGCTTAACAGCTACACATGCTGTCCAAGCAAACACACACACACACACACACACGTGGAAGCCATTAATAAGGGAAGAAAGAGAAGAAAAGGCACAATAAGTTAGGGATATACCAAGTCATTCAAATGTGGCTAAGGACGTTCTCTTTCGTCCAAGAGTTAGTCCCTACTCCTACTCCTGAGCACTCACTTGTTTTTAGAAGGGAAATAGAAAAGGACTTCAAAAAGTTCTTAAGCATATCTTGGTGTACATGTTCTCCGTGTTTTTTTCACCTGATCCTCAGCCTGGCAGAGCCTGCTAATATTCTACACTTGTGCAAGGGATCTGGAAGACTGAATACATCATCCTAGTTCATGCTTTTCATTTTTTTGGAAAGATTTATTTATTTATTTGAAAGTCAGAGTTACACAGAAAGAAGCAGAGGCAGAGAGAGCGAGAGAGAATCTTCCATCTGCTGGCTTACTCTCCAATTGACTGCAACGACCAGAGCTGTGCTGATCCGAAGCCAGGAGCCAGTAGATTCTTCCAGGTCTCCCATGTGGATGCAGAGGCCCAAGGACTTGGGCCAACTTCTACTGCTTTCCCAGGCCATAGCAGAGAGCTGGATGGGAAGTGGAGCAGCCAGGACTTGAATCAGCACCCATGTAGGATGCCGGTACTGTAGGCGGTGGCTTTACCTGCTATGCCACAGTGCCAGCCCCACTTTTTAATTTTTAAAATGTTTGATGTGGTACTTTTTATGGAATACAGTCCAATATTCAACACACATCTAAGCATACACTGATCAAATTGGACAATCAGCATTTCTATTTCCTTATCCTTTCTTTATGTTTGGGACCTACCAGTTCCTTTCTTTGTTTTGAGAATGAAAAAAAAAAATACAAATGTGATTTTATAAGTAATTTTCATAGTAGTTATTGCCAATCATGAAAAAATATAATTAGTACAAGGAGTCTAATAATGGAAAATGTGAGTGACAAGTGTGTGGGGCACATGGCCATGAGAAACAAAGCTGTACTTGCATCATCTTGGGTCTCATAGATTTGCAGATGGGTATCACTGCTCTTCAATTATAATGCTCACATGTAGGTCAATACAAACACAAGAATTAGTTCTTATGCAATATCTTGAGCATAGGAAAAATTTAGAAAATTACTACTACAGATGCAGTAAGAGGGAGGCACAGCAGCAGAGGAACAAACACAAGCCAAAACCACAAGCATTTGCTCTTTGATAACACAGTAGATCACATCAAAGTGATTTCCTATTGTATTTAAATTACATGGTACTTTTCCAGCCTCTTTAGAATAGCACTTCCTTTAGCCAGTTCTGTCCCTGAATATATGCATTTTACAAATTCGCAATTTAAGATAGGGAAATACAGGGTAGGCACTGCTGCACAGTGTGTTAAGCTGTACCTTGGGTCACCCACATTTATCATCAGTGTCTCTGCTGCTCTGCTTATGATCCAGCTCCCTGCTAATGTATCTGGGATGCAACAGGTTATGGCTCAAGTGCTTGGCTTCCTGCCACCCATGTGAGAGACCCAGTTGGAGTTCCTGGTTCCTGGCTTCAGCCTGGCCAAAGCCTGGCAGTTGTGGCTATTTGGGAAGTGACCCACTGAGGAAGATTTCTCTTTCTCTCTTTCTCTTTCTCTCTCTCTCTCTCTCTCTCTCTCTCTCTCTCTCTCTCTCTTGCTCTCGCTCTCGCTCTCTCCCATCTGTCACTGCCTTTTAAATAAAATAAATAAAATTTTAAATATTATGAAACAGGAGAGGTTGTCAAAATGTTTGTGGAAAAGTGGAATTAAAGGACAAGCATATTCTGGTACAAATAATTAGAATCCATGCATAGTTGTTTTATAATGTGCATTTTCATGAACTTCTTGAAGACCTATCATGTTACTATTTACCAAAGAAGCAAGTGTCATGACTAGAAAATCAAGACAAGTAGTGGAGCTAAAGCCAAAAGTAGAGTTTGTTCCTTTAACAAAGGACCTCAGAGACTAGTTGGATAGTTATTTGTTCCACTTATTTATTTATTTATTTATTTATTTATTTATTTATTTATTTTTGACAGGCAGAGTGGACAGTGAGAGAGACAGACAGAGAGAAAGGTCTTCCGTTGCCGTTGGTTCACCCTCCAATGGCCGCCGCTGACGGCGCGCTGCGGCCGGCGCACCGCGCTCGTCCGGTGGCAGGAGCCAGGAGCCAGGTGCTTTTCCTGGTCTCCCCATGGGGTGCAGGGCCCAAGCACCTGGGCCATCCTCCACTGCACTCCCGGGCCACAGCAGAGAGCTGGCCTGGAAGAGGGGCAACCAGGACAGAATCCGGCGCCCCGACCGGGACTAGAACCCGGTGTGCCGGTGCCACAAGGTGGAGGATTAGCCTGTTGAGCCACGGCGCCGGCCCTTTGTTCCACTTATTTAAGGGATTTTCATTATGGACCAGTTCATGTACTTGATTCTGGCACAGTGAGACAGGTTACACATATTCCAATCTGTACTGATAGGCACAAGGCAATGGAAGAGGAGAGGTTATTCACTAGAATGCAGCAATTGTTCCATTCCTGGAGATGTCTCACCCCATTATACTATGCTGAGCCATACCTGACTGGTCCTTCTGAGTGAAGAGGGGAATAGTTTTGTGTTGTTCTCTTGATAGTCCTTGGGACTACAACATGGGCACTCTGGAGCCAGACAGTGGGGGTCTGAATATTGACTCTCAATTGATCAGATCTATCTGTTGTTGTTTTTAAAATCTCAATCTTAAATTCCTCAATTGTATACTTGAAATTATGTTATGTTTTTGCAAAATAATTAATACATTTAAATAACTGAGAACAGGGCATAGTATAGCAGATTCACAACAAATATAATCAATTATTATTGTACATATTGGTCTTTCAGCATATTACCATGTCATTTGATATCAATAATATATATATATGGATGTATGTATATTCATACATCTGCAGTCCTTGGCTCTGGAGATGTCACCTGGAAAATGTTTGGGCAGCTCTGCAATACCTGAATGTGTTTGGGCCAGACCATTGGAGACAGGTGGAGCTGGGTCTCCATTGGGTGATCATTGACTGGCCCATTAGCATACAATCATCTCCTCTACACTTATCCTACAGGTGCATCCACCTCACCACTAGCCTTAGCAAAATCTGCATCTTAATACCCAGACATAAACATCTGCATATAAAAGGACACTTAAAAAAGTTCATGCAAAAGTGGAATTTAAAAATGAACTTGACACAAAAAATTTTGAAACCCATTCTTAGTTTTTTCATCATGCACACTTTACATGAAATTTTGAAGACCCCTTACAAATTTATCTTTTGGAAAACAAATGTTTTGCTATAACCAAAGATCATCAGAAAATCAGAATGCATGATGGCTGATTGATCTAAGAGAATCTCTTTTATGTATGTTAAGAGAATATCATGATGCCAGCTAATGCTAAATAAAATATATCTAAAGTTACTTTGAAGTCATATTTGTTTGATTAAATTGGGAAGGACAGTGAGTTCTCTGTGTAGACAGCTTCCTGTAGTGTAGCCAACCTAAGATCAATCAGATGTTAATACCCTGAAACCAGATAATCATTTAACAAAAGTCATATTTTTAAAACACTTTTTAAAAGCACATTCATTTGACACACACACATACACACACATAGAGAGAGAGAGAAGTAGAGAGAGAGGAAGCTTTCATCTATTGCTTCACTCCCCAAATATTCACCATAGTTAGAACAGGGATAGGCTGAAGCCAGGAGTCCAGGACTCAAACTAGGTCTCCCACATAGATGGCAGGGGCCCAACTACTTAATTCATCAGTCTCAGAGTCTGCATGAGCAGAAGGCTGGAATCAGGGGCAGAGCAAAGAGTTGAATCCAGGTGCTCCAAAATAAGAAATGGATGTCTTAACCCACAGCTTAATTGCTAGGCCAAATGCCCACTCCCAGAATTTTTAAAATGCTGTATCTCTATTTCTGTATTTCTCCCTCTAGTTTTCATTCTTCTCCCAAAAGAGATTTCCTTTGAACATTTTGGCACCCGAAACATTCTCCTATTTTGGACATTATTACATCTTTTCAAAGTTTCATTATAACACATTATAATTACATTATGGCTTTTTTTTTTTTTGACAGGCAGAGTGGACAGTGAGAGAGAGAGACAGAGAGAAAGGTCTTCCTTTGCCGTTGGTTCACCCTCCAATGGCTGCCGCGGACAGCGCGCTGCGGCCGGCGCACCGCGCTCATCCGATGGCAGGAGCCAGGTACTAGGTGCTTATCCTGGTCTCCCATGGGGTGCAGGGCCCAAGCACTTGGGCCATCCTCCACTGCACTCCTGGGCCACAGCAGAGGGCTGGCCTGGAAGAGGGGCAACCGGGACAGAATCCGGTGCCCCGACCGGGACTAGAACCCGGTGTGCCGGCGCCGCAAGGCGGAGGATTAGCCTGTTGAGCCACGGCGCCGGCCTACATTATGGCTTTAAAGAAACTGTTCAACACATCCCACAGACCTCCTAAAGACCTCAGGAGATCTTTCTTGGGTATTTGTTGTTCCAGGATACCAGAATTCTGTAGTAAGTGGCTCCATGTGACATGTTCAAGGGCCTTTCCAAAGTGCCACATCATTATTATTTGTTACAATTGAACTTGAAAAAAGTGAAAACAATATAATTCACTTTTTCTTTGACAAGTAACTGTATTCCCTCAGCCAAGCACTGCAAGATATGCAGTCCACCAAGAGAAGGAGCAGAGTTTTGACCATTTGGGGAGACCAAGAAGAAAATCAAGACTGCAATGGTTTAAGAGTACAATGGTGAATGAGATGATAAACATGTTGGACAGGAACCTCTCCTCAGGATCATGTGAACAGTGGATCTAGGCAGAAGTCAGCATCACTGCCCAAGCCACACAGAAGCTAAGCGTGCTCTCCTCTCCTCCCATTACCATTGCCCCTTAGCAGAGCTCTGCCATACTCTGTTCTTTTGTTGTTCTCCCATCAGGCCAACGTTGTAAGGAGAAGGATCCCAAACTCCTCTGACTAGGCAGATATTCCTTCCCCTCTGGAGGAGGCAGAAGGGAGCCAGGGTTAGGCAGGAGAAGAGGGTATGGTGAGCAGATCCCTGCTGGACACACTAAAAAGAAGAGAAGAGCAAATGTGGTCTAGTTCGGCACATGTGTCACTACGGAGAGCTCTGGGGCAAATCACCTAGTGTTTTCTTTACATACACCCCCAGGAATCAGTGGTGCTCAGATGTGCTCAGGTTCAGAAACACTTTCACTTTACACCAAAAAGCCAACTAACACAATAAGATGACTTTTTTGAACCTGCCACTCTTAGTAGGCTCAGCACTAAATTCCTCTCCATCCCCTTTGCCCTCAACGCATCCCCTCCCCAAGGAGATAGCAGTGAATTCAGCATCCATTCAAGGGAGCAGCAGCTGTTTTCTCTCAGGGGCATTCACCCAAGAAGCTTGCAAAATTCCCTTAAAAGCCCTCAATTAGATTCAGGGTCGCCTCTATTGCAATCTGTGAATACAACCTTGGCTTCCCCTCCAGTTTTCAAAGGTAGGAAATACTGCCAGACAGTTTCCTGCATATTTCATTTTTGCCTGAAACAATACTATCAACCCCAGGGGAAATGTCCATCTAAGTGAGTGCTCAGAACAAATCAGCTTGGATGGCCATTCACGCAGATGTGCAGCCCCAGTTCCCAGCAGGGTCAACAGGATGATGACACCAGATGGTGGGTGCCGAATTGATTAGGGTCTTCATGATGGATGCCTGAGGAGATGGACACGGACACGAGTTCCGGGCCTGGAAGCCATGCCTGTTATCTGAGCATGCGTATTCACAAATGTCCCCGAAAGAGAATGGATTGCCAAGCTGTGCACACACTGCCTGTGTGGAAAATGCACCACGGAGTACAACGTGCACTCTGGCAGGCCAGAGGACGACTCCATTCATTTGTGGGCTTTAACACAGGTCTATTATCTTTAACAGCTTCTTGCCGCCATCTAATTGCAGTCCCTGTGCAATTTTCCGACCTAGCTTTCTCTAAATAAAATGACGGACTTATCAACATGTGGACGAGGATTCATTTTGTTGTAGTGCCTAGCAATGATCACCAAGCCAAAAAGGAGAGAGTTTGTATTGTTTCTCTGCTAGGCATAGGCATAATCTATTCTTTCCAGTGCATTTTACAGTTATATGGTTTTTATCAGCAATATTTGTAAGAAAAGACTATTATCTTCCTTGCATGGATCCTGCCTGTGGTGTTTGTACTGGGCTGCCAGCATGGGCCCCCAGTTTGCAAAACAAAACAAAGCAGAAACAAGAAACACAAATTGTCTTCATATTCCCCAAACTGCCAACTTGAAAACATTCCACCCCAGAATTTGAAAAACAGTGAATTAAAAAAATTCAAAAACAAGATTTCCATTTGCTTTCAAGACTATGAGTACAATATTGAAATGCATCCAAATTAAAAATGCACCCAGCACTAATACAGCCATCATGTGAAACAATATGGTGGTCCCTCAAAAAATTAAAAGCAGAAGTACCATATGACCAGCAATCCTTCTAGTGGTATGTATAGAAAAGAAATGAAACCAGTCTGTTGAAGTGATATCTGCACTGCCATCGGTACTGTGACATTATTCATAATAGCCAATACATGGAATCAACCTAAGTGTCCACCAAAAAAATGTGGTCCATACACAATGGAATATTAGTCACTAAAATTAAGGAAATCCTATTGTTGGGACAAAGCTGATGAATTCAAAGGACATTAATAAGAATGCCTTTAGGACAGGTACAATAAGATAAGTACCATATAATCTAATTCATATGCTGAATCTCAGCAGTCAAATCTATAAAGCAGAGAGTAGAATGGGGGAAGCCAGGGACTAGGGATAGTAAAGGAGTGGGGATATGTTGGACAAAGGCTACAACATTTTAGTTAGGAGAAGTAAGTCTAAGAGATCTACTATTCACCATGGGGTCTATAGCTAATAAATAACATGTTGTATTCTTGCAAACTGCTAAGGGAGTAAATTTTAATTGTTTTTATCACCAAAAACATGACAGCTATATGAGGTAATATAAAATTAGCTTGATTTAGCCATTCCACAATGCAGGCATATTCCAAATTATCCTGAATATACCACAAATATATACAATTTATCAGTTTTGGGGGGAGAGGTGAGGCAAAGTAGACAGATGGACGGAGTGAGACAGACAAAGGAAGGAAGGAGAGAAGCTGCCAGAAAGTGGGGAGAGGCAATTCTTTGATTTCTCTTTTCTCTTGTGGACAGTCCAGCAGCTTACCTGACATTTGTCCTCTAAACATCTGTTTGCTAATGAGATACAAGCTAAGCATTTCAATTTAGGGAGGTCCCTCTCAATTATGCCCAGGGTTATGGGGCCCCTCTAAGTACAAGTGAGTATTTGGTTCACTTGGTGGCCTGTATGGGACATATGATGACTGTCAAGGACACAGGACATAGATCATGGGCCCAGCTGTGTGCTGTACCGCTGGAATACTGCACACAGGGCTGCTAACTGCCCTAGTTATTAGTTGCTTGAATATAAAGATCTCTTGCCCCCTGAGCAAAATCCCAGGTACCATGTTGTCGGACTCATAGACCTCTGCCTTAGACCTTTGTCCATGTGGCTCTGACCACCACGCAGAGTATGCAGATTGTTACCTGAGCCTAGAGGTTTGATGTGCCTTCTTGCTGCATTACAACAGTATTCTCATTCCACTTACAGAGGATGAGGGAAGGGTGGAGGAGCCCCAACAGCAACTCTGTTGGCCGACCCTCATCCTCCCAGGGCCATAAGGTGCAGTGTTACCTCACCAGTATTTAGAAGTCATACCCACTCTCTTCTCTCCATCCTCAAAGCATCTTTGACACTCTTGGAAAAAAACATGCACACAAGTGAGCACACACACATACATAAACACATGCACATGCACACACAAAAAACAAAACTTTTCCACTCATTGCCATGTTCACTAACCTAAGAAAGCCAAGAAGGATAAGCAAATGTAAATCAGAATGCAATGACTGTGATTGGATTTACATTTTGCCACTGGGCTTAAACACTTGTGCAAGCTAGGAATGGGCCCTAGGAGCAGAGGTAGCAGAACAGAGCCAAGGCTCCTCAGTGTGGTTCCCACTCCTGAATCCTAGCTGGAGAGAACCCTTTGTGGGTACTGAACCAGCATGCCACAGTGGGTGCTGCTCCTTTGAGAATCTGCTGCCAATGGAGCAGCACGATGTTTGGGAAAAGCAGAGATGGTTCGAGAACCAGAAAGTTCCATTTGAGATCCTGTGACCTTATTTAACTGGGCAATCTTAGGAACTTCCTTAACATTTCTGATCCACAAAGTCTGCTTCTGTGTAACAGAGGTTTGAGAGGCTCAAGGCCGACATGCTGAACTGGAGGTCTTCACAATGTGGTCCCTGGACCAGCGATGTCAGCATCACCTGGAAACTTATTAGCCATGCAGAATCTCAAAGCCCAACCCAGTCCTGCCAGTGGACACCAAGGGAGCAAAATTCAGCAATCCCTGGGCATAAGGAGTTGTCCAGGCAATGCTACACTCCTTCAAGTTTGGGAGTCCTGGTCAATGAAAAGGTGCCCATTGCAGAGTCTAGAATCTTAGCAAATGGCATCTTTTTTATTTCTCCACCCAGAAATTTTTAAAAGAATTCACCTCAATGGACACATTTGCAGAAATGGGGGTGCTATGACTGGCACTGTAGAATCACAAAGTGAAGTGGGAGAAACGTGATCACATTGGGCTCCATGTGTTACACTGAGGTCTGGCCATTTCCCTGAAGAAACAGAGACAGACTGAAAAGAGTTGAAACTGCCCAACTCTCAGAGTCAAGGTCTTCTTACGCAAGTTACTTGTCTTAGAATGGGGAGATCTTTTTAAAGTCAATTTTGCCACCATTTCTGTAATTGTAGGCAACCCAGTCTCTGAGCTCTTTGCTTTGTTTTTTTTTTTTTTTGTCATTTAAAAATTAGATCTTTAAAGCAAATGTTCACATTGGTGGCATGTGGTAGAACATGTAAGTTCTTGATAGCACCCAAATTAATATCTAGAGTGCAGTCCTACCATTTCCTTAGCTATTTGACCTAGAATGAGTTTCTTTTTTTTAATGACTCCAGGCAGGCCCCACTTCCACCATCTTGAAAATAAAGACCACAATAGTCTACCTCACACGATTTACATTGAAGATTAAATGATTCTTATGAAGACACATATGTTGCAGCCCACATCACAAATCGTAATTCTGCAACTGATCTGAACATATAGGGAAGGTGGTCTATAGCAGCAGAAATTTCCAAAATGTGGCAGGCGTCTCTGTTATGTTTTCAGAAGGGTGGAAAGTATGGAAGAGGACATTTATGTGAAGCAAGTGATTCAAAGGCTGTGTAGGTCGGAGCAGATCAGGGCAAGACAGGGAAGGAACCCCAGCCAGGAACCAGGTACCAAGTTTATCATTCAATCACAGGATAAATAAGAACCGGAGTACAGAGAACCTGGTGGCTCCTGGCACAAAAACCAGGTTCTCAGAACCCACTGCATTGGGAATTCATTCCATAATTCACAAACTTATGGTATAAAATGCCTACTATAATTTGAGCATTTGTATCCCTCCTAGTTCATGTTGAAATATAATCCCCAATGCAATAACCTTAGAGGGTGATTAGGTCATGAGGGCAATGAATGGGATTAATGCTTTATATTGGGGCTTCTGGGAGTCTGTTGCTTCCTTATTGTTCTTCCCCCATCTGCCTTTCCACCACCTGAGGTCTTCATGAGAATGCACCATCTTGAGGCAAAGACCACATGGCCCCCACCAAATACTGACCCTATGGCTGCACTGATCTTGGACTTTCCAGCTTCCAGAGCTATGAGAAATAAATTTCTATTGTTTATTAATTTTTCAGTCTAAGGTAACAAGGTGCAGCAAAAGGAACAGATTAATGCAATACCTGAGATACCAGCAGGATTGCTTGGAATTGCACGAGGACATAGGTAGGGCCAAACCTGTCCCTTAAAAGTGTTTCCTATCTTGGACTGGAAAAGGGTTGAAGCAACAGGGAGTAAGATCTGGTTTCCCTGCTCTTATAGTCAACATAGAAATCTGGGTAGTATAGTCAATCACTTTTCTTGCTTACTGCTAGTCAATCCACAGGCTTGCTTTGAATTAGTGACTTCAAAGTCTGAAAAATGGAAGCTGAGAACATAATTTTTACCCTGGAACATTGAATTTCTGACAAAGGCCAATATTGAATTCACTGTGGTTTTCCCAATTTGTTCTGTCTCCCATACCCCATTCCTTCTGTGTATTTGTATACAAACATTTTTTATTTGTTTGTTTTCATTTCTTTTTGTTTATTACTGGCAGACCATATTAATCTTCCCCCCTTCCTTAGATGCCTGCATTTTGCACTACTACCGTAGTCAAAATTGAAAAATTTTCATGCTTATGGGCTTTTCCTATCTTTGTTTTATTATTTTCTAGTCTACATTATTGATTTTAAAGGTATTTAGCTCCATCCCTCTCTCCTTATCTCTCTCTTTCTTCTTTATTTCATTCCTATCCTTCTTTCTTTGCATCTTTCCTCATTGGATTGTTAAGTTGTGTTTATGATTATCTATTAACTCTCCTTTTTACAAAATATTTATTTATTAATTTGAAAGAATTACATAGAGAGAGAAGGAGAGGAAAGAGAGAGAGAGAGGTCTTCCATCCACTGGTTCACTCCCCGGTTGGCTGCAACTGCTGGAGCTATGCCGATCCGAAGCCAGGAGCCAGGAGCCTCCTCCAGATCTCCCATGGCAGTGCAGGAGCTCAAGGACGTGGGCCATCTTCCACTGCTTTCCTAGGCCATAGCAGAGAACTAGATTGGAATCGGAGTAGCGGGACTTGAACCAGTGCCCATATGGGATGCCGGCATGGCAAGCGTTGGCTTTACCCACTATGTCACAGCACTGGCACCTTTTAACTCTCCTAAGTCTCCTTGTCCTGCTTTGTTTCACTCCCTCTTTTCATATCCACTTTTCTTCCCACAGAGACTGCTGTGGCCTCCATTCCCAGGACTAGTGAGGACTCTGTCCATTTCATTGCATAAGCCAAAGTGCTAGGCAGGTGAGCCCCTGGTTTTGGGGACACTTAGATCAGGAAAATGCTGAAACACAACCACTGCAGGAACATGCCTCTACATTTGCGATGTGTTGTGTTTTACTATCCTCTCTATTTGAAGAAGACACATGTTTATCTTTTGCTATAAGTGCTACTGCACTCAGAAGTTATAATAAAAGCTACAAAGATCATAGTGAGCCCTGTGATTCCTCAGGTCCATACCACTGGCCTCAACCAACCATATGTTAGAAAATTACAAAACTGTACTGAACACATGCAGACTTTTTCCTTTGTTGTTATTCTCTAAATGACACAGCAAACAGCTATTCAGATAATATTTACACTATATTCTGTGTTTTAAGTAGAGATGATTTAAAGACTAGAGGAGGATATGCATTGGTTCTATACAAATGCTACAGCATTTTGTATGAGGGATTTGAGCATCAAGCACTTTGGTATTTGTGAGAGGAGTTAGAACAAAGCCCCCTTTGATTTCAAGGGATGACTAAGATAACAAACACGATAATTCACTGTGGGAAACATGTGTCTCAAATTGGATAAGTCCTGAAATACTCAAGGGTTGTTTCTAGTCCGACTTGATCCTCAGGGCTAGTGTTGTGGTGTAGCAGGTAACGCCACCACCTGCAACATTGGCATCCCATATAGGCACAGGTTCGGGTTCCAACTGCTTCACTTCCAATCCAGCTCCTGTTAATGTCTTGGGAAAGCAGCGAAGGATGACCCATGTGTTTAGGCCTCAGCCACTCACATGAGAGACCTAGAAGAAGCTCTTGGTTCTTGGCCAAGGCCTGGCCCATTACTGGCCCATATGGCCATCTGAAGGAGTGAACTAGTAGATGGATCTTGCTTTCTTTCTCTACCTCTGTCCTTCCCTCTCTCTGTGCTACTCTTTCAAAATAAATAAGTAATTTTTTTAAAAAAAGACTTGATCCTCTAAGATAAGCTTGAATGGTATCATGGCAACTGCTGGGGACAGCGCTGGGCTTTGTGGATCCCTGACCCAGGTTAGGGGCAGACAGTGGGATTGAGGACTGAGCAGTAGAGAAGCAGGGGCCCACCCTCTTGTTTTCCTCACTGAATCCAACTCCCTGGAAGATTATACCTCTCCTCTCAGATAGCCAGGTTACTGTGCACTTACCTACATTCCCCATCCCATGACACCTTTCCCCACAAAATGTCCCTCATTCACCATTTTTGATATCTCTCCAGGTTGAATCCTGATACACAATGAAATTTCTCGCCAACAAGTCACTCAGATGTTAGCACTAAGCAAAAAGAACCTGTGGGCCATCTCAGCATACTTCCATATCTGACCCCACCATCACTGACACATCTGGAGTGCAAGTGAAGAAATTTGCTTTCTCAGCAATCTGTTTCCAAAAAAGAGAAAGGTTGGAGTTTGACATTTCTTACATGAAGTTTAATGCTATATGACAACAAAATCGAAAAATAAATGCTAGATAATTTCCCATGCATTACCTAGATTTTTACTAGATGTTTACAAATGGGCTCCTATTCTGAAGAAAATTGATCTAACAGCCCTAAGGAGGAGGAAAACCTCTCATCAGCCAGCAAAACCTGTTTCCTCATCCCCTTGCACATGAGCTGGCTGCACAAAGTTTACAGAGCACCTTTGTGGTAGAATAAAAAGGCCATGCCAAGATGGCTAGTGGCAAGTGAGCATCAGTTACTCAGGAATGGCTTTGGAACCCACCTGAGAACCCACCTGTCAGCGGATACTGCCTGGCAATAGGCTGTGATTGGTTAGGGCATAAACCGCCCCTTGACTGGATTGGCTGCCTCTGCTTTATAAGGTGCTGTACCAACTGAAATAAATGAGTCTGAAGGCTGCTCTGCCTCTGGCCTGCTTTCACCTGACTCCTGGTGTCTGTGTGGTGACTCCGCACCTTTCGCTCCCACTGCGCTCCTCCTCTCAGAATGAATCCATAGCAACATCACCAACAGCTGAGAGAGAGACAGCATGTCGGACTTGGCAAGATCCTCCCTTGATTTTGGCAGGTAGGCCCCTCAGTGTTTTGTGTGCTTTTCAGTTCTTGAAGGTGAGCAGAGAACCCCCTCCTATGCCCCTTTCCTTGTCCTTGTCCTTGGTCGAAGTGACCCCAGGTTAGGCACACACTGCCCAGAAGTGTACGTTGCTTCTTGGCTCCTCCTTTTACTTCAGGTTCATCCACAATTTGGAACCAAGTCATCTTCCCTCACTCAAGAGATGAGACACTCCAGAGACACTGTGTGGGCATACAGCCTTGACCTAACGAATCAAGGAAGTCCCCCACTAAGCACAGGACATTCTTACAATCTGATACACCACTGTCTGTTCGTCTAACGTAGGGAACTCCCTGCACAATGCCATCAGCCACTGAGGTGCTAGGAATTTGTTTTGTTATGGCAGCAGTGCCGTGGGTGTCTTTCCTTTGGCTGGAGTTTGCATGGTGGGCCGTTCTTAAGTGCTCAAACATGAGAAAGATACCCCCCTCTCAGAAACCAACACAGATTACCAAACATAATGAATCTGTGAGTGAAAAGAGCCTGTCACTCCAGGCTGCTGCCTGACAGGCAACAGTGGATGACTTGGGGAGAGAGAGCTCTGATAGCAAAAATGACATGACAGCGGACAGCACAGCAATGCCTAGTCAGCCACCCTCCAAAAATCCATGGGATGAACTTAGATGACCTCGAGGCAATAACCTGTGTGAGGTCATCCCATCTGCACCCAGTGGGGATCCCCACATTTGTGGCAGTCCCTGGGCACCCCAGGCTCTCAGGGCAGCTGCTAGACCCCATCCCACCTGAATGTTGCCATTAATGTAGGAGTGGACACAGAATTCAGGCCTTGGATTCCAATGCCTGTAGAAAGGCTTCTACTAACCAAGGGCTGAGGACGTGCTTGTGTCTTTCCAGACAATGCGGGACAGCCCATTCAGGTACAGCCAGAAGCATCAAGCCTGCAACTGACAGTCAACCAGAACCAGCTGAACAAGACTGAGAGTCTGCCTTGTTAGCGGACACATCTGCTACCGATTGTCAAGCTGCTGCCCTATCGTCCTGCCCTGAGGAATTGTCCATAGCCACATCCACTACTGTTTTATACCCTACTAGCTCTGGTCAGCCACTCAAATGGCGCACAGCCTGGGTGTGGTTATGCCATTCCTGATTACCATTGTTCCTCATTCCTACCCCTATGTGAGCAAGCACTCCTGTGGTCTCCCATTATGAGGGCTGGTTAGTCAATGATGGGTGAGATCCTCTGGTGAACAATCTAAGACAGGCACAGCCATGCACAGAGACCATATGGAAATGGGGTCAACGATGGTATGGCCAAGAATCATGACTCCCGTTGCTCAAAAATAAACGAAAGGGGGAAATGCGGTGGAATGAGAAGGTCATGCCAAGATGGCCACTGGCAAGTAAGCATCAGTTACTCAGGAATGGCTTCAGAACCCACCTTGGAAACCAGCTGGCAACGGAGCCTGCCTGGCAATAGGCAGTGATTGGTTAGGGCATAAACCGCCCCTTGACTGGATTGGTTGCCTCTGCTCTAGAAGCTGCTTTACCAACTGAAATAAAGAAGTCTACGGGCTGCTCATGTCTGGCCCACTTTCACCTGACTCCATTGTCTGTGTGATGACTCCACACCTTTTGCCCCCACTGCGCTCCTCCTCTCAGAATGAATCCTCAGCAACACACCTTCTCTGTGATCTCACTGCTGTTTTCTAGTTCAGTGCTGATGGCCTACTCTCTACCTGGATAGGTCCTGTTCATCCATTAAGACCTAGTTACCCACCTCTCCCCCATGTGAGGTGTCTTGCCTCTGGCTGCAATGGCAACCTGCATGTTTACTTATTACAGTACTCACTACACTGTACTGAAATACTTTATTCAGTCATCATCCACTTCAGCCTCTTAATTTTTCAGCAGTGGCCATTGTACTTACTCGTATCAACAATGTTAAAATACCTACTTCCTATGAAAATAGGGAAGGAAAGTAATTCCTGGAAAACAGCCAAATAGAAAATCCCAGTAAACAGCCAAAGAGAAGAAATCCCCCTACTGTTGTGTTAACACTCACTTTCTCTAGGGTTTAGCTAAGCTCCACACAAACAACCTCTGTTTGGCAAGGACAAGGCCAGCCTCAGACCCTCCAAATTCCCACTCTTTGCTTTACAAATAGATGAACTACTTGTCCCCACCGATCATTCAGAACAAAATAGTTGTTAGCCAAATCTGGTTGTGATTCTCCTTTTTTCCTCTGGCCTTAGGACTAGATCATCCTAAACCCAAGCCCCCACACAGCCCCAGGTAAGGACAGGCTGGCCTCAGGTTAAAACGTGCTCTGCTGCTGGTTGGGTCACCATCCCATCCTACTTCCCACACTCAGTTCTTTTTACCCTTGTTTATTTCTCTCTATGAAAGACAATTCTTTTATCCATTCTCTGAGAGCTTGAAGCTCCTATAGAACCAGAGTTCTATTACAATCCCCTTCCTCTACTTATAATAATCCTTTTGAATGAAGTGTCTCCCTACCAAGCCCAGTTTGGCTTTTTTATCTGACAATATATCTACTCTCACATAGTAAGCACTTCAGTCATTGCATTTGTTAGTTTTGAAACTCAGTGATGTCTCTAATTAATATTTAATCCCTTTTCCCCATTTCATTTTCTTATAAGCATCTGTTATTCTTATCTTCTATTATTATTCAGTTATTCAGTATCTTCTATTATCCTTGAGATTGGTATGAGACCCTGTCAAGAGTCAAATGATTGTATTTTGTCTCTTTAAAGTTTTCTGATTACAATTGTTTTTTTACTATGATATTTACCTATCTGTCATTAGATATTATGGAAACTTTACCAGACTTTCAAATTTCCCCATATTTTTATTTATTTGTTCCTCCATCAAAAGCTATCCTTAAATTTTGTGAAATTTAATCAAAATTAAGTAAATTTTGGTGAAGTTTCTAGTTCAACATGGCAGATGCAGATGGGGTTTGTGAGTTTATCTCCTCCATATTTAAAATGCCATTTGCATATAACTATAAAGGAAGTTTTAAAATACATCAAACTAGGGAACAAAGAGAAAATATGACGAGATGACAGCAAATTAGAGGTACCAAGATGTCAGGCAGAGGACAAGTGGTCACCGCCGTGTCAGACCAGAGAAAGGAAGCCAGCAAGAGGCAAGCTGGTGTGTTCCATGCACTACTGGAAATGCCCTGGCAATAGAGTTCCCTGACAGGTGACTAACAACCAGGCAGTCTGTAAGGGTGTTCAAAGGAGTAGTGCAGTGGCAGATGCCCACCCTGCAGAAGGGGGTTGGACTTCAGAATGCAACATCCAGCTGCAATTGGGGCTCTGGGGCCACTTGGAGTTAAACCAAAGTCTACATCCCAAATCTAGAAACTACCAGCTCCATTCCCCACTCAGCCTCCAGAAAGCTGACAGCCACCATCTCCCCAGTTCAAGAGATTCAGAGAACTTCTCTGTAGGGATGCTGACCTGCTCAGGAAAAAATGTCTATAGACACTGTCCTCCACAGGTCCTCCTGTGAAAAGCTGGATTGCCACCCTGTCATAACACTGTGAATCTAGGTTGACAGACACCTGCCATGCATGCAAACCTGCCAAACAGGCTTTTAGTATTCCCTCTCTAAAGCAGGATTTATTGGCCAAGGATCAGGGACATGAGGCAACTTTCCAACGAAGAGTGAGCAAAACAAGGCTGCAGAAGAAAAAAATATTAACCTAAAGGAAATGAGAAAATGCAAGAAGGAGAATTATAATTAATATCCTCAGAGACATAGTGAAATACATATTGTGTGTGGAGAGAAAAGAGGATAACATGTTATAAACAACAACTACCAAAAGAGTACTCTTTGGAAAAAAAAAAAGAGTATGGTATCACATGGGAAAAATGAGGAGAAGGAAAACAGCATGAAGATGAAGAAATCTCCAAGAAATCCCCCAAAATGAGACAAAGCATTTCCTTAAATTTATAAGACAATACCAGGAAATCAAACTTCCAAATAATGGGAGTTTAAGAAAAGAGACCAAGGAAAATAGAGGAGGAAGTGTACCAAAAATAAATTAACAAATCTTAGAAAAAAGATTGTGACTTTTCAGAAAGTATAGATTCATAGGCTATTTAGGTAAATGAGTGGAAAATGCCTGGGCCACACTCAGCAAAGTGAAATTACAGGATACCTGGAAATGCTCCCCTGGAGAGGGTCTGGAATAGATGAAATGGGTTTCAGGTGAAGGACCAAGGATTAAAATATCACTGGACTTGAGAAAAAATTGGAAGCTTAATGACAATGAAGAAATACCTCCAAATTCTGAAGGAAAGCAGCTCCCAGCCTACAAATGAGGTCAAGCTTGGTGGAAAGATGTATATTTCTCATTCTCTCAAAAACCATGAAGTAAATCAAGAAAGAAGACAACATGAGATCCAGAAAATAGCAGAGATCACAACAAGGGGAAAAGGGATTCCAAAAAGGATTCTCATAGTAAAATTCCTAAATAGCTAAAATTAAAACAGTCAATGAGCAGCAATATCAGGATAACATAACTTCAAATGTGCAGAAAGATGCCAGGAAAAATGGTAAAGTGGTTGAAATTATTTACTTCTAAGAAAGAATGAGAAATAACGGTGGGGAAAAGTAAGCTACTGTCAAAAGGCTATCATCATTATTGCTTAACTTACAATGTCTTAATGAGCTTGATAAAATAAAAATTGAATTGTGAAGAAGGTAATTAGAAGGAAATATAGGGGGAGAAATGGAAAGAACTCAGAGGAAATACAAAAATGTCAAAAAAGAGGAACAAATTTTTTTTTTAGTGAAAACAAAGACAAAATCTGCAAGAATGCAGTGTTCCAACTTACAGTTGCAATAATAAAAATTCCATTTTAGACACAGTGTACTAGTCACCAAAGCTTTCGTGGATTGTCATCCACTAATTTTATTGCTTTAATTTATTCCCCACAGCATCACTCTGAATTAGCCCATAGGTACCATTTGTCAAACGTCCAGTGTAAACAGAGTGTAGGAGGAAAGCAGAAGGGAGTTCATAACAAAAGAAAAATCTTTGCTTCCAGGAGACTTCCCTCCTGCTGAGAGACAACCAATATAAGTGGGAAAACACGAAAACAGAAATGAGAGACATGCAGAAATCCATCCAAGGCAGATTAGAAATGAACACACACGCTGGATGCTTCAGAGTCATCAGGGAGTCCAGGGTCTGCAGCAGGTTTATGGAGGTAATGGATTTATGTGATGCCTTGAAAGAAGGAAGAAAAGACAGTTATTTGCTGAGCATGAAAGAGGTGGTAAAGAAGGGATAAGACTGGCCAAGGCAAGGTGGATGAGGATGAAAGACAAGTTATGCTGCAGGGCTGACAGCTGGACACCTTGACCCAGCACTGGCCTGCCTGTCTGAATCCTGCCCCTCTGTGTTTCTACACTGAACCTGTCAATTCAAGCTCAACACTACCTAAGCCACAGAACATGCCTCATCAGGAAAAAATGACAATAACATCTCCTTCCACTTAACCTGTAGCTAGAGTCCTACATTCTTTTGGGGGATTCTTTTAGAATTTTCAGTCACTGGTCCCTATCCAGCTATTCCCTGGAACAAAAGAAAGATCATAGCCTTTGTCATTGAATTTGCATTGGAATTTCTGCTTCACTTGCTTACTACCATTATGGGCTTGGGAAAACTCACAAAACTCCCTGAGCCTATTTTCTTACCTGCACAATGGACATAGTAACTGTCTACCTTGCAAGGCTCTCAGAATCATGGAATATAATGCATAAAATGCAGTTGGCAAACAATAGGTGTATAAGACGTGGTCACTATTGTTACTATAAAGACAATTGCTTTCCTCAGTGCAACTGCAAATATCCTGAGAGTGTGGACTTTATTTTTTCTCCTCAGTGTCACAGTTCCAGGCACATGATATATACTATGGGATGCACATGGATTGATGGAAGCAGAGGATATGACTGCACAGTCTATTGTTCAGAGGAGAAACTCACACTGCTAATTTAAGTGTTTTAAATGCTGCTGGATGGGGAGAAGCCACCGAATCTAATCCTGACACAGAATGAGAATATCTGAATACACATTCTGTGGTCCTATGTTGTGAGTTTTCTTTAAATGAGGAAGTGAAAAATGCCTTCACAAAAGTATCTGAAAACCATTGCTTTCAATGAGCATAAATGGATAAAATCATACAGCAGACATCAAACTTTTAAGCCAAACTTGGAATTGAAACTAGAAGTTCAATTTGATTGAAATCAGCAAATATTGGGGACCAACCAATTGAAATGCTCTGAGCTAGCTATGGAAAAGTGGATATTTATGGTCCATGTCTCTAAATATCCATTTAGAAGGGAAGATATTTACAAATAATAGTCCTAAAAGTAATTAGAAAATTTCTGCTTCTGTTCTATCCATTGATAAGCAGAAATGTAAAGTGAAGTTCTGGATTTTAAACAATAAAGCATTATGGTGACAACTAGGACACTAATATGTGCCAATATTTACATATGTTATACTCAACACTGAATATATTTTAAATTGTTTAAATTTAAAAGTTATTTAGATTATTTCAAGATGAAGTTTATCACAATGAACTTTAAAATGCCTTTTTCCCTTTTTTTGTTACTGAAGAGAGAAAATTGGCCGTATTTCTTCAAGGGGTCATCTTAAATTTTCTCGATCTCTTCACATTTCTGAGAAGTTTGATTTACACAGACATACACAACAAGGTACGTTCATCTGTGTGAATTTTTCTTGTCTCCAGTATAAAGAGTTCTGCTTTAGCTCACTCTGAGCAATAGCCTGAAATGTACTCATGAGAGTTATTAAGTCAAAAATCTTTTTAACTTAACTAAACCATGTTTTCAGAGTTGTGAAGTATTAAAATATAAAATCAACATTTTTCTGGCTGCATTGATTATAAGAGTGAAATCCTAAATTCATTAGAAGAAAGTGCCCTTTAAAGTATCTGAATGCTCAGTCCATCTTAAGCAGAACATCAGATTTGGAATTATTGACCTCAATTCTTTTTCCTCCTTCACTTGAGAAAATGCCCATCATCTCATTTATTTATGTTACAGGATTTGCTTCATGTCTTAGGAATACAAAATTTTTTTTTATAAAGCTTTTATTTAAAGAATATAAATTTCCAAAATACAACTTGTGGATTACAATGGCTTCCCTCCCCCATAACTTCCCTCCCACCCGCAACCCTCACCTTTCCCGCTCCCTCTCCCCTTGCATTCACATCAAGATTCATTTTCAATTCTCTTTATATACAGAAGATCAGTTTAGAATATATTACGTAAAGATTTCAACAATTTGCCCTCACATAGCAATACAAAGTGAAAAATACTGTCGGAGTACTAGTTAGAGTACTAATTCACAACATACAGCACGTTAAGGACAGAGATCCTACATGATATATATTTTTTAAATTGATTAATTTTCTATGCAATTTGCAACTTAACACCAAGGTTTTTTTTTAATTTTAATTATGTTTATATACAGAAGCTCGATTCAGTATATATTAAGTAAAGATTTCATCAGTTTGCACCCACACAGAAACACAAAGTATAAAATACGGTTTCGATACTAGTTATAGCATTACTTCACATTGGACAACACATTAAGGACAGATCCCACATGAGACCTAAGTACACAGTGACTCCTGAAGTTGATTTAACAATTCGACACTCTTGTTTATGGCGTCAGTAATCTCCCTAGGCTTTAGTCATGAGTTGCTGAGGCTATGGAAGCCTTTAGGGTTCGCCGACTTCCATCTTATTCCGACAGGGTCATAGTCAAAGTGGAGGTTTTCTCCTCCCTTCAGAGAAAGGTACTTCCTTCTTTGATGACCCAGTCTTTCCACTGATAACTCACTAACAGAGATCTTTCATTTAGGTCTTCTTTTTTTCCAGAGTGTCTTGGCTTTCCATGCCTAAAATATTCTCATGGGCTCTTGAGCCAGATCCGAATGCCTTAAGGGCTGATTCTGAGGCCAGAGTGCTATTTAGGACATCTGCCATTCTATGAGTCTGCTGTGTATCTCGCTTCCCATGATGGATCATTCTCTCCCTTTTTGATTCTATCAGTTAGTATTAGCAGACACTAGTCTTGTTTGTGTGATCCCTTTGACTCTTAGACCTATCAGTGTGATCAATTGTGAACTGAAATTGATCACTTGGACTAGTGAGATGGCCTTGGTACATGCCACCTTGATGGGATTGTATTGGAATCCCCAGGCATGAATCTAACTGCACCATTTGGGGCAGTTCCGATTGAGCATGTCCCAAATTGTACATCTCCTCCCTCTCTTATTCCCACTCTTATATTTAACAGGGATCACTTTTCAGTTAAAATTTAAACACCTAAGAATAATTGTTTGTTAATTACAGAGTTCAACTAATAGTTCTAGAATAAAAAATACTAAAATAGATAAAGTATTACATTGTACAACAACAGTCAGCACAAGAGCTGATCAAGTCACTGTTTCTCATAGTGTCCATTTCACTTCAACAGTTTTCCCCTTTGGTGCTCAGTTAGTTGTCGCCCGATCAGGGAGAATATATGATATTTGTCCCTTTGGGACTGGCTTAATTCATTCAGCATGATGTTTTCCAGATTCCTCCATCTTGTTGCAAATGACCGGATTTCAATGTTTTTGACTGATGTATAGTATTCTATAGAGTACATGTCCCATACTTTCTTTATCCAAATGTATGCTTTGAATTCCCAGGGATCTTTTGCTGTGAGGTTCCCTTCGTTTATCTTCTTTCATGTTGATGGCTGTGTTTCTGTGTTTCTGTGTGTAACACATCTTTAAGTATCTTTTGCAGGGCTGGACGAGTGGCAACAAATTCTTTTAATTTTTGTTTGTTATGAAAGGTCTTTATTTCACCTTCATTCACAAATGAGAGCTTGGCAGGATATAATATTCTAGGCTGGCAGTTTTTCTCTCTAAGTACCTGGGCTATGTCTCGCCATTCCCTTCTAGCTTTTAGGGTTTCTGATGAGAAGTCTGCTGTGAGTCTAATTGGAGCTCCTCTGAGAGTAATCTGACGTTTCTCTCTTGCACATTTTAGGATCTTTTCTTTCTGTTTCACTGTGGTGAGTTTAATTACAATGTGTCATGGTGAGGATCTCTTTTGGTCATGTTTCCTAGGGGTTCTATGAGCTTCCTGTACTAGGATGTCTCTGTCCTTCTCCAAAACTGGGAAATTTTCTGCTATTATCTCACTAAAAAGGCATTCTAATCCTTTCTCCCTCTCCATGCCTTCAGGAACTCCTAGAACTCGAATGTTGTGTTTTTTAATAGTATCCTGTAGATTCTCAACAATATTTTTTAGATTTCTAATTTCCTCTTCTTTTCTTTGATTTGACTGTATATTTTCCTGTGCTCTGTCTTCTAAGTCTGATATTCTCTCTTCTGCTTCTCCCATTCTATTTGTAAGGCTCTCTAATGTGTTTTTCATTTGATATATTGAATTGTTCATTTCCTTATGATTTCTCATCACTATCACAGTTTCATGTTCTACTAGTTGCTTCATTTCAGCTTGATTCCTCCTTAATATTTCATTTTCACGAGAGAGATTTTCTACCTTGTCCATAAAGGATTTCTGTAGTTCAAGAATTTGTTTTTGAGTACTTCTTAGTGTGCTTATCAATTGTTTGAGATCTGCTTCTTGCATTTCTTCTACCTCATCATCTTCGTAATCTTGAATTGGGGTGTCTTTTTCATTTGGTGGTGTCATAGTGTCTTCCTTGTTCTTGTTACCTCAGTTTTTGCATTTGTTGTTTGGCATATTGGTTTCTTCACTGTGGTGTTTTTTCTTGTTGTACTATGACTCTAGATAAGTGGACTGTCTGCTTTCAATGGAGCCTTTGAGGCTTGAGATGGGTGTGGCCTGATAGTTCTGTTTGGTTCCTCAGGGTTGAGGGTGTGTCAAAGGTGATACTCCCAGGTTAGGTGTGGTAAATCTCTCTCTGTTTCTTTCTTTATTTTTGATTCAAAAGGGAAGTAATTCCACACAGCTGAATGGAATTGGGGGTGGTTAGCAGGCAAATGATATACCCACAAGAGCCAGAGATCGGAAGCACTTTCCCAAGGTCCACAGAGGGAATCTCTGCCGCCTTCAGTGTGGGTTCAAATTCTCCTGCAGTCTCACCACTGGGCTACCAAGGCTACCGAACTGTAGTGTCTCTGGAGAGTACTCATGTGGTGAATTCCATGAGTTCTCTCCCCCACAGTCTTTTTTTCACAGTCTCAGTTCATTAGCACCACACATTCATTAGGTTCTAATCTCCTGTTATTTCACCCCCATGCCCAGAGTCAGGTTTTTCTGCTAGGCTCAGGGCCGGTGCAGACCTGAGGTCACCCTGCTTATGACGTATGTCCAAAATGGCGCCTGCTCTTTGTCTTGCTCACCTTTGAGAGGTGGGCAGAGAGAGAGAAACTTGTGTCTGTATCAGTCACTTTTTTCTTTCTCTCTCTCTTCTAGTTAGCCTGGTGAACTTTTCCCCACAGGGTTTCAAGCATTGTTCGCTCTAGTCTCCTCTCTCCACTTCCCTGCCAGTGTCTCGGGCTATTGAGGTTTGGCTCACCTTGCATTCCAGCACTGGTGCGTTGAGTCTGCCGCTGGTGTCCCAAACTACGGCTCCCACGATCTCCTCGAAGGTCCACTGTGAATCACTAGCTCCGGAAGAGTTTCCTCTGCTGTTTCTTCCCCTACTCTTCCTTGAAGCTGCAGTATCTTCACTTTTATTAAACTGTCTCTCCCCGGACTATCAGTGTGCTGCTTTTCTATTCTGCCATCTTGCCTGCCCTTTTCCAGGAATACAAAATTTAATTTGACATGGCTTCTTTGGAATATTGTATAATTGCTACAGACTCTTCCTATATGAGGTGACACCTGTTTTGTAATGTAGCTACACTGCTCCCCAAGAGTTGGAATCTTTTCTGTACCCTTTCAAGGCACACTAGCTATGTTTTACTTGCTTTGACAAATAGAATGTGGCTGAAGAAACATGTGAGTTCAGAGTCCAGGCCTCAAGAGATCAAGCATATTTTGCCTTTTCCCTCTTGCAACTTTATGTCCACCATCCTATATAGAAGCCCAAGATCAAAGACATTTGGAACTAGAGGTCCAGGTCCCCAGCTATTGCAATTAAACCCAACTCACAGCTTACTCTGTACTTGAATGCAGCCACAGGAATAAATTTAGGAAAAACAGCAAAGAACCACCTTGTCAAGCCACAAAATTATTAGAAGTAAAAAGTTTGTTATCTGAAGACACTAAATTTTGATGCAGCTTGCTATGCAAAAATATACAACAGACCCAAGTTGGTACCTTAAAGTGGAGTTCTACCATAATAAAAACTTGAAACACCAATGTGATGTTGGTTTCAGTTCCAGGTTGCAGGTGAAAATTGGAAGGTAGTGAAAAGTCTGTTAGCAAAGGCTGGAAGGCAATAGGGAAATTGCTATTAAAAGCCAAAGAGAGGCGACCCATTTTTTTGAGTGATGGAACATTAATGTTCAGCATAGAAAATGTACCTAACAAGTGCATGGCTCTGGCAGAAGGCTGGAAGTGTCGATTGGCACTTTCTTCTGTGCATGATAAATTGTCAAGGAAGAGATGCACTAAAGAAGGAAACTGTCAGTTTCAAGCATAATTTAAGGAGTGGTAAAAGGCCCGCAATCTTTGGGGTTGGAAAATAAAATTTGTTCATATTCTCAGCCTCTTTTGCTAGAAAATGTTTCTCAATATGGAAAATGGCCTCTGCCTAAGTTCAAATCCAGATGTGGCTCTTGGACCTTTGTTAAAGACCTCTGAAAGGTTTATGTGCCTAATAGACACTTTCAGTTAAAAGAAAAAGAACCTCAGAAACTCAAGGTCACCCAGCAACTGCCCACCTAAAATCCAGAGAGAGGTAAAATATAGGAGAGAATTAAATTTCTGTGTAAAGATTGGCTCATAGCCAGAGTGGAAACTATTTTGAAACTGAATCTTGAGGAGTACTTTAATTAGAGTAGGCATAAGCAAAATCTTGAGTTTTCTTAGAGAGGAGAATCATTCACTCCCCTTGTTGATTAATTGTGATAAAAAGAATACCTGATGCTTCCAGAAGATGTAAGAGTGGGCTGAGGATGATGGGGGAACTTATTCTGAGTTATCAATAGTCCATTATTCTGTTTCCAGGAGAAAATAAGAGTTGCCCTATCTTTGTATTTCAGTTAATAACAAATCTACCTTATCTTCATTACCTGATCAGACAAGGAGGGTAAAACTCTCTTTGGGTGATCTGATAAGATTCTGGCACCACCAATGACACTGGGACTTTCTAGGCACCACATGTACCACACAGGAAGTTATGCTGGAGAGACACACACTCCTGTCACATATCATTCCACACCCCTCCCCAGGCTGAAAATCCTAAGAATGTTGTTTCCAGTTTCCCTGTCTTATATCTATCTATCAGGACTTGAAAGAGCTTACCAACGGTCCACATCAGTCTCCAAAGAGAATGACTTTCTTCCCGTTCCACATGCTTATAAATGAATGTTAGAGAAAAATGCCTATAGATATGTTCCTATAAATATGAACAAAGTAAATCAATGGGTAATTAGGCACACTGAAAAATTTAACCATTTATCCAATACATATTTAATGAGCACCTAGTGTGTTCCAGGGGCTAAGTCTGATTCTTGGAATACATCAGAGAACAGAACAAAGATCCCTATTCTCCTCCTAGGAGATTAGACTCCAGTGGGATTGGGCTGAGGGACAATCATAAAAAATAGATTAAACCAGCAAATGAAACATATAATGTTTTAGAAAGTGATATAGTAATGAAAATAAACAATAAATCAGAGGAATCTAGAATTCCAAGGGCAAAGAGGGATCACAATGCTCTACTGCAAGATCAAGGTAGGCCTCAGAATATGACAATGGACTTGGGGCCAGGAATCAAATAGGAAAGAAAGAATGAGAGTTATTTACATCCCATTTTAAAGTATATTTATTTTAAGAAACATGAGAAAATATTGGAAAATCAAATGAAATTTTATGTTATTTTAAAAATGCCAGAGAATGTTGCATCTATGGAATTTTGGTAGGAAGAACTGCATTGAACTGTGTAACACTACTGCTGAGGGGGAAGCGGCAGAGACTCGGACCAGGGAGGTTGACATCAGCCCCCAGCAGACAGGGTAAGATGGGAAATTGTGAGTCGACAAAGCTGCAAATAGGAGTGGGAGAGAAAACTTGGTGAACTAATTTTGAAGTTCAACATGGGAAAAAAAGAGAAAGTATAGAGGAACAGAGAGGTTGAGGACCCCCTTGCTCACATCTGCCCCTCCTCCCACCTGGATCTTTAGTTGGCTGAGAGAAGCCATTTTGTTGGCTTACATTTTTGAAGGTAAGCAGGGAACTGATGCCTTTTCCTCTGTGCCCATGCCCATCAATTGCAGGGACTACCTCACCACACCCACTACCCAGGAATGCAGACCACAACATTTTAGAAGAATTTCTTCCCCACCAAGTAAGCTGTACAACACGGAGAAGTCAAATATCAAAAATGTGAGCTGGTTCCATCCACCATTGACAAGCAAGCTGGGCTACAGTAGGATCCATGCAACAGAGCTCATATCCACCTCTGTCATGACTGAGAAGTGAGCTGAGCTCCAGTAGCCAGGACTCCATGCTTCCACTTGCAATGCACAGACACATAGCAGTTCATAACAAAGAGAAACATCACCACAAGAAAACCTCCACATATTAGAGGTGCAGTTTGTTAGGCAGAGCAATATAGCCCTGAATGCACCAGAGACTAACACTGGGGCATTCCGCAACAGTGAGGAAAAGGGCAGGTCACACCAACAGAAGTGAACAATCTCCTCTAATCAAAAAAAAAAAAAAAAGAGAAAAGAGTCAAAGCCTCACAGGGACCTTGCATTGGATAACCCCTCATCCTGGAATACTGAACAGAGCACCACATCCAGAACACCCCTCCTGGGACTCATTAAATGTATAGATATCCCACTAAATAACAAAGAAAGAAATTAAAGAGAAAATCAACCAGACCAAAAAAAAATATACAAATGCCAAAAAAAGGAAAAACCATAAATAAGAATAAGGAAGACACTATGAGCCCCACAAAGGAATACTAATAGAAGTATAATAATAATAATAGAAGGTGAAGATGTGGATAATAATAATAGAAGGTGAGAATGAGGATGTTGAGGATATGTCAGAAATGGAATTCAGAAAAATTAATCGTCATATTACTTAGCAATCAGAAGCAAATTCATGATCTAAATGAACAGTTCTCCCAAGAAAGTGAGATATTAAAGAGAAGTCAGAATGAAATGATAGAAATGAAGAATTCAATAGATCAAATAAAAAATTCAGTGGGAAAGCCTTAACAATAAGATAGGTGAGACAGAAGAAAGAATATCAAAACTACAAGACAAATTTCTGGAAATATTACAGTCAGATCAAATTAAAGAACAAGAAATTACAAAACTAAAAAACATGCTTGGAGATCTAAAAGTTACTTTCAAATGACTAAATATACTGATCCTAGGAGTTCCAGAAAGCATGGAAAGAGAGAAAGGATTTGAAGGCCTTCTTAATAAAATAATAAGAGAAAACTTTCCCAATCTAGAGAAAGAAAGAGATGTATAAATACAGGAAGTACTCAGAACTCCTAATAAATAGGATCAGAAGAGCTCTTTACCAAGACACATTGTAAAACTCCCCACAGTAAAACATAAAGAGGATCACATTCAGAGGAAACTCAATTAGACTCAATGAAGACTTCTTATCAGAAACTCTACAGGCAAGGAGACAATGTCAAGATATATTAAAGTCCGAAGAGAAAAAAAAACTGTCAACAAAGAATATTGTACCCTGTAAAGCTCTCATTTATGAATAAAGGAGAAATAATGATCTTCCACAACAAACAGAAATTGAAAACATTTGTTACTATCCTCCCAGTCATAGAAAAGATGCTCAAGGATGTGAAACACACAGAAACACAGAAACAGGAACATCACTACAAAAGAAGATGAACAAAGGTAACCCTAAGTAAAAAATTAGGACTATTAGCAGAAATACAGCAGCACAAAGTTGGTACTTAACAATAGTGTTCCTGAATGTAAATGGTCTCAACTCTCCAGTTAAAAACCACAGACTGGCTAAATGGGTTAAAAAAGAAAACCCATCTATTTGCTGCCTACAAGCAATACATCTCACTGAAAAAGATGCACACAGACTGAAAGTGAAAGGGTGGAAAAAGATAATAAATACTAACAGAAACCAAAAAAAGAGCTGGTGTAACCATCCTAATATCAGACAAAATAGACTTTAACAAAGAAGGACAAAGAAGGACACTATATGATGATTAAAGAATCATTTCAACAGGAAAATGTGACTACTATAAATGTATACATACATAATTACAGGGCAGCTGGCTATCTAAAAGAAATGTCAATAGATTTAGAGGGAGAATTAGACTCCAATAGAATAGTAACAAGGGGTTTCAATACCTCACTTTCAGCAATAGACAGATCAAGGCAGAAAATTGAAAAGGAAACAACAGAGTCAATGGACACCATAGACCAAATGGATCTAACAGATATCTACAGCACCTTCCATCCTACAGTTGCAGAATACACATTCTTCTCAGCAGTGCATGGAACTTTCCCTAGGATTGACTACATGCTATGCCATAAGGCAAGACTCAGCAAATTCAAAAAAATCAAAATCATTACATACATTTTCTCAGACCACAATGCAATGACGCTGGAAATCAGCAACTCAGGAATCTCTAGAACATATGCATATACATGGAGATTGAATAACATGCTCCTGGATGAACAGCGGGTTATAGAAGAAATCAAAAGATAAATTAAAAAATTATGGAAACAAATGAAGATGACAATACAACATATCAAAACTCTTGGGATACTGCAAAAGCAGTGTTAAGAGGAAAGTTTATAGAAATTGATGCCTACATCAAGCGATTAGAAAGGCACCAAAAAATAAGCTATCAATTTATCTCAAGGATCTAGAAAAACAACAGCAAACCAAGCTCAAAACTAGTAGGAAAAAAGAAATAATTAAAATTAGAGAAGGAATAAACAAAACTGAAACCAAATAAATACATAAATAAAAATCAGCAAAATGAAGAGCTTTTTTTTGAAAAAATAAACAAAATCGACATACCATTGGCCTAACTTACCAAAAAAGGAGAGAAAAGATCCACATCAATAAAATTAGGGATGAAAAAAGGAAAGGTAATAACAGACACCAAAGACAAAAAGAATCATCAGAAATTACTACAAAGAGCTGTATGCCAACAACTGGGTAACCTAGAAGAAATAGATTCTTGGAAACATACAACCTACCTAAATTGAGCCATGAAGACACAGAAACCCTAAACAGACTTATTACCAAGATGAAAATTGAATCAGTAATAAAGACTGCCCCAACAAATAAAAGTGCAGGACCAGATGGTTTCACTGATTAATTCTACCAGACATTTATAGAAAAACTAACTCTTAAGTTATTCAAAATAATTGAAAGGGAAAGAATCCTCCCAAATTGTTTTCATGAAGCCAGTATCACCTTAATTCTTAAAGCTGAAAAAGATGCATCAGAGAAAGAGAACTACAGACCAATTTTTCAGGTGATGAACATAGATGCAAAAATCCTCAACAAAATTCAGGTCAGGACCAAGTGAGATTTATCCCTGCTGTGCATGAGTGGTTTAACATTCACCCATCATTAATTTGATACATCATATTTAATAAATTGAAGAACAAAAACCAAATGATCATCTTAATAGATGCAGACAAAACACTTGATAAAATACAACATCATTTCATGATGAAAACTTGTTATAGAAGGAACATTCCTCAACACAATCAAGGTAATTTATGAAAAATCTATGGCCAATATCCTATTGAATTGGGAAAAGTTGAAAGCATTTCCATGGAGATATGGAATCAGACAAGGATGCCCATTCTCATTATTGCTATTTAATATGTTCCTGAAGGTTTAGCCAGAGCCATTAGGCAAGAAAAAGAAATCAAAGGGATTCAAATTGGGAAAGAGGAAATCAAACTATCACTATTTGCAGATGGCATGATTCTATATATAGGGGATCCAAGACTCCATCAACAGACTATTGGAACAACAGCCTTTGTATATACAGACAATGCCATGGCTGAGTAAGGACTTTTAAGATCAATCCCGGGGCCAGCCGTGGCGCAGTAGGTTAATCCTCCACCTGTGGTGCCAGCATCCCATATAGGTGCTGGTTCTAGTCCCAGGTGCTCCTCTTCCAATCCAGCTCCCTGCTCTGGCCTGGGAAAGCAGTAGAAGATGGCCCAAGTCTTTGGGCTCCTGCATGCACATTGTAGACCGGGAAGAGGCACCTGGCTCCTGGCTTCGAATTGGTACTGCTCTAGCCATTGCAGCCATTTGGGGAGTGAACCAACGGATGGAAGACTTTCTCTAAGTCTCTCCTTCTCACTGTCTGTAACTCTACCTCTCAAATAAATAAATAAAATCCTTTTTTTAAAAAGATCAATCCCATTCACAAAAGCATCCAAAAAAATCAAATACCTTGGAATATACTTAACCAAGGATTTCAAAGATCTCTATGATGAGAACTACAAAACATTAAAGAAGATTTAAAAAATGGATAAATCTTCCATGTTTGTGGATTGGAAGAATCAATATCATCAAAATGTCTATTTTTCTGAAGGCAATTTACAGATCCAATGTGATACCAATCAAAATACTAAAGGCATTTTTCTCATATATAGAAAAAAATGATGCTGAAATCCATATAGAAACACAGGAGACCTTTACAATCTAAATAACCTTATACACCAAAAACAAAGCTTCAGGCATCACAATGCCAGATTTCAAGACATACTGCAAGGCAATTATAATCAAAGCAGCCTGATACTAGTACAAATACAGATTGATTGACCAATGGAACATAATAGAAATGCCAGAAATCAAGACAAGCATCTAAAACCAACTTATATTTGACCAAGGAGTTAAAACCAATCCCTGGAGCAAGGACAGTCTATTCAACAAATGGTGCTGGAGAAACAGGATTTCCACATCAGAAGAATAAAGCAGGACCACTACCTTACATCTTATGCAAAAATCCATTCAAAATGGATTAAAGACCTAAATCAAGGCCCTGATACCATCAAATGATTAGAGAATATTGGGGAAATCCTGCAAGACAGGGACAGGCAATGAGTTCTTGGAAAAAAACCCAGAGACACAGGCAATTAAAGCCAAAATTAGCAAATGGGATTACATCAAATTGAGAAGCCTCTGTACTGCAAAAGAAACATTTAGAAAAGTGAAGAGACAACAGATAGAATGGGAGAAATTATTTGCAAACTATGTAACTGATAAAGTATTAATAACCAGATTATATAAAGAGATCAAGAAACTCCACAATCACAAAACAAACAACCTAGTTAAGAAAGGGGTAAAGGACTTAAACAGACATTTTTCAAAAGAGGAAATACAAATGGCCAAAAGACACATGAAAAAAATGTTCAGGATCACTAGCTATCAGGGAAATGCAAATTAAAACCACAATGAGGTTTCACCTCACCCTAGTTAGAATGGCTTTCATACAGAAATCAACAAACAACAAATGATGGCAAGGTTGTGGGGAAAACATACTCTAATCCACTTTGGTAGGAATATAAACTGGCAAAACCACTATGGAAGACATTTTGGAGATTCCCATCCCACTCCTGGAAATTTACTCAAGGGAAATTAAATCAGTAAATAAAATAGTTATCTGCACCCCCATGCTTATTGTAGCTCAATTCACAAAGCTAAGACAAGGAATCAACCTAAATGTCCTCAAGTGAAGACCAGATTAAGAAAGTATGGGATATATACTCTATGGAATACTACACAGAGGTAAAAATAAATGAAATTGGGTCATTTGTAACAAAATAACTGAATCTGGAAAACATCATACTTAGTGAAATGAGGCAGTCTCAAAGGCACAAATACCATATGTTCTCCCTAATCTATGATAACTAACGGAGAGCCTAAAAGGAAATCTGTAGAAGTGAAATTGATACTTTGAGAAGCAATGACTTGCACAGCCCTTGTCTTGACTGTTGAAGAACAGTTTTTTTTTCTTTTCTCTTCCTCATACTAGTTGTTTAACTCTGCTTAACATACAGTTAATCATATGTGTATAAAGTCAATTGAAAATAGATCTTAGTAAAAAAATAAGAGTGAGAATAAGAGAGGGTGGAAGGATTCTGTAACTCTATAGCAGTATAGTTCTGCATACATTCCTACAGACTTACATCTAAGGATATAGTTTAAAAACTATGCTCAATCGGAACTGCCCCAAATGATGGAGTTAGAATTGTGCCAGGGGATTCCAATACAATCCCATCAAGGTGGCATGTACCAAGGCCATCTCACTAGTCCAAGTGATCAATTTCAGCTCACAATTGATCACACTGATAGGTCTAAGAGTCAAAGGGATCACACAAACAAGACTAGTGTCTGCTAATACCAACTGATAGAATCAAAAAGGGAGAGAATGATCCAACATGGGAAGTGGGATACACAGCAGACTCATAGAATGGCAGATGTCCTAAATAGCACTCTGGCCTCAGAATCAGCCCTTAAGGCATTCGGATCTGGCTCAAGAGCCCATGAGAATATTTTAGGCATGGAAAGCTAAGACACTCTGAAAAACAAAAAAAAAAAAAGAAGAAGACCTAAATGAAAGATCTCTGCGAGTGAGATCCCAGTGGAAAGAACGGGGCCATCAAAGAAGGCCTTTCTCTGAAGGGAGGAGAGAACTTCCACTTTGTCTATGACCCTGTCGGAATAAGATCGAAGTCGGCGAACCCTAAAGACTTCCATAGCCTTGGCAACTCATGACTAGAGCCTAGGGAGATTACTGACGCCATAAACAAGAGTGTCAAATTGTTAAATCAACTTCAGGAATCACTGTGTACTTACGTCTCATGAGGGATCTGACCTTAATGTGTTATCCAATGTGAAATAATGCTATTACTAGTACTGAAACAGTATTTTTACACTTTGTGTTTCTGTGTGGGTGCAAACTGATGAAATCTTTACTTAGTATATACTGAATCGATCTTCTGTATATAAAGATAATTGCAAATGATTAAAAAATCTTGGTGTTAAATTGGAAATTGCATAGAAAATTAATCAATTTAAAAATATATATATCATGTAGGATCTCTGTCCTTAATGTGCTATACATTGTGAATTAATACTATAACTGGTACTCCAACAGTATTTTTCACTTTGTGTTGCTATGTGAGGGCAAATTGTTGAAATCTTTACGTAATATATACTAAACTGACCTTCTGTATATAAAGAGAATTGAAAATGAATCTTGATGTGAACAGAAGGGGAGAAGAGTTGGAAAGGGGAGGGTTGCGGGTGGGAGGGAAGTTATGGGGGGGGAAGCCATTGTAATCTATAAGCTGTATTTTGGAAATTTATATTCTTTAAATAAAAGCGTTATTAAAAAAAAGAAATTGAAGTAAAGGGAGCTGGGCAGCAGAGATGATGTTTAAAATCATATATTTAAGCATTGTTTAATTATAAATATGTTAAAATGAAAATAGACATAAGTGATTCATATCTTGTTATCTACACAATGAATACTATCATTCAGCCATTGTATTTTTATTTGGTAAAGACCAGTTTCTATTATTTTTAATCTTGACAGATATACAGAAAGAGTATGAATGGGATATGTACCTTTGAATTTTTATTTAAAGCTAAACCTTGATATTTTTCAGTTTTTATAGATCCATTTTTCTTCTTGTATATTTCTTCCTACTTCTCTGTTTTTCTTAGGAAACCATTTTTTTTTTAACTTTTATTTAGGATATAAATTTCCAAGGTACGATTTATGGATTACAATGGGTTTCCCCCCATATTTTCCCTCTCCCCCCACAACCCTCCCCCCTTGCCCGCTCCCTCCACCCTTTTGTTCACATCCAGATTCGTTTTCATTTCTTTTTGTATACATGTGATCAATTTAGTATGTGTTAAGTAATGAATTCGTCCCTTTGCCCTCATATAGTAACACAAAGTGAAATATAGTCTTTGAGTTCTCATTTTAGCATTGAGTCACATTGTATAGCACATTAAGGACAGAGATCCTACATGAGATATATATATATATATATATTATATATATATATATATATTATATATATATTTGAGACTGATAAATTTTTTTGATGCAGTTTCCAATGTAACACTGAGTGTGAGGTAACGCTGTAACTAGTGCCGAAACAGTATTTTTACACTTTGTGTTTCTGTGTAGATGCAAACTGATGAAAATTCTTACTTAATACATACTGAACCGACCTTCTCTATATAAAGATAATCGAAAAGGGGGAAAAAAAAAAAGAAAAAAAAAAGAAAAAAAAAAGGAAACCATTTTTAATAGCTTACTGTGCTTTCTTACATGTATTTCTCTCTACTTATAAAACCCTATATTAAAAAACCACCTATTTTATTTTCCTAAAAATGTAATAAAATATATACAATTCTTAAAAAAAAAAAAACTTGCCATTGGTTCCCAAATCCCATTAAGCTAGGTTGTAAAAATGTCATCTTAAGTGTTAAAGTGATCATAATAAGTGTTAAAGAGATCATATGGATAGGTTTAAATGTTAAAGGGACCATATAAATAAGATCAAGTGTCTGGTAATAATAATAGAATTAAAAAGGAGAGAATGTTCCAACATGGAAAGCAGTCCACACAGCAGACTCATAGAATGACAATTGCTCCAAACAGCACTCTGACCTCAGAATCAGCCCTTAAGGCATTCTGATCTGGATGAAAAGCCCATGAGAGCATTTCAAGCATGGAAAGCCAAGACACTATGGCAAAAAAAGGAAGGATCTCTGTGAGTGAGATCCTGGGATGCTCTTTTCTCTAAAGGGAGCAGAGAATTTCCACTTTGCTTCTGACTTTGTCTAAATTCTGATGGATATTGTGGATTCAAAAGGCTTCCATAACATAGCAGCTCATGTTAAGAGCCTCGAGTAATCACTGAGATCATATCTAAGAGTGTTATTTGGTAAATTAACAATAGGAGTCACTATGCACTTACTTCCCATGCAACATCTCTGTCCTCAATGAGTTCTATTATGAGAATTAACTGATTGAAAATTCTTTTGATGGTGAAAGGAGAAAAGCAAAGATCATGTCAGAGTCTTGGGCTTCCTTCTAAATATTTCACATTATGTAGGAGATTTGCTCAGATAAATTTGGGAATGAAGTTGTTGTGCTATCACTCCTGTGGAGTTCAAAATGTTATGTTCTACATTCAAGATAGATCCACAGCTGGAAAAAATTTCACAAACTGCCTTCCAATTTTCTATTATGTGCTTGTCTAGCTTTAATTCTTTCATATTTTTGTTATTTAATAAGGAATGTCTATGGTGATACTTTATGAATACTTTAAAAATAGTCAACTTTGTTTCTAATTAAAGTAAAAAAATAAAGCTTTCAAAAAAAAAAAAAAACAGTACTGCTGAGAGCATGGTGGAAGGCATGTGGAAGGCATGTTTAACCTAGCAGCTAAGATGTTCATGTCCTGGATCAGATGGTCTAGGTTTCATACATATTTAGTTCCGGTTCCTGACTCCAACTTTCTGCTATTGCAGATCCTGGAAGATAGTGATGGTGGCTCAAACACTTGGATTCTTGCCATCTGTGTGGGAGACCTGGATTATGTTCCTAGCTCTGGGTTTCAGCCTGTTCCAGTCTCAGTCACTGAGGTTATGTAGGTAATAAACCAAGGGATGGAGAGCTCTCTCTCTTTCTCTCTCTCTCTCTGGTTTCTCTCTGCCTCTCCAATAAATAATTATTAATTTTTTTAAAAATAAAAAGAACTCACTATTTCTGGGGCAGAAATTATGGCACAGAGGGCTAAGCTGCTTCCTGTGACACTGGCATCCTATACTGGAACACTGGTTAGAGTCTTGGCTGCTCCATTTGTGATCCAGCTCCCTGTCAATCTTCCTGGGAAGATTTCCCAAGTGCCTGGGACCCTCCCACCCACATGGAAGACTTGAATGGAGTTCTTTGCTTCTGACTTCGGCCTGGCCCAGCCCCAACCAATGTGGCCATCTGGGTAGTGAACCAGCAGATGGAAGATTCTCTCTCTCTCCAGAATTTTAAATATATGAATGAATCCTTTAAAAAAAAACACTATTGCCAAATAAGAAACAAAAGAGTAATCGATTATATCATTGTAGAAAATACTTCCTGACACAAATAAATACCCTACTTAGGAAATTTACAGTGTGCTTTATGTTCCAAGAAATTAAAAGGCAGGATAATAATGAGTTCTAAGCATAAGCAGAGGAATTTTTTTAATCTAGAAAAAAGAGAATGAATAGGAATCATATAGGCATCTGAAAAAAAATCAGGTCACCTAGAAAAAAAATCCACAACAAAATCAGGTTTTTCTGACTCATCCAAAGTCATAGCACTGGAAGGCAAGCCACAGACCATTACTACGCATGTGAAAAAAATGCTAGAGACCTCAACCCAGCAAGGCCATCTCACCTGTGTGAGACACAAAGGCAGTTCCTAGGCTACTCCTGCATAAAGAGTGCTGCTGCCAAGGCAGTCTTCCTGAAGCAGCCCCTGGAAAACCTATGCCAGGACAACGACAAATGTGTGAAAACAAGTCCAGGTGAAGCAGTCTTGTCAGAAGGACAGGCATTGAACAGAAAGATGAGTAAGATGCAGAGATGAGCGTAAATGCTTGTTTCAACATGTTTATAAAGCCAATTAACAAAAGGTTCTTTTTTAGGTGAATGAATTGATCATTTATTTTTAAAATAGTTGAAAACAAGTTATGAACCCTAAACCACAGAGTAAATAAACAAACGCTTGGATAAGGCTCACAGAATGTCAGGGGAATCAGCACCACATTTCTGATTATCTAGAAAAGAGGGTGTGATGCTTTGAACATTTGTGTCTCGAAATTCTATGCAGAAATCCTAACCCCCAAGGTGATGGTGTGGAAGGCGGAGCCTTTGGAAATAGGTTTTGAGGGCTCATGGGGAATTAGTGTCGCTGTATAAGAGGCCAAAGGAAGCTCATTCTCCCCACTCACCATGTGAGGACACAGTACACTGAATCTGATGGTGCCTACAGTTTGGACTTCCCAGCCTCCAGAACTCCAAGAAATAAATTCTTGCTGTTTGTAAGCAAGTCAGGCAATGGTAATTTTTTATACCCACCCAAATGGACTCAGATTTATGGTTTTTGAAATGTGTAATATTAAGAGTTAACTTAATACAGATCTAGGATTGTCTTTGAAAAATGGAAATTAGTCACTCTTATCAGTAGAGAAACAAAACTTATTTTAAAATTATTGTCAGAAAAATAGCAAGGCTGGTGCCGCAGCTTAATAGGCTAATCCTCTGCCCACGGCGCCTGCACACGGGGTTCTAGTCCTGGTTGGAGCACCAGATTCTGTCCTGGTTGCTCCTCTTCCAGTCCAGCTCTCTGCTGTGGCCTGGGAGTGCAGAAGAGGATGGCCCAAGTGCTTGGGCCCTGTACCCACATGGGAGACCAGGAGAAGCACCTGGCTCCTGGCTTTAGATCAGTGTGGTGTGGTGGCTGTAGCCTGCCAGCCGCAGCGGCCATTGGAAGGTGAACCAACGGAAAAAGGAAGACCTTTCTCTCTGTCTCTCTCTCTCTCACTGTCCACTCTGCCTGTCCAAAAAAAAAAAAAAAAAAAGAAAAAGAAAAAAAGCAAATAAAAAATAAATGTATACATCAAAATGAACAAAGGAAAGAATCACTTAAATTCATAACAAAAAGAAAATAACATTAAACAGTAACAGTTCTTAACAGTCGTAACTTATTTGGAAAAAAAAAAAACACCTAGAGCAAAACAGAAAAGATTAAAAAACTAAGATGACTAAAGGTTGAGAAGATAAATCCAAAGGAACAGTTGTGTATAGAGGCAGAATTTTACTATCTGGTGAGGCAGAATTATCCACAAAGATGTATCAGACTAATTTGATTGTATAAAAGCTATAATCAATGCTTAAGACAATGAAAAGCATACTACTCATAGAAGACAAACCTACAGAATGATTCATTAAAACACAAATGGGGGGGGTGGCGCCATGGCTCACTTGGTTAATCCTCCGCCTGTGGCATTGGCATCCCATATGGGCTCTGGATTCTAGTCCCTGTTGCTCCTCTTCCAGTCCAGTTCTCTGCTGTGGCCCAGAAGGGCAGTGGAGGATGGCCCAAGTGCTTGGGCCCTGCACCTGCATGGGAGACCAGGAGGAAGCACCTGGCTCCTAGCTTCGGATTAGCACAGCGCTGGCCGTAGAGGGCATTTGGAGAGTGAACCAACAGAAGGAAGACCTTTCTCTCTGTCTCTCTCTCTCTCTCTCACTGTCTATATCTCTATCTGTCAAATAAAAAAAAAAAAAAACACAATTGGGGCCAGCGCTGTGGTGCAGTAAGTTAATCTTTTGCTTGCAGTGCCAGCATCTCCTATGGGCACTGGGTCTAGTCTCAGCTGCTTCTCTTCAGATCCAGCTCTCTGCTACGGACTGAGAAAGCAGCAGACGACCCAGGTGCCTGGGCCCCTGCACCTGTGTGGGATACCCAGAAGAAGCTCCTGGCTTCCAGATCAGCTCAGCTCCAGCCGTTGCAGCCATTTGTGGAGTGAACCAGCGAATGGAAGATCTTTCTCTCTGTCTCTCCCTCTCACTGTCTGTAACTCAACCTCTTAAATAAATAAATAAAATCTTATTTTAAAAAATCACACAATTACATTAGAAAATTTTGACACTATTTTCAATCAATAACTCACTATATATAATTATATAATTAATATAATGATTATATAATTAAAAATAAAGATGTAAAAGTTTTTAATGGAAATAGAGGAAAAATTAATATTTTAGTTATATGAACATTTGAGAGTCAAGAAAATTAGAAACATCAAGTGATAAATACATAAAACATATTTATTTGTATATATTAGAACCATACTTATGGTGATAGAGTAGGTGATTCCAGTTGGTTATGACCTTCCTCCAGTCATAGGAAAGTGTGGAATACAGTTGTAAAATGTTCATTCATAACTGAAGTCACACTAAAAACAGAGATCTTCAGGGCTGACAAATGAACAGGAATCATCAGAGGGGTTTGAAGCCTTAACAAATGACTGAATCAGATCTATCTCTTGGGGTGTAGAGTTCTAGTGCTTCTGTGGTGCTGATCTGTAGTAGCAGCCCTGGAATAGGAGCCAGAACTGGTCTGCTTTTCCAAAGTGAGGGCCTGGAAAAGGAGGAATCCTAATAACAAAATGAAAGAAAACTGTCTGCCTGTCTTTGGGATGACACAGAAAGGAGCTTCCCCCTAGTCCAGTGTAGGCTGGCAGGGGAAGAATGAGAAAATAAAATTAGTCATTGGCTCCTCCATGCATGGCTGTAGTGTCCAATTTATGGTACAAAAATCTTGATATTAGGAACCAACATAAAAATGATTTCAGAGTTAATGAGGTCACAAAATAGGTAATAGGTCTGCTTCCTAGAAGTTCTGTAGAAAACAACTCTTCATCAAAATAAACTTGTAACAGAAGCCACAAAAATCATGATGAAGGTCAATACTATATAATCAACAGATGAGAGAGATAGGAAACATGACAGCCATGACTACAGTTACTTAAGCAATCTGAAAGAAAATGTATGTGTTTAAAATATTCAGAGAAATAAGAACCAACAAAATATACTAGGCATAAATAAAACATGATGAAAAATAAGTGGATTTGAAAAAATCAAGCAAATTATAGGAACAGAAAGTATAGACAATTACTTAAAATAGATCAGACTTGGCTTAAACGAAAATTATGGGGATGGGCCATGTTGCAGTGCAGCAGGTTAAGCTGCAACTTGGGACATCTGTATCCCTTATTAGAATGATGGTTCAAGTCCCAGATTTTTCTGCTTTGGATTCAGCTCCCAATTAAAGTGCCTGGGAACACAGGGAATAACAGCCCAAATGCTTGAGTTCCTATTACCCATGTGGGAGACCAAGATGGAAGTCTAACAGATAGAGGGAAGGAGAGAGAGAGAGAGGGAGAGAGAGAGAGAGAGAGAGAGAGAGAATCTTCCATCATTTTTTTCACTCCAGAAATGGCTGCAATGGGCAGGGCTGCATCAGACTAAAGTCAGGACCCTGGGACTCCAACAAGGTCTCTCACATGGGTAGGAGGGCCCAAGCATTTGGGCCATCTTCTACTGCTTTCTCAGGCACATTAGTAGGGACCTGGATCAGAAGTGGAACAGCCAAGACTTGAACTGGAGTTCCAGTAGGGGATGCTAACATTGCAAACAGCCACAATACCAGCCCCAGAACTGGTTAACTTCTAAACCAGAAGGGTATAAGTGGGGAAAAGTAGGAAGAAAAATCTTGATCAGACCAATAGAAAGCAGTGCTCAGTGAGAGCATGTGTAATGATGCCTTGTACTGTGAATTAGGAAAAGCCAGGTGCTCTCCTGACTGCAAATCGTCATGAAGATGCAAACAGCATTTTAGGAAAACAACTTAACTATATGTATTAAAGAGCTATAAAAATTCTCACTCACTGATGACTAATTCAACTTCTTTAATTTATCCTAAGGAGGGGGTAATTGAAGGTGCAGGAAAATATTTATATATAAAGATGTTCATTGTACCAACATTTTTAATGAAAAATTGAATATAGTCTAATGCCTTGCATTAACTGAGTTTTAAATCATCCAGTCAGGGTAGGTGTTGTGGTGCAGCAAGTTAAGCTGCTGCTTGGGATGCCCAAATCCTCTATGGGATTGCTGGTTTGAGTTCTGGCTATTTGGCTTCCAATTCAATTCCAGCTAATGCAACTTGGGAGGCAACAGATGATGGCTCAAGTGCTTAGGCTCCATCCATCCACAAGGAGATCTGGATGGAGTTCCAGGTTCCTTGATTCAGCCTGGCCCAGTCCTGATTGTTATGATTATTTGGGGAATGACCCAGTAGATGGAAGAAATCTCTCTCTCTCTCTCTCTCTCTCTCTCTCTCTCTCTCTCTCTCTCGCCCCCTCTCTTCTTCCTCCTCCTCTGAAATAAAACATATTTAATTAATTAAAAACAGCATAGAATATTTGCCTTCCTACTACCCCCTCAGAATTATACTTTTGGGTTAACTAATAAAAGAAAAAAATATATATATATATATATAAAATGTAGTGGTTTTTAAACATCACTGAAAAATAGATACAATGCGAGGACATTAAAAATCATGTACAATACCAAAGAAAATAAAAAAGAACAAACAAAACAAAAAAAAAGAAAAGAAGAAAAACCATGTACAATGTACCATTTATTGTTTACATTGAGAACTGAGTTGCTGGCTACCTTCTCCACATGTGTGTACATCTACAATTTCAAGAGATTCTTACATTTCCAGGAGCCTGTTGTGAACCAAGATTGGTGTCCTTCAGTTAAGAATAAGCCAAGTTAAGTTGTCTCATTTATCCAGCAGCTTCACTACTTATACCACTGTGGAGACCAGGGAAGAAAGAATTATATTTCTCTCCACCACTAAGGAATAAATGAGCTACTGTCCCTGTTAATGTTCCTATCTCTGACTCTACCTGGGGATATCTGGGTACTGGAGGGCCCAGAGCAGTATACATCTAATTTACAAATGTAAAGGATCTGGTTATGGTGGTGGGGCCAGAATAATTTACATCATGACAACTATTCTGAAAAGAAGGTTATGATAGCTCAGAAGAGGGTAGCAAAGGGAATGGACCCAGGAACAATGCTGTGTGTATTCTACTGCCTTAAAGTAGATTTGAGAGAAAGACATGGAAGATAGTAAAAGATAAAAAGAAGGATAAACTATTCTATTTCCCTCTCAATACATTCTTCTTGAGACACAAAGCCTTTTATTTAATAGCTAAAAAAGAAGTCTGAAAATCAAAGCACAGAAGACAGTCACCCTTTGGTAGAAATGAGTTTTAGTCTCAGTTTAAATGAAGACAGGTGATATTCTGTCAGACAAGGGAGAGTATTAGAGAGAAGGAATGTCAGAAGTCAGAGGGTAGGTATCACATATGAATATAAAGTTTGAGAAAGCATGAAAGAAAAGCTGTTCAGTTTTTTTCTTTTTAATTGAAGAGCAGAGAGAGAGAAACAGATAGAACACATCCATCCACTATTCCTCCAAATGCCTGCAAAAGCCAGGGCTGAGCTGGGGCTGGGTCAGGCTGAAGCCAGGAATCAGGAAACCAGTTCAGGTATCTACGGACCTAACTACTTGAGTCATCACAGTTATCTTTCAGGGTCTGCCTTGGGAGCAAGCTGTAATTAATTTGGAGCTAGAGTCAGGACTCAAAACCAGGGACCTTTATGTAAGACATAAATATCTTAACCAATAGGCTAAATACCTGCCCTCACCCAAGTTTTCAATTTTGTACAATTTCAAATAAATGCTGTAATAGAAGGTGCTGCATGCCTTGCCTGCTGGTGCATTAGCCAGAACTGTGTTTCTGAGCACACAAATGAGATGTTATAAAATTCATGCACTGCTACAGCTCATTTACTTTATTTCTTGGAATTCCCATAGATCCTCACCCAAAGCACGCAATTCAACAAGTTTGGTTTTCTGGCTTCCTGATTCACAGAAAATTAGAAGGAGAGGGGATTTGGAAGCAGACCCACTAACAACACCTTGAATTAATGAAATATTTGGAAATTCATAAAGCGTAGCCATGTGGCATGGGGACCAAGTCCTATAGACTCTGAGAATCTTCATCATAGTGGTTATTTCACAGCCCAGGGTGCAATGATTTATATCCAATGTGGTCAACATTTATCATGAAGCAAATATTAAATTATACATAGCAAGGGTAGGGAATAGAGAATGCATTCTAAATTTGATTTGTTTGTTTTAGCAAGAATTGAATAAAATAAAATTGTTTAATGGTCTGTAAAAAGCAGCCCTCAACTATTTGGAAATTTAATTTCTCTGGAATACCATCTTTGCTGACAAAGATATAAGGTAAATGAGGCATTGCAGTATTATTTTCAGAGATTTCACAGATCAACTATCAAACTGAAATACTCTACATGTGGTGGTATGATACACCAACAAATATGCACACAATAAAATTATATGATGGATTAACTCCTCAGAAAATCATGGATAAATGCTTTATCAACAGAATCCACAAAAACCTGTCAGGGCAAGCTGATGCTGAGTAAAACTAAGAAGCCATTTACAAAGAACAAGACAAGAGATCAGGCTTTCAATCCCTGAGCTTAACACAAAATGTAGCATCTTGAACAATGAAGATTTCTATAATCTGAAACATTAACCCCACACAAGGACACATGTTAAGAATTGGAGAAACAATGAAGCATCCACTTCTACATTTGTATTAATTACCTGAGAAAACTGGTACATGGAGCTCAAGTAACACAGCAGAGATTATCCATGGCACCCGTGCTCTATTCTCTCATTCCATGCCCTTATTGCTAGAATGGCTTCTATGACTGTCTTTTACTCCATTAGGTCCTGCTGAAAATCACTGAGCATGAAGTAAATGGAAGCATCCTGGTTTTCTCCTCCTTCCTTCTCAAGTTCAGTTGCACACAACTTCAGCTACCTCCACAGGAATAACATCTTTGGAAAGAGTCTAGAAATACCCTCCCTCTTTTGGGTTTTCCATTTCAGACTTCTCCACACAGTTCAGTCATCCAATAGGATGCCATTGCACCTGCTCTGTACCTTCAAACACCAAGGGAGTCTTGTCTCCAGAAGCTTCCCTGAAGCGTGAGAAAGTGTACATTAAAAATGGGTGCATCAGGAATTCAGGGAAGGGAAAAGCAAGATCAGTTCTATGTCAGCCAGGCAAATTTCCTTACCGTGGATATGAGTTTTGAAGATGAGTAGAACTGATTGTGTCCTTACCATCAAGCCCAAATTACTTCCTTCTTGGCCTCAACCTATTTCCCTGGTCTCTTCTATTACTACATTTGCCCTTGTATTCTATGTTCAATGGAAACAAGGTTTTCCCATTGTGGTAACAAGCCCTCTCCCTCAGGATTATCGCACACCATGCCCTTTTGTCTCAAACAGCATCCCACATGTTCCCCTTCCTTCACTGGCGCACACGTCCTTCTCCTTCAAGTTAGATAGAACTCCAGGAACAATCCCAAAGGCCCAGCTTCACATCTGGGTTAGTTGTCTCTTCTCTGCTCCTGTCTGGCCAATGCTCCTCTCATGATAGGGATGAAGCCTGAGCAAGAGGAATTACAAAAGCAAATGTGGAGAAGGGCTGGGAAGAGGATGGAGAAAGGGGAGAGGTAGGAGTCTCATTTAAGTCAAGTGGAAGCTGTCTCTTGGGTAAGGAAAGTAATGCCAAATGATGAAGGTTTGATATTGCAAAATGTATGGCAGACAGTGAACCAACTTTATTAGGCAACTGTAAAGACTTCCCAGCAAGAATTCCTAGCAATCAAATATTGGGTACCACAATCCCCAACAGCAGGCCTCAAACATAATTAAGGCAGTGTGAGGAAGGGGAGAAAGAGATCCTTAGTATCAAAGCACTAACCAATCTTATGACATCGGTCATATTAAATATCTTGTGAATGGTGTCAACGCTGTGGGCTCAAGGGATTAAAGACCTGGCCTGAAGTGCTAGCATCTCCTATGGATGCCAGTTCGAGTCCTTGCTTCTCCACTTCCAATCCAGTTCCCTGCTAATGTGCTTGGGAAAGCAGTAGAGGATGGCCTAAATGCTTGTTTGCTTTCACCCATGTGAGAGACCCAGAAGAAGCTCCTGGCTCCTGGCTTCAGACGAGCCCAATTCCAGCCATTGAAGCCAATTGGGGAGTGAACCAATAGATGAAAGTTCTCTCTCTCTCTGTTTTTCTCTCACACACTCTCTCTCTCCCCCTGCCTCCCTTCTTCCCTCTGCCTCATTGTAACACTGCCTTTCAAATAAATAAATAAATCTTTAAAAATACTCTGTATTTGAAATGAGCATGATAATTCCTCCATTGTGGGGCCAATGCTGTGGTGCAGTGCGTTAACGCCCTGGCCTGAAGCACTGACATCCCATATGGGTGCTGGTTCTACTCCTGGCTGCTCCTCTTTCTATCCAGCTCTCTGCTGTGGCCTGGAGAAGCAGTAGAGGACGGCCTAAGTCCTTGGGCCCCTGCACCCACGTGAGAGACATGGCAGAAGCTCCTGGCTTCTGCCTTCGGATAAGCACAGCTCCACCCGTTGCAGCCATCTGGGGAGTGAAGACCTCTCTCTCTGTCTCTACCTCTCTCTGTAACTCTGTCTTTCAAATAAATAAAATAAACCTTAAAAAAATCCCTCCTTTGTACACTGTTGTGAGGATTGAATGAAACCACAAATCACAGGGAGATGCTTAGTGTCTCAGAACATTGTTAACATGAACAGTGCAATTCAAAAAGCTACTGGGGTTATTTGTAGGCATATGTATTTGAAATGAGATCCAGAGACACTTAGCAGGGAGTATTGAGAGGTGAAGAAATAGAGGCACAAGAAAGAGAAAAACAGGGAGGAGCAGAAAGAGAACGTGCAAAGAAAAAACAACACATCACTTTAAAACCTTCACAACAAAATTTACCCTCTCTTTATTTTCTTGTCTGATGTTACATTTTGCAGTATAGTAGCAATAACTTCTACTACTTTATAGTGCACTCAAAATAAATGGCTTCTGAGCTTGATTTACAACTTTGGAGTAGCACAGGCATTTAATCATTCCCAGCAGCTGTTTAAGGTTCTGTATATCACCATTCAGGAGGGATTATCTGGGAACCATATTTAAAGAGCAAGAAAGCTGGCTCTTGCAGCTCAGGACTTGGGGCTGGTGTTGAAGTGTGGGCATGGACTAGGGGGTTTTCTTCTCTGCTCTATGATATTCTTATAAATGGGGCCAAAAAAGGCCCTTTCCTGGTTTATTGAGAACTGGGCAAAACAGATCATAGCCCAGGAAAATGCCTTATAGCTTGTCATGCACTGGGTATGGAAGTCAGCTGTGTCCACTCGAAAATGTCACAGTGAAAGCAGCATCTAGTCAATGCCATGATTAAAAATGCCCTGTCTTCATGCCCTCTTTTACTGACACTGGCCTATTATCTGTTTAAGAAATTTTTGTTCATTAATTTATATTTATTTGAAAGACAGAGAGACAGGCAGAGATCTCCCATTTACTGGTTCACTCTCCAAGTGTTTGCATCAGCCAGAGCTGGGCCAGGCTGAACCCAGGAATCCAGGCTCAATCCAGGTCTGCCGCCTGAGTGGCAGGGATCCAAATATTTAAGCTGTTACCTGATTACCTGCTCCTTCCCAGATTCACATTAGCAGGAAGGCAAAATCAGGAGCATAGTCAAGAATCAAACCCAGTCACTCCAATATGGGAAGCGGGTGTTCCAAGAAGTATCTTACTGCTCTAAATGCCCACCCAGACACTGACCTTTTAAAGGGCAGAAATAAATTGTGCCCCTTACAGCACAATTTCAAATCAAGTTCACGGAGGCCAAGTTAAGCCCTAGGTGACTTAACAGGAGTTTTCTCTGAGTAGGAAGAAATTATTCTTAGGTCAGCAAATTTCTAGCCATTAGAGGAGATTTTTTTAAACTACAAAGTAATGAATGTTGTATCTTAAATTTCTGGATTTATAAGTGAAGATTTGGTAGAAGCAGGTGGCCCAGAAAGATATGCTGTCAACAAAAGTTTGTTCTCTGGTCTTCACTGGGCTCCCTCCTCTGCAAATCAACCACCTTTTAAATAGTATCATTAGAGCTAGGTGACATCTGACATATTCCTGTGGGGCAGCCACCCAGTTGGGTACTGACTTGCATTGCTTCCATATCTCTAAGTAGAGATCTCATTGCTTTTTTATTCTTTCAATCATTGAGAAAACGGCTCCTAACAGGCAAGCTTTTAACGACATGAGATCAATCACAAGGGCTGTTGACAGTAGGCAGAAAGCAATTAAGCCATGGACTACCTGGAATTAGAGTGTGAGTGGTGGAGTATGTCTGATAAGGAGTTTCTATGGAGGGAGAAGGTTTTAAAAGGAATATTTGATGAAGAGTTTGGCCATCTCACCTGACAAGCCATAGACACATCTGGTGGGTTGACAAAGCAGCAATTGAGGCACATTATAAACTTTTCTGACTTCATTTTCTCATTAATCAACAGCATTTTAAAGCACGTAATAGAGGTATATTCTATTTTGAGATTTTTCAGCTGAATGACAAACCAATATCCTAGGCATTTTAGATTCTGGATTAGGTTGAAATGGAAAAACCATCTTAATCATGGAAGAAAGGAAGTGCCTGTTTTTGTATTCAGTCCCTTCCTGTGGATACATACCTCTCTTCAAACTCATAGCTCTACAAAGTACATGGTATTACCAAATAAACAATAAGACTGAGGGTCAAAGGGGTGCATCTTTTGACAAGCTCAGGGGGTAAGGAGTAGCAGAGTTGGGGCTCTATCTGGCAACTGAAAGCCTGTGTACAAGTAATTATATTACTGCAAGGAATGCAAGATGGCAAAGACAGCAGCTCTGATCGCTGTTTTAAATCAGGCTCAGGTTAGAATCACTTTATATTACATGTCCCAAGCAATATACAGTTTCCTTTGTTGTCCTGTGGATTTTAGAAATCAATGTTGTTTCTGTTGTCATTGTTACTATGGTCGAACAGAACAGAGATTGGAAAAGGATTTCCCACAATTGGTTTGGCGGATCCCTGTGAGACTGGAGTATGTGGCAAGAGGATTTACCTTTGAGCTCTGAGTTCCCTGTTGAGTCATCTGAGACCTCAAGAGACTGGTGAAAACTTGCTCCCTGATCCCTCCCTGAGAGTCCTCTGAATGTTTGATTTAAGAGTCCCCAGACTTGGCATAAGAGCTCCCGTGAGAAGCTTTGCAGCTTATTTTGACTGAGGAGCTATACCATTTTAGCCACTTATAAGTTGTGTGAACTTGGATGGATTATCTAGCCTCTCTGAGATTCAACTTTATCATCTACAAAATATGAATCTTAATAATGCCTTTCTGAAAGCATTCCTGCCTGCCACACTATGAAGCACTTAGTAAGCACTCAGGGCTGTTTGGTTTTGTGGTTGCAATAGCTCTCCTTCTCTTCAGCTCAGTTTTGCTTGTTCTCAAGCTCATAACAAAGAGAAAACTGATCACTACCAGAGAGCTTCTGAAGTGTTTCTGTAAGAACAAAGGGCTCTGTCTTAGTATGTTTTGGGGTTTTAGGAGTGAGGTTACTTCATAGTCCTGGTGAGAAACCTAATGTCTCCATGACTTTCTTGTTCTCTTCCTTTCCCACCAGTATTAAAGAGGGATAACTGGAAAACTGTCCCCTTTCATGCCACAAGTTCTTCTAACTGAGGACCATCAAACTGAACACAGATCACTCTGCTGCTTGAACAAAGTTCTTCAATGTTCTCACAAAAACCAAGGGTGAGCCCCAGTCAGCCAGCTGATTTACAGCTTGAAGTGTTATCTTTCATCTATTTCCTTGGGGTTTTCATCACAAGAAAGAACTTCCTCAAAGCTTACTCCCACTGCCAAATCACACCACAGAGCTTTAGGGCTTTGGGCATCACAGTCCTTGAGAGGATGCTGCAGATCAGCAGTGACCAGTGATGTTTGAAGGAACTGCTAGCTGTCTCCAGCATATCTGTCAAATTACTGCAAGAGGTAATGGGACAAGGAGCAGCAGCTGAGCTTGCCTTCCTAGAAACAACAAGAAGTGGCAAAGCACTCATTCCCTAGGAACAGACAGATTCCTAGTTGTTTTCTGTTATACAGAGGGTAATATAGTGGTGTTCTCTCTTTCACAATTGTGACGGAATATCAGGTATCAAGTATCTTAGTGATGGAATCAGTGAATGAATTGTGATGGAATATCAAGCATATTAGTAGCATTCATCTTCCCATCACTGAATGCCTTGAAAGTCCAGTGGGGAGAGCTCACTGCTATGAGACCATGAAACAGTGAGGTCAGAACAGGAATTCTGCCTGGGGACTGTCAGGAGCTGCCCCAGGACTGAATATAGAGGGCATAAGAAATGAATGAATGAGACTTGGATTCATCCCCCTAAAGACAATTTTGTCTATTGGTCAGCACCCCACGTACTTTCTTGTTTTCTCAAACTGAACCAATTAATCCCTCTCTGCTTTCTTTCCATTCACAGGGGACCAGGTAGGCCATGGACTTTGAGCCTCCCAAGTCATCTCAATGTCTAAAGCTCCCATTTCCTGCCTCTAGGGCTGAAGAGAGAGTTGAAGGAGTTAGTAACCAAAACACACGCACACATACACACACATGCTGAATTTGGATGCTAGAGCTTCATTTGCACTCAGCAGCACACCAATGATAAAGATTTTGATTGCTGAGGACTTTGGAAACTTCCAGTTCGGGGAATAAGACCACAGATAGAACTCGGTGGGAAAGCTTAGTTGTTTTTGGTCAAATTAGGGAAGAATCCCTGCTCGTTATGTGTGAGGGCAACTCAAGAACTTCATGGACAGACAGGTGTTTAGCAAAGTGGACACTGCTTGAGATGCCTGCATTCCAAATCAAGGTGCCAAAAGTGGAGTAAAGTCCTGACTCTCTTTCCAATTCTAGCTTCCTGCTAAGGTGTGCCCTTATAGGCATCAAATGATGGCTCAGGTACTTGGGTCTATGCCAGCCACATGAGAAACCCAGATTGTGCCCTGGGCTCCTGGCTTTGGCCTGGCCTAGCCTTGACTGTTATAAAAGTTTGGAGACTGAAGTAACAGGTAGAAGACTTTCTCTCTCTCTCTCTTTCTGTGTGTGTGTGTGTTTAAATAATATTTTTTAAGTTTATGGAAAGGGGAAATTAAAAGTTTATTGTGATGCAAACTTTTTAAATCTATGTGTAGTTTTTCAAAAGTACATATTTTTCATAAGCTGCTTTTTTCAACATTATGTGTACATAACATAGATCCTTGCAAGACAATGCAGACCTTAGAAATAATGTATGGTTGGCCCTCCTTACCTGAGGATCCTGCATCTTCAGATTCAACTGAGTGCAAGAAAATATTCTTAAAAAATAATGTCTATATTAAACATGTACCAACTTTTTTCAAGTAATAATTCTCTAAGCAATACATAACACCTACTTACATAGTGCTTATATTGTTAGGTATTATAAGTAATCTAGAGATGATTTCAAGTATATGGGAGGATTATGTAAGTTATATGTAAGTAATACCCAATTTTATATAAAAGACTTGAAAATTCTTAGATTTTGGTATCCACAGGGCATTCTCAAACCAATTCTCCATGAACACCAAGATACAACTGCATTTGAAACATTTGGCACAAAGATTCTTTTTTTTTTTTGACAGGCAGAGTTAGACAGTGAGAGAAACAGAGAAAAAGGTCTTCCTTCCGTTGGTTCACCCCCCAAATGGCCACTATGGCCGGCGCACTGCACTGATCCGAATTCAGGAGCCAGGTACTTCCTCCTGGTCTCCCATGTGGGTGCAGGGCCCAAGTACTTGGGCCACCTTCCACTGTACTCCCGGGCCCCAGCAGGGAGCTGGACTGGAAGAGGAGTAACCGGGACAGAACCAGCGCTCCTACTGGGACTAGAACCTGGGGTGCCAGCACCACAGGCAGAGGATTAGCCTAGTGAGCTACGACACTGGCTGGCACAAAGATTCTTTACAAAGAGTAATTATTGACCCTGATATTGGGATGTTTCTTCAGTCCTCACTGGGCTTTCAAAGTTGGCTCTAGCTGTCCAAGGGACTTAGGAAAAATGGAGGTATTTTTGGAAGACAGATTGACAAAGGCCTATCTATTAAGAACCCAGCAGGTCCATATCCAAATGGGCTTTTGAGAAACTCTGCTCCCAGTACTCAGATCATCTCTCTTGTGACTCAGTGTACTCATGAATACACTCATTCTTCAAGAAATTCACTTAGAGTCTTTCACAAGCTCTGTGAGTATCTATGAAACATCAAACCACATGGCCTGAGCAATTGGCTCCAGATGTCTTCTGAAAGAGTTTGGAATTGGAAACCCTGTGTCTGTATCGAAGTTTTTCCATTGATTAGACATACTGCTCCTGACTAGGAAGCATCTTCTCCTCCCCCAGCCTCTTTTTTTGTCATCAGTAACTTGGTAATGCTGAATCTTCAAAATGATTATGAACATTAAATAAAAAATACATGAAAATTCTTTGGAACAGTAATAGTATATTACATGGTATGATATACATACCATGTAATCTGAGAAATCTAATTCGTCTGAGAAGTGCTGTGCTGAGCCAAATTGGAACTGGAGGCAAAATGAAAAGCCAGAAATATTTATCTTGCCTTCTTCAAAATTCTGATATTTTGTTCATCAGGAATTTTTGCATTAATTTTTAATTTTTAAAATATTTTACAGCACTACTTACATGGATTGGCAATTTTTGATGCCCTCTTGAATTTTTCCCTCCCTGTCTTTTTTTCTTCCTGCTCAGATTCTGTGATATTGACTTGGGCTCCCTAATCTTTAACCCAATGGGCTGTGCATTAATACAAACCTTTTATTCTATACTCTTAGGAGAGAAAGCTTACTGGGTTCTTGGTCTTCTTATCCCTATATCCTTGAAGAGAGTAATCAAGTTGCTTTTTAGTCTCCTTTTTTTTCTCAATAGATGACATGAACTTAACTCTTCCTTAAAGTGCCTAATCTTCCATAAAGGACAAATTTTTCAACAAATTTTCAACCTGATTGCTGATTTCTCAGCATGAAAAACAAACAATGCACTTACAAAACAATGTCCAGTGTAATTTTATATATTCAGACTTGTAGTATATATCCAGTTGTTTTTTCCCTATCAAGAAACTGGGGGACCAGCTGGGTTTATACAAAGCAAAAATGGAATACTAATAGAGCATATGGTGGAGTTTTTATTATCTGAATCCATCCCCTCTCAAATGCTTTCCTCACATCATGAAAATAGAATAAACACAATAAGCAGGGGAAATAAGACTAGGTAACTGCACAGAGCCTCCCAGACAAACTAAGCTCTCACAGAAGACTTTGGAGCAAGGTAGCTTGGGGTCTCCTTTGCATGTTTCAGAATTTTCCGGGTGAAGGAATGTTGATAATGACATCAAATGCTGCTGTCGTCAGCATATTGTGACCTATTATCCCAGCTATATACCTTATTTTTAAAGAAAAAACTATCACTTTTAGAGTAAAAACTAGTGCTAATGCATGATAACTGTCACCCCATTTTATAGGTAAGACATTTAGGGTAGTAAGAATTTGAGTAACTTGCTCAGGATTCCCTGGCTGGTTAGGAGGCAGCTGGAAGTTGAAGCCAACCATATGGCTTCAGAGTTTGTGCATTTAATCACTATTCTATTTTTCTTTTGGGTACTTTCTAGTAGGGCAGTTGAGGTTAATCCTTGCAACAGCTCCACAGGCCAGATATTTTACCTATTTCCATTTGATGAAAATGAAGCTCCACAGTAGAATAATTTGATCACACTTATCCCTTTTTTTAAGTGATGGAAATCCAGAAAAATATAGACATGATCCTCTGTTTCCATATCTCCCTGCCTGGCACCAGAGCATACAGCACATCATGCTAAGTGACCACGTATGAGTCTGCAGCTCAGAAGCAGGAAATGGATTTATTTTTATCAGAATTTATAGGGGCAAATTGTAGATTCTTCCCAATGCTGATAAGAGGGCAGGTGAGAAAGATCAAAGTGCTCAATGAATTATAGTGTCCCCTCAGGTCTCCACTACATACCACACTGGTGAGCCAGATTATTAACTCTGCTAACTCTGGAAGGGGCAGGTTCATTTTATGAATAAATATGTGGATGCCAATTTCATCTAATCCTTTCAGTTCAGCCCAACAGCCTCAGAAAATACAGAAGCCAGACAGCTCTCTGCTAAGCACCAATTGCTGGACAAGGCCAGTTATGTTCCCACAGCCCAGTCACTGCCTTGATCTCAGTTTTCATACCTAATCCAAGAAGACAGAGACCTGCACACACCTTTGGAGGATATTGCTTCCCATTCCTCATTGTTCTATGTTTTTGTTCACATGTCTGAGTCTAGGTGAGTGAGGAATACATCATTTTAATAAATATTACTATGCATTTTCATCTCAGTAAACCTTTCATAGAAGACGTTCAAATTGCTTTCCAGTCATCTCAGGTACTCAAACATCAGTTTGCAAAGCTGTGTTTACACTTCCAGATTTTTGTCTCTGTTTGGGTTGGGTTGTAGAGAGAAAGCAGACAACTAGTTAGCATTGGTATGTGGACAGGTCACCTTCATCGCACTTCTCCCATTTGCAAATATTGTACACTTGTCTCTGGTTCTAATTTATTTACCAATGGTATTCTGTTACTTTTCTGGTGGAATATTCTAGAATATTAGTAACAATACTATAAGCTAGAGTCTATTGAGAGCTTAACATATGCCAAAGAAGGAGCCATGTTTCTTCAATGCATTATTTAATTTAAGCCTCCCAATCACACTATTAGATAGACATTGTTATCATTCCTACCTTAGAGATGAGGAAACTGAGTTTCAGAGAGGTTCCTTCTCCAAGATCATAAAACCAGTAAATTGCATGACAATATCTGCATTAAAGTGAAGTTTCTTGCATTTAATGATCTTTTTTCTGCCAAAAGAATACCCCTATAATTACCACCTGTTTGATAAAACTGAAATGGTTTGGAACAAATAATACTATATAGTTTGAATAAATTGGTAAGTGAGGAGAAAGAGTGAAAGAAATACTTCAAAATGCCAGTGGATTAGGAGCCCATAAAGTGAATTTTAAAATCCCTCTCCATCCATAGGATCAACTGAATGAGCTTCACATTCATGAGCCTTTAGAGCTAGAAGAGATCTCAGGAATCACATAGTTCAACCTCTCATTTTACACAAGACAAACAGAGAAATGAAGCAGTTTGTTCAAGGCTTCTATAATCAAAAATGCATGGTTTATTTCCTCAGAGACTTATTTTTTCATACTTATTAACAGCATATCTTAGGAGATAAGCTGACTCAATTCTAATACAAAATAAAGTATTTCACTATGGCTCATTTCTTTATCTGCACATCACTACTGATTGGTGATCTTTGCATCATCTGTTTGAGCAGATGGAAATTCTAGAACACTGAACACAGCTTAACACAAATGAAGTCAACATGATCATTCTCCAGAATTATCAAAACTTTCCTGTTTCAAATTCTAAAGTGTTCATGTGGGGCCGGCGCTGTGGCATAGTGGGAAAAGCCACCACCTGCAGTGCCAGCATCCCATACGGGCACTGGTTCAAGTTCCAGCTGCTCCACTTCTGATCCAGCTCTCTGCTATGGCCTGGGAAAGCAGCAGAAGATAGCCCAAGTCCCTGCATCCATGTGGGAGACCTGGAAGAAGCTCCTGGCTCCTGTCTTCAGATCAGCTCAGTTCCGGCCATTTAAATCAATTGAAGAGTGAACCAACGGATGAAAGACCTCTCTCTCCCTCTGCCTCTCCTCCTCTCTCTGGATACATCTTTCAAATAAATAAATAAATCTTTTTAAAAATAAAAAAATCACGTGTTCATGTGCCATTCTCAGAAGCTTGGCATTTTCCTCTAGTTTAATGCTGATGTCCTTGGTTAATGATGTGTGTATCTCAGAAAGAACCACCCTGTGGTACATTGTGATTAGCTATCTATAGGTCTGCACCATTGCAATGGGGTCTTCACTGAGAGGGACCACATCTTCTCATCATTTTTCTCTAAGTGCCATAGTACAAGCTGTGACACAAAGTCCTTTTTCTCCAAATATTTTTGAGCTCATGATATAGATGGATGAATGTGTAGACTTGAGAATCTTCTATATCAGGGAAACATGAAATGAGAGACTCATCATTAGTTATATTAATTGTGATATGATATAATATTAAAAATATGATTTATTATCACATCATTATATGTGATATATATATATCATTATATCATTATATGTGGAAAGCTAACCCAGGCCCAAGTGTAGACTCAACCAAAATCTAGACCAATAGTGTTAAACAGTCCAAATACATAGTCAAGTATTTTATTGCCATATTTCAAATTGATCAACCAGAAAATATTCAGTAATTCCTTAAATATCTCACACTATTATTTGTATGAAGAGAGTATTTGTATAGGCAGTGAAGAGGCACCCAAAGTCTCCCTTTAAGGAAGAAGGGTTCTTTGATATATTTTTAAATTTAAACCTATGTATTTCTTTTTTTTTTAAATTATTTGACAGGTAGAGTCTTAGACAGTGAGAGAGACAGAGAGAAAGGTCTTGCTTCCGTTGGTTCACTCCCCAAATGGCCGCTATGACCAGAGCTGCTCCAATCCGAAGCCAGGAGCCAGGAGCTTCATCCTGGTCTCCCATGTGTATGCAGCAGCCCAAGCACGTGGGCCACCCTCCACTACTTTCCGGACCACAGCAGAGAGCTGAAGAGGAGCAACCTGGACTAGAACCAGTGCCCATATGAGATTCTGGTGCTGCAGGCGGAGGATTAACCAAGTGAGCCACGGTGCCAGCCCAAACCTGTATATTTCTAATTCATAAAAGTTTCAATGATGGGCTTGGGAAATTGATTTACTCACAAGCAACATTCATTAGCTATTGTGCCATCAGCCAAAGAGATAAACATGCAAAAGACACAGATACTCTGAGAATCCTACAGTCTTGGGAGTAGGGTAAGAATACACAGGATGTGTCCAGGATAGTTGAAGCTGGAATAGAGGGTGGCTGATCTCTCCTTTAAGTGTCTTATTGGCTGAGTGCAAAGTGTTGGAGGCAAAGTTTACGCTTTCAACCAACTGGACAAGGGAACAAAAGAAGGGCTGAGGATGAAGAAGAGTAGGAAACATAGAAGGGGAACCATAAAGAGCATTACTTTCCTTTGAAGGCCTTTCAAGCCACTGAACAACTGTGATCAGGAGAGGGACTTAGTAGAACTTTGAAAGGATTGCACTATCTTGTACTATTCAATGGAGACTGGACTAGAGGCAGAGATGCCAATTAGGAGGGTAGTGCAATAATGTAAGTGAGAAGTAATGAGAACCTAAACCAAGGCAACAGATCTGGAAGGTTTTTAAGAAGAAAGTTCTAGGATTTGGAAGTTAGTTGGATGTAAAGACCAAATCAAGGAGTTGTCAAGGATAACTCCAAGATTTCGGGCTTTAGATTTCTGGGTCGATGAAAGAACAGATAGAGTGGGGAAGATGATGCTTTCAGTTTGGGACATATCGACCTTGAGGTTCTTTACAGACTGTAACTCAGGAAAACAGGATATTAAAATCATTGAGAGGATCCAAGAAATTATTTAATGTGTCAAAAACATTTGATTTTAAAACCATCTATTGAATTCATTTTTGCTGCTGTTAAAGGTAACATTGAAGGCAGAATCTATGCTTCTTTAAATGACCAGCTCTCAGGTTTATTAAAATAAATGACCCATTCTGATCAATGAAAAAAGAATTCTATGGTCTCTTACAATTCTAACACTGATTCTATCATTCTAAAACACTGGGAATCCAGAGTTGCCTTTTGATGAGAGCACACCTGTTACCTTAATACTTCTTTTGTGGGTATATAGAATATATAGAGAATATATATATATGGAGAGAAATGCAAGTCCATTATCTGCAAACCATTATTTAGATGAGAGCACACCTGTTACCTTAATACTTCTTTTGTGGATATATGTAAAATAGAGAATATATATATGGAGAGAAAAGCAAGTCCATTACCATTCAACTCCAAGCATGCACTGCTGATGCAATGGAAAGGAAAAACCAAGTAAAGACACTATCTACATTTACCTACTCTGATCCCAATTGGCTGCAAACAGCAGAAGAATCTTCCTGCCGTAGTGGTCACGGTTTTCCAGCACTCCTGGGAACCCGTCAATCAGAGCCCTCTTAATGCCAGGATCATCCGCCTTGAAGTTTTTGAACATGTCCAGGTTCAGCTGGCGGTATTGGAAGTACTGGGCCAGGAGTCTAAAGGCATCTGCTTGGTGAAACTTCCTGGCTCGGAGAAATCTCAGGATGAAGGCATCATCTGTACGCAAAAATCCAATGTCAGGTCTGGTGATGATCATGTCCCTGACTTGCTGAATATCCTGATGTAAAACATCTGGGTTTTCATTCAGTTCCAGGCGTGCTTTCTCTATAGTCTCTGGACTGAGCCCAGCTTGTAAATGGGTCATCGTGGCCAAATCTCCTTGCCAAGGACTTAATTTCTGATATTTTGGAAGAGGAGAGACTGGTCCCATTCACCTGAGGGTCTGCTGAAACGGTGGCCCATTCAACAGTTTTTCTCCTCCCACACTTCCACTGAAACAGACAGACAGAGGGTCTTCTTGATGTTCCTGGAAAGCGGTAGGACATTCAGGCCCTATGTGGTGGTGGTTGTCCAAAGTAAAGTAAAACCGAGGCCATTGCTTACTGAAAAACAGATGCACACAAGAGAAACAAAACAGAGATGAAAAGAAGAAATTCTGGGTAAATTAATAGGAACTGAGGCAAAAGAGCAGTATATTAGTCTGTGGGTCTGATTAGATCATATGTCCAAAGAATAAATGGCAAATTATCCTTTAATGGCATATTTGGCATGATTTTATTATTGACAATATGAATGGATAATACGCAAGTGTTTGAATATGTTTTGGAGGTTTCTTAGTGCATTGACTAGGTAATGTAATAGTGTGTAGTCAGAGCACTCTTATTAATTACCCTAAGAAACACTAAAGACTCTTCTCTGTAATAGCATGTTTTATGGGACTATTCACAGGCCTGCATATGGCACAGAAATTATGGCTGCCGTACAATTTATTACTTCTCATTAGCCTCATTTCTCAAACAGAGATATTCCCTCCATCACCTTTTATTAGGGTATCCATTTGCATCTTAACAATAAAAAGGGAATGCTGATGGTCACCATTTCCTAACCCCAACTCTGAAAGCATTGGTGGCACGCGTAAGGCTCCAAGCTTGACCTCAATAATCAAATTCAACAGCAGTGAGAAGAGAAATGAGGCTCAGGTGTTGACCTTTACAAGGGACTTTATTGTCTGCCTTTGTCATCCTTCTGCAAGGAAGTCCAAGGTACTAAAAACTCTTCATTACCTAACCCGAGATCCACTAGTTTTTTTTTTTAAAGATGTATTTATTTATTTGAAAAGCAGAGTTATAGAGAGGCAGAGGCAGAGGCAGAGAGAAAGACAGAGGTCTTCCATCTGCTGGCTTACTCCCCAAATGGCAGAAATGGTTAGATCTGAGCCTATCTGAAGTCAGGAACTAGGAGCTTTTTCCAGGTCTCCCACGTTGGTGCAGGGACCCAAGAACTTGGGCCACCTTCCAATGCTTTCTCAGACCATAGCAGGGAGCTGGATCATCAGTGAAGCAGCTGGGACTCAAACCAGTGCCCATATGAGTTGCCGGCATTGCTTTGCCTGCTACTCCACAGCACTAGCCCTGATCCATCAGTTTTAAAAATCAATTAGAGGGGCTGGCGCCACAGCTCAACGGGCTAATCCTCTGCCTATGGTACCGGTACACAGGTTCTAGTCCCGTTTGGGGCGCTGGATTCTGTCCCGGGTGCCCTTCTTCCAGGCCAGCTCTCTGCTGTGGCCCCGGAGTGCAGTGGAGGATGGCCCAAGTGCTTGGGCCCTGCACCTCATGGGAGACCAGGAAGAAGCACCTGGCTCCTGGCTTCGGATCAGCGCGATGCGCCGTCTGCTGCGTGCCGTCCGCAGTGTGCCGGCCTCGGCGGCCATTGGAGGGTGAACCAACGGCAAAAGCAAGACCTTTCTCTCTGTCTCTGTCTCTCTCTCACTGTCCATTCTGCCTGTCAAAAAATTTTTTAAAAAATCAATTAGATATAACTTTTCTGGCATCCCAAGATACTCTTTACTCATGATAATAATCATTTTAATTGTCTTAAATATTAGGAGGCTTCAGAAAGTTCATGGAAAATGGAATTAAATCATAAGTTTATTTTGGTGCAAAAATAGTTGGAATCCATGCATAGCTTTTTCATAACATGTATTTTCTATGAACTTCTTGAAGGCGTCCTTGGTTATCCCTTATGATTTCTATTACACAGAGAAACTCTTGCATTATTTGCACTTTTCTCATTATAAATATAAATTTTAAATTCTCACAGACATCTCTTTGGTCTAACCTGGAAGTTCCAAAAGTCACGTGACATATAAGGTGTATATAAAATTAGAGGCATGGATTTTTTCCCTAGTTTTCCTACTTTAACATATTTACAAGAGGCAGAATATTTACTCCCACTCTTCTGCATCATAAAAAATAATTCAAAGGACAAATTTATTTTCCTGCTTGATCTGTTATCTGAACTTGGGCACTAAGGAGTACAAGCAATAGTGCTGGGACCACAGGCATAAACTGGGACAGTTCCAAGGAAACCCAGACAGATGGTCACCCTATTAATGAATGGCATTTTTATCACTTCATTCAATAGACAAATTTCAGACCTCACGGTGGGTGACCTCTATCAGTATTTGGCATTGAATACTTCATCCCTCTTAGACCTCTCTCTCACATTCTCCATCTCTTTTCCATGACCCCAAACACTCTGATTTTTTCCTTTACCCTTTCCTGTTCCATCCTCTCTTTCTGTGACAGCCACTTCAATGCCAGTGTTTACAGTTCCTGCTCCATAGTCTAGCCAGACTTCTGCAGATAACTTCAGTCCAAATCTCCCTCCTGATCTTCAGGTTACACATTCATCACCACTTGGACATCCCACAGACACTCAATCTGTTCAAAACGGAACTAATCATATTTCCTCATAATGAATGTGCTCCTCTTCCTTCACTTTGTGAATGACAATTTCCCCCACCGGAAACCTGGGAGTTAACTATTATTCCACCCTCTTCCTTACCACCCACTACCAGGCAATCACTTCCATAACATTTCTCAAATATGTCCAATTCCTTCCATTCCCATTATCAATGTCTTTGTTTAGATCACATCACCATCCATCTGTTTAGTCCTGCAACATATTCTTTGATGTGCCCTTGCCACCAATCAATTCTCTGCATTTCAAGTGAAATATGCTCAAGACACTCCTTAATTAACATTCACCATTAGTCAAACTGTCCGAGAATAAAGTATAGAACTTGGTAGTATAGTTTCTAAGTCTCTTTATCATCTGGTCTCTACCCATCTCTCCAGACTCACCATCTAGCCATGCAGCCACTTGGAGCTACCTGCAATTTCTTCTCACTTCTGTTCCTGAGCAAACACTGCTCTCTCTTCCTAGAATGACCACTGGTTGGCTCCTTCTTGCTCTTCAGGAGTCAACTTCAAAGTCATTTTTCTTGGGAAACCCCATTTGACCTTCAGAGGTCACAGTATCCCCCACAACCCCGACTGTATTTATTGTCCATTGTCTTTCTCTCTCTCTATTTGTTACACCTTAAAGAGAAGGGGTGGGATTCAATCATCTGTGTATCCTCAGTACAGTGCCTGGCAACAAAGGGGCCAGCTCCATGAACAGTGTAACTTCATTTTGTTCACCACCAGGTCCTCAGTAACTAGGACACTGGCTATATGGAGTAGTACTCAGTAAATATCCAAAGAATACATGAATGAAAACAGAAGTTAAATACTGTTTAAATGAACAGATACATGATTTCTACCTCTAAATTCCTCCAGGACTGTTTTTCCTTCAATAAGGCATTGCAGCTGACTTTTAATTCATCCCTCATCTATGAAATATTTTTTCCCCAGAGAATGTAGCCTAGGCACATGAACTGCAGATCCTTGCCTCCCTGAAGCATGCTGGATAGTGTTCACAGTTCCAAGCCATGGAGCACAGCACACAGACCGCAAACCATGGGGATAGCTCATTCCCTACAGAAGATTTAAAGCTGCTTGGAGCAAGTTACTTACCTTACAGTTCAGGGAACTCAACAACATTTCTGAGATAAATTACTGTGAGTTCAAGGGGAGCATTGAGGTTGCGTTTTTCATGGCCTGCTTCTACACAGCTATGACTCCAATCTATAAAATCTGAAATAAATTTGCTTCCATCTACATCTTTATTCTGTGCTCAGCAGGGAAGCTTCCATGGAAGATATCCAAGCTGGCGTCACTGGATTTCATACTTAGGTGAAATAGATATTTTCCATTAAAGGCAAATCCTTCATATCAAGAGTCAGAACAGAAAGCTACTTAAATAACAATTTCACTTGATAATATTTAAGGCATTAGAAATGCTATGTGGCTGTCTATTGACTGGAATCTCTTGTTCATGTGAAGGATTTGGTTCTCAAATTTTATGACTTAGAAAAAAATACATTGGACTTGGTATCACATGGGGTGGTTTTCTGTGGTAATAATAATAATAGCCATAATTTATTATTTGTTACAACTATGTTTATTATATCCTGGTCACTTCTAAACTCTCTTTTTAGATACTACAGTATTTAGTCCTTGGAACAACTATATGAAATGAATGTATCATTGTCCTCATTTCATGTAAATGAAACTGAGGCACAGAAAGGTTAAATGACTTTCACGAGAGCACATAGCTACTAAAAGGCAGAAACCAGATTCAACCTAAAGTACAATGGATTTTCAAAGTGCCCAGGGAAAAGCACACTAGGAAAAAACTGTACCCAGATTGAAAATATTTTTGTACCAAAATGAATTTACCATCTAATTCTATTTTCTATGAACTTTTTGTGAATTACCCTCATAAGATTTCTCTGAACTCATGTTCTTTTTTTACTATGCTATTTGCCTCTTTTTCTAAAAGATCTATTTGTTTATTTAAAATCAGAGAGTGACAGAGAGAGGGAGACTCAGAAAGAAAATGATCTTCAATCTGCTGACTTACTGCCCAAATGGCCAGGGCTGGGCCAGGCCAAAGCCAAGATCCAGGAATTCCATCCAGGTCTCCCACATGGAAAGCAAGAGCCCAAGCACTTGGGCCATCATCCACTGCTTTTTCAGGCCCATTAGCAGAAAGTCGAATTGGAAATAAAACAGCCAGAACACTGATATAGGAGGCTGGCATCCTAAAAGGCAGCTTAACTTGCTTTGCCACAACTTCTGCCCCATAATCCTGCCTCTTAAGTGTAGCAGAGAAGTTTCAATATTTATTACTTAAGACCCACGTGACCTTCAGCCAGTCACCTTCCCTCTCAGAACCTCACTCTCCCTCCATAAAATCCCCTCTAGATTTACCATCCTAAGAGCCTAAATACACCAACAGAAGGGCAGATTATCTTGGGTAACTTAATACTGTACCCTACAGATGTCCAATTACCATCCCCTCCTCATTTATTCGCTGGAAGACGACAGGAACTATTCCAAATCCGACTGTCTATGACTTTGCCAGCTATCACTAATTCTTCCTTTATGTATTTTCCTTTGGCAAAAATGACAGCCCTAAGACCCTGCCACTCTTTTTGAAGGATTGACCCTTTGCCAAGCCTAGCAAACATGCTTCTGGCATTTAAATGTGCATCATAACTAAACATGGTGCTTTAGACACACTTTGAAGCTATCTCCCTATTTTTGACTGAGTCCCAAATGTGTCTGTATTTAGAGACCATTTCAGATACATGGAGAGTAACTCACATGCACTGTCTGGGTAGATACCTTCCACTACACATTCATTGCTTTCCTAATGAACTAAAAATGTAGATAGTAGTATTAGTATTTTTGTATGAGAGAAAATAAAGAACAGTCTCCAAGTATGATATTTGAAGTCATGGCATTCATATATTCTAGATTCATGATCTCAAATTGCCATTTGAAAAAAAAATCTATGTGTATATTTGTTTTTACTTAATTCAGTCTTAAATAACCACATCTGCAAACACACTATAGTCTTTATGAACCAAGGAATCTAACTATAAAAATCCTTGCAGAAAGTAAGTAAGCAGGGACTATGCTACGATGTAAAGAGTAAAGCCACCACCTGCAGTGCCAGCATCCCATATGGGCTCTGATTCAAGTCCCTGCTGCTCCACTTTCAATTTAGCTCTCTGCTAATGCACCTGGGAAAGCAACAGAGGATTGTCCAAGTACGTGGGCCCTTGAACCGGCATGGGAGACCTGGAAGAAGTTCCTGGCTCCTGGTTTCAGTCTGGCTCAGCCCTAGCCATTGTAGCCATTTGGGGAGTAAACCAGCAGATGGAAGATCTCTCTCTCTCTGCACCTTTGTATTTCTGCCTTTCAAATAAACAAATAAATCTTTAAAAAAGAATGTATAGTAAGTCACATGAAATATATTTTGGTTACTTTATCATCTATCATTTTCATTTATTTTGTTATCTTCACAAATACACATTAACTGTGTCAGAAAAAAATCAGAAAAGTAATAGCAATGTCTTAACTGAAAATATGTATCCATGTATGTATTATTTCAAAGCATTTCACATCAATTACCTTTATTCTTTGTTACAATGATTCTGCAAAAGATAGAAGAAAGATAATTCCCTAATAAGTGCTGAAGTATAGTCACATTAAATAATATAGGTAAAATTGCTTATGAAATGAAGTGATCCATTTTACATTAAATGTAACATTCTCATTTCTATAATTATGCCATCTTTAGGTAAATAAAAGGATATCGAGGTATCTAACAGCTAAGCAACTGGCTTAAAGTCAGATAATTTAAAGTTGGAAACAAATATCTATTCAGTACTTGTTATGTGCCAAGGGCTTTGATGCTACATGATCTAATTTCCATACCAACCCTTAAAGCTAGGTTATTACTTATTAGATTGAAATTAATCTAATTCCTAATTACTTTCATCTAATTACTTATTAGACAAATGAGCAAATCTCAGATTTAAATAAAGTGTAAGTAAAAGAATAAATATTTGTACTCAAACCTAATGATCCGCATTTTGTCCATGACTCTGCCCTTCCTCCCAAAGCAGGTATCTTCTAAGATTTCACTCTTGGTGCTAATGCCCTCAAATTCACTCCCTTGGCAGGCACATATCCAAAGTCCACCTTTCCTAAGAAGATCATTTGAGGGATACAGAATTGTACAAAAGTCGGGCCAAAGAGAACACTGTTGTAAATAAAATGAAAAAAAACCGATAAAACCTAAATGTTTGAAATGTAAAAACATAAAAAACTTAGGAACAATATCTCAAATTTTTATGCTTCTGGGTATTCTTGGAAATGCAAAGACATATTTTAAGTACACATAAATTTTAATTAGTGGGGCCCGCACTGTGGCACAGCGGGTTAACATCCTGGCCTGAAGCACCAGCATCCCACATGGGCACAGGTTCAAGACCTGGCTGCTCCACTTCCTATCCAGCTCTCTGCTGTGGCCTGGGAAAGCAGTAGAAGATGGCCCAAGTCCTTGGGCTCTTGCACCCGTGTGGGAGACTGGGAAGAAGCTCCTGGCTCCTGGCTCCTGCCTGCTGGCCAATTAGGGAGTGAACCATCAGATGAAAGACCTCTCTCTCTCTCTCTCTCTCTCTCTCTCTCTCTCTCTCTTTCTCTGCTTCTCCTCTCTCTCTGTGTAACTCTTGTAACTCTGACTTTCAAATAAATAAATAAATCTTTAAAAAATTTAAATTAGTACAAATGCAAGAACTATAGCTTTACAAGAAAAGGATGAAAAATGAATATCCGTGATAAAATTGTGCCTGTGAAAGTCTAATCAACTACTTCATCCATCACTAAGTGTGTTCAATTTCCAAATATAAAATATATACTGTATTAGTTTAATCTTTGTAACTCTTCACCTTTCTAAAGCCTCACTTGAAATTTTTAAACTCAGTATGCATTTTCACCTAGGAATGCCAGAAGGAATTTTTATGCTGGATGAAATAAAAATAGATGTTGCTGATATAGCTAGATAAAAATTGAAAATCATAGTGAGTAAAAATCTTTTTTTTTAATTTGCAATCTTCCTTTAATGATAATATGCCCCCCTGCTGTCAGTGGAGCCTACATTTAAACTTCAGAGACTGGTTGATTACACATTTTTTGGTGCTGACCAGAAAGTATCATCTTTCCAACTGATGAATTTTCAGGTTGATCATTATGATTTGTAAGGCTCCTGCAAGAATACTGGGAGAGAAACGCAACCCAGTGAGTAACAAAGTGGCCCCAATCTAATGACTTTCTGTCCAGTGTTGATCAATTTACCTATATGAACAATTGGTACAAGGGCAGGGAGAGTATTCTGGAAGGAGAAAGTGGAGACTTTTAATCATCTGAAAGGGTGGCATGACCAGAATTTAGCCCTTGGCTTACAGTCAATGTCCTTTCACCTTTAGCTCAGTCCTAGCCCAGGGCTTGCTCTTGCAATATAAATATTCATGTGTAGTCTGCCTTCTCCCTTTAAAACAGCAGCCACGCTCCCATTTGCTCCTGCTCTTAAGAAAAGTAAATTAGAATGAGTTTCATTGGAGTAGAGACACTGAGAACTTCTGCTCTAAATAGACATCCGATTACAATTAAAATACACTGGGACTCAAAAAAGAAGTAGACCTAGTTGATAAATATTTTTGTTTTATATCCATCAGTAAGTCTTTTCATTTTTCAGTTTGTTTTGGTAAAAACAATGCAAGGAGTTGAAAGGAAAGCCAATTTTTAGAAAAACCATAGGATTGTTCTTCCTTATTGTGTTAGGTAGAAAAGTTTTTGATCAGCATGATGTTTATTTTGCACTCCATATGTGTTTATTTTATTTTAATATTATTATTATAATCATACACAGTTGTGGGGATACAGTGTTATAATTTCAATGTATTTTAAATAGGGATAATCTGCAAAGAAAAGTTATAAAGACATAGAAATTAAATTGGAATGTCTTCCTCTTCTATTAAACTATTTCCATAAGAAATCACTGGCATGGACTGGCACCGTGGCATTGTGTACCAAGCCACTCCCTGCAGTGCTGGCATTCCATATGGATGCTGGTTTGAGTCCTGGCTGCTTCTCTTCTGATCCAGCTCTCAGCTATGGCCTGGGAAAGCAGCAGAAGATGATCCAAGTGCATGGGTCCCTGTACCCATGTGGAAGACCTGGAAGAAGCTTCTGATTCCTGGCTTTGGATTAGCTCAGCTACAGCCATTTGGGAAGTGAACCAGAGGATGGAAGACCTTTCTCTGTCTCTCCCTCTCTGTCTGTAACTCTACCTCTCAAATAAATAAATAAAATATTTTTAAAAGAAATCACTGGCAGTCAAAGCCCCAACTTTAAAAACAAATTAGTTATGCTTCTTAGGAGTATCAATAGGATACACTTGACATTTGATACTTTCTTCAGTTGGCAAAGGAAATCAGTTTCTCTAAGAATGGACACTTTTTTTTAAGAGAAGGATCTGCAGAGAGATAAGAAAGGCAAGACTCCTAAAGATGATCATTAAGTCTACCTGCCCCCTTTTGTGTTCCATGTTTCCCTAACACGGTTACGCAACTTGGACCCTTTTCTATGGGATTAAGCAGAAGATACCAGAATCAAGAAAACTGCCTGGTGAAAGTGGAACATGGCATGGTGCTTTTGGGTGATGTAGGAGTAAAAGAACTCTTTACATAATTTTCTTCTCAATTAGAAATATGATTTCTGAGTTCTTATTGCCCAGAAAGTGGGGTAGTCTTTGTTTTGCTCTAGAGTGAGTGCTATTATTTAATAACCAAACCTAAAAGTGGGAATGCTAAAAAAGGAGACTATACTGGGTTCTTGCTTCTCAGAGGATGGCAGCGTCAGCACCATCTAGGAGCTTGTGGGGAAGACAGAATGTCAGCACCCACACCTACTCAATGTTAACAGGATCCCCAGGCAACTCACACCCACATTAATGTTTGAGAAGCACTGACCTAGAGGGTCTGTTATTTGCACCTGAAGTCAGAGCTCCCATTGTCTTTGGACTACATTGTCCAAGAGGAGAATAAAATTTCCAAGAATGTTTTAATTCCTCGTGAAGCAATGACATTCATAGTAGTTTGCCATACCTCCCATTAATTACTCTCACACAGGTTTGTGTGCTCTACAAATGAACTGGAGGAAGGAAGGAAGGAAGGAGGGAGGGAGGGAAGGAAGGAGGAAGGAAGGAAGGAAGGAAGGAAGGAAGGAAGGAAGGAAGGAAGGAGGAAAGAGGAAGAGAGGGAGGGAGAGAGAGAGAAATCTCATCTTTGTTTATATTTTGTTTTATTTTGGCCATATATAAAGAAGTCTTTTACTTTTAGGCCTGTTGTTTGAGCCTTTCCACAACTCCTATTCCCAGGCCTACCACTTCCCTCCTACTTCCTCTAAAACTAATAAAAGGATGAACACTGAATAAGCCATGTGACACACATAAAAGTATGGAACTTTAAATAAAACCTTTGGGCAGTAACAGCAGCTGAATTGAAACAGTGCTATTTTAAGGAACAGAGCTAGAAAAGAGATGGTCAGAGGTATCTACAGTGTCCAGGAATTGGAGATTTGGATAAAAACATCCAAGACACAAGAGCATATGATCTGAAACATATACAGGGAAATTCTTGCTGGCTCAGAATTCAGGAAGAAAAAAAGCTCACAAGAAATAAGCCTACAACACAAGATACTTTCTCTGATACTCCCTGCCACAGAACTGTTTCATAAAGAGAAAGATCAAAAACAAGACATGGAAGGGCCATGTGAGAAAGCAGAGATAGGAAAGAATAATGTATTTATTGTCTAAGTAAATGAAGGGTTTTTTACAGGGTGTTTTGGGGGAGGATGTGTTTGACCAGTTTATTTTCACATCCATGAAGTATCAAGTAGGAGGACATAAACTTTCCTTAAGCGAAGAAAAAATTGGGTTGGAAATTAAGCATAAATTCTCTAGAAAGAGAACACTTGAGGTTGTCACTAGGAACTATAGATGTAGTAATGCACACTATGGCCCTTCTCCTAAAACAATTTTCTTCCTGTTAACTTTAGATCAAATGAACAATAATGAAAATGATGTTTTGGAGAAGGATGTAAACAGGGAGAAGATTTCCTTGGTCAGTATTAGGGGATATTTCTGGACAAAGTGCATGCAAAGTTCCTATTTTATATACTCATTCTGCTATGTTATCTTCTGAGTCATTGTACAACAGGAGCAGCAGAGAAGCTCAAAGCCAATCCAAGTCAATTTACTAAGTCTGGCTTTGCTACAAGGGTGTATGTCAAGTTGTAAATAGACTTCTGAGATAACAGACATCTCTTTCGAAAAAGCCAGAAGATATGAGGAGACACCACCAGTTCTAAGAGTTCAGGATTTCACTTGCTGAGCAAAGAAGGATCTTCCAGCTTTGTAGTATGATCCTAAAACATGCACCATTCTATAACCACATCTTGAAAAGTGCAGGATAGAATTCTGCAGAAAAATGTTTTCTATTCACCTTTAAATTCACTATAGAAATGAGAAAGTTCTATTATTGAAACTATGAAGTAAGTTAAATAGCACTTAATAGAAAAAGTAAGTGGGGAAGCCAGCACAGTGGCACACAATAAAAATTAATAAACTCGGCCCAATATTTCAGTCAAGGAAAGGCATCATTTTCTGAGACAGATGCCTATAAATCTCATCGAAGCAACACTGTTTTGAAATTTCCTCTGCCTCAGGAAATTGTATTAAGCACAGGAAGACAGCAGCATGGGAGGAACTGAATTTCTGGCCTGAGTATCTGGTATGAAGCAGCCAGAGCTGGCAATATGTACACTTTTTAAACTGGGCTGAACCATTCTTTATAGATAAGGGAGTTTTAGGTATCCTGCTCAGTGGCTCGAGAGCACTTGTCTACTGTGCAAATGACTAACCTAATGACAGTATATGGATGACCACATGGTAATTTTCTCTAAAATCCATATCATCAAGTATTTTCGTGCGTTTTTTACTTGAGTTCTAAAGTGAGTGAATTTTATTTTACTTATGTTTATGTAATTAGTAACAGTCGGTAACTTTTGACACAATGTCCCTATGCCTCATTCACAAGGAATATTAAGTGTGAATTTCCCAGAAAACTTCTTCCAGAAAACACTTTTCATGACTATATATCTGGCAATGCCCGTAATGACAAGCAAGCTAGTGTAGACAAAATATGCTTCACTGTCTCTTTCTTAAGAAACAGAATAAATGTATCAGGGCAATTTTTAAATGAAGTTTTTTCTGTGATGTTATTTAAAGTTTCTTGTTACACATGACCCAGCATTATTCTCTTTTAAATAAAGCTCATTTTTAGTTCAGATTTTGATTTTATGAAAAACAATTTACAAAAAAAACCAAAAACCTCTGCTCACTTGCCACTCAATAAAAAAATCAATTAAATGCATACACATCAAAAGATTTGAATTTATGGTAGACTCAGGCACTTATTTTATGGTGTTTTTTAGCTCTTAAATTATAGATGATTAGATGATTCTGGGTAAAATCAAATAAAATCAAATAGGTGCTGTGACTTGGGTTTGGACTTTCAAGTTCAAATTAATCAGGTATTTAAAAGATGTTCCAACTTCCCCCCCAACTGAGATCGAAAATGATAGCACTGTTAAGAGCAGAGCCTGGCAAAACACAGTTACATAAAATGCCTTTTTAATTTTTGCACTCTATTACCCTTTACTATTATAGAAAAATGGTGTTATCGCCTGCCTGATTACTGAGAAAGCACACAAAAATCTCGCCTCCTGTATCCAAGCCAGTCCTTGACTAGAGACGAACAAAGCCAGGCCATCTGCTGCGAACAGCATTACTACTTTGACCATTTGGACAGGAGACCTTTCTTCTCTGTTTGTAAAAGAGATTTAAGATGGACATGAAATAAGTAAGCAGGAAGAGACATCTGAACAAACAGCACTTTCCAATGAGGACCCCACTGGTTGGGTTTTTATCACTATCATCTTTTTTAATTTTCCTTCTGATAGCAGAGTTAACCTTCGGGGTCCCCATTTTACAAAACATTTCACTAAAAAACTTAATGCCAGAGTTTCTACAGTCAACGCTTAGGAAGAAAAACGGACGTGTGGGTGAATATGAGTCACCCGTCACCCCCACCCTGCTTCCTGGTGATTCTCCATTGGAAAACCAGAAACACGGGTTGAGCTTGCATTTCTATTTTTCTGGAATCACACTTGCCTCGGGCCATGTTAATTTCCTGAACTAAACAGTCGGTAATCAGCTGAAAGGCAGCTGGCTAACTGCTGGTGTCTGGCGACTGCCCCATCTGTCCCTGAGCCCGGGGTCTCTCCATCCTGCCTTCACTTTCCCTTTCTCCCAGGCAGGCGTCTCTCTTTGTTTTCAGTGGTGTCATTCCCCTGAACTTTCCTTCCCATGCCTGTAAACTTGAGCTCTTACACTCTACCCTGCGGACCTCGCGCTTTGTCTAAGTGACAAGACACAGTTGTGTAGACTGGAGTTACCGCACCGGCTGGTGATGGTGGAGATGATGACGGTGATGGTGGAGATGGGGTGAGATGGAACGAGGGAGCACAGGCTGAGCGGGCAACGGCAGGAGGATGGACCGCGGGGGCGGTGGCGTGGGGGCGAGCCAGGGAAGGAGTGCGGAGGGATTGCAGATGGGAGCTGTCCGCGAACCCAAGTGCTGAAACGCCGCAGCCATGGCTCCGCCTGAGTGGGGAAAGGCGGGGAGGCGCTGCAAACACAGAACGGAGAAAAAAAGCAACAAATACCTTCACACGGTCGCTCAGCCTTGCTTTGGGAATATGTTCCTGCAGGTGTCCTCGGTGCTGAACTGGATGGGTGAGATCCCCTATTCTGGCAGTTGCCTGCTCAGATTTCTCTAGAAAGCTGTGAATGAGAGCCTGGGCTCCACGGGGCTGGGATTTTGGTAGGAGGCGTGTGCGCCGGAGTCTCTGTCCTTCTATAACCAGCCTGGCTTTCCCCTGGGTCCTAAATGCCTCCGCACGTTGCTCTCCCACATTCCATCAAGATAGTACGGAGAATCATGGTTGATTTTGCTAACATCTGGAACAAAAAGTACCAGAACCTGCACTCCCCAAAAGATATTAAAGCAGAACGTATTAATCAAACCTCTGAAATGGTCTGTGTGTGTGTAAATCTGACAGGTAAGAAAGTATCCAGAAATACAGGAGGAAAGACGTATTACTTTATTAATAAGTCGCGTTAAGAAAATGAACTTTCTAAAGAGGTTCAAAGTAACGTCTCATAAAAAATACACATCGCTTAATAAAAAATTAAAATTAAAAACATTTAACATAATAAATATGTTGTTTATCTCAGGGAAAGTTTTCTGAGTACAAGAGGAGTAGAAGAAATCAAAAAATATCAAGAAATTTGAGTGCATAAAAACCCATCTCTGTCGATACGTCAAATTATGTAAATATAAATTACCTCTTAGAAAAAAGAAACAAATATATTTCTATACATAAAATCTCATAAATCAAAAGGAAAACATTAATAGATTCATAAAAAATAAGAGAAAGGGCAAATAACAAAGAATTCACAGAGAAAGGGGAAAATATAGTAAACACATTCGTAACCAAAAAAAAAAAATCAGCCTCACCAGCAAACAGAAATATGCAGCTTAAAACAGCCCCAGGGGAGTAAGCATTTAGTTAAGAATCCCACATCCCATATCAGAGTGCCTGGGTTTAATTCCTAGCTCCTGCTCCCCATTCCAACTTCCAGTCAATGCATACCTTATGAGGCAGCAGGTGATGACTCAAATACTCATACATCTACCATTTATGGGAGATACGCGCTGAGGTCTTGGCTCCCAACTTTATCCACTATGGTCATTGGAGGCCTCTGGGGAGTGAACCAGCAGAAGCAATCTTTCTATCTCTAGCTCTATCTCTAGATTTAGTTCTCTCACTGTGTCTCTTTGTATCCCAGATGAATGCATTTTTAAAATAAAATTAAATTTAAAGATAGTACTGAGGTGCAATTTTGCCTGAGGTTTTAAATCCACATATCTAATATTTTTAAGATAATAGTGAAAAAGTATAATCTTTTTTTTAAAGATGTATTTGTTTTATTTTAAAGGCAGAGTTACAGAGAGGCAGAGGGGCAAAGAGAGAGGGAGAGAGACAGAGACAGAAAGAGAGAGGTACCCCATCCCCTGGTTCACTCCACAAATGGCCACAATGGCCAGAGCTGAGCTGACCCAAATCCTGGAGCCTGGAGCTTCTTCTGGGTCTCCCATGCAGGTGCAGGGGCCCAAGGACTTGCGTCATCTTCTACTGCTTTCCCAGACCATTGCAGAGAGCTGGATCAGAAGTGGAGCAGACAGGGCTTGAATTCATGCCCATATAGGATGCCAGCATTGCAGGCAGCAGCTTATCCCAAAGTGTGGCATGAAAAGTATAATCTTTATACAAACCAATTTCACAACATTCATCACGTCATAAAATACATGTTATTTAGAACCAGTAATTCTACTTCTAGCAACTTATGCTGGTTATTTATTGAGATATGTAGAAAAAGATTTATGAATATAAATTCAACTTTTGTTCATAGAAACTCTCAAAAAGTAATCAAAGCATGACATTTTTGCATATAGGCTGTAATGTTTTCAGCCATTAAAAACATATTTTCAAAGACTAAAGATAAAAAGAAATGCTTGCAAAATGGTAAATGAAGAGAAACAGGCCATCAAATAAATCGTTCATTTCTCCCCCAATTTCCACATTGCTAAGATCATAAGATAGTATGGTAGGAAAACAAGGAGTGTTTTTTTTTTTTTTTGCGAAAATGATTCAATTTTCTTCCTTGTGTTTTTCCAAAGTTTCTACGTTTACCAAAAAAGACAGAAACTTGTGAAATATTTTAAAGCAATCTTTCTGCTTTATATTTTTTTTATTTTCTTTATTTAGTAAATATAAATTTCCAAAGTACAGTTTATGGATTACAATGGCTCCCCCCCATAATTTCCCTCCCACCCACACCCCTCCCATCTCCCACTCCCTCTCCCATTCCATTCACATCAAGATTCATTTTCAATTATCTTTATATACAGAAGATAGATTTAGTATATATTAAGTAAAGAGTTCATCAGTTTGCACCCACACAGAAGCACAAAGTGTAAAATACTGCTTCAGTACTAGTTATAGCATTATTTCACATTGGACAACATATTAAGGACAGACCCCACATGAGAAGTAAGTACACAGTGACTCCTGGTGTTGACTTAACAATTTGACACTCTTGTTTATGGCGTCAGTAATCTCCCTAGGCTCTAGTCATGAGTTGCCAAGGCTATGGAAGCTTTTTGAGTTTGCCAACTTCAATCTTATTCTGACAGGGTCATAGTCAAAGTGGAAGTTCTCTCCTCCCTTCAGAGAAAGGTACCTCCTTCTTTGATGGCCCCATTCTTTCCACTGGGATCTCACTCGCAGAGATCTTTCTTTTAGGTCTTCTTTTTTTTTTTTTTCCCCAGAGTGTCTTGGCTTTCCATGCCTAAAATACTCTCATGGGCTCTTGAGCCAGATCTGAATGCCTTAAGGACTGATTCTAAGGCCAGAGTGCTATTTAGGACATCTGCCATTCTATGAGTCTGCTGTGTATCCTGCTTCCCATGTTGGATCATTCTCTCCCTTTTTCATTCTATCAGTTAGTATTAGTAGACACTAGTCTTGTTTGTGTGATCCCTTTGACTCTTAGACCTATCAGTGTGATCAATTGTGAACTGAAGTTGATCACTTGGACTAAGTATGTTTCTTTTTTAAAAGACTTATTATTTGAAAGGCAGAGTGACAGAGAAAGAGGGAGAGACAGACAGAAAGAGATCTTTCATCTGATGGCACACTCCCCAAATGGCTGCAATGACTGGGGCTGGGACAGACCAAACCCAGAAGCTTAGTATTCTACCTGGTCTCCCACATGGGTAGCAAGGGCCTGACTATTTGGTAGTCTTCTACTGCCTTCCAAGGCACATCAACAAGAGTCTAGATTCTAAGAGGAGCAGCTGAAACTCAAAGTGGCATTCTGATATGGGAGTAACTGGCATCACAAGCAGTGAATTCAACTGCTGTGCCACACTCCAGGCCTGTATTTTATATTTCACAAAGATTTTAAAGTTAGCAGAAATTTTTTTTTTTTGTTAATGTCTCTTCAATAGAAGGTAAGCACCATGTGTTAGAGGACTTGTCTTGTTCATCCTTGCTTCCAGGCACTTAGAAGTGTTCCTGGAACATCATAGGGATTCAATAAATATTGAATGGAAGAATAAGTAAGTGAATGACACAATCTACACATACACATACAGATGTATTTATTACTCCACAAAGTGATGAATTTTACATAGAAATCTATCGGCAATGGCATAGCACAATGAAATGATCTGAGGTTGAAGCTGAGCTTTGATCATGTAAACTCAAAGGGGCACCTTTGAGGTGCACCCAATCATGAACATAAATTGCAAAGTGGCAGCATATATGAATTTTTTAAAACAAAAATTTTTCTCCAATTAACCCCAACTCTAATCTCTACATATGCTCTTGATCTTGAATCTTTAAAAGTTTTGTAGACTTTCTTTTCTTCTGATGTGTTAGTGTTGATTATTCTGTTTTTCTCCCTTCCTTCCTCCTTTTTGTTCTTACTAATAGAAGTACAAAGCAAGACCAAAGCCCAGATATTTCAGAAGTCTATGGTATTTAAAAAAAATCTTTTTTCAAAGTTTAAAATGTATTTAGACACCCTTGCTTAACCAGGGTATAACCTTTCAGTTATTCCTCACTGTTTTGGAAAACCAGGTGTCAAAAAACTAGAAAGGAGGAAGGTAAAATGAGACCAAAGAAGGAAACCAGCAAGCCCAATACCACACAGAACGTAATTTCTCATGGATTTATGGACGGAAGCATAGTCTTGGGCTTCACAGGTCAGAAGACTCCCTGTACCTTGGAGACAGGACAAAAGGGTTTTATATACAAAGATGATCCATGGCTAACTGAAAGGTGGCTGAATTTTCTCAATAAATAGCAACAGTCCAAGCATCAGATAAGAGAAATAGGTCATCTGAATAATTTACTTCATCTTATAGGATTTGAGATAACTGTCAGGGTCGTGCAAAAGGTAAGATGTTTGTAGTCATGTCAAGGTGGATCCCTGTACTTCACTCTTAATTACGCCTTTAAGGTGATATTGGTGATAACTCAGCCAAATTTTATCTGCATTTTTTAACCTGTGAGGTAGAACAAATATTATATGATATATGAAATATAAATATGTCACATATTTTCCCTCTATAAACAGAGTAGTATGCTGCATAGCAATGACCTGGATATATGACAGTGGTCCCCTAAGATGATATAGCCAGTTTTAGCTGTCTTAGTTTAAGTACATTCCATGATGTTTGCACAATGATGAACTAACCCAATGATGCATCCCTCAGAACACATTACCATCATAGTGATTCATAACTGTAATATGATAATATATACAATCTACTCCCTGAGAAATCTTTACAGAAGAAAATTATCTTGCTTAAATGAGACTGAGACATAATCCTGGAGTGGTCCAGCTTGATCCTGTAATGGGAAAAATAGAGGTGGGTAAAGTAAACACACATACAGTCTTATGTTCTGATTTAAACAAACAGATATGGCCAGCATTATGTGATAGCAGGAAATAATCTGCTCCTGCAATGCTGGCATCCAATATGGGCAATGGTTTGAGTCCTGGTTGCTCCACTTCTCAGATACAGCTCCTTGCTAATGCACCTGGGAAAGCAGTAGAAGATAGTCCAAGTGCTTGTGTCCCTGCACCTGTGTGGGAGACCTTGATGAAGCTCCTGGATCCAGCCCTGGATGTTGCATCCATTTAGGGAATAAACCAGTGGATAGAAGATTCTCTCTCTCTCTCTCTCTCTCTCTCTCTCTCTCTCTCTCTCTCTGTAACTCTGACTTTGAACTAAATATATAAATCTGAAAACAAATAAAAAAAAACCTTAAATCCACTTTCATTGTTAAGAGTGTAAAATGAAAAAAAAAATATTAAACTCTTACTTATAGTCAGAACAAAGATATTAAGTAGACCTATTAAAATATTTAGTTCTCCCAAAGGGTCAAAGTGTACTCTTTCCCTTTATTTTCATGGATATTATCCCCATACTGGTTATGATAAGACTTATTTTTCTATTCATTTAAAGTTCCTGTGCAAGAACACCTGCCCTTTACTGAGTACCTATGCATTCACTGTGTTAGGTTTGTCTTTTTGTTTCTTGGGACTCAGAATATCTTTGCTCAAAGCTTTTTCCTGATAACTGCAAACCAGAAGCTTCTGTGATAGGATTCTTTTCTTCACTTGCCCTGATTGACATTGTGCTGATACTGTACACATTCTGCTCAGCCTCTACCTCAGCTCTGCTCACTGCAGCTGCCTACATATTGGTTTGCCAGGATTCCGCCATGTACCCCTTTGTGCATAAGCAGTCAATGACAAGGCTGAAAGTGCGGCCTGCTCATCAGCATCTTTTCTGCTGCTTGACTTTGTGCCAAGCATGCCACTGCCAGTTGCTCATTTCTGTACTGCCTTCAAGGACTCTGTTAATATGGGGTATGCTGAGGACCTGAAAAAGCATTTTTCAAAAGAGGAAAGTCAAATGGCCAACAGATATGTGAAAAAATGCCCAAGATCACTAGTCATCAGGGAAACAAAAGTCAAAACCACAGTGAGGTTTTACCTCACCCCAGGAAAAATGCCTCTCATATAAAATAAACAATAAATGCTGGAAAGGATGTGGGGAAAAAGGTACCCTAATATACTGTTGGTGGCAATGTAAACTAGCACAGCCATTGTGGAAGACAGTGTAGAGATTCCTCAGAAAGCTGAAAATAGATATACCATATGGCCCAGCAATCCTACTCTTGGGAATTTACCCAAGATAAATGAAATCAGCATATGAAAGAGTTAGCTGTACCCCATTGTTTATTTGCAGCTTAAGATACAAGAGCTAAGACAGAATCAACCCAGATGTCCATCAACTGAAGACTGGTTAAAGAAATTATGGTGTATATAGACTATAGAATACTACTCAGCTGTAAAAAAGAATAAAATTCTGACTTTTGCAACAAAACAGATGCAGCCAGAAACCATTACACTTATTGAAATAAGCCAGTTCCAAAAATGCAAATACCATATATTTTCCCTGATCTGTGGTAACTAATAGAGTACCAAAAATGTAATGTATAAGAGTGTAATTGACACTTTGATCTTTAATGATTTCAATGATTGTTTACAGCCAATAACAGTGTTTTTTTCTTCTTTTTCTTACTATTTGTTGAATTCTTTACTTAGTATTAGGTTAATCTTATGAGATAAACTGGAAGAAGAACATTGTGAAAATTAAGAGAATGATTAGGAGAGGAAAGAGAGAGAAAGAGGGGAGCATGGGTGGGAGGGAAGATACTTTGGGAACTATCTCTGTGTTACCAAATCTGTTTTCATAAAATATATGAAAACTGTATATCTTAAAGTATTTTTAATAACGCTTTTATTTAAAGAATATAAATTTCCAAAGTACAGCTTATAGATTACAATGGCTTCCCCCCATAACTTCCCCCCACCCGCAACCCTCCCCTTTCCCACTCCCTCTCCCCTTCCGTTCACATCAAGATTCATTTTCAATTCTCTTTATATACAGAAGGTCAGTTTAGTATATATTAAGTAAAGGTTTCAACAGTTTGCCCTCACATAGCAACACAAAGTGAAAAATGCTGTTGGAGTACCAGTTATAGTATTAATTCACAATGTATAGCACATTAAGGACAGAGATCCTACATGATATATTTTTTCTAAATTGAGGTTTGCTGTAATGTAGATATAGGTGATGAAAAGGTAGGTTGGCCAGTGACAGGTGAAGACTCTATCCATGTAAGGGTACGCTGAAGCTGGGAGTCCAGGAAAAAAGGGCAAATACCTGGAGAAATCCTGATACAGGTGAAGGAGATATTAGAACAATATTACCATGGCGTACAACACACTACTGGATACCTCCCAAACATAAGTGTTGAAGGATTAGGGAGATATGTTAGCAGTAAGGTCAAATTGCAAATGGAAAACATTCTTGTTAGCAAGAAAATATTTTGCTTTCCTTGTGATTTTGTAATGTGAATCCCAAAATATTACCATAAAAAATTGTTGCAGAAATTTCTATTATTTAATGTGTAGGCCAGTTTTGAAATCTAATAGTATTAGTCAGGATAAGCTAGGTAGTGCTGAAAGAAAAAATAAATTCTGCAGTTCCTGTGGCTTCTGGCAATGGCTTCTTACTCTTACTAGGAGTGAAGATTAAGGGGGAAATGAGGGCTTTATTCCACTGAGTCATCCAGGGACCAAGGGATGAATTGTCACAGCAGGGAAGAACGATGCTTTCCCAGGCCATAACAGAGAGCTGGATCAGAAGTGGCGCAGCCAGAGCTCAAACCTGTGCCCATATGAGATGCCAGTACTGCAACCAGCACCTTCAGTGGCTAACCCCAGATGATTTCTTATCACTGACATTTCACTAATCTTTGGAGAGATTAGGGGAGCTGAATCCATAGATTGCCCCATAGAAAGTGTGACACTGGAGCAATTTAGGTGTTTCAGTTGCCTGGAATGGGGTGATGACCACATGCTTCACATTCCTATTGCTTCAAAGTTACAGTGTTCAGAGTTACATCATCAGGCTTGAATATTCCTAGATCAGCATATTTCAGTATATTCTGGGTAAATTTCCTTTGGAATGACATGAAACATTTAAGCTCAAATTTATTCCACACTTAGCCAGTTTCTCATGTAAGGCAGTTACAAGCAAGTGGTTACAAACTAGAATGCAGTGTCTTTGGAATATCTTGAAAAAGACATATCTTGATATCCCTGGGGAATGTACCAGCTTTTAGCCTATTCCCTTCCATAGGGACTCCATCCTCACAGTTTCCTTGAAATTATAACTCTCTGAAGATCTTAGAGGTTCATCTTCAATCTACTCAAGTTCCATGTTCAGTAACCACACCACAGCTGTTTGGAAACCTAGATCTCATAGATAATATTTATTCTCCCTATGCCTCTCAATTTATGTGACTCCTCTGAAGTAATAAGTGGTAAGGATAGATCCTTTATCTGATGTTTTCATTAAGGCAATCTAAATCATCAAGATGTTTTAAATAGGCATGAAGGTACAGTGTTAATGTGAGTCTTGCCAATAGAAAACAGAGTTGGATTTTAGTGGACTTTTCTTCAAACACTTGCTTAATTTTGCCTCTGGGCCAGCGCCATGGCATAGTGGGCTAAGTCTCTGTTTAAAGTACCAGAATCCTATATGAACACTGGTTCATGTCCTGGCTGCTCCTCTTCTGATCCATCTCTGCTGTGGCCTGGGAAAGTGGTGGAAGATGGTCCAAATGTTTGGGGCCCTGCATCCATGTGGAAGACCCGGAAGAAGCTCCTGGCTCCTGACTTCAGTTCTGCTCAGCTATGGCTTTTGAGGCTCTCTGGAGAGAGAACGAGTGGACGGAAGAATTTTCTCTCTGTTCTGCCTCTCTCTGTAACTCTATCTTTGAAATAAATAAATAAATAAAGTATTTTTTAAAAAGTTGCCTCTAGGGCCAGCGCCGTGACTCACTTGGCTAATCCTCTGCCTGCGGCGCTGGCATCCCATATGGGCATCGGGTTCTAGTCCTGGCTGTTCCTCTTCCAGCCCAGCTCTCTGGAAGCAGTGGAGGATGACTCAAGTGCTTGGGCCCCTGCACCTGTGTGGGAGACCAGGAGGAAGCACCTGGCTCCTGGCTTCAGATAGGTGCAGTGCCAGCCGTGGCGGCCATTTGGGAGTTGAGCCAATGGAAGGAAGACTTTTCTCTCTGTCTCTCTCTCTCACTGTCTAACTCTATCTGTCAAATAAATTAAAAAAAAAATTCTCTATCTTTGAAGGAAAAAGTTATTTGACCTTTCCAATATGGCAAAGTCTTGAATATTTTGAAGTCTCTGTCCATTTTACTTTTCCTTATAAAAATGGTTCATTTATTTATTATCTTGCAAAATGCAGCAAATAGTAACAAAGACATACCACTAACACTTTGTTTTTATTCGTTTCCCTCTAGAATTGTAAATTCTTTAGTTCTGCAACCTTACTCCTAAGTTATTGCAGATGGCAGTTTACCAAATATTTTACCACTACATAATGCGGATTGTTATCTCTGCTATCAGCTTCGTACCTGTGTGTTGCCAAATTCTAAGTCCACACTATGCAATTTACTTTTTAATGCAGCCTTTCACTTCAGGAGATGCTTGGCTAGTTTTCAAAAATAAGTAGCCCCAAAGATCTCAGAGGTTTCATACAATAAGATTTTATTTCTCATGCTGGAGTGTCAATATTAGTTGAAAGGAGGATTTGGGGAAGTTCCGTCATTTTGAAAGCCACCATGATAATTCACACTCACCCCCAGAAGTGATATATATCATTTCTACTCATAGCCCATTGACCAGAATAAGTTTTGGTCCTCCCTAACTGCATGGAGATGAGAAACATGGGTGTATTTTTTGTGCAATAGAATTTCAAAATGAAGAGCAAACTTAAGCTCATTTCAAAGAAACTTGAGAAACCAAAACCTCGAAAGACTAAAAGGAAAGATTGAAAGTTGTGTGATTATATACTGACACTGCCAGGATCATTGTACACATCAAACAGCAGGAGGTGCTCAAGGTGGGAAACTCTTGCCCGGAAGCCAGAATAAAGTAGTTCAAACTGTAGTGAATGTCCACAGTGTGTCAAGGGAGGAGGCACAACCACTGTTATCAGAACCATCATTCCTATAACTCAGAACTAAAGATTTCAGTAATCAATATCAGTGTGGTTGAGGAAAGAGCACGAAAGATGGAGGCAGAGGGTCATTTTTTGCATCTTACTATCTGTGGGATCTCAGATGAACTACAAACACAAGTTTTAAGTCTGGCTAGTACTCCTTTTCAGGAACCCCTCCTCCCTTGTTACCCAATATACCTGGCTAGGCTGCATCTGCAGACACTTGATACCCTGGTCAATCATACTGCATTCTCAATGTGGAGGAACTAGGAAGGAATGAAGCCAGGGAGTTTGCAGATCTATAAAAACAGACTACCATGGGTTCCATTTTCTATCTCAAGGTTTGGTTCCTGTAAACTCTTTCTTCAATTATCTGAGCCACATAAAGAGCTGGTCAAGCTATTTGGAATATGATTTCTCGTGGACATTAAAATAGTTCTGTTTAATTTTATCGACTTCTCTGTGATAGTTTGAGGGAACCTTACTACTTAGCCCATAATTTACTACTAGTTTATTACTCTATTAGTTTGTGGAAAACCTACCAACTCTGAATATTAGTTCTGTTAGAGAATACTTAGTTATAGGAGGAAGAAATTAGGAGCACTGAGATGCAACTGGCATTTCCCATTTGGATTCACCTAGGAACCTTCTTATATTTGGTAAGATTACTTTGGAGGGACCCTAGCCTTTCCCACATAAGTCTCCCCTTTGTTGGAGCAAAAATAATCAATCAAGTATTAGAAACTACACACCTTAATTTCTGCCAAATCTCCTCAAAATGTGGTGTGTTTTTGAGAGGCATTATTCATTACATCCTAAGAAGTGAGTGGTTGTCTCTTTCAGATTTCAAGAAACAGTTCCATAGTTCATTTACTTCAACAGACAGGAACTTTAATTATAAAGGTACACAATTTATACCAATAATGGTAATAGTAATAATAGCTGAAACCTATTAATCCTTTGCTATGTATAAACAATATAGTAGGTACTTTACAAGCTCTATATCATTGAATCCTCAAAGCAATTTGATGAAGGAGGTAGGTTTTTGTCCCCATTTTGCCAAGGAAGCTGAGTCATAGAGAGGTTAAGTTACACACCTGAATTACGTGTGAAACTGAGAGTGTAATACACATATGTCTATTTTCAAGGCCAATACTCTAAACTGCTCTTCTACTATAACATGTGAATCCCAGAAGTGGGCAACCAGGCCTCTTGGAGAACTAAAAGACATCATGTCTCAGGGTCAGCTCCTGTGATTTTTGCAGTTGGGTTCTATCTTGGTTTCTCCCCTAACTTCCTCTCCTTCTAGCAGTTGGCTCTCTCTCACCAACCTCTTAACCTCATGAATTCCACTTATTTGTGGCCTCTACCACTCATGCCCTATGCCTACTCGCTACCTTTCTCCAGGTCTTTCCCAACTCTGTCCCCTAGCTACTAAGACTTTCTTTGTATGCTGCATTTCTACTTTCTTAGTATTGTTACTGGTGAATGGCAGGGTTCTTGTCTTCGTGCAAGAAAGAATTCAGGTGTGAGACAAGGAGTAAGTGGAAAGCAAATAGCAGGGTTTATTAGGGTAGGGACATCCATAAGAACGGATGGGCACCTCTCCAGACAGAAGCTGAGAGAGAGTGCCCGGTCACTCAGACTCGGGGAGAGTGAGGTTACATGGTTGAGTGGAGAGAGAGTACACCTGGGCAGGCCAGGCGGCGGCTCAGCAGCAAGGCAGAGGGCTGAGCACGCAGTCTGGTTGAGGCTGGGGGTTTTTAAGGGAATGGGTCTTGACTCCCCACCTCTGCTCTTCTTGGAACAGAGGACTTTCAGGATGTAAATACGAAAAATTCCTTTCTGAGTTTTCCCCTGAAGTTATCAGACAGAGGGAAGCCTGGCTGGCATCGCCCCACCTTAGAGAAAGGATGGTTATTAGGTAGAAGGGCAGGGCAGGATGCATATTTGAAATGCAGATACTGGGCTGCACCTGGAAGATTATCAGGCAGAAGGGGCGGGGATCTCCACCTGGCAGGTTATCAGGTAGGAGGGGCAGAGCAGGATGTAGATAAGGTTATTGGGATGACTTTGAGATGCATATGCTGGACATAGATGTCTTCTCTTTAGTCCTTTGTCACACCCACATGCTCATATCTGACTTCCTACCTAACAAAATCATAATCATATTGGCTTATTTAGTCATTATCAGGTGAGGAGTGTCTTCATAGATAAAATATTTTAAAATATTTATTTATTTATTTGAGAAGCAGAACTACAGACACAGAGAGGAAGACACTGATTCACTTCCAAAATGGCCATAATGGCCAGAACTGGGCCAATCCAAAGCCAGGAGCCAAGAGCTTCTTCTGAGTCTCCCATGTGGATGCAGGGGCCCATGGACTTGGGTCATCTTCTACTGCATTCCCATTCCATTATCAGGGAGATGGATCTGGAGTGGAGCAGCCAGAACTTGAATCAGCATCCATATGGGATGCTGGCACTGCAGACAGAGGGCCTTAACCTACTACACCACAGCACCAGCCTCAAGTAAAATGATTTAATAGGCAGCAAGAAGAAATATCCATTGTCTGCTGTCTTTTGCTCAGGACCAGCTCTCACTTTAACTGGTTGTGGCCAGGGTGATGGTGAAAGACAAAATTGTAATGGAACACCCAGGGAAAGTGTATATAACTTCAGGCTTGTTAGCTGTTGGTTGCTACATATTCATGAACATTTTTGCAAGTTTTATGACTGCATTTGGCAATCCAGTACTTGGCAAGGCTCCTAAGGTTTGAGATAAAAGATCAGAATGCTTTTTGGGGTAAGTCGTCCAAAACAATGCAGAATCAGAATAGCAGCTTGAGAAATAGGGGGTCAATGGATGCCCTGAAGAGTCAGGATGCAATGATAGGGCCTTTGACATCAATTGGGATGGAGTAAGAAATATGTCAGAAACACAGGAAGGAATGAACCAGTAGATGGAAGGATACTTCCTTTGTTTGTTATGGATGCCATAACAAAATAGTTTGCACTTGGTGGCTTATTTATTTATTTATTTTTGAGCCACTCTTGAGCTCAGAAGTCCAAGATCAAAGTGCTGTTAGGATTGGTTTTCAGGAAGGTCTCTCTCCTTGTTTTATAGGCACATAATTACTTATTGTGTTTTCATATGGTGTTTTCCCCGTGAATGCACTCTTTGTATCTCTTCCTCTTTTTATAAGGACATCATCAATCCTATTGGATTAGCGCCCCACCCTATGACCTCGTTTAACCTTACTTATCTCCTTGAAGGCCTTATCTCCAAACATAGTCATATTGAGGGCTAGAGCTTCAACAAATGAGAGGAGACACAGTTAAGTCCATAATAGTCCCAATGCCTTTCCTTATCCTTTATGTTATGAATAGTCCTGTGCTCCTCCTTCTTTCCTATACAGTTCAACAATTAGTGTTGCCTTTTGGCCTCTATTAATTCAGGACTGAAGGAAGAACCATATTTCTCTGGAGTTTTCTAGAAATTTTTGTAATGATGCTATTGATTCTGTTCAAAAGGAGGAAATTGTGTAGAATAAGTGTAGCACATCCAATATTCTGGGTATAGACTTGAGAACCTTTATCATTAACTCCATAACTGAAAAGCATATGCATTTCTCAAGTGGGGTTTAATGTCTCTTATCAGAAAAGATTGTGAAGATGTGCATATGCACATTAATACATAAAAAACCAATTACAAGGACTGTTGTATTTAAAATATATGATACAGAATTCTCCAAAACTTCTTTTTTTTTTAGCTATTATATTTGCAAAAAGGGGGCTTTGTTGCTACTTATGAAGCTAATGCCCAGAGCAATTTATGTCTAATTTGTTATTTTTTATTTATTTTTTAATTTTTTTTATTTATTTGGCAAGTAGTTATAGACAGTGAGAGAGAGAGATAGAAAGGTCTTCCTTCTGTTGTTTCACTCCTCAAATGGCCACCATGGCTGGCGCTGCATCAATCCAAAGCCAGGAGCCAGGTGTTCTTCCCTGTCTCCCGTGCAGGTGCAGGTGCTGAAGCACTTGGGCCATCCTCCACTACTTTCCACTACTTTCAGTCCAGCTCTCTGGACTGGACTGAAAGAGGAGCAACCAGGACTAGAACAGGTGCCCATGTGGGATGCCAGAGCTGCAGGCAGAGGATTAACCAAGTGAGCCACTGCACCGGCCCCTAATTTATTTTTTTTAAATTTATTTATTTATTTATCTGAAAGGCAGAATTACACAGAGAGGAGAGGCAGAGAGAGAGAGAGAGAGAGAGAGAGAGAGAGAGAGAGAGAGAGGTCTTCCATCCACTGGTTCACTCCCGCAATGGCAGGAGCTGTGCTGATCCGAAACCAGGAGCCAGGATCTTTTTCTGGGTCTCCCAGTGGGTGCAGGTGTCCAAGGACTTGGGACATCTTCTACTGCTTTCCCAGGCCACAGAAGAGTTGGGTTGGAAGTGGAGAAGCCGGGACTTGAATCAATGCCCATATGGGATGCCAGCACTGCTTAACCCACTACACCACAGCACTGGCTTCCTATTTTGTTCTTAAAAATACTTTGTTGATGTACATTAATGCATATATTTAATAGTCTAACCATTTTCAATTCAATTTGCAATATAAAATAATATCTTAATAGAAAACTCATGTCAAGCTACTTCCTCAATACCAAATATCAACAGTCTGATTTTAAATATTAGATTGGGCAGAAATTGGGCATCTGTCTCAATTCCAAAATAAAAAGTTTGTCTATCTAATATAAAGGATCAACTACAGAAAATGTGTATTTAATTAGTCTTATTTACTGTTCATTTAATTTAAAGATGAATCCTTTTACCTCTGTGCTTTGAATAATATGAATATATATTATAAATATATATTTAAGTATTGACTTTTAACTTTATTCAAAATAAGATATTTAAAGTTAAAACTCTTGTCTTTTATTCATGTGATTTTACACTTCCATGAGAAATACTGTCATGCTAGATAAGGGCTCATTTCTTGTAATGAAAATTAATTCATATAAAAATTATTTTATATATTTCAAGTTCACATTAATCTAACTTTAACCAAAAATTTTCTTGACACCATAAAACAGAGCAAAATTTCTACTAAGTTTTGAAATCAACATTTTTAATGTATATATTCTATACATACACACACAAATAATCACCAAATATGCAACACAAATATATATTTGACTGATATTCCAAACTTACATTATTTTTTAAAAAGAAATATATTTATTTATTGGGTTCTCTATGACTTCTTTTATACTTTGAGTTTTAATTTTTTTATTTGAAAGGCAGAGTTACAGAGAGGGAGAGGCAGAGAGAGTTAGAGAGGAAGAGAGAGAGAAACTTCCATCCAATGGTTCACTCCCCAAATGGCCACAATGGCCAGAGCTGGGCCAATCCAAAGCCAAAGGCCAGGAGCTTCTTCTGGGTCTCCCATGTGGGCACATGTGCCAAAGGACTTGAGCTATCTTCTACAGCTTTTCCAGGACATTAGCAGGGAGCTGGATTGGGACTGGAGCAGCCAGGACTCAAATTGACATCCATTTGGGATGCTGATACTGCAGGTGGCAGCTTTACCTGCTACACCACAGCACTGGTCCTCAAACTTACATTCTGATCATATATAGTTTACATTCTTCCAGCCACCTAAAGCTTTTAGTGGATATCTTAATAAGGAATCAGAGGAGAGATATGGTATGGGAAATTAGTGCTACAAATTTGCTCTAAGTGGATTCTAGCCACTTTGAGTTCCTCATTTTGCAAACTTTGAATACAATTATTCAAATTTTGTGAAATTTTTACTGTGATTTTTTCAGCAAATTCAGGAGTTTGATTTCCAAATTTTTAACGTATAAGTCATTATTCTGGGAGGCATTAGAAAAAGAGGGAACTAATTTGGGGGGGATAGGAAAGAAAGCAAAGAAAACAGTAGAAAGGAATAGAGCTTTGCATAAAACCTAGGAGAGAGATGCAGAAACTAAGGTACCTCTGAGCCAAGAACAGCCTTTGCTTCCTGCCAGATGGATAGCTGGAGCTGGGTTGCAGAACAGAAGACAGCTCTGAATAGGGACTTCCCATGAAGTCATTAGGGTAGAGCTGGCTTGTAAGAAGGAAAGAGACGATGGCTGAGAAACACACTTCATTTTCCTACAGCTTCCCTCCATCTGAACCTCAGAGGCTAGGTCAGGCCACCACACGCAAGAAACTAGAGCTGCAGTTTGATTGGCTCAATACAGTCAATGTTTCTTTCAGTCACATGCTGTCTCTGGGAACCTGGTCCTACACAGGTGCTGCAGGTTCTGCCATGCTTATGCTTGACACATTACTGTGGCCTTTCCCATGCTTGATCTGTAGTCCTCTAGTGCTCACATAAACTTGGTCCAGAGTCCCAGGACCATGGGATTAGGGAGGTGACCACTGATCTCCTGCTCCAGGGTGAAGCCACCCCTAGAGATTCTTTGGTGACTACTTATTCTGAGAACCTGCTAAGTCATTGCAAAGTCAGGGATGGATGCTGGGAGTTACCTTCAATTATTTCAAGGCTCCTATTTCACTAAATCAGGGAAGAAAATACATGTATATATAATCTCTGGTGACATCCGGAACACACATAACCAAACTAGCTTATGTTGGTAACACGAGAAGAGAAGTTGGGAACTTGTACCCAACACCTGTAGGTCACAAAATCAGGAAGACATAAGGAAATAATGCTCACAAAAAGGGAACAGACTGATATGTATCCTTCTGAAATTGTATTGAAGGAGGAGTCTAAGCATTTCTTGGCAGGTCCAAGGCTGGCAAATAAAAATTCATGTTATATTATACATTATTGCTATTTAAAAGCATGCCATGTGCAATGATGGTGTTTCCATTGCTTACTGGTTTTAGGTTGTCTCTATGGCTTAAATTAGTGTATGGGATAAGTTGAATGAGATAAGAGGCCTTCAAATTTTGCTCACCAGCTATGCCTATTGTGGGAGACCAGCATATGCCTTCCCCAAATATGAATCTTTATTGAGCTGAAGACAAGAAGAAGCAGATGCAGGAAAGCCCTCTAGCTTCCTTTTGTTTGTCTAAAAGTAGAATATAGATTTACAAAGACAGGAGGTACCCAAAAACTTTCTGCTTCCACCAGGGAGAACAAAATTTAACCACTGAAGACAAATTTTCACCCTCATTAACCTGGATATGTTACCAGAAGAGTCTGCATTAGCAAGCATTGCTAACCAACCTTTTATCTGTCAGTTACTTGCTTCCCTCATCCCCAAGTTACCACTCATGGAGACTCAAAGTCTTCTTACTTTGTCTGGTCACAATACTCCCTGTTCTTTGTTGAAGATGCTATATATGCTGGAATTCAAAGTACCTCATTGAGAACTACTCATTCTCTCGGTATCTCCTAAGTATTTATGAAATATATAAGCTACTACACATCTGCTTCTCTTTCTTTTATTAATCTATCCTTTGTAACAGATATTCCTTTCAGTTAAGAACCTATGAATATTTGTTGAATCCATGAATTTCCTTAAGACTTCCCTCTAATCTTGTTTTCCCCATTAATTTTTGATTTCCTTCACATAGATTTGTTGTGAAGAACAAATGTGGCAATCTAAGTAAAGCAACTAAAATGCTTACCTTTAACATTTATGGGGACTGAAAATGTTAACTGACTGTTAATGTTTCCCTGACACTCATCAATAAGCCACCCTTTTCTATGATCACTCTGGTCTCTGTCCTACACCATTAGGGACCTCCTAGACCTGTGCGTGGACATCACACACAATACAACACAGCAGCACAGGCATCCTGAGATGGGAACATGTGCGTAGGGAGGGGGATCTGCATGCTGGGTATGTGAAATATGATCTGGTATTACAGACCCAGAGTGGACATGTCTCGGGTATCATGAGCACCTCATCTCAAGGGAATGGTATGCATGGGCTAAGGCAAAAGCTCCAGTTATCCAATTTGAAGGCAGTGCCTGATAATTAGCCATGCATGGTACATAGGATGGTGTATCTGTGATGGGGAAAGGAGACTATGGTTCATGAGCCAGCAAAGCCATTCTGATAAGAATAAATGGATCAATAGAGTAGGAGGTATGAATAAAGAATTTCATCTGTTAAGGTAAGACAGAAAAAGGAGAGTTTGAAGGGCAAATCAACATGGACACAGCACAAACAGCAGGGTGATAAAAGGGTAAGAAACAACGCATTAGGGGAAGCCTTTGACACGGGGAACAAAGATAACCAGTCTGCCCTCTAATCTACTTGGGCCATTGAGGTGGGCCAGTTTCCTTTCCCTGCATGGTATGCTCCCTTTTATAATTCCTCCCTGATTCTTCCAGCTCAAACAGTGAGTCTCTTCTGATTTTATATATTGATTAACACTTTAATCTCAAAAAAGCAAGACTTTTTACAGACATCTATTTTCTTGTGTGGTTTTATTCACTCATTCCTCCACCACCTTTTTTTTTTTAAATACTATAACATGTACAGGGTTAGATGCTAGGAATGCAAAACTGATTGAGACTTAATCCTTTGCCCTGGAGGCTCATAAATTTGAATAAATAAGTTGAATATGTGAGCAAATAATTATAGTGCAATCTGGTAAGTGCTGGATGCAATTGTGAGAAAAGTCTGTGAAACTTAGAGGAGGTTTTCCCAGCATCTAAGTTTTATACTGATTGCAGATGAAACACCTCTACAATCTTCATTAATTTCCAGAAAATCATTCCATAAATATTGGGTTGTACTCCTTATGCATTACTCAATAATTGTATTCCTTCAAGCTGTCTGACAACACTATTTGTACTTAGAGAAATGGACACATTCTAAAACATGAATTGTGATGAAGACATAAGAGACTATAAGTGTTAGTCAATTAAAGAAAGTAGCTCCAAATTTTAAGCAACTTCATCTTAACAAGAAATAATGTACTTTGTTAGTTTTAATCCACCGAAAATTAAAATAGCTAGTTATGGTGTACTTTTTTGCTACAACATATCTTCTAAATTGAAATAAATTTGTGGGGCCTGAAAATCAATTTCAGTGAGGTGAAAGAGAGAAGCAGCAAATTTTCTTGCTTTGATGGAAACATTTCAGATTTGCTACTTGTTTAAAAGTGCTCAGGTACAAATAGAAATGATATTACTAATCAGAATTTGGTTAAGATAGAGGGGGAAAGGAAAGGAAAAAAGAAAGATTTAAAGGAATGAAAGGAATATGTATGTCTTTGGTGAACTGATTCACCCACCATAGCATAGAAATGGCATTATCAATAACTATTAGGAAGATTTAATCTCCAGGAAATAGAGTTAACTTCAGCTGAAAAAAGTGAATATGTCCAACACTAATGAGGGAAAATAGAGCCAAAGAATATTTCATTTGATCTAAGATGGTAACAAAATAAAATAAACTCCCTATAGCAAGATTGAACGAATACATCAAACAGCATTTCATCACCCACTGACTCCTAGCACAATACTGGGCACAGTGAAGGTGCTCAGTGAATTACACTGCTGATTGATTAGGACCATGTAAAACATTTGAACTATTATGAAGATTGATTTTAAGAATCTTTAGGCAGATTATTATACCTTTCTAATTTTTACATTAAAAATGTGACCCTCCTCTCATCAAACAATTACCATCAGGACTCCTGTATTTTGCTGTGTAACCATGCAGACCCATGAATGGCATGGAACACTCCCTGGTCAATCCATCGATGAAGACTTAAATAATAGCTCTTTAATGCTCAGTCTCTTAGATTCCTTAATAGTAGAGAGCAGAATTTTCTTAAATAAATTAACTCTGAGTGACAATAAAGTTGCAGTAAATTGAAGCTTATTTTATGGTTTTGAAAACATAATGATACTAACTTTGAAAGTTCATATTTGGAAAAAGAGGTGCTCCAAGATGGCAGAATAGGGAGGGAGTGCACTGATAGTCTGGGAAAAGATAGTTTAATAAAAGTGGAGATACTTTGGGGCTGCGCTGTGGTGCAGCAGTTTAACGCCCTGGCCTGAAGTGCCTGCATCTCATATGGGCGCCGGTTCTAGTCCTGGCTGCTCCTTTTCCAATCCAGCTCTCTGCTGTTGCCTAAGAAAGCAGTAGAAGATGACCCGAGTCCTTGGGCCCCTCCACCCTCCTGGGAGACCAGGAAGAAGCTCCTAGCTCCTGGCTCCTGGCTTCGGATCAATGCAGCTCCAGCTGTTGCGGCCAATTGAGGAGTGAACCATCAGACAGAAGATTTCTCCCTCTCTGCTTCTCCTCTCTGTGTGTAATTCTGACTTTAAAATAAATAAGTAAATCTTAAAAAAAAAAAGTGGAGATACTGTAGTCTCAAGGAAGAGTTAGGGAAAAAATTGCAGAGAGAACTCTTCCGGAACTAGTGGGACACAGTGGACCTATGTGAAGGGCACAGGCACCCACAGCTCGGGACCCCAGCCCGAGGAGAGGCGAAACCACAGTAATCCAAGACACTGGTAGAAGAGCAGCAGGAAGAGCCTAGAGGGAACGAGGCTTGAGGCCCCATGGGGAAAGTTCACCAGCCTAACTAGAGGAGAAAAAAAATAAATAAAAGGGACTGGAACTGACTCGATTCTCTCTCTCCGCTCACCTTACAAAGGTGGGGAAAATCAATACAGCAGGTGCCATTTTGGACATACGTAACAGCAGTGCCCACTCAGGGCTGTGCCCGCCCTAAGCCAAACAGAAAAACCTGACTCCGGTGGGGAGAAATAACAGGAGGTTAAGACCTAGTGAATGTGTGGAGCTTATGAACTGGAACTGTGAGAAAAAAAAAAAAACTGAATGTGTGTGGGAGAACTCACAGTGCCGCTGAGATGTGAGTAGTCTCGGTGGGAGATGCAACATGCTTGGGCAGCCCTGGCTACCTGGTGAGAGACATTCCAGGGGAATCTGAGCTTACAGTGAGGTCTGCACAGATCCTTTGTGTGGTCCTTGGGAAAGAGCATACAGATATTATATTCACTGGGGCTAGTGCTCAGGCACTGATAGCCATCAAGGAGAAGAGCTCAGCTGAACAGAATTACTTCCCTTCTGAATAAAAAAAAAAAAAAGAAAGAGAAAAGATTTACTACGCCAAACCTCAGTGTGTCACCATTGGCACACCCTTAACCCTGAAGAACTGAACAGAGCTCTCTGGCCACACCAACCCCAAGCCTCTGGATATTCACCAAAACCAGACAGTTCACTTAATCTAGTCATAGTATAACAAGAAAAGCCATCACAGCAAGGAAAAAAAAATAGATGAAGAAGAAACCAAAGAATATCTCCACAATGTCAAACAACAAATGCAGAAATCGAGGAAACAACAACAAGGAAGACATTATGATGCACCCAAATGAACATGACACTCCAATACAAGATTATGAAGATAAAGATAAAGAAGAAATACAAAATATGGATTTCAAAAAATTTCTGATAAGAATATTTATGTTATCAAAAACAAATTCATGAACTATAGAAATCCTTACTGGACAGGACAGAAAATCTCTCTTGTGAAAATGAAATCTTAGGCCAGCACCATTGCTCAATATGCTAATCCTCCACCTGCAACGCCAGCACCCTGGGTTCTACTCCTGGTTGGGGCAGCAGATTCTGTCCCGTTTTCTCCTCTTCCAGGCCAGCTCTCTGCTGTGGCTTAGGAAGGCAGTGGAGGATGGCCCAAGTGCTTGGGCCCTGCACCCGCATGGGAGACCAGGAGAAGTACCTGGCTCCTGGTTTCAGATCAACGCGGTGCTCTGGCTGCAGCATGCTGGCTGCAGCGACCATTGGGGGGTGAATGAATGGAAAAGGAAGACCATTCTCTCTGTCTCTCTCTCACTGTCCACTCTGCCTGTCAAAAAAAGAAAAGAAAAGAAAAGAAAAGAAAAGAAAAGAAAATGAAATCTTAAACAGGAATCAAAATGAAATGAGGAATTTAAGAACATGAAATTGTGATACTTAAGATAAATCAAAATGAATCTTGATGTGAATGCAAGGGGAGAGGGAGCGGGAAAGGGGAAGGTAGCGGGTGGGAGGGAAGTTATGGGGGGGAGCCATTGTAATCCATAAGCTGTACTTTGGAAACTTATATTCTTTAAATAAAAGCTTTATAAAAAAAAGATAAATCAAAATAGAACAAATGACAAATGCATTTGAGAGTCTTAAAAACAGAATCAGTGAGTTACAAGAGAGAATATCGAACTTAGAAGACACAGCACAGGAAAGTATGCAGTCAAACCAAAGAAAAGAAGTGGAAATTAGAAAACTAAAAAATATTGTTGGGAATCTACAGGATATTACTAAAAACTGCAACATTTGGGTTCTAGGAGTTCCTGAAGGCATGGAGAGAGAGAAAGAATTAGAAGGCCTTTTTAGTAAGATAATAGCAGAAAATTCCCCAGGTTTGGAGAAGGACAGAGACATCCAAGTACAGGAAACACATGGAACCCCTAATAAACATGACCAAAAGAGATCCTCACCACGAAACATTGTACTCAAACTCAACACAATGAAACATAAAGAAAAGATTATAAAATGTGCAAGAGAAACATCAGATTACTCTCAGAAGATCTCCAATTAGACTCACAGCAGAATTCTCATCAGAAACACTACAGGCTAGGAGGGAATGGCGAGATATAGACCAAGTACTAAGAGAAAAAAACTGCCGGCCCAGAATATTATATCCTGCAAAGCTCTCATTTGTGAATGAAGGTGAAATAAAGACCTTTCATAGCAAACAGAAATTGAAAGAATTTGTTGCCACTCGTCCAGCCCTGCAAAAGATGCTTACAGATGTGTTACACACAGAAACACGGCCATCAATTTGAAGGAAGGTAAAGGAAGAAAACCTCCCAGTAAAAGATCACAGGAAATTCAAAGTACCTATTAGAAATATCTTTAGAAAAATAGCAGGGCAAAGTCTCTACTTATCAATAGTCACATTGAATGTCAATGGCCTCGACTTTCCAGTTAAAAGACACAGACTGGCTAAATAGATTAATAAACAAAACCCATCTATTTGCTGCTTACAAGAAACACATCTTTCCAACAAAGATGCATGCAGACTGAAAGTGAAAGGTTGGAAAAAGATATTCCACGCCAACAGAAACCAAAAAAGAGCTGGCATAGCCATCTTAATATCAGATAAAATAAACTTTAACACAAAAATTGTTAAGAGAGACAAAGAGGAGCACTATATAATGATTAAGGGATCAATTCAAAGGGAAGATGTAACTATTATCAATGTATATGCACCTAATTACAGGGTATTGCTTTATTTAAAAGATATGTTAAGGGACTTAAAGGGAGACTTAGACTCCAATACAATAGTATTGGGGGACTTTAATACCCCACTTTCAGAAATACACAGATCAACTGGACAGAAGATCAACAAGGAAACAACAGATTTAATTAATCCCAAGTGGATCATACATATATCTTTAGAACTTTCAATCCTACATAGAAGAGTTTGGCAAAGTAGAAGGATATATAATCAATGCACAATAATCAACAGCCTTTGTATATAAAGGCAATGTCATGGTTGAGAAAGAACTTCTCAGATAATTCCATTCACAATAGCTACAAAAACAATCAAATACTTTGAAATAAACTTAACCAAGGACGTTAAAGATCTCTATGATGAGAATTACAAAATCTTAAAGAAAGAAATAGAAGAGGATACCAAAAAATGGAAAAAGCTTGCCCGCGCCATGGCTCAATGAGCTAATCCTTCACTTGCAGTGCTGGCACACCGAGTTCTAGTCCTATTTGGGGCACCGGTTCTGTCCTGGTCGCTCCTCTTCCAGTCCAGCTCTCTGATGTGGCCCTTGAGTGCAGTGGAGGATGGCCCAAGTGCTTGGGCCCAGCACCCACATGGGACACCAGGAGAAGCACCTGTTCCCTGGCTTCGGATCACTGCAGTGTGCTGGCCACGGTGTGCTGGCAGCAGCAGCCATTGGAGAGTGAACCAAAGGAAGACCTTTCCTCTCTGTGTCTCTCTCTCACTGTCCACTCTGCCTGTCAAAAAAAAAAAAAAAAACAGCTTCCATGCTTATGGATTGGAAGAATCAATATCATCAAAATTTCCATTCTCCCAAAAGCAATTTACAGATTCAATGCAATACCTATCAAAATACCAAAGACATTCTTCACAAACCTGAAAAACATGATGCTGAAATTCATATGGAGACACAGGAGACCTCCAATAGATAAAGCAATCTTGTACAACAAAAACAAAGCAGGAGGCATCATAATACCAGATTTCAGGACATACTAAAGGGCAGTTATAATCAAAGCAGCATGGTACTGGTACAGAAACAGATGGATAGACCAATGGAACAGAACAGAAACACGAGAAATCATTCCAAACATCTACAGCCAAATCATATTTGATCAAGGATCTAAAACCAATTCCTGGAGTAAGCACAGTCTATTCAACATATGGTGCTGGTAAAACTGGATTTCCATGTGCAGAAGCATGAAGCAAGACCCCTACCTTACACATTACACAAAAATCCACTCAGCGTGGATTAAAGATCTAAATCTATTACCCGACAACATCAAATTATTAGAAAACATTGGAGAAACCCTGTAAGGTAAAGGCACAAGCAAATACTTTTTGGAAAATACCCCATATGTGCAGGCAGTCAAAGCCAAAATTAACAATTAGGATTACATCAAATTGAGAAGTTTCTTTACTACAAGAGAAACAGTCAGGAAATTGAAGAGGCAACCAACAGAATGGGAAAAAGTATTTGCAAACTATCTAACAGATAAAGGGTAATAATCAGAATCTACAAAGAGATCAAGAAACTCCACAACAACAAAACAAACAATTCACTCAAGAGATGGACCAAGGACCTCAATAGATATTTTTCAAAAGAAAAAATCCAAATGGTCAACAGACACATGAAAAAATGTTCAGGATCACTAGCCATCAGGGAAATGCAAATCAAAACCATAATGAGGTTTCACCTCACCCCAGTTAGAATGGCTCACATACAGAAGTCTACCTACTACAGATGCTGGCGAGGATGTGGGGAAATGGGACACTATCCCACTGTTGGTGGGAATGCAAACTGGTGAAGCCACTATGGAAGTCTGTCTGGAGATTCCTCAGAAACCTGAATATAGCCCTACCATTCAACCCAGCCATCCTACTCCTTGGAATTTACCCAAAGGAAACTAAATTGGCAAATAAAAAGATGTCTGCACCTCAATGTATATTGCAGCTCAATTCACAATAGCTAAGACATGGAATCAACCTAAATGCCCATCAACAGTAGATGGATAAAGAAATTATGGAATATTTACTCTATAGAATACTATACAGCAGTAAAAAAAAATGAAATCCGGTCATTTGCAACAAAATGGAGGAATCTGGAAACCATCATGTTGAGTAAAATAAGCCAGTACCAAAGGGACAAATATCATGTTCTCCCTGATCGGTGACAACTACCCAAGCACCCAAAAGGAAACCTGTTTAAGTGAAATGGACACAATAAGAAACAGTGACTTGATAAGCCCTTGTTCTTACTGTCAAGGAACAACTTAATACTTTATTCCTTTTAGTATTTTTTTTGTTCAACTTAATACTATTGGTTGAACTCTGTAATTAACACACAATTATTCTTAGGTGTTTAATTTAACTGAAAAGTGATCTCTGTGGAATATAAGAGTGGGAATAAGAGAAGAAGGAGATGTACAGTTTGGCACATGCTCAATTGGACTTGCCCCAAACAGTAGAGTTACAAACCTGCCAGGAGATTCCAATTCAATCCCATCAAGGTGGCATGTACCAATGCCATCCTACTAGTCCAAGTGATCAGTTTCAGTTCATAATTGCTCATAATGATAGGATTATGAATCAAAGGGGTCACATAAACAAGACTAGTGTCTGCTAATACTAACTGATATAATTAAAAAGGAGAGAACAATCTAACCTGGGAAGCGGGATACACAGCAGACTCATAGAATGGCAGATGTCCTAAATAGCACTCTGGCCTCAGAATCAGCCCTTAAGGCATTCAGATCTGGCTCAAGAGCCCATGAGAATATTTTAGGCATAGAAAGCCAAGTCACTTGGCAAAAAAAAAAAAAAAAACAGAAAAAAACAAAAACAAACCACACCTAAATGAAAGATCTCTATGAGTGAGATCCCAGTGGAAAGAATGGGCCATCAAAGAAGGAGGTAGCTTTTCTCTGAAGGGAGGAGAGAACTTCCACTTTGACTATGACCTTGTCTAAATAAGATTGAAGTTGGCAAACTCAAGAGGCTTCCATAGCCTTGGAAACTCATGACAAGAGCCTAGGGTGATTACTGATGCCATAAACAAGAGTGTCAATGTCAATTGTTAAATTAACAACAGGAGTCACTGTGCACTTACTCCTATATAGGATCTCTGTCCTTAATGTGTTGTACTATGTGAATGAACGGTATAACTAGTACTCAAACAGTACTTTACACTTTGTGTTTCTGTGTGGGTGCAAACTGTTGAAAATCTTTACTTAGTATATACTTATTTGACCTTCTGTATATAAAGATAATTGAAAATGAATCTTGATGTGAATGGGATGGGAGAGGGAGCAAGAGATGGGATGGTTGCATGGGGGAGGTAGGTTATGGGGGGAAAAAGCCACTATAATCCAAAAGCTGTACTTTGGAAATTTGTATTTATTAAATAAAAGTTAAAAAAAAGAAAAGAAAACATATTTGTTATACACGTAAAAAGACAATAAACCCAAATTAGCTATGCATTACAGCCATGATTATCATTTAATTTATTTAAAGTTAAGAGGGATGCCTAGATCATTCAAAAAAAAAAAATAGGGAAAGCTAGAAAGTTAAACAGGTATGGAAAGTTGTATGTTTTGTTCGTAACATAGAAAATATGAATTGTCCTATCTTTCAAGGATAAAGACAAGTTCTCCTGGAAAATAAAATTAGCTGCATACTCTATATTCAAGGAAGAAACTAGGCATAGATGACCTTAAATAAAGATAAATTTAACATAGCAGAAGGATGTGTGTGTGTCTGTGTGCATGTGTGTGTGTTTGGGAGGGAGTATATTTATAGCCCGTTTTATTCTATTATATTTTATTTCTACTAGTTTTAATTTGTAAAATCATAACATAAATATAACACAAATTTTGCTACTAGGTTTATAAAATGCTAAATACCTTGTTAAAAATGAAAGACCCTAATTTTTAAAAGTAATACCTTTTGATTACACAGGTATTTAGCCTTCCATAGATACCAGGGGTACATCCCAACCCATCTTTCATGCTGGAGATTTTCTGTGAAAGATTAGGTGGACAGCAAAGGAAATAAAATCTCAGATGATTGGGACATGCATTTTTCTTTTTTAAAGTGATAAGATTGAAAGGACTTGGGTGAATGGCAGTTCCATCCCTACCATTGGCTACCTATTGTGGGCCTGAAAAACCTCATCTCCTAGGGTTTCATCTCGGTTTCCTGCCCTCAGAGTGAAAATTTCTCTCGATGGCTGCACAGTGGTGGATTTCTTCACTAAGCTTTGAGAGTCAGGCATTAGGATTGCTATAAAGTAGCAATATTTTGGTTTGGTTCCCACATAAAAATCCATTTTTACTCCATAACAAATATACATTAGGCACCTATCATGTAAATATATCTTATCTGTCTAAATATATCTCTTCCTCCCTCCCTCCCTTTTAAATAAATAAGTAAAACAATTTTTAAAAAGAATCATCACCAATAATGTTAAAATTTTTAAAAATCAGGATTTATTAAAGAGTGACTTTATTTGAAAGCATTATTACAAAAGAGACTACGAACCATGGCAATAGAACACTGTGGGTATTAGATATGCAAGCATTAAGAGAGTTATGAAAAATTGACTTTTATATTGGAAGGAGCAAAAAGTCGAGGAAGAATCATGCATGGAGAAATAGAATGAGGGTGGCTTGATTGCATAGCAGCTCAGAGAATATTTTACCCTGGGGCCAGACTATTCTCTCCTGGGAATTTCTGCTGATTCAGTCCCAGTTCCATGCCTGAGGGAAAGAAAGAATATTAACCCAAGTTTGGATAATGAGCATATTGTTCATATTGATCAGTAGGGACTGACCAATGGAGACATGTACTCAATCTAATAATCTGTGAGGCAAAAGAGTGGGAATTTGTATTCCATTGCTCTTGTCTTAGGATAACAAGGGAGAGCATCCATGAGTCTTAATCAAATAATTTGGGAAATGACAGTTCTTTGCAAGAACACTGTTTCCCAGATCACAAAGGATGGGGGATTTCCTAACTTTCACTGCTTTCCAGAATCATAAGAATCAGGTGAAGGGCCGGCACCGCGGCTCAACAGGCTAATCCTCCACCTAGCGGCGCTGGCACACCAGGTTCTAGTCCCGGTTGGGGTGCCAGATTCTGTCCTGGTTGTCCCTCTTCCAGGTCAGCTCTCTGCTGTGGCCAGGGAGTGTAGTGGAGGATGGCCCAAGTGCTTGGGCCCTGCACCCCATGGGAGACCAGGAGAAGCACCTGGCTCCTGCCATTGGATCAGCGCGGTGCGCCGTCCGCAGCGCGCCGGCAGCGGCGGCCATTGGAGGGTGAACCAACGGCAAAAGGAAGACCTTTCTCTCTGTCTCTGTCTCTCTCTCACTGTCCACTCTGCCTGTCAAAAAAAAAAAAAAAAGAATCAGGTGAAATTCAACATTGTCAGGACATACCAACAAAGTAGAACGGCATACGATATTTCACAGAAAGAGATGAGAAGGAATCCTTAGACTTATCCATTAATATCATCTTTTCAAATTCTGTAAAGTATTAGGAATAAAATGGGATGAGATGCCAATGGAGGACAGTGACTGGTAAAAGTACAAGAGTGATCATAACAGATGACTCCATCCAGAATATGGTGGAGAGAGGCAATGAGATGGGAAAGGAAGGCAGGAATCAGGCAAGTGTGGCCTATCTGACATAGTGAGAAGCCTAGATTCTGGCTGCTCTGCAGAAGCTAGACAGTCACAGAAGGAAAGTGAATGCTAGGCACAAGTAGGAATTATGTGGGAAACAGTGAAAATAAAATGACAGTTTGGACTGAGGTTGTGATGCTTGTAGGGTGAGAAGTGATGACATTCAGAGTGGATTTTGAATTACAGCTGACAATATTTGCTAGTAAAATTTACATGAGGCATGAGGAGACAAATTGTTGACAACAAACCCTTCATGAAACCTACATTGTGCTCTGTGCTGTCCTGAGTGCTTCACATTTTAATCTCCCTGGCTTTCCAAAGAGATGAGTACTATCATTTTCATTTTACAGATAAGAAAATTGAGGCACAGAAAGACCAAAGAACTAATCCGAAGTCACTAAGAAAATAAGCTGCAGAGCTGTGATTTAAACCCTGGATAACTTCAGTACAAAGTCTGACGTTGATGGTTCTTAGAATTTGAGCTGGGACCATTGGGTGAATGGCGACACCATCCACTGAGATAAACAAAGCTTTGTGAGAAATGGATTTGAGGAGGAGATAGTATCTCAGTATACCATGTTGATTTTATTTTTTAAATTTTTAACTGACCCAGAAAAAATATAGACATTAATGGGTACCTTGTGTTGTTTTGATGCATATATATATTGCATAGTGTCCCATTCTCAAACATCTACCATTTCTTTAAGTGAAAACATTAAAACTTTTACAATGCTTTTTTTAGCTTTTTATGTTAAAAACTGCAGTGCACTATTTATGATCACCCTACTACAGAAAACATTAGAATGTCTGATTCCTGTTTAACTACAGCATGAGTGGGACAATACTGACACTATGGACTGTGAGACTCTACACCAGGTTCTCTTGATTTCATGAAGATCTCTGTTTTGGTACTACTTTTCATTCGGTTGTAGCTTGAATGGAAATTCTTGAAAATGAAAGAACTAAATTGCAATTATTAAGGCAGACCATCTCTTTATAGCATATTTAGAAAGTCTCATACTCAATTGTGACAATTGCCACCACCTCAACCTAAGAAATATAACTTAGTGCTGAAGTCTTAAACTATTTGGAACACAAACAGCCACATTGCAATTTAATAAAAGCTTTCACACCCACCATTTCCTTTGACCTTCATAACCACAGTATGAATTGAATAAGTTACTTACAATGATAATCCTTTACAGAGGAGGACCTAATGCTTAGAGAAACTAAATTAATTACTCTCAGCAATCATCAGCAGAGCTAGGACTGAAACCTATACCCTGTGACAATCAAGTCCTATGCTCTTTCTGTAGCGCTGTGCCCGCCCAGGAAGCCAGTGAGCTTCATTATGTTTACAACTCCCATTCGTTTTGTCAAAGAAAAAGGTAGAAATGCAAATACTTAACTTTCTATCTTCTAGCCAAAATAGCTAATCTTGATAATGTTAAATCCCAAGACAACATGGATTATGGATAAGAGCTCACAGAAAGAGCTGGGTGAAAACTGGGCAGATTCCCAACACCTGCTATGGGAGAGCTACCTGGTGAAGAGTCGTTACTCTGCTAGACATGAGTTTTCAGAATGTGAAATACATCTATTTTCACATGTATATGCAAAACGATGATCAAAAGTCAGGCAAAAGTAGTCATGAGTTTTTAAATCACAAATTGTATATTTGTTTTATTACAAATAATTGAGAGTTGATATCCAAGGAAAAAAAACAGAGGAAAGCAAATAGTATTATGATATCATAAAAAGGATGAAATCCTGTCATTTCCAGCAACAAATAAAACTGGAGAACACTATAAGTAAAGTATTTCATTTTATCACACTCATTTGTTAAAGTCAGAGAAAAGTTGATCACATAGAAGAAGATGGTAGAATACAGGTTAGCAGAGGCCAGGAGGGTAGATGGAAAGGAGAATGATGACTGGGTGGATAATGGACACTGGAATACAGTTGATGGGGGTGTAGTTCTAGGTTTCCACAGCACAGTTGAATAACTACTGTCTACAATTAAATATACATTTCAAAATAACTATGCGAGGTTTGTGAAGGTTCTCAAAACATGGAAATGGTAATATTTGAGGAGATGGAAATGCTAATTAACTTGATTTAATCATTATACATTGTACTCATATGTTTGTATTCAATTATAATATTACACATCATAAATAAGTGCAAGTATTTTATGTCAATTAGAAACAAAACAATAGAAATGGATAACTTTTTCCTCAGAAATAACAATACATAAAACCCAGCCCCTATGCTTGGTGACCTGGGAAAATAAAAAGGAAAGATCAGCAGAAATCTTAACCACACTATGGTAAATATGAATGGGTTTTCAGTACTTCTTGCCAGCCATGACAGCCATTTAACCAGGGACCTCTCTGGGTCACTCGTCTCTGTCAAGTTTTCCAGGGAGTGCTCTCTCTCTCTCTCTCTCTCTTGCTCTTGCTCTTGCTCTCGCTCTTGCTCTCTCTCTCTCCTCTTTCTCCTCCTCCTCTTTCAAATGCTGGCTGATTCCATTATTAAAATATGTGTTTATCTTCCTGTCTTGATACAGTGCTGCCCAGCAGGATTAACTAAACTGCCAATAAGACTTTCTTAAAATGCAGGTGCCCCCACCTCTGAGCCTTCAGTGCAAGCAAATGCTCCAAGATCAACAAGTGCCTTTATTACTGTGTGTGTAAGCCTTCTGGCAGACCCCAGTGAAGAGGCAGTCAACCACAAGGAACAGACAGATTGGAAGCATCTCAAAGGCCTGCCACCTTGTCCCTGAACACTCTGCCTGCAGCCCTGGAGACAGAAAGCTAATCCTAACACAAGATGAGCTCTGATCAGTAGAGGGAGGATGCCTAATCCCTGTCTTTCTAGGGCTGAAGATAAGGACAAGTATAACATATGTGCGTTCATTAAAGGGCTGCCATTCTGCGATCTCAGAGCAAGGCACAAGATCCATCTGGACTCTTGAATTCCATGTGCCTAGGTTGCTGTACATGTGAGAGGTGACTCTGTTCTATGGAGCATTCAAACAGCATCCTACAACATGCTTAAAAATACATGGCAGTAAGAACTGCTCCAAAATGTAGAAGAAAGAAAAGAAGCAAGAATTCAACACAATAAGGGAGAGGAACCCTCACCTGAAGAGCAAGTCTTCATGGTCTTAGTGTTTTCAAGTTGCTAACATACTAAGACCATACCATAGGCTTGGCAGCTTATCAACAATAAAAAAGTATTTCTCACAATTGTGGAGACTGAGAAGTTAAAGGTCAGGGCACCAGCACCTTCTGTGTCTGATGAGAACTTGCTTGTGGTTCATAGATGGCTGGCTCTTTCTAGCTGTGTGCTTGCATTGTGGAAGGGACCAGAAAACTCAACACAGTCTCTTTTCTAAGGTCATGAATCCCATTCATGAAGGCTCCACTCTCATGACTTAATCTTGTCCCAAAAAATCTACCTGATAGCTGGTTAGGATTAGGATTAACATACAGATTTCAAGGTGCCACAAACATTCCTTCTTTAGAATTAAAACTCCCCAAAGCTTTGCATTTTTCCAGATTTCCAGTGGATGAGAATATTGAACAAGAATTCCTCTTGCACTGCAGTCTGGCTCTGATCTATATCTTTTATGCTCCCCACTTTTAGTTCTGAAAATAACTTTATTATTCAAAGGATGGTTAACTCACTGAAGGTCCTTAAAGAATGCTGGTTAGCCAATGCTTCACAACCTCTTTCACATCCCTCAGAGCTAATGAAAATATTTGTAAGGTATAGCAGGGTGTATGAGGCCAGTTCAGGGCCATCCCTTAGAGCAGGGGTCAGGTGGCCACCTCTAAGGAGCAGTATCTGAGTACGCATCAGCTGGAAGCTTTTGCTTACATCGCAGAGCTCAAGTCACAGGGTGCTTGAATTTTTTATGCAGGAAAAGATGTAAGATCAGCTTTTATAGTATTATCAGGGAGCCTCTTTCAATCTTACATTCTGTGATCCAACACTCCCACTCAGACCTACTGAATCCAAATTTTAAGGAGTTAGGATAGCCTGGGACTTTGAACTTAAGTAAGCTCTTCCTATGATTTTCATGCACATTAAGCTTGCACACACTTTACTGTTTGTGTGTCCATTCTCTCTAGCCTGTCTACTTCCATGGTATTATTTCCCTACACTCACTCACCTTCCTCTGGGGAGTCTGCCCTTATCAAGCTAGGACAATTGCAAATGAAACAAAAAAAAAGATTCAGTGTAATCAGACCCGTGACTTGGACCCTAGAGTTTGTGTGTTTGGGTTTGACCAGATAGACTCACTCTTTTTCATTTATTCCTATAAGCAAGACCCAAAGGCCTTGGAGATTGAAGCCGCTCCCCAATCTCCACCTCAACCACTGCTGAACAACAAGTTGACCAGAGGGTCAGAGAAAGAAATGATGGAGCTCTAGTATTGAAAGGTAGGGAGGAGAAATAAAGAGTAAAAATAATTCTTCCCATTCAGCAGGTGCATAGGAATAAGAGGAAATAAGATCAGATTGCTGCAGGCAACCTGAAGGAAAAGAGAAAAAAAAAAGGCTTTTTTAAAAGATTTATTTATTTATTTGAAAGTCAGAGCTACACAGAGAGAAGAAAGGCAAAGACAAAGAGAGATGTCTTCCATACAATGGTCCATTCCTCAATTGGCCGCAACAGCTGGAGCTGCACCAATCTGAAGCCAGGAGCTTCTTCCAGGTCTTCCATGCGGGTGCAGGGGCCCAAGGACTTGGGCCATCATCCACTGCTTTCCCAGGCCACAGCAGAAAGCTGGATCAGAAGCGGAGCAGCCAGGTCTCGAATCAATGCCCATATGGGATACTGGCACTTCAGGCCAGGCATTAACCCGCTGTGCTACAGCCCCAAAAAGGTTTTATTTCTTCCTCAGAATTGCGTATTTGCTTCACCATCTAGTAGTTGAGTAGTTGAGTTTATTTGTAAGTGGATGAACTTTCAAGATGTTATAGATATAGCTAAGGACACCACTGCTCATTAGACAAGCAACTTCATTAATTAATAATAATCAATTAATATTAATATCCATTAATATCTTCATTTATAAAAGGAAGGGATTATACTGAATGGCATCTAAATAAGTAAAATTTGGTACATAAGAGCTATGAAGGAAAACAGGAAGGGACCAGAATAGAAAATAATAAAGACAAGTAACTAGCCATGGTGGGGAGGGGGACAGGGAATTGGGCAGAAGGAAGTAACATTTAGCCTGAAAATAGGAGGAAAAATCAGATGTGAGGATTACACATTCTTGAAAGAAATATTATTTGTGTGAAGGGGAAGATCAGGTGGGCCCTTGAGTTCTTGCAGCAGGTGTGCCATGAGGATGGCAAAGGAAATTCAAGATGTTGCAAAAGCCCTCTGCAGATGTGATGCTTCAGCTGGAAGAGTGAGGGCCAGATCAATCCTATGCCAGCAGCTGTGGTCCAGGCAGCCTGCCACAGGAGCACCCTCCTGTTTAGCACCTGCTACTAACTGTAAATACCCACAGAACTACTCATGACTGAGCTCTGGGAGCCCAGTGAATATCCATCCCCAAAGAGTTGGCTGGAAGGTGACTTTGAACATGTAGATGATGCCACATGTGCTGTGTGTTATTGAAATCGCTCACCTCTTGAGGCACGTGGGTATCATCTTGCTCTTTTGTTACCAGATATTTGACTTTCTTCAGAACACTGGCTGCAGTTATCTCCATGTTTAAACACACTCCACATAGGGCTACATCTGACAACTGCCTTGCAATAATTTCTCTACAAGGAAAATATCATGTTGGTGATTTCTACTTGTATAGCATTGTCATGACATTTAAGGGTTACTCAACCTGCTGTACTGCTGGAATGTTGACCCTTCCCTTCTGTGTTTATGCTGTATCTTTGGAATGTATAACATGCAACCAGTTAGGTATTACTTCCCCGCAAAGACATCCTGTTGTGCAGAATAAGCTTTTAAGGCTGTAAGAGGGCTAATTGTGTAATCATAAACAGAAGTTCTAATCTAAACGCAGAAATTCACTTACACATCCTTTTTATGACATAAAGTCAGTGGTGATTTTGCATCCACTCACCAAAGATGCTCTCTGTGGCTTCATTGAAAGCCATTCAGCAGCCCCAGCCAATAAGTAGAGCAATAAGTAACAGCTGTGTCTTCATGCTGGTGTCGGAGGTGGTGTGCCTGGGTCACAGGGGTGAGAACTGACTCTGCTGGCTTTGTGCTTCACCAGATGCATCTGTCTCCTGGTCCCCTCCTTCCCCTGGGCTGCCCTTCTTAGTCCTCGGCTCAAGCCTTTTCTGAAGAGGTCCTCCTGACATGTATTGGCTCAGTAACGAGAATATTTTCTTCTCTCTTTGTAAGGTGCGTGGCCCTGCTTGGCACTTTCTAGGATATAGGATGAAAAGTCAGCTTTTAAAATATAAAATAATCAATTCTCTGTAAAACTGATGTGGGCTGCTTTCTTGTTGGGTGCTATTATCCTCAACTACTTGAATACCAAGGATATTTTGTGTATTCAGTTGATCAAAAATCTATAAATCTATTTCTTGTATACTACTGAATTCACTGTAGATGAAGTTTTTTGCAATGAAAGTGAGGTTTGTACCCATATAAGGAAAACAGACAAGAGTGCTTACAAAGCTCAAGTGTAGCCAGCAGTAGCAGAGCAGGGTAGCAGGATTGGATGAGTCCCACTTGTTAACAGATCCCACATTTGACATTTTTATGCCCATCTTTCTTCCGTTCATCTTGCCTTATTTCTTGTCCCTTCCTCAGCAAAAGTTGTTGTTACCACCACCACAACCATGACCATCATCATCATCATCATCACCACCATCAACATTAGTAACCTATTTAATAAGAGAGCAATGTGGGGCTGAGTTTGTGGCTTAGCGGGCATGAGCACCACTTGTTGACTGAATTGGAAGTGGAAGAGCCGGGATTTGAACTTGTGTGGGGTGCATGGCCCTCCTTGGCACTTTCTAGGTTATAGGATGAAAAGTCACCTTTTAAAATATAAAATAATCAATGTTCTGTAAAACTGGTTTGGGCTGCTTTCTTGTTGGAAGCTATTATTCAAATCCTGGCTGTTCTACTTCCAATTCATTTCCTTGATAGTGGCCTGGGAAAACACAGAAGATGGCCCAAGAACTTGTGTCCCTGTACCCATGTAGGGATCCCAGATGAAGTTTTTGGTTCCTGGCTTTGGTAGCTGTCTGGGGGTTTTTACCAATGGATGGAAGATTTCTCTCCCCACCCCCTTTCTCTCTCTCCTTCCTTCTCCCTCTCCCTCTTCTTTTCCCTCTCCCTCTCTTTCTCTCTCTGTAACAATGACTTTCAAATAAATGAATAAATCTTTTAAAAATAAATAAATATATAAATATGAGAGTATTGCACAGTGAATCTCTTCTGATAGAGGAGCAGATCATATATATAAAATATACATAGTAATCCAGGGTAGCATGAGCCAATCAGCAGCATTAGGCATAATTATTTTCTTAACTCAAGATTTAGATTACTGTGGCCACTGATAAGCACATCACTGAGCCCAGCCTATGAACTTTCTTCATTGCCTATTGCATTCCAGCATTCTCAATTCCTTCTCTTACTTGTGCACCTTTCTCTACCTAAGTTCCCCAAGTTCCTCCTGCCTTTTATTTGCTGAAAAGTGCTCAGTAAAACTACCGGAACACAAGTACAAATCTTACTGGTTTTCCAGTATGTACCCTGCAATGGTGCATGCAAAACCCATTCACTCCAACTTTGCAAGCAGACAGGAACATTTCCAAAGTTAATTTAATTATAGGACAGAGAATTGAAAACATCTAAAACCATTTACCCAGCCTTTTCAAGTATGCTTGCTTCATATATAATTTAAGTGTTTTCTGGTCTTGAGTAAAAACACGCTTAAAACTTACAAAGCCTTAAAAGTTAAGATTTTAAATGTGTGGCTTTGCTGAATATACATCAAATTTATAGACATTGTAATCCTGCACACCATCAACTTAATAGGTGACAGAACAACTCAAGATGTTTGATCAATATTTGTTTGCTGCAAAGATAAAATCTGTCTGCTCACTTAGCACAGAGACAGAAAATGAAAATGCTGCTGCTAATGCATTTGTTGGAGTTCTCCCCACAACCTGGCTTTTGTTTACATCAAATGGTGTAACTGCAATCAATTTTGTCCATTTTTCAAATACATGTGTTATAACCAACCAAAACCACTTTTGTGTGTTTTAAGGGGAGAAAACAATGTTGAATATCAAGGAAAATCTTTTCTTTGCTCAAAAACACACCCAACGAGCCAGCGTTGTGGCATAGCAAGTAATTACTTATGGGCACCTTTTATGTGCTGACTATCCACTTCCGATCCAACTCTCTGCTAATGGCCTAGGAAATCAACAAATGATGGCCAGAGTGTTTGGGTCCCTGCCACCCACATAGGACACCCAAATGGAAGCTGCTGGCTTCTGACTTCTGCCTTCTGGGCCAGGTTGTTGAGGCCATCTGGGGAGTGGACCAGTGGATGGAAGATCTCTTTCACTGTTTCTCTCTCTCTCTCTCTCTTTCTCTCTCTCTCTCTGATTCTCAAATAAATATATCCAATAACTATACAATGTGAGACCCTATAGATCTCACAAATTTTCATTCCAATTAGTAACTCAATAACAATACCATGGCCAGCGCTGTGTCATAGCAGGTAAAGCTGCCACCTCCAGTGCTGGCATCCCATATGGGTGCCAGTTCGAGTCCTGGCTGCTCCATTTCTGATTCAGCTCTCTGTTATGGCTTGGGAAAGTAGGAGAAGATGGCCCAAGTCTTTGGACCCTCGCACCTGCGTGGGAGACCCGGAAGAAGCTCCTGGCTCCTGGCTTCGGATTGGCACAGCTCCGGCCATTGCAGACACTGGGGAGTGAACCAGAGGATGGAAGACCTCTCTCTCTCTCTCTCTCTCTCTCTCTCTCTCTCTCTCTCTGCCTCTCCTTCTCTCTGTGTCTAACTCTGAATTTCAAATAAATAAGTACTTTAAAAAAATAACCATACCAGATAAGAGGGTAAGTAGCTCTTGGTTCTGAAAGTTGCCTTCTTTAATCCACTTGGCAGCTCTGTGTGACATGAGAAGGCTCTAGTGATTTATCTGGTTTGAAATTTTTCACATTGTCCTCCTTCACTAAAACCACCTTACAAATCTAGTAAGCAAAATGTATAAAGTCCGCAATTAATAACAACAAATGTCAAAATGGGAACAGAATCACCTGTGTTAATACTTTGCTATTTGATCCCTATATAAAATAGATTAGTTTTTAAAATAATACTTTAAAATACTGTGTGATCCACATACATGAGAAACCCAATGTAGGTGAATTAAGAGAGACAGAAAATAGAAATGTAACTATGAGGGCCTAGAAGAATGGGGGAATAGTGAGGCGCTATTTTACAAATGCAGAAGCTTCAGTTTGGGATTTTGAAAAGCTTTGGCTATGGATGGTGGTTTGCAGCACAACAGTGTGAATGGACTTAATGTCCCTGAAGTCTACACTCAAAAAGAATTACGGGACCAATGCTGTGGCGTAGCGGGTAAAACTGCCGCCTGCAGTGCCAGCATCCCAAATGATCCAGCTCTCTCTATGGTCTGGGAGAGCAGTAGAAGATGGTCCAAGTCCTTGGGCCCCTGCACCATGTGGGAGACCCAGAAGAAGCTCCTAGCTCCTGACTTCGGATCAACCTACCTCCAGCTGTTGCGGCCATTTGGGGAGTAAACCAGCAGATGGAAGACCTCTCTCTCTCTCTCTCTCTCTGCCTCTACTTCTTTCTCTGTGTAACTCTGACTTTTAAATAAATAAATAAATCTTTTAAAAAAATAATTACATGGGTCAATATTTTCACCATATTGAAAAAATAAAAGTAATATTTTAATTGCTTTGTTCTCAGAACAGTAATATGTAATTTGTGTGAAAGAAAGTTGAGCCACGTGTTCCTCAAGCCAAAGATGATACTTAGATTTCAAAAGCTTATGTCTTCCCCTTCTTTGATATGAACTACTTTTTGTAGTAAGGTCATCTTTAAATGTTTTGGGGGCTGCTTTTTTTTTTTATTTGAAACTGTGGACATTTCAATGGCAAGTATTGTGGTTCTACTGACAACACAAAATATGCGTCCCTTGAGATTTACCTGCCTTCCTCCTGATCTCTTGTCTACATGAAAAGGTGCACCTCACAACCCAGCACCAAACCAGGTCACATTTAGACATCTACTTGCAAAAAGGAAATGGTTATACAGAGAGGCTTGTAGAGCAGATAGAACAACACTTACAAATACCTTAAGTTATATTGTGAGGGCCGGTGTTGTGGCATAGCAGGTTAGGCCTCCACTGTGATGCCAGCATGCCATGCAGGTACCAGTTTGAGACCCGGCTGCTCCACTTCCAACCCAGCTCCCTGCTCATGCACCTGGGAAGGCAGTGGAGGATGATCCTTGTGCTTGGGCCCCTGCATCCATATGGGAGACCCAGAGGAGGCTCCTTATCCTGGCTGTTGCTCCAGCCTTAACTGTTGCAGCCATCTGGGGAGTCAACCAGCAGATGGAAGATCTCTCTCTCTCTCATGCTCTCTCTCTCTCTTTCTTTCTATCTCTATCTCTCTCTCTCTCTCTGCCTCTCCCTCTCTGCCCCTCTTCCTCTCTCTGTAACTCTGCCTTTCAAATAAAAAAAATCTTTAAAATTATATTGTACCTTTACTTAATTTTTTATTTTGTCTTTACCTCATTCCTCCACATCTAAAAATAAGAGTTTGACTTCTGTGAGCAGTAAAGTTTTGTCTACAACATCTCCTACACCCTTAGTACCCAAAATGGCTTCTGGCACATATTAGATGGCTAGTAAATATTTTCTGAATGAATAAATAAATAAATCTGATTGAGTGACCTAAGCACCTCCCCAAACTCTCCAGCAATCAGCGTCATTGTTCACAGAATGAAACCCAACTTCTTCCCACTGAGTTATTCTGCCTTATCCTGTCTTCCTCTTTGAATTGAATTCTGAGAATGCTATATTCCTTCCCTAAAACAACTACCAAAGAAACAAAAGTCTTTAGCAACATATAATTAAATTTCAAGATACAAGTTTTAAATATTGTAACTTGTCCATGTATTTTGATTAAAGTACAATACTAATGATTTTGTAGTAATGAAAAGCTTACTGCAAACTGAAAAGTGTTCCATTTACAGCTTAAAATAATACGAAGTAAAAACATGATCAAAACTCAATATAAATGAACGAACACAGTTGAATGGGAGACTATAACAAAGCATTACTCTTTATGGTTGATCAATTGGTCTAAAATAAGCAAAAACAAAGATAATTTTAAAATCATTAATAATGAATTTTCTTCATAACAATTAAATTCTGATCAGAAATGTTTGTAATTGCTAAGAAGGCAGTGAAATCATAGGCCCAAATGCAAAGGGAGAAAAAATCCTAGAGAGATGCCCTGCAGGAGGTGACTAAGAGAAAGAAGCTGAGCAGAGTTTGTGACAGCCTCACAAAATCAGGAGGGTAGATAGTGAAGTTTAGATTTGCCAAGGTGTGGTCCTGGGAACATCAGTTAGGAATAGCCTAAACAGCTAGATCAAAGCAAAGCAATAGAAATGAACCAAAATTACAATGGCCCGGGCCTCTCAAGGTAGGCCTCAATCATTTCCACAATATTTCTTGTTTAATAAACGACACTAGTTTAAGCTTATGAGGAGACAAGAAATATGACTGAGAAACAAAAGAAACAGCATAAAGAAAAAAAGACAGGGTCTCTACCATTAGAATTGCAGACAGCAACTTTTAAATGATTATGTGTCAATATTAACAAACATTTAAAATTCTGATAGAGAAATGGAAACAAAATACAAGAAGAATTCAATAATTTTAAGCTGACATGTCATATTAGGATATCTGTGGAAGGGCTAACACGATCTTTTAAGAAGACAGAGAAACAATTTATTATATACAGAAAATAATGAAATAATGACTCAAATAAATCTTTCTCAATAATACTACTGACAGTATAATCATATTAAAGTACTAGAAGAGAAAAAAATGTAAAATCAGAACGCAATATTCAGTGAAAATGTCCTTGAGGAATGAAGAACAGATAAAAAAGGAACACTAGAAGTCATCACCAGCAGACCTGCACAGCAAGAAATGTTGAAGAAATTTCTCTGGAGGAATTTTAGTGACTATCAGAAAAACTCAAATCTTAAGAATAAAGAGTATCAGAAATGTTAAGTATTTGTGTGACTACAAAAACTATTTTTCCTCTTAATTTCTTCCATATATCTACCATTTTGTACCAAAAATTATATTTATCTTGCAGGATTAGTGACACAGACGCAGTGCATATGAAAATTGTTAAAAGTTCTAGGGGAGCCTAAACAAAATTATATGGTTGCAGGCCGGCACTGTGGCTCAACAGGCTAATCCTCTGCCTAGCGGCGCCAGCAACTGGGTTCTAGTCCCGGTTAGGGCACCGGATTCTGTCCCGGTTGCCCCTCTTCCAGGCCAGCTCTCTGCTGTGGCCAGGGAGTGCAGTGGAGGATGGCCTAAGTGCTTGGGCCCTGCACCCCATGGGAGACCAGGGAAAAGCACCTGGCACCTGGCTCCTGCCATCGGATCAGCGCGGTGCGCCGGCCGCAGCGCGCCGGCCACGGTGGCCATTGGAGGGTGAACCAACAGCAAAGGAGGACGTTTCTCTCTGTCTCTCTCTCTCACTGTCCACTCTGCCTGTCAAAAAAAAAAATTATATGGTTGCAACATTTTAATTTCTTAAAAAAAAGATTTATTTATTTGAACAGCAGAGCAAGAGAGAGAGAGAAAAAAAAATCTTCTATCTACTCCTATTAGCTCCTATTAGCTATTCTATCTACTTCTATTAGCTCCCCGAATGACCACAACAGCAAGGGCTATGCCTGGCCAAAGCCAGGAGTCCAGAACTCCATCCAGGTCCCCATATGGGTGGCAAAGATCCAAATACTTGGATCATCTTCTGTTTTCCAGGTGAACTAGCAGGAAGCTGGATTGGAAGCACAGCAGCCTGCCTGGACTTGAACCAGCCCTCTGCTATAGGATGCAGGCATCACAAACGGTGCCTTATCCCACTGCACCACAACACCAGCCCCCCAGGTTTTTTTGTTGTTGTTGTTCTTGTTTTTTTTTTTTTTTTACACAAATTGGTACAGTATTTATTCTGATTAAATTGTGGAATGTTATACTATAACACAGTCATGCACTATGTAACAATTTTTGATCACCCATCGATCACATATATAGTGGTCCCATAAGATTACATCACCTAGTGATGTCATAGTCATCTAACTTTACACAAATACATTCTGGCTTTTTGCACAACAAAATTACCTACCAATGCATCTCCCAGAAAGCTAAGTAACACATGACTACATACATTCTCCCTAAAGCAACCATTAAAAATATTAGAAACTGAATTTAATAGCATGTAACAATGAAAATATATCATGACCAAGTTAACTCATTTCAGAAATGCAAGGGTCATTTAACATTTGAGAATCATCAGAATAATTCATTTCATGAATAGCAAATCATCAAATGTTCATTTTGACAGTTGCAGAAAAGTATCTGTTATAGTTCAGATTTATTCATAATATCAATTCAAAATAAAATGATTTGGGGATTTTTCTCAACTCAATAAAGTTTACTGCTATGGCTGAATGTTTGCGCACCCCTCAAAATTCTTACATTGAAATCCCAATCCCCTATGTGTTAGTGTAAGGAGATGGGGCTTTTGGAAGGTGATTGCTATGTGAGGATGATCATCCATGAGCCAGAAAGCAAACACCTAACTGTACATTAAATCTACCTGCCCCTTGTTCTCAGACTCAGCTTCCAGAACGTCCAGAAATAAATTTCTTGACTTTGGAGTTCTCAGCTTCCAGAACTTTCAGAAATAAATTTTAGCTATTTATACTCTACACACTCTATGATAGCTTGTTTTTTTTGTTTGTTTGTTTTGTTTTGTTTGTTTGTTTTTGACAGGCAGAGTTAGAGAGAGAGAGAGAGAGAGAGAGAGAGAGAGAAAGGTCTTCCTTTTCCATTGGTTCACCCCATAAATGGCTGCCACGGCCAGCGCGCTGTGCCGATCCCAAGCCAGGAACCAGGTGCTTCCTCCTGGTCTCCCAAGCGGGTGCAGGGCCCAAGCACCTGGGCCCTCCTTCACTGCCTTCCCGGGCCACAGTGGAGAGCTGGACTGGAAGAGGAGCAACTGGGATAGAATCCAGCACCCCAACCAGGATTAGAACCCGGGGTGCCAGCGCCGCAGGCAGAGGATTAGCCTAGTGAGCCGTGGCGCTAGCCATATAATAGCTTGTTTTATCAGCCCAAATGGACTGACAGTTTTTTCCAAAACATCAGTAAACACCATCATTAATTTTGGAATTCTTAGAGTTATCCCTGTGTCAAGACCAAAGCAAGTCTACTATTCATTCAATGTTGCAGTAAAAAATTTAGCCAGTGCATTACTGGGGTGGGGAAGCATATTGTTAAAAATCGATAAATAAAAGCACAAGCTCTTACATTTAATATTATATATTGAGAGTACCTAAAAACCCAAAATAAATTTATACATTAGCTATTATAATTAATATGTGAATACAGGAAGAATTTTAGGTGCTGATAATAGCTAATACAAGGTGAATGCTAGGCACTCAGAACAGAGTTGAGAATGAAATGGAGAAGCAGCTCGAAAAGAATAAAGGAAGGACCTGATGCAGCCTGTTGAGGAGTTAGATTTTATTTTAATAATGGTGGGAAGCTGTGAAGAATTTGAGAGGAAAGAACAACATGATACCTTCTCCATCTCATCCCATCTCTACTTTTCATGTTCTGTTGGCCTCCTTATTTCCTGTTAAAGATGTGTTTTCTGGGGTCATCACTGTGGCTCAGCAGGTTAATCCTCTGCCTGCAGCACCGGCACCCCATATGGGTGCAGGTTCTAGTCCAGGCTTCTCTACTTCTAATCCAGCTTTCTACTATGGCCTGGGAAAGCAGTGGAAGATGATTCAAGTACTTGGGCCCCTGCCCCCATGTGGGGGACCTGGAGGTCCTGGCTCCTGGCTTCAGATAATTTCAGCTCTGGCCGTTGCAACCATTTGGAGAGTGAACCAGTGAATGGAAGACCTTTCTCTCTGTCTCTCCTTCTCACTATCTGTAACTCTAGCTCTCAAAAAATACAATCTTTTTTTTTAAAAAAAAAAAAAGATGTGTTTTTTCTCTATAAATGGGGTGATTGTCTACATTTTCTTAAGATCTCTGCTAGGTAAGAAGCAGTGAGATTATATGGCTAATCAGAGACTGCACTGTTAATGGTCAGGGGTAATGAATTAAGTCAATGGTTCTGCAGTGGTCTGGGAGGGTGACCTGGACACATTGCCTCCCACTGCAGTCCCAGAGCCCTCATTTTTGAAATAAGGAGACAACAAGAGTATTCATCTCAACAGGTGCACACGAATGTTCCACAAAATACTGCACAAAAGCTAAACATAAGGACTTAGACGAAACACTTTCAAAAATCTAGTTTTTTAAGGGAAATGATATCTAAAAAGAGAAAAATACACTTAGTATTGGTAGCTTTGGGATCCACAAGGAGGGAAGGCCTATACTTCCGGGAATGGAGAGTCCCTACTTGCACTTCCCAGGAAGAAAAGTCCTTGTCAAGGTCCCCGCGGGTGCCTAAAGGTCAACCAGTGAGGATCAGACCTGCCTCAACCTTTAACCCCCATGCCCTGTATCTATAAAAGGAGCCTTCCCAACCTCTGACATGCGACTTCCCTGGCCCCCACTCTGTTGGGACTGGGAAACCTTGCCTGGGAGCAGAATCCCAATAAAAGCTTGTGAATTAATTGATTTGTCTGCCTGGGAAGATTTGTTATGCGCTGGATACCTTGCAATTAGAATGTAATTGATCTCTGCCTGTAAAAAAAAAAAAAAAAAAAAAAAAGAATGTAATTGATCTCTGAATAAGTCGTGGTTCTCTACACACAAAAACAATCAAACAATATCACAAAGAAAATATGCAGAAATTCCACTTGTGATTCTTACAAAGTTTAGCATGATCTTTGCAGGGTTGACATGTTCACTTGTGTAACTTTTATATCATACAACCCCAAAGGACAACAGTACATTTTGTAAAATAATCACAAATAAAAAGTAAAGAGAGGATAAACTGAGCTCAAAAATAAGGCAGAAAAGTTAATACCCAACTATTAAAGAGTTCTGAAGCAGCGTAAGTTGAAACAAAAATTAGATACCATTTTTCAATGGTCAAAAAGGCAAAGTAAAACTGCTGAAGAAGTGGCAGTGCTAAGGACTCATATTCTGTAGGTGGCATGGTAGTATGGATTGGTTTCTTCTTTGCAGAAAGAAATTCAGCAGAATGTATCAACCAACACCACTAAAGCGTATATATCTTTAGAAAAAAAAGAAAAATAAAAGGCAGAGTTACACACATAGAGAAGGAGAAACTGAGAGAGAGGTCTTCCATATGCTGATTTACTCCCCCAAATAGCTGCAACAGCTGGAGCTGGGCTGATCTGAAGCCAGGAGGTTCTGCCGTGACTCCTACAGGGTGCAAGGGCCCCAGCACTTGAGTCATTTTCCACTGCTTTCCCAGGCTATTAGCAGAGAGCTGGATCAGAAAAGGAGCAGCCAGGACACAGTGCAAGCCCCAAACATATGAATCTTTAAAATTTATTTCTTTATTTGAGAAAGATCTCCCATCTGCTTGTTCACACCCCAAATGCCCACAATGGCCATAACAGCACTGGGGCTAAAGCTAGGAGCTAGAAACTCAATTCAGGTCTCCCATGTGAGTATCAGGGATCCAACTATTTGAGCCAGCACCTGCTCTCTTCTAACGTTTGCATTATTTGCAATAAGTCGGAATCAGGAGCTAGAGCCCAGACTTGAATTCAAATACTCCAACATGGACACAGACATCTTAATCATCATCTTGGCTACTACGCTAAACCCACCACCACAGCTTCCTGTACATGTTTGAATAAGAGAATTTTTCTTCTCAACATATAAGATTTTACTTAACAGAGATTGTCCTAATTATGGACCAAGACTGATGTGTAAAGATATACATTGAGTAAAATATTAGAAATTACGTCAGTGATCACAAAAGTAAATTGATTAAATAAATTATCTTCATTTGGTAGAATGTTCTCCTTTTTTAAAAGATTTATTTATTTATTTGAAAGTCAGAGTTACACAGAGAGAGGAGAGGCAGAGAGAGAGAGAGAGAGAGAGAGAGAGAGAGAGGTCTTCCATCCGATTGTTCACTCTCCAGATGGCCGCAATGGCCAGAGCTGCGCCGATCCAAAGCCAGGAGCCAGGACCTCCAGGTCCCCCACATGGGTGCAGGGTCCCAAGTACTTGAATCATCTTCCACTGCTTTCCCAGGCCAGCACAGACAGCTGCATCAAAAGTGGAGCACCTGGGAATTGAACTGGCATTCATACGGTACGCTGGCACTGCAAGCGGCGGTTTTACCCGCTATGCCTCAGCACCGGCCCCATGGAATATTCTTAATAGCATGAGAAATTACACACAATGTAGTATTAAATAAAGCACAAAGATATTGTTTAAACTATGTGCAGTATGATGTTAATTGACAAAATGGCTGGAAGCAGCCGTAGAAGCTGGTAAATATGGGGGGGGGGGGGGCATTCCCTGACATTTGCACTAAGCAGAGAAAATCTCATCCGTCCAGACAGCTGAATGAAGTCCATCTTGAAAGAGAAACAAAGAACAGACTCACTGGGTCAGAGAGTAGGCAGAGAAGAGAAGAGAGAAAGAGGACGGGAAGGAGGGAAAAAACAGATGGGAATAGGGCTGTCACTGTCACTCAGCAGATTAAGCCACTGCTTGGAACGCCATTATTCTATGGTTCCAATCCTGGCTACTCCAATTCCAATCCAGTTTCCTAACAGTGCACCCAAGAAAGCAGTGGAAGATAGCCCAAGGACTTGGGCCCCTGCACCCCTGTGGGAAATCTGGATGTAGTTCGAAGCTCCTGGCTTCTGTCTGGCCAGCCCTAGCATTTGCAGCCATCTGGAGAGCGAACCAGTGAATGGAAGATATCTCTCTCTCTTCCTCTCTCTCTCTCTTTCTCTGCTTCTCTCCCTGCCACTCTGCATTTCAAAACTAAATGGATAAATAAATCTTTTTTAAAAAAATGATGGGAGGAGGAATAATGAGAGGAAATGAAAGGGAAGAAGAAAGGGACAAGCAAGATAGCAGTAGGTCTTTCCTGACTATGAGAATTAAAGGTAAGTTGTGTTTCTCGCTTTGAAATATGTGTGCACAGTCTCAAATGATCTCATAGCTTCTGCATTTCATTATAGCTACTCAACTCTCCTACAGGACACCCTGCTCTGTCAGGAAGAACTGTGGCTGGGTGCCTACAAATTAGGCACTCTCAGACCCTTTCAGAATATTTCAGGCCAAACTAGTAATGAAATGCTTTCCACCTCGCCAGCTACTTCAGTCTGCTTGGATGACCCAAGAAAATACTTGGTAGTGAAACGCTCTAGCCTCTTGCAGGCTCCTCTGCATGGGAGCTTCTGAGAAGATAGAGAATTGCATCTTAAATGATCTGAAAGCAGTAGACAATCCACAGAGCATCCTCTGGGCTTCCCACATCTCTCCTTGGAGAAGGACGTGTGGTTCCACTACTTGTTCCACATATCTGACTGTTACAGCTTTCTCAGATGTGCCCGCAGGCCTTTGCTCCTCTTCAGGCCCCTACAAGATGACAAAAAAACCACAATCAGCTGGAGAGGCTACTGCACCATGGCTTGTCCCCGGGAGTTTTGTCAATTCTGGAAAGAGAATTCACATTATCTCTCCAGTCCGCAATGCCCTTAGCTCTTAAATTAGTAATTGACATTTGATGAAATGACATCTGAGGCCCCTTGCAGTTCAGGGACTTCAAGATTCTCAGAATAGAGAACTCCTTCTATCTGTGAATTTCCACCATTTGCTTCTATTTCTCCCAATACAGGCATTGCCAACAACTTCCTTGCACTTGACTCCATCGCTATGGCCAGAGGCTTGCTGCCTCAACCAGCTCTGCCCACAACAGGAGTCATCCTGTGGCTTAACTTTAGTTCACTAGACTTTCCTAAGCTCCAAAAATAAAGCATCAGCTAATTAAAACATACCTTCATCTACTTTCTTCATCCTTCGTACCTGGATATTTTCCCCTGTGGGACATCACACAATTGATTCATTGAAGGCAGGATTTAAGTATTTCTGTTTCCTCTAGCTGAATGTTCATGATACCATATTAATAACACACACTCACATCTTGCTCATTAATTAATTGCACTCCATTATATCAACCACCAGCACTGGGGAGATGAGGATGTTGGGGATGCAGGTGTTGGCTCCCCTGACCTCCCACACTCTAAGTATAGGCTCATCCATTTGCCCTAATTCTCCTGCTCTGGCTCTGTGACCTGGTGAAGTAGCTTCACCTCTCATGACCACCATTTCCTCATTTGTAAAATGATGTCAAGGACCTAGACGATCCCTATACTCGTTTCTGCTTAGAAACCTGTAATCCTTCTTGTTTTTGTAAATGAAGCCCAGCTGGATCTTGGCCCTAGGGAGCTATTAAATAACAGAGCAGGTGCTGAGTGTTGGTAGGAGAGATGGGATTTCACAGAGAGCAAAGGCTGCCCACCTGGGAGCAGTGCCACTGCTACATTTGTAGAACTTCACTCCCAAATCCACAGCTCTGTTTTTGGTCAGATTTCAGGGTCCCAGCGGGATGTCTGAAGGAGGAGCTGACTGTCTGAGGGAGATCAGCTTGCCCTGCTACAGGCTGCATCTTGGAAGGAGGCCTTCCCAGAGCCTTCTGCCACTGGAAACAAACCAACAGCAGGTACGTTTCCCTCTGGATCCCATGGTGTGCAAGCTGAATCCATTCATCTCTAATTGCCTGCTGTCACCATGTCTACTGCCTTTCTGGGCTACTGTGTAAATATTGGTTGCATACCCTTTGCATTTCTCCTTCACCCAGTCTCCAGTTTGGCCAACATACTGTTTTCTCTCTACCCTGAGCCCTGGCAGCACATTGATTGCCTCATTTCAACGTTGGGTCAGCAGAGCCAAAATGAGTAGAAGGAATCCTGGCACAGGTGGCTGGGGATCTATGGCACAGCCAACTCATCACTGACAGGCATTGCTTCTCTCATCAACTGTAGAAAGCAGTCCAAGAGCATCACAAAGGATCCTAACAGTGAGAGCCAAGCCTCAACAGCTTGGGCCCAGTCTCTGATTTCATGGGTCTGAAACTGCCTGCTCAGTGGGACCAATCCCATCTGACTATGCGCCAGGTGACACGTTGCTTTCACAGATATGGCTCCCAGCTTGGAGATAGGAAACTATTAACAGAGAAATAAAGTCTTGAAAGAGCTTGGCCTCAGTAGTCTCTTTGCCCAGCAACAAAAAGTGACTTGTACATTATGTTTTACCTTCAGCTCAGAAGATATGCCAGGAAACAAGGCATTAATACAATAAACCTCAATAGGAATCAGGTGATTTTTGTGACTAACAATGTCTTCAGAAATGAAGACTCTCTTAAATGGGCCTAGGATGAATCATGTATAGACAAGCAGAAAACATACCCTACTCTATTTTCTATAAAATAGCACTCTCAACATGAGTAATTATTTAAGAAAATATAGTGATGAGTTGAGCTGAATTTACATAGTAAAAACTATCCTATAGTGGTGGACATTTGGCCCAGGAGTTAAAACACCAATTGGGAAGCTCACATCCCATTTCAGAGTGCCTGAGTTTGACTCCTGGCTCCACTCCTGATTCCCACTCCTTGCCAGTGCACACCCTGGGGAGCAGCAGTGATGGCTCAACGAGTTGGATCCCTGCCACCCACAAGAGAGACCTAGATTCAGTTCCAGGCTCCCAGCCATGGCCCTAGTCATTGCAGATATTTGGGAGGTGAATCTGTGGATGGCAGCTCGCTCTCTCTCTCTCTCGCTCTCTCTCTCTCTCAGTATGTGTGTGTGTGAATATCTGTCTTTGATTCTCAAATAAATGAAATTTTAAAAGAAATTATTCTACAGAATGTATCCACTCAAGTTCCATTTTCTTGAGCTTTAATAATAGTTACTGATAGTAGCATAATGATAGAGAAGTTCATCTGCATTTTGAAATTCTTATTTTCTGGGATTAAAAAAAGGGGGGCACTGAGGGCAACACAGGTGCTCTTCCATTGTTGTCCCCTGCAGTTTTGCCTGAGTGGCACTCTATTGGCCATTAGCATGGGCAGTTTCTCTTCTCACTGCGGGGCAGCCAGAGATGCCCAAACGAATGGAGTATTTCTGTGTTTTCCTTCTATGCTTGGATTTTGACCTTTCAAACCTTCACTCCACAATCTAAACAGCAATTGCTTATCGGAAAGCCAAAATATTGAGACATCATCTCCACAAGTTCTTCATGCCTCCCTGTGTCCAGCTCCTTAGACTGCCTAGGAACTACGTAAATAATAGGCGGTCTATTAGCTACGTATATATAGTAGTCTATATAGTCTATATAGTCTATAGTCTATAGTAGTCTATAGTCTAGTAGCTACGTAAGTTTCAGCATTCTTGTCTGAAAACTGGGGGTAATCAAACTCTAATCTCACTGGCAATGGTAAGGATTAACTGGTATGGAGCATGGAAAATCACAGAAAAGTGTCCAGCTCTGTGGCACAGCAGGTTGAGCCATGGTCTGCCATGGATGTTGGCATCCCATAAGAGCAACAGTTCAAATCCTGGCTGCTCCACTTCTGATTCAACTCCCCGCAAGTGAGCATGGGAAAGCAGTGGAGGATGGTCCAAGTCCTTGGGCCCCTGAACCCATGTGGGAGACCTGGAAGAAGCTCCGGACTCCTGGCTTTGGCCTGGCACAGCCCCGGCCATTTGGGTGTGAACCAGCAGATGGAAGACCTCTCTCTGTGTGTCCTTCTCTCTCTCTGTAACTCTGTCTTTCAAATAAATAGTAAAAAAAGAAAATCACAGAAAGTTTATATGGATGCCCCATCTTGACTAGGTCTCCCAGCTGATGACAGCTGGATGTGAATTTCCAGTTGTCCTCAACTTAAAAACAGGGACAAGTGTCTTCATGCTGTGTTCCCTGAACTTCTGGCATAGGAAAATCATTCCAAAAATGTAAACTATTATTATTCATGAGAGATGTTTCAAGAGACCATTTCCATCTGACATTTATTGCCTTGCACTTCTGCACTGAAGGCCTCAGAAATTGCAGATTTGTCTGGTAAGACCCTGGTCTCTAGACCATGAGAACAGGGCCTGTGAACAGTTAGAGGGATGTGCCATTGACTCTGCAGGGTTCTTTCTCAGCTGCCAGGACCCCCTTCCAATTGTGTGGGTGGCTGCAGAAGCACCTTTGCCCCCTGCTCAAGCAGCAGCATGAGAGAAAACTCAGATGTGCAGATAAAAGGCACGTCCAAGCTCTGTCTATACAGATGGGCCCGGCAGGGGTAATTCACCTCTTCTTTTGAAGTAATTATCCACAGTTACTTATGCACCACCCAGGGATCCTCTGCCAAGCTGACACCCTCCAGCAGGAAGTACAGAGCAAAGAATGTCAAATGCTAGTCAAATCATGCTCTGCCCCCTCAAGCCAGGATGCACCCACCGTTAGCCAGACAAGGGCAGTATTCAGCTCACACTTCTTCCCCAGGCCTTGGTCTGAACAGACATCTGGCCAGTATCCCTTGGCACCAGAGTCTGTGGTGAGATCCCAGACTGAGGCCGTTAGGGACAGAATGGGAGTATTAACTGAAATAGGGAATATGGTGTTGAGTGGACCTCGGGTAAGAAGCTGTGACCCAAAGCTGGAGACAAATGGGTGTCTGTCACCTACCCTCATGTTCAAGGAGTTATATGAGGATACTTCAAACAGTTCATGGAAAATGACCCAAAGATGAATTTGTTTTGATATCCTCCTCCCCAAAAGTTAAATCCATGCATATTTTTTTCATAATGTGTATATTCCATGAACTTTTTGAAGATCCCTGGGACATGACTGGGGGCTTCACTCCTTCCAGAATTTACTAAGGAGCAACTGCCAACACTTTCCCAAGTAGGGTAAGGAGAAAAGAAGTCAACATCACACTCAGGGAGAGGACTCACAACTCCAATCATTCATTTCCTTTCTCTCCTTTTGCCCTTCCCCAGCCCTGAAGGCAGGCTGTTAGGAGGGGAGACCCCTGCTGCGAGGTTGGGCAGCGCCCAACTGCAAGAGGCAGCCCCAGAGGCAGGAATGCATGAGGTGCTACGAGTAGGAAAAGAGATAAGCATTAAGCAAGAAATGAGTTCGCAGTTTTCTTTTTTTAAAAATGATGTATTTATTTAGTTAGTTAGTTATTGGAAAGGCAGACTGAGAGAGAGAAAGAGAATAATCTTCCATCTACTGGTTCATTCCCCAAATGACCACAACAGCCAGGACTGGGCCAGCCCAAAGCCAGGAGCCAGAAACTCCATTCAGGTTTCCCAAATAGGCAAATAGGCGGCAGGGGCACAAGCATTTGGGCCATTATCCACTGCCTTCCCAGGTGCATTAACAGCGAGACAGATAGGAAGAAGAGCAGCTGAGACTCAAACCAGCAATCCCATATGGAATGTCAGCATTGCAAACAGTGTCTTAACTGTAATACCTGTTTAGAGTCTGAGGTTTTGTTTATTTTTAATAATTTAATTTTACATAGTATATACTGAATCGATCTTCTGTATATAAAGATAATTGAAAATGATTAAAAAATCTTGGTGTTAAATTGGAAATTGCATAGAAAATTAATCAATTCTTTAAAAAAAGTCATGTAGGATCTCTGTCCTTAATGTGCTATACATTGTGAATTAATACTATAACTGGTACTCCAACAGTATTTTTCACTTTGTGTTGCTATGTGAGGGCAAACTGTTGAAATCTTTACTTAATATATACTAAACTGACCTTCTGTATATAAAGAGAATTGAAAATGAATCTTGATGTGAACGGAAGGGGAGAGGGAGTTGGAAAGGGGAGGGTTGCGGGTGGGAGGGAAGTTATGGGGGGGAAGCCATTGTAATCTATAAGCTGTATTTTGGAAATTTATATTCTTTAAATAAAAGCGTTATTAAAAAAAAATTTAGAGATAAAGACGAGAGAGACAGACTCCAGGAAAACCAACCAGAAACCCATGTGCAGAGAGAAGGTGCTTGGTTCTCGCTTGTGGGTGGATGTTGGCTGGTGTGACCTTGGGCACACAGTCTCCTATCACCAGGCATGCCCTTCCCCAGCCACAAGAGCAGGCTGCTAGGAGAGGAGACCCCTACAGGGAGGCTGCGGGGACAGAGAAACCTCCCAAATACCATCAAGGACTGAGGGGAACTCAGTACAGGTGGGTGGCAAGGACCCAGTGACTTCATCCATTACTGCTATCTCCCAGGGTCTGTGTTATCAGGAAGTTCCAATTTGGAGCAGAGCAAGGACTAAACCCAGGCATTCAGATATGGGATGCAGGCATCTTAACCACTAAGCTAAGCACTCAGCCAAATTTGAAGTGTTAAAGTGTGCTAGACTCATCTACACTTTTAAATAACTTAATGCTAAGAAAATTTTTAAAAACTTAATGCTAAGAAAATTTTAAAACTTAGTGCTAAGAAAATTTTAAAAAGGTTCTTCCTGAGACTTCATTAAAGATTGAGAAATAGAGAGTTGATGGAGAATGGCTACCAGCACTGGTGAGGAGAAAAACAAATCCATTCCATGTTTGTACCCTACCAATTATCATGCATGTAAATAAATATCTAGCAAGCTTAGGTCCCTCACAAAGCAAATGAGTTCAGAGCATGTTGACACTCTGCAAATTCTCATTTAGCCTATCGCAATATAAAAAGACAATCTCTTACTTAACTTGTCTGTGAGATAAATATTTATAATATTCATTATCTGAATATAAATATAATAAACACAAATATGAAGTATATTATATAAATTAATGATTCATAATTATTGTAGACATAAAAAAATGCATACAAATCCCCCTTAGATGATTTCTTTTTAAATATTCAAACCTTCAGGTGTTCATGTGCTTATTATGGAACTTATCATTTGATAAGTAATGATTTTTTGAAAGATATTAGTACAATTAATATCTTCTTTGGACGTGGTAGAAAAGAACTATAATATTTGCCTTCCACTAAATCTTTATAAGGTTATACAATTTTTTTAAAGATTTATTAATTTATTTGAAAGGTAGAGTAACAAAAACAGAGGGAGAGACAGAGAAAGAGAGAGATCTTCCATGTGCTGGTTTGATCCACAAATGGCCACAACAACTGGGACTGGACCAGCTTAAGCCAGGAGCCAGGAACTCCATGTAGGTTCTCCCATGTGGGTGGAAGGGCCACAAGCACTTGGACCATTATCTGCTGCCTTCTGCAACATGAGGACAAAGTGAGAAGGAACCATCCATGAACCAGGACACAGGCCCTCAACAGACATTCTGCCAGTGCCTTGCTCTTAAAATTCCCAGTATGCAGAACTGTTAGAAATAAATTTCCTTTGTTATAAGCTACCCAATCTATGCTATTTTTGTTATAGCAGCACAAATAGACTTAAAAAAAAACCATTAGGCCAAAAGGCATAAGGCTAAGTGAAGAAAGAAAAGCAAATTATAAGCAACCTAGACTAACTCAAATGGAGACAATATTTGATCAAGCACTTTGGACTCCAATTACAGCTAATGCAGATACCATACTTATTATATTCCAAACATCATCATTAGGGTTTATATCTATTACCTAATTAATTTTTCTTAACCTCTATAGAAAATGCTGTCTTTAACACTATCATTTTATAGCTATCACTGTATCTTGGAGAGGTTAGTTATAGGCCTAAGGCCACATAGCTAGGAGTGGGAGAGCAGGAATCTGGACCTGGGCAGTCTGGCTCCAGGCTCCTTGTGATCATCTGCTTGCTAGATGCTCTCCTCTGTTATTAACATTCGAAATGCTTACAGTGTTCACACACAAAAGAAAGGTGAATAGACCAGTGGGCTACCTAGCTGTCTTGGTGGGAGATCAGCAGTCTGGAAGAAACCTTTTTGTCATGGCTCTCCTTCACTTTGGCTTATTCTTTTGTCTCATTTTTTGTCTTCTTTTTTACCCCTATGCCCTTCCTCCACTCCTAAAGTTGTGCACAAGACTGTAAAATTCCTTGTCCACAGAAAGCTTCTCAGAAGAGGGTCCTTTTCAGATGGCTCCGCACTTCCTTCTTCCTGATATGAACATCAAAGAGAACCTGTGCCCATTGTTAAAATGTGTCCTGGGGCCAGCACTGTGGAGTAGTGAGTGAAGCCACTGCCTGCAACACCAGCATCCCATATGGGCACCGGTTTGTGTCCCAGCTGCTCGGATCCCAATCAAGTTCCCTGTTAATGCACCCAGGAAAGCAGCGGAAGATGGCTCAAGTGCCTGGATCCATGCACCCATGTGGGAGACCTGGAAGAGACTCCTGGCTCCCGGCTTCAGTCTGGCACAGTCCTAGCCATAGTATATTGGGCATTGCCTAAAATAGTCCCTAATAACATGGCACCCGGCGTATGATGGGGGGGGGGGGGCGACATGTCTGCAGCTGCTGTGGTTAAACTGCATGAGATCGGACCACCTGCACGGAGGGGTCCAATTTAGTTCTGGACACGTGCACAGTGCATGATCCCTGCCCCTGAACGTGGTCCACCTGTGCCTGCGTGACCTTTTCGCTGATTGGCTCCCCTATTGCGCATGTCTTTCGTAACCTTTATAAGCCTGTACATTTCCTCAGTAAAGTAGTTACTGCTTCGACAGAATTCACGGGTGCTTGCTGTGGTGTGCTTGACCCTTCGACCTTACCTCTCCCATTTGCCTTGTCCAGGAGTGCTTGTACTGCCCCCTGCTCGTCAGGGGGCAGTCTCAGGCTTAAGACCCCAACAATAGTATCCATTTGTGGAGTGAACCAGCAGATGGGAGAGCTCTCTCTGTCTCTCCTTCTCTCTGTAACTGTACCTTTCAAGTAAATAAAAATAAGTATTTAAAAATGTGTCTGTCTGGCACAGTGCAAATACCTGGCCATTTAGGTGTCCCCTGAGTTCAAGTCTTTGCTTCAAGTCTCAGAGCCCTACTTCTTCCAGCATAGCCTGACATCAGCCATGAGGCCTTCCATTCAGGTCTCAGTGGCTTACGCCCCACCTTTCTGTTTTGGGTAGGTTACTTTGTCTCTCTGACCTTCTAATTCTCTACCTGGAGAACAGGTCTAACAACAGGATTCAATAATTAAAGTTATGGTAGCCTCTGCCCTATCTACAGTTTTGCTTTCTGCAATTTCAGTTACCCACAGTCAACAATGCTTCAGTATTATAAAATGGAAAATTACAGAAATAAATAATTCATACTTTTTTTAAAAATTTTGTTACAGAATATTACTGTAATATTTATTGATAGTTCTTTTATTTATTTGTCACTTATTTTAACTAGTTATTAATTCATTTTAATTAATTATTATTAATCTCTTAATTTATAACAAACTTTATTATAGGTATGTATGAATAAGCAAAAAAGTACAATTTCCATACTATCCTTGGTTTCAAGAATTTACAGGAAGTCTTGAGCTACATTTCCCTAAGAGAAGGAGGCACTACTATATTATGGGAAATAAGTGAGAACACATATGGAGTATTTGGCATGAGGTTAGTGTTCAACAAAGGCCAGTGTTGTCATTTTAAACATAAATCTCACTAGAGGAGAAACACTGCTCTGTTCTCAAATATATTATCATACAGTGCTTGGAATAGATTAGGTACCTACTAAATATTTTTGGGTGAATTACTGTGGAAGTGGATTAAATAAAACTCTTAGCTGCTAGATTTAACCCATTTATGGAGATTTGGGGAAACTGGAGCTGAATAAACATTTCTCAAAAATGACCTACAGGTTTACAAAACAGTGCTCAACATTGCTAATGATTAGAGAAATGCCAATCAAAACCACAATGATGTATCACCTCCTCTCTGCTACAAGAGATATTTTCAAAAAGAGAACAAGTGTTTGTGAGTATGTTCTGAAAAAAGGAACTCTTGTACACTGTTAGGGGGAATATAAATCAGCACAGCCATTATGGAAAACAATATGAAGATTCCTTTAAAAATAGAACCACTATATGATGCAACAATCCCACTACTGGGTATATATCCAGAGGATATGAGATTAGTATGCTGGAGACATGACTACACGCCACTGTTTATTATAGTGCTATTCATAATAGCCAATATATGGAATCAGCCTAAATATCTATCAACAGATGAATTGAAAAAGAAAATGTGAGATGTGTGTTTGTAGAAATATATATACATATTTATGCTTATATATACATTAATATCACATATTATATGTATGTATGTAGAAATACATTTACATATTAACATATTATATATACATATATTATGTGTAATGGAAAACCATCCAGTCTTTTAAAAAGAAGGAAATCTTGTTATTTCAACAGCACACATGGACCAGAAGGATGTTATGTTACGTGAAATAAGCCAGGCACAGAAAGACAAATACTGCATGAACTCATTTATATGTGGAATCTATAAAAGTTGAACTCAAGGAAATAAAGAGTTACCAGAGGCTGAGGAGTGGGGGTAATGGAAAGATATTTGTCAAAGGACACAAAATTCCAGTGAGACAGGAGTAAGTTAAAAAATATCGATCATTACATTCTGGTGACTGCAGTTAACAACACTCTGGAAAACTGCTGAGAATAGATGCTAAATGTAGTCAACACACACAAAAAAGTGATAAGTATGTGAGGTAATGCATGTGTTAAATATCTTAATTTAGGCATTTCATGTTTTATGCATACAAGAGTACTTCAAAAATCCATGGAAGACAGAATTAAAAGATATGTTTGTTTTGATGAAAAAAACTTGAAATCCATGCATAGTTTTTTTCATACTATGTATTTTATGTATTTTCTATCAACACTTTGATAACCCCTGCTATAAACAATTCCAAATTTTTTGCACCATAATAAATTTATCTTTTAATTCCCTCTTTCCACTAATAATTTGAAGTATCTTTTGCTATTAGAATATCATGTGGTTTACCATGAGTGTATAAAATTATAATTATCAATTAAAAACAAAATAAATAGTGCATCATAAAAAATTAATTACTAGAAAATGCAAATAAATGCAGTAAAAGCAAAGAAATATGAAAAGCACTCCTTATAGCTCCATTATTTCACTGATTCTCTTAGTGCTAGGTTGACCCAAGTGTTGGTTTGCTTGGGATGTCACAATTCTAGCTCTGAAAACCCTGTTTCCAGGAAAATCCCTCACGTCACCCTACTTAGCACCCAGACATCTTCACCGTAAAACTTTACCACAGAAAACACTCCTATGTAAAGGTCTCGAAATGACTCCCTCCTTTGAGCTGAGCTTCACTCCAGAGCAGGAGAAGCCTTCTCTCTCACTCTTTTTGAATATGATCACTACAGCAAAAAAAAAAAAAAAAAAAAGATAAATATGAGAATGAATGTTATATGCATGGAAAATAAATGCTATTTTTGGCAGAAAATAATATAAAAAGCATGTGTCTTCAAGATACTTGTTTTTATAATGGATTAAAGAGAAAAAAAATAACAACATGCTTTCAGTGAGATGAATAGCAGTGAGATCTCATGAAAATGTATGATGTGGTTTTGGCTCCAGGCATGGAAAAAGTTTTCTGGAAATGTGATTCTATAACTTCCCAGAACTAGACTTTACAACTGTGTGACTGATCAGAGAGATTGTGAAACTTCATGCCTAAGAAAGTAACATTTCTCACCCCATCCTTGAAAGGCTAGTCCCTAATGTGTAAGTGGACTTCATTTTTTTTCCTTTCTTTTTAAAGGCGGAGAGACAGACAGAAATGGGTTTTCCATCTGCTGGTTCACTCCTCAAATACCTGAAATAGCCGAGGCTGGGCCAGGCTAAAACCAGGAGCCAGGAACTCAATCAAGATCTCCCAAATGGGTGCCAGGGAACCAAGGACTTGAGCCATCATCTGCTGCCTCCCAGAGGAAGGCGTTATAAGGAAGCTGAATCGGAAGTGGAGGCAGGACTTGAGCCAGGTGGGCATCAAACATCAACCCCTGAACTTCATTTTATGAGAATTAATTCAATATTACACTGGATGGAATTGTGTTTTATAAAGCAGTCTGCCTCTATCCTTGATGTTCATTCATCAGGACACAGCTACAGAGCTAGGACATACACAAACATCATTTGCATATTGACAATTCAAAGAAGTTCACAAAAAAATGGAATTAAAAGATAAGTTTAGGGGTTGGTTTTGTGATGTAGCAGGTTAAGCTGCTACCTGCAATGCTGGCATCCCATTGGCTATAGTTCCAGTCCCTGCTGCTCCACTTCAGATCCAGCTCCCTTCTAAAACACTTGAGGAAGCAGTGGACGTCCTTGGGCTTCTGCACCCACATGGGAGCCTGGATGAAGCTCCTGGCTCCTGGCCTCAGCCTAGTCCAGCCCCAACCATTGTGGCTATTTGAGGAGTGAACCAGTGGATGGAAGTTTCTCTCTCTCTCTCTCTCTCTCTCTCATAAATCTACCTTTTTTTCAATAAATTTTTTTAAAAGTTTATTTTGATGAAAAATTTTGAAACTATGCATACAAGGGGATCTTCAAATAATTCAGAAAGATTCGTATCATGAAAAATTCATGGATTTCAAAATTTCTTAAACAAAAACAAACATCTTTTAATTCAGTTTTTCCACAAAGTTTTTTTTCTTAAGATGCATTTATTCATTGAAAGGCAGAGTTACAGAGGGGGGAAGAGACACAGATAGAGAGACCTTTTCCATCCACCAGTTTGCTCTCCAAATAACCACAATGGCCAGGACTGGGCTAGGACAAAGCCAGGAGCTTAGAACTCCTCTGGTTCTCCTGTTGAGTGACAGTGACACAAATACTTGAGTCATCTTCCACTAATTTCTCAAGCACATTACAGGGAGCTGGGTCAAGCAACTGGAATTCAAATCAGTGCTCTCATGGGACACTGGCTTCACCCACAGCAGCTTAACCTGCTGCGTCCTAATGCCAATCCCGTAGATTTTTTTGAAGTATTCTTTTATTGCTTTCTTTGTAGATTCCACTATTACCAGATCCTATCACCAGTTAAAACCAGTCTTTCATATTATATTGAACTGATTCTGAAAGGCTAAAATGAACAGGAAAGCTAAAAAAGGAAAAAGGTGTTTTGATAATGTCACATATGCTTGTTGTTCTGAAACCCTGGATCCTCAGAAAGGAGCTTTCATTCACACTAATTACTTTCTAAAGGGAAACTATCATTGCGTCGACATTAGCATATTTTGACCTCCTTGATACTGATGTTCTTGTTTGGTGGATTTGAATTATCACTAAGTGACATCAAACAATGATTGTAAATAGAAACCATTTACCTTTCTGCAAAGTCCACCTTCCAAACTGACCCTCCTTCCTCCCCACCCCAGGGCTAACCTGAAAGACTGATACCACAGGATGGCTTTCAGGATTACCAGGAAAGAAAAACTGGTTTTCATCTCAGAGTCAATGTGAAGAAGACTCTGAGTTGATTCTTCACTTTAAATTTTATTAATTTTTGAGGGCAAACTAAATTCTGTTCCAAATCCCACTGCAAGAAAACATCAAGATACAAAAGTGGAGAACTGGACACTTCTTCACTAAGGTAAAATGAAGTGTGCTATGTGTAAAACTACAGTGCTTGCATTGGAGAAATATCTTCCAGTTTTAAGGGACAAGACAAGTTGGAAAACTTCATGGATGTTAACAGTCTGAAAAATTTGTTTTCATTACAAAAAGAAATTGAATGTCTTATGTGTTCCAAGCCAAGAACGCAGTCACTCTTCAAAACCATAATTTCTAATAATCTCTTTGAACAATAAATTATGGTTTGAGTTACCTTTTCAAAGTCATACTTAGTACTGATTAATTGGTTTAGCTAGCTTGAAAATAGCCAATAGGTTATTAAAAATAATTATATCACCAGTTTCTACTTTTTATTTCTGGAGCATATTAAATTTACTTTAGTAAGTATTTCTGACCCATTTGGAACACTCCTAAAGCCGAAATGAACCTAGTGACAATGTTCACTCTAGTCAAAACTGGTTGGTATCACCCATATATCTCAAATTGGAAAATTTGAGTTTTTCCCCTTTTAAAAGCTTACATAAAATGATTTTAGAAATAAGCAAAGATGACTTTGTGGATACCAATGATTATGCCATCTCTCTTGGTGTAATTGGAAGTAGTGATCATAATGTTTTCCTGTATTCTACACTTAGCAATTACTACCCAGGAGGAAACACTGGCAGGAGAAGAAAATGTATTCTGGGGATTGATGACAGCTTGAGTTGCCAGTGGACTCGGTTGAAATCCAAATTCCATTCATCTAACTAACATTTTGCCCTTGGATGTACTGTACAGCTAAGTGGCTTAGCCCATTGTATGTTGTGCAAATCACTGAAATATACACATCCATTGACAGAACACATCACCCCTCCCCCATTTGGATTCTGTGTAACAAAAGATGTAGGATTTTTGTTTGGTTTGGGTTTTTTGCTTCTCATTCAAGTATCACGCTATGGTTTAAATCTATAAAATCAGTAAAGGTGACTGGTTACCTTCAGAGTTGAAACTGCCTCACCAAGATTTTAGAATCTAATGAAAATTTCATTTTCAAATGCTGTCAAGTTCAAAGGCTTTCATCTAATAATCCCAACATGTGATCTTTTTAAAGTCCATTTTTCAGGACTTGGTAAGGATAAATTGTGGATAATCATAGTTAAGAATAATAAAAGGCACTAAGGACAAAGAAGATTTTCTGTTCACATTTTTTACCTCCATTTCAAAACTATGAATTACTTTTGTAGAACATAAGTATATCAGACATTTATATTCCTCCCAGAGCTATAAATGAGAATTCAGATGCACTTACAGAGGGTTAGAAAACTTCCTGCAGCCCTAAGTTCTGTTGCCTCTGCCTTTCAGTGTCCACCAATTTCCTATGACTACTCAGCAGCAAGCATATTCTAGTGGGGTTCTCCGTACCTGTTCACCTTTCCACCTCCAAAGACCATGCGCTTCCTGAGATAAACATGTGTTCATTTGTTTCTTCTAACATCTACTGCCAAGCCACATCTTGATATATAACAGGTGTTTACATTATGTTGAACTAAACCATGAGGTTAACATATTCCAATATTCTTTTTTAAATTTTAGTTAATTTATTTTCACTTTATTTGAAAGGCAGAGGAAGAGAAAAACAGGCAGACAGACAGACATGGAGATCTTGCACCCACTGGCTTTCTCCCCAAATGACCACAACAGCCAGAGCTGGATCAGGCCAGAGCCAAGAGCAAGAAGCTCAATCTGGTCTCCCACATGGGTGGCAGGGACACAAATACTTGAGCCGCCATGTTATGCCTCCCAGGTTGTATAATATTAGGAAGCTGGAATCAGGAGCTGGAGCTTAAACTCAGGCAGTCCAATATGGAATGCAGGCATCCCAAGTGCCATCGTAAACAATACCCATCCCAATATATTCACCATGAACCTTTAATGGCTGAAAGACTAAGGGTCATGTGCTAATATTCAATCTATTGCCCCGTAAGTCAAGCCAGTGTGGAGCTGCTCTTCATTAAGAGGACTCTCCATTCAGGATGACTGTAAAGGAAATTTAAGCCTCAAAGCATCCATGGAGAAGGACCATGGATGAAAGACCAAGGAGAAATGTTCTTTGGCTCTCAATCCCTACCATGTCAGTCTGACCTATCTTTGGTAGGAGACCTGACTCTTAGGAACTAGAGTTAGGTTTCCACTGCCCAGTCACTGTGTTTATATCCTGGGAAGGACCCAAAAGTGGGGGCAAACAGTGAGTGGAGGGACTTGGGGGCAATAGGAGACTGAGATATATTTATCTAAGATCACAAACAACACTCACATTCCCCTACCCATGGGCATAGCCTTGGGGCTGTTTCTTTTGCACATTTGCCTCCCCTTGCTTTGACAAAGCTAGAATTATCACTTGTTCTAAAGGCATGTATAAACTTAAACAGCTGGAGGACAACAGATTTCTCCTCATGTCCACTGAATTCCACCTCTCTCAGTGATGTTCTGAAACATTTAAGTGTGTGAATAGGGTGGAATTCAGAAAAGGAACACATACACTTTCAATTTCTCTGCTATAATTATGAGTTCAACATCATTGAGCACAAAGGGAGAAATAGGATGTTTCAGACTTCTAGGTAGTAGGATCCTGTTTATACATAAATGAAAACTCAAGGCCAAATGATTTTTCTCCACTGTCATAGTTTTTAAAAAGGCAGAAGAAGAAGAGAAAGGCATTGCATAAACTTTAACTTTGATCATTGAAAAACAAGATTGCTCTTGAGGCTGGCCTAATATAATAATTGGCTTTAATAGTCGTCAAGCTCAGGTACACAGTGTGACTTGGATACAATTATTCACCTCTTCACTATTTTTATGTACTTGTGACCATGTACCATACAGCTTTGCCAAAGCAATAGATGTTGATGTTGCTATTTTTATACAGTCAATTTAGAGTGACTGCTAGGATATTGAAGAAAACTAAAAACATGCCACTAAACTTTTAGGTGTTTTTTAAAATAAACTCTGTTGAATGCCTGCCACCCTCATGGTGTACCAAAACCTTACCATCTCTCCCTGTTTTGACCATAAAACTTCAGGAGGTTAAGTGGTTGGAGTTGGTGTTTCTTAGCAAAAACACTTGTAAAAGCTGAATATTTACTTTGTGTCACACAACAGGAGTCACATTCTAATTTCTATTATGAAAAAAAAAATACCTCACCAAGTCCAGAAATTCACTGCTACCAGCACTGACATGAATGAGAGAAAATCAAAGATGGAACCCTCCTAAACATGTTTATAAAACAAATATGTTCACCAGAAGGCCAGTTAACTAATTCACAAGGAAAATCAGAGTTGATGATGAGTCAGGATTCTCATGATATCTGGGTAATGCATTCATTCTTTTCTCACAAGTACAATGAGATAATAGGTCTAATTATAACCAGAAAGCTACCATGGTATCTGAACTCAGGATTCAAGCAACTGGACAGATGTCTTAGTTCGCTATAGTTTCCATAACAAAGTACTACCAAGGAAATTATCATCTCACAGTTCTGGGAGTTAGAAGTCCAAGATCAAGTTGCCAACAGCTTTGCTTCTTCTGAGGCCTCTGTTCTTGACTTGCAGATAGGTATTCCCTTCCAGTGTCTTCATATGGTCTTCACTGTGTGCTTTTTATTAAAGTGCAGTCATATTGCACTAGAGTTTATGCCAGTGATATAATTTTACTTTAATAACCTCATTGGAAATCCTATCTCCAAAAACACAGTCACACTCTGAGGTACTAGGAGTTAGGAATTCAACATAGGAATTTGAGAAGGACACAAATTTTCTCATAACAGTAGATGGCATATGGGGATAGTTCACCAAAATTTCAATGACTTGATGCACCCATTCTCATATTACAATAAGCTTGCCAGAAAATGTGCCATTGTGTGGTTTCTCCATGACAAATTCTCCCCAGAAACTCTAGAAGTGCCAATTCTTAATCCAAAGGATCCCCATTATGAGCATAATTACAATCCCTGTAACATTATTGAAGTTTTTCTTCAGAGTATTGTTCAAGAAATTCAGTTTAACTCCCTGACTTACAATTATACTTCAAACGTGCTTCACTCAAACAGAATCTTTGGATTTAAGATGCTCCTTAACTCTTCAATCACACATTTTGTCCCTCCCTTGGGCCTCTTCCATAGGTGACCAAACTAGCCGCAAGAAGGCTTTCATTAGTTAGACTTACAGAGGGCAACCATATTTAAAATTGCTTCATTATATATTTTGGTTTCCAATAAGCCATTGAATAATGACATGGTAATCAGAATATAGCTAAAGGAAAACTGTTTCTCCATAACTAACATTTTTGACACCAAAAGAGTGGGTTTACTGCAAGGTTTTTTTGGAGAACACCAACTTGGTGTCCTACAAGTTCGTTCAGTTCTTACACTACCCAGAGATGGTGCAGATCCCAAGGGTTAAGGATTCATCACACAAGACTTGTCCTAGTTGCAAGCAGTGGATCCCTAGACTGCTCACACTTTTGTCCAACTTGGCTACAAATCAGGAATTCCCACAACTATCTCCTCATTTTCAATAATTTTCTAGAATGTCTCCCAGAGATCAGAGTTGCACTCACTGGTTTATAGTAAAAGATATTATAAAGGTGAAGAAATATGTAGTGGCATTGGAAAGGATCCTGAGTAAAGCAACCTCTGTCTCCTTGGAGTTTGGGATGCACATCCTTATGGTACGTGGTTAGGTTCACCAACCTGGAATCTCTCCAAGCCTTGTTGTTTTAGGTTTTTATGGAGGTTCCGTTACATAGGCATGATCGATTAAATAATTGGCTGCTGGTGATTAGCTCAACTTCCATCACTTCTCTCCCCATAGTCAAAGAGTAAGGCTAAAGGTTCCAAACCACTGATCATGTCTTGGACTTTCTGGTGACCATCTCCTATCCTGGAGCTATCTAACAGCCTCAGGCCACAAGTATCCTCATTAGCACAGAGAAGACAAGCACCTCTTCAGAGATGTCAGGGATCCTAGAGGTTCTTACATCAGGAACCTGGAGCTAAGGCCAACTATTAGAACAAAAGATGTTCCTGTCAATACTTTATCACTCGAGAAATTAGGAGTGCTTTAGGAACTAAGTGCCAAGAACCTGAACGAATATCAAATATATATGAGTATTGTTATATTATAATATCCATAAAGACTTTCCATAAAGATGAAAAGTTCCCTGTAAGCTTTCTACTTTGTTTTAAATACACCAGTGATAATACAAAATACACACACACACCCACACACACACACACTTCCTTTGAATAGCCTAGTTGCACTTAATAACATAAGAAATAATATGTAGATTATGAATAAATGCATCTCTGGGCCGGCACCATGGCTCACTTGGTTAATCCTCCCCCTGCTGCACCGGCATCCCATATGGGCACCGGGTACTAGTCCCAGTTGTTCTTCTTCCAGTCCAGCTCTCTGCTGTGGCCTGGGAAGGCAGTGGAGGATGGCCCAAGTGCGTGGGCACCTGCACCCACGTCGGAGACCAGGAAGAACACCTGGCTCCTAGCTTCAGATTGGCATAGCTCCGGCCGTAGCAGCCATTTGGGGGGTGAACCAATGGAAGGAAGACCTTTCTCTCTGTCTCTCTCTCTCTCACTCTAACTTTATCTGTAAAATAAATTTAAAAATGAATAAATACATCTCTAAATAAAACAGAAGCCACAGAAAAATTAGGCAGGAAAAAGCTAGCTAAAATGGTCATGGTTTGATGGCTGAGTTGGCAACGTCTTCAGGATTGCTGTGCACATCAAACTCTCAACATTAGAGCTGATATTGGACAGGAGGTCACAGGAGATCAGACAAAGGCAACTGTAGGGCCAGCAGTTCAGGAGAAGCAAACAGTGAGAGCAAATGCTTTGAAGTAATTTTAACACACAAATGAAAACTATCATTTAAAATCAGAGCAGAAAAATTAACACTAAGCAAGATGGCCACCAAGTCACAATCAAGAAATAAATGACTTTGCTCACATCTAAGGAGGGACTGTGGCACAGGTCTATCATTGCACAGTTTCATGTGTATCACAATCACCAAGGGAGATGTTCAAATTTCATGCCAAATCACAGGCCCCAAGGGAGCAAGAGCAAGTGTGGAGCTTCCAGATACAATATAGAACAAAGGAAAAGTTATGGCCTCATGAGGCTTTGAATATGGGACACAATTTATACTTTTGTTTGTTTGTTTGTTTGTTTGTTTAATAACGCTTTTATTTAAAGAATATAAATTTCCAAAATACATCTTATGGATTACAATGGCTTCCCCCCCATAACTTCCCTCCCACCCGCAACCCTCCCCTTTCCCACTCCCTCTCCCCTTGCATTCACATCAAGATTCATTTTCAATTCTCTTTATATACAGAAGATCAGTTTACTATATATTAAGTAAAGATTTCAACAGTTTGCCCTCACATAGCAACACAAAGTGAAAAATACTGTTGGAGTACTAGCCATAGTATTAATTCACAATGTATAGCACATTAAGGACAGAGATCCTACATGCATTTTTTTTTAAAATTGATTAATTTTCTATGCAAATTCCAATTTAACAAGATTTGTTTTCATTTTTAATTATCTTTATATACAGAAGATTGATTCAGTATATACTAAGTAAAGATTTCATCAGTTTGCACCCACACAGAAACACAAAGTGTAAAGTACTGTTTAAATACTAGTTATAGCATTACTTCACATTGGACAACACCTTAAGGACAGATCCCACATGTGAAGTAAGTACACAGTGACTCCTGTTGTTGATTTAACAATATGACAGTGTTATTTATGGAGTCAGTAATCTCCCTAGGGTCTAGTCATGAGTTGCCGAGGCTATGGAAGCCTTTAGGGTTTGCCGACTTCAATCTTATTCCGACAGGGTCATAGTCAAAGTGGAAGTTCTCTCCTCCCTTCAGAGAAAGGTACCTCCTTCTTTGATGACCCCATTCGTTCCACTGGGATCTCACTTGCAGAGATCTTTCATTTAGGTCTTCTTTTTTTTTTCCAGAGTGTCTTGGCTTTCCATGCCTAAAATACTCTCATGGGCTCTTGAGCCAGATCTGAATGCCTTAAGGGCTGATTCTGAGGCCAGAGTTCTATTTAGGACATCTGTCATTCTATGAGTCTGCTGTGTATCTCGTTTCCCATGTTGGATCATTCTCTCCCTTTTTGATTCTATCAGTTAGTATTAGCAGACACTAGTCTTGTTTGTGTCATCCCTTTGACTCTTAGACCTATCAGTGTGATCCATTGTGAACTGAAATTGATCACTTGGACTAGTGAGATGGCCTTGGTACATGCCACCTTGATGGGATTGTATTGGAATTCCCTGGCACATTTCTAACTCCATCATTTGGGGCAGGACTGATTGAGCATGTCCCAAATTGTACATCTCCTCCCTCTCTTATTCCCACTCTTATATTTCACAGGGATCACTTTTCAGTTAAAATGTAAACACCTAAGAATAATTGTTTGTTAATTATAGAGTTCAACCAATAGTTCTGGAATAAAAAAATACTAAAATGGATAAAGTATTACATTGTACAACAACAGTCAGCACAAGAGCTGATCATGTTACTGTTTCTCATAGTGTCCATTTCACTTCAACAGGTTTCCCCTTTGGTGCTCAGTTAGTTGTTGGCGATCAGGGAGAACATATATTTGTCCCCTTGGGACTGGCTTAATTCACTCAGAATTCACTCAGATTCCTCCATATTGTTGCAAATGACCAGATTTCATTGTTTTTGACTGCTGTATAGTATTCTATAGAGTACATGTCCCATAATTTCTTTATCCAAATGTATGCTTTGAATTCCCTGTGATCTTTGGCTGTGAGGTTCCCTTCGTTTACCTTCTTTCATGTTGATGGCTGTGTTTCTGAGTTTCTGTGTGTAACACATCTTTAAGCATCTTTTGCAGGGCTGGACGAGTGGCAACAAATTCTTTCAATTTCTGTTTGCAATGAAAGGTCTTTATTTTACCTTCATTCACAAATGAGAGCTTTGCAGGATATAATATTCTGGGCTGTCAGTTTTTCTCTCTTAGTACCTGGGCTATATCTCGCCATTCCCTTCTAGCTTGTAGGGTTTCTGATGAGAAGTCGGCTGTGAGTCTAATTGGAGATCCTCTGAGAGTAATCTGACATTTCTCTCTTGCACATTTTAGGATCTTTTCTTTCTGTTTCACTGTGGTGAGTTTAATTACAACGTGTCGTGGTGAGGACCTCTTTTGGTCATGTTTACCAGGGGTTCTATGAGCTTCCTGTACTAGGATGTCTCTGTCCTTCTCCAAAACTGGGAAATTTTCTGCTATTATCTCACTAAAAAGGCATTCTAATCCTTTCTCCCTATCCATGCCTTCAAGAACTCCTAGAACTCGAATGTTGGGTTTTTTAATAGTATCCTGTAGATTCCCAATAATATTTTTTAGATTTCTAATTTCCTCTTCTTGTCTTTGGTTTGACTGTATATTTTCCTGTGCTCTGTCTTCTAAGTCCGATATTCTCTCTTCTGCCTCACCCATTCTGTTTGTAAGGCTCTCTAATATGTTTTTCATTTGATCTATTGAATTCTTCACTTCATTATGATTTCTCATCACTTTCACAGTTTCATGTTCTACTAGTTGTTTCATTTCAGCTTGATTCCTCCTTAATATTTCATTTTCATGAGAGAGATTTTTCTACTTTGTCCATTAAGGATTTCTGTAGTTCAAGAATTTGTTTTTGTGAACTTCTTAGTGTTCTTATCAATTGTTTGAGATCCACTTCTTGCATTTCTTCTATCTGATCATCTTTGTAATCTTGAATTGGAGTGTCTTTTTCATTTGGGGGTGTCACAGTGTCTTCTTTGTTCTTGTTACCTCGGTTTTTGCGTTTGTTGTTTGGCATATTGGTTTCTTCACTGTGGTGTTTTTTTCTTGTTATACTATGACTCTAGATAAGTGGACTATCTGCTTTCAAGGGAGCCTTAGAGGCTTGAGATGGGTGTGGCCTGAGAGCTCTGTTTGGTTCCTCAGGGTTGAGGGTGTGCCAAAGGTGACACTCCCAGGTTAGGCGTGGTAAATCTCTCTCTGTTTCTTTCTTTCTTTTTGATTCTAAAGGGAAGTAATTCCACACAGCTGAATGGAATTGGGGGTGGTTAGCAGGCAAATGATATACCCACAGGTGCCAGAGATCGGAAGCTCTTTCCAAGGACCAGAGTGGGAATCTCTGTGGCCCTCAGTGTGAGTTCAAATTCTTCTGCAGTTTCACCACTGGGCTACCAAGGCTACCGAACTGTAGCGTCTCTGGAGTGTATCACGTGGTGAATTCCATGAGTTCTCTCCCCCACAGTCTTTTTTTCACAGTCTCAGTTCATTAGCACCACACATTCATTAGGTTCTAATCTCCTGTTATTTTACCCCCACGCCCAGAGTCAGGTTTTGCTACTAGCCTCAGGGCCGGTGCAGACCTGAGGTCACCCTGCTTATGATGTATGTCCGAAATGGTGCCTGCTCTTTGTCTTGCTCACCTTTGAGAGGTGGGCGGAGAGAGAGAATCTCGTGTCCATATCGGTCACGTTTTTCTTTCTCTCTCTCTTCTAGTTAGCCTGATGAACGTTTCCCCACAGGGTTTCAAGCCTTGTTCACTCTAGTCTCCTCTTTCCGCTTCCCTTCTGGCATCTCAGGCTATTGAGGTTCGGCTCACCTCGTGTTCCAGCGCTGGTGCGTTGAGTCTGCTGCTCGTGTCCCGAACTGCCGGCTCCCACGCTCTCCTCGAAGGTCCACTGTGAATCACTAGTTCCAGAAGAGTTTCCTCTGCTGTTTCTTCCCCTACTCTTCCTTGAACCTGCAGTATCTCCACTTTTATTAAATTGTCTCTCCCCGGATTATCAGTGTGCTGCCTTTCTATTCAGCCATCTTGCCCTACTCTCATTTAGTTGTTAAAACTCATCACAAAGTATACTTAAAACTGAACTACAATTTATACTTTTAAAAATGTTCACTGTTGATCTAAAATTCAAATTTAACTAGTCATCCTACTTTTTCTTTCTTTTTGCTTTCTGGCAATACAACTCCCTAGAAAATGGAATAATTAATAGGCTAATCTGAAATGACTTTAGCATGTTAAAGAGCCTGAAAGAGATTAAGGAAGAAATAACATCCACTTAACAAAACCACAAAAGTATGAAATAAAATCGGATTACTCCCTGGACATAATAATATATCCAGACATGGAAATTAACTTATACAAACTTAGCAAACTGAATAAATCCTTGACAGGATAACATTTTTAAAAATGAAGAGATGTAGTATTAAACAATTCACTAAAAATGCTATACAGAGAGACAAAGGAAATAAAAAGCACATGAGAATATCACAGATGTACAGATGAAAGTAAAAGATTTCTTCATACATCCAACAGATCCACCATTAGAAAGACCGGATTTAAGAGTAGAAGAGCTGAAATAAAGGGGTAATGTGGATGTAGCTGGTAAAGCTGCTGCCTGCAGTATCAGCATCTCATATGGGTGCTGGTTTGAGTCCTGGCTGCTGCACTTCTGATCCAGCTCTCTGCTATGGCCTGGGAACGCAGTAGAAGATGACTCAAGTCTTGGGCCCCTGCATCCACATGGGAGACCTTAAAGAAGCTGCTGGCTCCTGTCTTCAGATCAGTGCAGCTCTCGCTGTTGCGGCCCTCTGGAAAGTGAACCAGTGAATGGAAGACCTCTCTCTTTCTCATTGCCTCTGCCTTTCTGTAACTCTGCCTTTCAAATAAATAAATAAATAACTGTTTTTTTAAAGGGGAGGGAGTAATGTAATGTCCTAGAGTTGTCTACAACTGAATATGAACAACGAGTCTCAGAAGAATGTGTACCACAGGTGATAAACAGAAACACAAACAAATCAACACCTAGAACCCATTTGTTAGCTAAAAATTGTCAGCTAAAAAAAATCTATTCTCCAAATAGCAAGAACAAAGATAAAAACTTTTAGTCACAGGAGAGAAACTCAGCATGGCTCTAAGGAGCTATTAACAATGGAGGGACATCTCACTGTAGCAAGACATGCTAGAAATAGAATAGAATGTTCAAACAGGAAAGAGTACTGCTCAGAAATACAATTTAAAAGAATTGCAGAGGCATTAGAATCACCAGAAGACTTTTTAAATTCTCTGTGATCCAAGCCACACCACTTTCCCCATGAAATTAGAATCTCAGACTGAGAATGTTGGATGGTCATTAGAACACTTTCTCTAACACAATAAAATTTAAAATTGTCAGCTAAAGCAACTATTCTAAAATTCATATAGATGATGACACAACAGGTTCCAAGATGGTGGAATAGGGAGAGAGCTTACTGATGTTCCAGGAGAAGATAGTATAATAAAAGTGTAGTCTCAGGGAAGAGTTAGGGAAAAAATGGAAGAGGAAACTTTCATAATTAGGTGGTCCTGCGTGGAGGGCATGGGAGCCCATGGCTTGGGACCCCAGCTGCCGAGAGCCTCCACACCAATGCTGGAAAGCAAGCTGAGACAAAACTGCAGTAGCCTGATACATTGGTGGAAAAGTGGCAGGAAGAGCCTAGAGGGAATGAGGCTTGAAGCCTCGTTGGGGAAAGTACACCAGCCTAACTAGAAGAGAGAAAAAATAAAAGGGACAGTACGGACATGATTCTGTCTCTCCACTCACCTTACAAAGGCGTATGAACTGATATAGCAGGCACCATTTTGGGCATACATAACAGCTGTGCCAGCTCAGGGCTGCACCCGGCAATCAGCAGAGAAACCTGACTCTGCTGGGGAGAGAAAACAGGCAGCTAGGAATTTGTAACTGTGTAAAGCTTCTGATTTGTCATTGTGAAAAAGAAAAAAAAACTGAAGGTGTGTGGGAGAACTCACTGTGTGACTGAGACTTTGAGTAGTTTCTGTGGGAGATGCCCCAAGCTCGGGCAGCCCTGGCTACCTGGTGACACACAAATCATTTGTGTGGTCCTAGGGAAAGAGCAGACAAATATTATACCCACTGGGGCTAGCACTCAGGCACTGATTGACATTGAGGAGAAGAGCTCAGCTGAGCAAATTACTGCCCTTCTAATTGAGAGAGAGAGAGAGAGAGAGAGACAGAGACAGAGACAGAGAGAGAGAGATTTATCATTCCAACTATGGGTATGTCACCTTAGGCAAACCCTTAACCCTGAAGAACTGAACATAACTCTCTGGCCACACGCACCACAAGCCACTTATCTACAGATTATAGTACAACGAGAAAAGCCACCATGGTGAAGAAAAAAAAAAAAAAAGAAAACAATGAGTATCTCCACAAAGGCTGAATAACAAATGCAACAACCAAGGAAAAAGAATAAGGAAGACAACATGACGCTCCCAAAAGAACCTGACACTTCAATACAAGATTACGAACATGACAAGATAGAAGAAATGCAAGAAATGGAACTCAAAAGATTGATGGTAAGAATATTTAGAAGTAATCAAAAACAAACACAATAGCTACAAAAACAATCAAATACCTTGGAATAAACTTAACCAAGGATGTTAAAGATCTCTTAGATGAGAATTACAAAATTTTAAAGAAAGAAATAGAAGAGGATACCAAAAAATGGAAAAATCTTCCATTCTCATGAATTGGAAGGATCAATATCATCAAAATGTCCTTTCTCCCAAAAGCAATTTATAGATTCAATGTGTTGCCAATCAAAATACCAAAGACGTTCTTCTCAGATCTGGAAAAAATGATGCTGAAATTCATATGTAGACACAGGAGACCTCCAATAGCTAAAGCAATCTTGTACAACAAAACAAAGCTGGAGGCATCACAATACCAGATTTCAGGACATACTACAGGGCAGTTATAATCAAAGCAGCATGGTACTGGTACAGAAACAGATGGATAGACCAATGGAGCAGAATAGAAATACCAGAAATCAATCCAAACATCTACAGCCAACTCATATTTGATCAAGGATCCAAAACCAATTCCTGGAGCAAGGACAATCTATTCAACACATGGTGCTCAGAAAACTGGATTTCCACATGCAGAAGCATGAAGCAAGACCCCTACCTTACACTTTACACCTTACACAAAAATCCATTCAACATGGATTAAAGATATAAATCTATGACCTGACACCATCAAATCATTAGAGAACATTGGAGAAACCCTGCAAGATATATGTATAGGCAAAGACTTTTTGGAAAAGACCCCAGATGCGCAGGTAGTCAAAGCCAAAATTAATAATTGGGATTACATCAAATTGAGAAGTTTCTGTACTGCAAAAGAAACAGTCAGGAAATTGAAGAGGCAACTGACAGAATGAGAAAAAAATATTTGCAAAATATGCAACTGATAAAGGATTAATAACCAGAATCTACAAAAAGATCAAGAAACTCCACAACAAAACAACCCACTTAAGAGATGGGCCAAGGACCTCAATAGACATTTTTCAAAAAGAGGAAATCCAAATGGCCAACAGACACATGAAAAAAAAAAATGTTCAGGTTCACTAGCAATCAGAAAAATGCAAATCAAAACCACAATGAGATTTCACCTCACCCCAGTTAGAATGGCTTACATTCAGAAATCAACTAACAACAGATGCTGGAGAGGATGTGTTAAAAAAGGGACACTATCCCACTGTTGGTGGGAATGCAAACTGGTGAAGCCACTATGGAAGACAGTTTGGAGATTCCTCAGAAACCTGAATATAGCCCTACCATATGACCCAGCCATCCTACTCCTTGGAATTTACCCAAAGGAAATTAAATTGGCAAATAAAAGAGATGTCTGCACCTCAATGTATATTGCAGCTCAATTCGCAATAGCTAAGACATGGAATCAACCTAAATGCCCATCAATAGTAGACTGGATAAAGAAATTATGGGATATGTACTCTATAGAATACTATACAACAGTAAAAATAAATGAAATCTGGTCATTTGCAATAAAATAGAGGAATCTGGAAAACATCATGCTGAGTGAAATATGCCAGTCCCAAAAGGACAAATATTATATGTTCTTCCTGATTAGTGACAACTAACTGAGCACCTAAAAGGAAACTTGTAGAAGTGAAACTGACACTATGAGAACAATGACTTGATCAGCTCTTGTTCTGACGGTCGAGGAACAGCTTACTATTTTATTCTTTTAGTATTTTCTTGTTCTATTTATTACCACTGGTTAAACTCTGATTAACACACAATTACTCTTAGGTGTTTAACTGAAAAGCGATCCATGTTAAAAATAAGAATGAGAATAAGAGAGGGAAGAGATGTACAATTCACCACATGCTCACTTGGACTTACCCTTAATGGTAGAGCTAGAAATGTATCTATGAATGCCATGAAATCTCTTTTCATTATTTAATAAAAATTTTAAAAAATTTAAAAAAAGAAACTTGCCACGGGATTCCAAATCCTATTAAGGTGGCATGTACTAATGCCATCTTGTTAAAGTAATCAGTTTAAGTTCATAATTGATCATAAAGATCAATTATTAAGTCTCAAAGGGATCACATAAACAATACTAGTGTCTGCTAATACTAACTGAAAGAATTAAAAAGGAGAGAACGAGCCAACATGGGAAGCGGGATACACAGCAGACTCATAGAACAGCAGATGTCCTAAACAGCATTCTGGCCTCAGAATCAGCCCTTAAGGCATTCGAATCTGGCTAAAAATCCCGTGAAAGTATTTCAGGCAAGACTCTGTGGCAAAAAAAATGACCTAAATGAAAGATCTCTGTGAGTTCCCAGCAGAAAGAATGGGCCAAAAAAGAAGGAGGTACCTTTCTCCAAAGGGAGGAGAGAACTTCTACTTTTATTATGGCCTTGTCTAAATAAGGTCAGAGTTTGTGAACTCAAGAGGCTTCCATAGCCTTGACAGCTGATGACAATAGCCTCGGTTGATTACTGATGTCATAAATAAGAGTGTCAATTGTTAAATCAACAATAGGAGTTACTGAGCACTTACTCCCCATGTAGGATCTCTGTCCTTTTGTATTGTACTATGCAAATTAATGGTATAACTGGTACTCAAACAGTACTTTATACTTTGTGTTTCTGTGTGGGTGCAAACTGTTGAAATCTTTACTTAGTATATACTAAGTTGATCTTCTGTATATAAAGATAATTAAAAATGAATCTTATTAAAGAATGGGATAGGAGAGGGTATAGGAGATGAGATGGTTTGCAGGTTGTTGGGAGGTTATGGGGGAAAAAACTACTATAATCCAAATGTTGTATTTTCAAAATTTATATTTATTAAATAAAAGTTTAAAAAACCAAAAAATTTCATATAGATGAGTATAATTTCAAAAGACTAATGGAAAGTGATTTACCCAACCAGATGATAAGACTTCTTTAAAACTGGGATAATTACAACCCAAGTATGAGGAACACAGGGATATATATTGATAGCCCAGCACAAAAAGATTCAAATCAGATCTAAAGAACATACATATGAAACTTTGATACAGAGAAGAGATTACAAATCAATACAAAATTGATGAACTACTCAATAAACAGGTTCGAGAACATGAGCTTCTATGTGAAGGGAGAAAGAAAACAAAAAAATAAGATTAATCTATCTATTCCATACTACATACAAAAATTTACTCAATTTGGGATTAAGGACCAAGGTATGAAAAAAAGAAAAGGATAAAACATGAAGACTCTTAGAAGAACCTAGTGAGACACTGAAGGATGTCTTTATAAATTTGGGGCAGGGAGGATTTCTTTAAGATATATTTTACAAATGTAAAGACAGTTTTTAAAGAAAATGACTATTATGAAAATACAATGTATGGATTTCAAAACTTATTACACCAAAATAAACTCACACTAACTCATTACAACACATCTAAATATTAGTTTGAAAAGAGTCCCATCAAAGTAACATTAACTCTGCTTAAATTGAAGCAAGAACAAATGTCTAATTTATGGTAAAACTTGGGCACAAGAATAGTGAAATCGCTTATGCTTAATGAAAAGTTTATGGGGACAATACTCCAAAGAGATCAGTAGTTTACATTTAACTCAATTTAAGAAAGGACAAAATGATATTGAAGACGAAGCCTGCAGCAGCAGACCATCCAAATCAATTTATGAGGAAAAAAATGAATATGTACCATAATTGAAGACTAACAATAACAATGCCCAACACTATTAACATCTTCATTGGTTCAGCTCACACAGTTTTGAATGAAAATTTAAAGTGGAGCAAAATTTCTGCTCTGTGAGTATCCAGCTTCTTGTGCTCAGATCAGCTGCAGACAAGAACAGAGCTTTCAATGGAAATTTTAAAGAAGTGGGATCAAGATTCCAAAATAAAAAAAAAAAATTGCAGCTAGGAAATGAAGCCTAGCTTTACCAGTACAATCAAGGAAATAGCTGGCCGGCACCGTGGCTCACTAGGCTAATCCTCCACCTGTGGCGCCAGTACTTCGGGTTCTAGTCCCAGTTGGGGCTCTGGGTTCTGTCCCAGTTGCTCCTCTTGCAGTCCAGCTCTCTGCTGTGGCCCGAGAAGGTAGTGGAGGATGGCCCAAGTGCTTGGGGCCTGCACCCATATGAGAGACCAGGGGAAGCACCCTTCTCCTGGCTTTGGATAGGCGCAGTGTGCCAGCCGTAGTGGCCACTCGAAAAGGAAGACCTTTCTCTCTGTCTCTTTCTCTCTCTCTCTCTCTCTCTCTCTCTCTCTCATTGTCTAACTGCCTGTCAAAAAAAAAAAAAAAAAAGCAGTAACTACCAAGAGGTGGAAGTGATCCAATCAAAACAAAATCAGGACAGTCAAGGGCAAATCATCATGGCAACAGTCTTTTGGGGTCTGTTCAAGGCATTTTGCTTGTGGACTTTCTGGAGGTCCAAAGAATAATAACAGGCTCTCTTAGGTGACCGTTTTGAGAAAGCCAAAACTTATGGAAAATGGTGCAGAAAATCTTCACCCAGGTGCTCTTCTTCATCACAACAATGCTCCTGCTCATTCTTCTAATTACACAAGGCAATTTTGCAAAAGTTTCAATAATAACTCACTAGCCATCCACTGTACAGTAAGTATTTGCTCCTTCTGACATCTTTTTGCTAGCTAATATTAAAAACTCTTTCAAGGGCATCCATTTATCTTCAGTTACTAATATTAAAATGACTATATTGACATGAATTGCCAGGACTTTCAGGCCTAAATGGGAGGTATCATTACTTATAAAAGTGTCCTAAAATTGACAGAGCTTTTGTTGAAAAATAAAGTTTGTATTTTTGTTTTTATCATTTAATTACATCTTTCCATAAACCTACTAAATCCCCTTGTACATATACAAATAGACAATGAGTTTTTTTTTAAGTTTATTGAAATGCATGTTTTAAACAAGCAATGTATGGATTTCAAAATTTTTGAACCCTTATAAACTTATCTTTTAATTACATTTTCCATGATTTTTGATTCTTATAAAAATTTTGTTTATGTGTGTGAGGGGTAGACATGTGTTGAATATGATTCAGGCTTAAATATGATGGAAATCCTGTCACTTGTGACAATATTAATAAAGTCATATGGTATTATGCTGAGTAAAATAAGCCAGACACAGAAAGACAAATAGTACAAGATCTCACTTGTATGAGGAATCTTTTTTTAAAAGATTTTATTTATTTATTTGAGAGGTAAAGCTACAGACAGAAAAGGGGAGAAACAGAGAGAGAGGTCTTCTGTCTGCTGGTTCACTCCCCAAATGACCGCCACAGCTGGAGCTGAGTCAATCCAAAGCCAGGAGCTTCTTCCCAGTCTCCCACATAGGTGCAAAGTCCCAAGCACTAGGGCCATGTTGCACTGCTTTCTGAGGCCATTAGCAGAGAGCTGGATGGGAAGAGGAGCAACCAGGACACAAACCAGTGCCCGTATGGGATGCTTGCACTGCAGGCAGAGGCTTAGCCTACTATGGCACAACACCAGTCGCTGTATGAGGAATCTTAAAAAGAAACAGAAATGGGTGGTTTCCATTGTTTTAGTGTGGGTATAATGGCAAGATGTTCATCAAAGAGTACTAAGTATAGTTACAAAAGTAATACCTACACTTCATGACCACTCTGCTAGTGTATTTAATGTTAAGTGGCTTGTGTTAAGTATATAACAAACACCTGAGAGAAGCTACTTGTGAAGAAAGGGGGTTGATTTCAGCTTAAAGTTCTTGGCTTTATAATCCAGAATAGATTGGTCCCATCCATCTGGCATCTGATGAAGATGACAATGGTGTAGTGTCCAGTGTGGACCAAGGAAGCAGGGAGAGAGCACCTAGACCTGACTCAAACTTATGTAACCCACCAAGAACTACCTCCCAAGAGCAGGCCCCCATGACCTAATGACCTCCCCCTAAACTAGGTTTACCTCCTAAAAACCATGTTTGGATCTAGTCTCCATCCTTAATCTATTATTCATTATTGGTAATCCACTAAGCATTAACATGAGACTTTGAGGACTAAGTCTTAGACACATGGCCTTTGGGGGACACCCAAACTAATATATCCACACCATAATAGTACCTCTATTATTATTTCCTTTGCATCCTTCTAGGCACATAGCTTAGATTTTTGGAATATAGAAAGAAAGGGGGCACAGACTTTCAAGTAGCTTCTTGAGGTCATAAAACATGCATTTGTCCCTTTGTGAATATCACCACCCTTAGCAGAGCCATCAGATCAACATCGCTGGAGCAGGTATTGGCTAAGCATGCCTGTTTCAGGGGTTGCATTAAATCATTTGCACAGTATTCATTCAATATGCAAGTCCATCATGCCAAGAAAAGTACAATTACAAAGAACTTCAAAAAGCATGTAGAAATTGAATTAAAAGAAATCTTTATTTTGATGCAAAAAAATTTTGAAACTAATGCACAATTTTTTCATAATATGCATTTTGCATGAATTTTTGAAGACCTCCTTTATATTATCACCATTTAAAAGTTTTTAATTCATTAATTTATATTTATTTGAAAAACAAAAGATAGACAAAAAAAAGATCTTCTGTCCTCTAATTCATCCCCCAAATACCCACAACAGATGTGGCTGGGTCAGTCCAAAGCCGGGAGCCTGGAACTTAATGCAAGTCTCCCACATGAGATGCAGGGCCTATCTCCTCAAGCCATCCCTGCTGCCTACTGGGAAGTGCATTAGCAGGAAACTGAGATCTGAAGCAGAGTCAGGACTATCACTGTCTAGAACTGAGAAGAGTAACTGAACCATAAGAGGGTTTAATGGGCTGAATTGTGTCCCCTCCAAGTTCACAGGTGAAGTCCTAACCCCTAGGACCTCAGATTGTGACTGCATTTTGGTGACTGGGATATTTAAAGAGGCAATTAAGTTAAAAAGAATTCTTTACAATAGACTAATCCATCGTGACTGGTGCATTTATAAAAAGGGGTGAAAGCAGGCAGACAAAGGGAAGATCATGAGAGGATACAACAAGAATTTGCCTCCCTACAAGCCAAGTAAGAGCCCTCAGACAAAATCAAACCTGCTGACACCTTGATCTTGGACTTTTGGCCTGCAGAACAGTGAGGAAATAAATCTGTTGTTGAAGACACCAAGCCTGTGGTATTTTGTTATGGCAACCTTAACAAATGAATACAGTAAATTGCTTGTTCCATATCACACACTTCCAGCAAATTTGCCACCAGGAACAGTGCATCCATACAAATTATTTATGCCATTAAAATTAGCCTCCCATGAGGGAGGGAAGTTATTCCTGCACATACAGACAGTGACAGACGGTTCTGGGCGAAGAACCCCTTCTGACCTCAAAGACTTTCACAGCGATTTGCTCTGTCATTGTGAAAGTGCTCCATGTGGCTCTAATCTCATTTCTTCTTCCCACAAACAGAAAGCTCAGAGCAAGATGGTTTATATATCTGTACAGAGCCAGGAGAGCTGGAAAGGCAAACCAATCCTTTCCAGGGATTAGCAGCAGTCAAAGATCAAACTCTACCTAAAAGAAATGCTTACAGAGGGAGATCAAGGCTTGCAGATGGATTGAAGCAGGCGCACAATTTTTGGTACCAGGAAAGCCTGAACTGAACCTAGATCATCCCCAGGGTGTTGACACCAAACTAAGAAGCTAAGAGAAGAGAAGAGTTCCGTTTCTTTGGTCCAGAAGCTCCTGTAATGGCAGAAAGTGCAGCCCACAAATATTGAGACCAAAATAAAGGTTTAGAATGAGTGAACTTGAAAGAGCCACTCACTCATTTTCTGGTGTTCAGATTGTCCAAGTTTCACCTCTTCCCAAATCTGACCCCCATCAATGGAAGAGGATGACCAAGGTCATGGGAACTGGGCCATTGGTGCCAGCCACACAATCCTCCAGGTACCTGCAGGTTTGCTCCCTGTCCCACCAGCACCTGCTCAAGGAGTCTCACTGCTGACAGCAGCCTGGCTGCCTGTCAACTTAGCTCCCGATCCTTTATCTTCCCTAGGACTTTGCTTTATGCCATATGCCCACTCCACTATCTTCATAATGTTAAGCACCTTTACTTTCCATTTCCATAACCCATCTCTGAGCGACTGTTGTCAAGCTCTTATCACTACAGCTCTGTGACTGACTTCCTGCATCCAGGCTTTCAAGCCACTCTTCACCGTTTATCCAGAATTATTTTCCGAAATGTACATATTGCCATATCTGTTCCCCTGTGTAGGCCCTTAGTTGGCTCTTCCCTATCATATTTAATCCAAATGCACCCACCTGGAAGCTGGAAAGCATCTGCTCAGGGCTCAGCTTTTCTCTCCCCACTCCTGACTTTGCACCTTGACTCCATTCCCTGAATTTGCGCTGCCCACTCTTGATGCTGAATTTAATTCTTGCTACTCCTTCTCTCCAAAACACTCCCTACCTCATCACCAAACTCTTTTCACGTGTCTCCTTCCTACTGTCCCTTTTGAATGCTCGTTAGGTTCAACCTCCTCTGTGGAGCTTTCCTGAACTCTCCCCAGATGCTACATCCTTTGAGTGTTCTGGGGGCACCTGTCTCCAGGCTGTCTCACTGTGCCTGCACACACCCAGGACAGCATTGGAAACAGAGGGCTGGGAGCCCATCTCCACCATTAGCCAGTCTATTTAATTTTTATCATTGCTGCAATGAATTGCTATAAGCTTAGTGTCTTTAAAAACATCACATGTATTAGGAGGTGAAGTGTCTGGTAGGGATTTTGCTAGGCAAAAATTAAGGAATCCATGCAGTCACATTTCTTCTAAGGCTTGAGAACAGAATCAGTTTTGTTGACTTTTCCTGCATTCTTTGGTTTGTGGTCCCTTCCTGTATCTTTAAAGCCAGGTGCGCAGCATCTTCAATCTCTGACTCTGCCTTGTTCTGCTTCATATCTCCCTTCTCTGACCTTCTTGCTTTCCTCTTACAGAGACCTATGTAGTCATATGGGGCCCACTCATATAATGGAGAGTATTTGCCCCAGGTCAAGATCCATAATTCAATCTCATTGGCAAAACCCTTTTGTCATACAGCAGGTAACATAGTCACAGTCCCACTGCTCAAGATGCAGACACTTTGAGGAGCCACTGTTGTGCCTTCCACAGCCCTCTGAAAACAAGAAGCAGATTTATATGTAAGTGTAGCCCATTGCCCAGCACATAGCAAGCTGCAAATAGTAAAGGTCTTAATGAAAGGGGATCTTCAAATACTCACCTTCTAATGGATCTTTCCCCTCACCCCACAAACATGTTCTAATCTGTGGCATGAAGCCAGCGTAGCAGGTAAAGCCACCACCTGGGACACTGACAGTCCTCATGGGCACCAGCTAGAGATCCGGCTGTTCCACTTCCGATCCAGCTGCCTGTTAATGTCCTGGGAAAAGCAGCAAGAGAGAGCCTAAGTGCTTGAGCCCCTGCCACCCACATGGGAGAGTGGGAGACCTGGATAAAGCTCCTGGCTCCTGGCTTCAGCCTAACCCAGCCCTGGCAGTTGTAACATTCTAGGCAGTGAACCCGAGGATGGGAGATATCTCCCTCTCTCTCTCTCTCTCTCCCCTCACCCTTGTAACTCTGACTTTCAAATAAAGAAACAAATCTGAAAAAAAAAAACTATGTCATTCTTGATAGGGGAGAAAGAAAAGTGGGATGTGGTGGAGAAGAAAGGGAGGAGGTGCTCTGACTCAATTTGATGTCTCTCTAGAGATTAATTATCCTTTTCACTCAATCTTTCGAACTTTCACCCACCTTCACCCCTCAGTCCACTATATGATCCCCTCTCATATTTCTCTCCACTATTCCTGAAGATACCCCATGATCTCAACCTTGGCCACATTTTGCCTCCACTTCCTGAATCTCCCTGTTACCTTAAACATGGCTAGCCATATCATTTTCCTCTAGGCTCCCTGGCCTCCAGGCCTTCCCACCTTTTCTCTCTCCTTGCTGTCATCATCCCTTTCTTGTGGCTTCTTGCAGATTCCCTTTTAAATAGAAAATGCTCCCTTCCAGGAAGGCAGGTGCTCTTCCACACTGTGTCCTTAGCCCATAGATCCCCTTGCTCTACCGGCTTTCCCTGGGAAATGGCCTCTTACATCTATAATCCAGTACTAATGCTACCTGTAGTAGTTTTCTATGCTGTGAACAAACTCATGAACTCACACTGATTATTCCCCAGTGGCCCTGGCTCAGGAATTCAGGCATGGCTTAGCTTTGCTCAGAGAAATCTAGATAGCAGCCAGGCTACACCCCTTCCTGGAGCTGAGTGCTCTTGTCTAAGCTCACATGGTTGTTGGAAGAATTTAACTTCTTTCAGCTGAAGCAGTAGGTCCAGATCTCTTGCTGTTAATTATGGGTCACATAGGTCACTCTCAGCTCCTAGAAGGCCTCACAGTCCCCTGCCATGGGTGCTTTCACAGGTGTTCTCAGGACACAGCAGCTTACTTCTTCAAAGCCAGCAGAGGAGTTCTGTTTTCGATACAGCAATATACTTGAGACTGTTTAACTTATAAACCACAGGAACTTATGTCTATTGGTTCTGGAGGCTGGGAAGTCCAGTTTCAAGGCACCAGCAGGTTTGGTGTCTTGTGAAGACGCGTTCCTCATACTGTGCTTTCTTACCACATTAGCATATGGTGGAAAGAATGAAGGTTGGTTTCTACCATAGCAGAAGTGCAGAAGAAGCATGAGAACATTCCCTTCAATCTCTTTTGTAAGGTCACAAATCCATTCCATTCCACCTGGCCACTTCCCAAAAGGACCCTCCGCTTAATACTATCACCTTGGAGTTTAAGTTCCAAAGTAGGAATTTTTGAAAGACACTAACAGTCAAGTTTTAGTGAGAGTATTTCATTGAGTATCCTCTTTCAGGAAAGATCTGAGCCTGCCCCAGACAGCTCTCCTAATTAAGCCAGGCCACTTAAGATAATCTCCTTATGATGAATTTAAAGTTAACTGAGTAGAAAATTTAATCACACCTGCAAAATTGCCTCACCTTCCATGTAATGGATTCACAAGAGTGCTATCCCATCACCTGCCACATTTTATTGGTTAGAAGCAAGTTACAAGTTTCTCACCGCCTACACACATACACACACACACACACACACACACACACACACAAGAAGATAATGGTACAAGGACACTGGGGATCATCTTAGAGTTCTATCCACCACACTGACCTTCAAAATTACCCATTCAAATGCATCCTAGATATCCATGTGTGACACATCACAGGTATTGACAAATAATGTGTAAAAGTGAAGTTATCATTTTTTCCCATACAACTAATTTGTCCTTCTTCCTCTTTTCAGAGGGTCAGTTAACATTCACCCAAAAGATATAGAAGTCATCTTAGACCCTCTCATTCCCTCTCCAACTCACATTCAAACAACGTGAAGCTGAATTTATTCCCTTCCTCCATCTCTGCTGTCTCTGCCTTCATCAGGCAACAGCTGCTCTTGCCTGACAGTTATAGTCTACAAACAGTTCCCCATGCTTAAAGTCTTGCCTGCCCAAATTCACACTATAGTCAATATTCTGTAATAATTCAATTTATCTTCTTTTGCAGCTTTGTGAAACACCATAGAAATGTCACACCATGCATTTCTTATGAGGATGAAATAATACTTTCTAAGCATGATGCAACTAGGCTGAGTAGCCAACGCAGCAACTCACAAAGCAGAAGAACTAGCTTAGCCCTAGGGCTGGGTGCTGGGATCCAAGACCATTCCTAAATATCCACTGTCTCTTTGAGATTTATACATGTACCACCCATTGTTTTCACTTTACGTGTTCCTTAGAGTCAGTAGGTTAAAATATGGTTAATATTTATAAAGCAAAGATACTATTTTAGCAATGGAGAAGCTAAAATAGCCCCCAGATTTAGAAGAACTGGCATAAGTTCTCACACTGTCTTGTCAGCAGCGAAGCCCATCAGGATTCACCAGGCACCTTCCACCCTATTTTTAATGAGACCATACTTCCCTCTGCTGTTCTTAGGAATCCAAGAGGATATGAGAAAGCTCCCACAACCCTGTTAGAAAAAACAAGATGTGGTTGATTCATGAAGGTATTTTCCTATCTGGCATATGCACTTTTTTTTGGCAGAGTTAGACAATGAGAGAAAGAGAGAAAGGTCTTCCTTTTCCATTGGTTCACCCTCCAAATGGCTGCCACAGCTGGCACGGTGTGCCAATCTGAAGCCAGAAGCCAGGTGCTTCCTCCTGGTCTCCCATGTGGGTGCAGGACCCAAGGACATGGGCCATCCTCAACTGCCTTCCTGGGCCACAGCAGAGAGCTGGACTGGAAGAGGAGCAACCAGGACAGAATCTGGTGCCCCAACTGGGACTAGAACCCAAGGTGCTGGTGCCACAGGCAGAGGATTAGCCTAGTGAGCCGTGGCGCCGGCCAAGGCATATTTGCTTGGATAATTTACTATTTACTGATTCTCACATCCAACATTACAAAATACCTTAGGGAACAAAATTCCAAGATTCACCTTAGTTTTACAGCTTTTTTAGATTCATTGTGTATGTACTTGAAAGGCAGAATTACAGAGAGGTAGGGAGAAAGAGAGAGAGATTTTCCATCCATACATTTGTTCACTCCCCAAATGACCACAACAGCTGAGCTGGGTTGATCTGAAGCCAGGAGCCCAGAACTTCTTCCGGGTCTCCCACATGGGTGCAGAAGCCCAAGCACTTGGACCATCTTCCTCTGCTTTCCCAGGCACATTAGCAGAGAGCTGTATTAGAAGTGGAGCTGCCAGGTCTTGAACCCAAACTGGCGCCCACATGGGATGCCAGCCCTGCAGGTGATGCCTTTACCCAATATGCCACAGCATCGGCCTCTCAGCTTTAAAATTTAAAAGTTAATTTTTTAAGCTATTTCAGCTCTTGTCAGAAAAGAGTAAGGATGTAATAGCATCCTGATTTATCTCCTATTTTGTCAGAGCCCTTTCTTCAGAATTAATGATCTGGATACCTTGTTGTAAAATGTAAGATGGGGTTTTTAAGGAATTCTGCCATACTGTTGAAACTAAATCAGCATGTGTGTCTGAAAAAAAAATCTATCATTTTGTGAAACCGATAAATATCCCCCTTCAGCAAATGTACTCATGATGGATTACAGAGAAAAACTGCTTCATCTGTCAGTATCCAATAAAATATTTGAAGGCATTTCTATTGTCTGACTTTGCATTTTTAGTTCCATGGCAACACCACAATTTGTTGGTGAAAGATTATGGGACCTGAATTTCCTGAAGCACCATGGACAATGGCAAGAAGCCCCATCACTTTCTCTTTGCTTTTGAATCCTTGCAGTCACAAGGATGTGTCTATTCCCATGGCTGGCAGAGCTCCCTGGGTTTTGAGTTAGAAGTCTTTCCAAGGACCTCCAGTGGCTGAAAGCTGGTACTGCCTGAGAAGTCATGGGTCTGACTTGTTTTCCCAAGTTCTCTCCCTGAGAACAAAGTGAGTTAGAGCTGAGACTCATGATTGAGAAACTCTGGACAAAAATTTCTTTATCTCCATTGCTCTGTGTGGCTGAAAATTTTGTTTAGTTGCAAACTAACTACTTTGCAATAATTTCCTCCTCACCAAAACCAAAAAGACAGATGGGAAACTGAAGCTGCAAATTCAAAGGTGATTGCCCTGATATCACAACTGGTCATTGGCAGAGTCAGGCTTTCAGCTCAAACCTCTCCATCTTTGTCAGTAGCTCTCAGACATAAGAATCAGAGATTCTAAGAACCCAAAGCCTTTCAGAATAACTGGGGGGCTTTGTAAATGTAAATGCCTAAGCTTACCCCAACACTCTGGGGTTCTACTTCCAATTTGAGGATTCCAGCTCTGCTTACACCATCTCTCTTTTTTCCCAAGAATGCAAGGCTGTTTTCCTCTGAGATGCAAGCTGTTCTTGGCATGAACTGAGATACAGTAAGTCTTATGACTCTTAAAGTTGTTCACCAAATATTCTATGGGGAATGAACAAGCAATGAACTCCTCCTTTGTGGCAGCCTTCATCCCTCACTTCCTTTCCTCAGTCTATACCTTCCTGGTCATCCCAGGAAGGATGTGGGACTGCCTCCTCCAGTGCTGCGATTCTAAGGCATCCAACAGCCAAGAACACTATAGTTGATGGAATATTTTTCAACCACCAAAAACCATAAGATTTTTCTAGTTTCATGTGTTGAAAAACATTTACAGCATTGAATTATATTTGCAGACAATGAAGCTCTATATGTACTGACCACAAGAACATAAAAATTGTACATACACATGGCAGAGACTAAGGAAGCACACAAAAAGATGGGGAAGTCCATTTATTAGAATGCTGGAGTCATGAACAAATAAATCCCTCTCCTTATTTATGAAAGTCATTTTCAATACAATTTAATTTCTAAAAATTGAATTAGTGCTTGTTTATGGCTCTGTTTCTCCACTGGGCACCTGGATTGTTGCAGGTATTGGGCTTAAATGAATTCACTCACCTAAAAGCTTATAGCTCCTCTAATGTAGTTTCCAGGCTAGCAGGATCAATGTTAGTTGACTACAGAAAAAAATATTCTGGTTTATCCCAAGTGAAAATTATACTAGCAACATTGGAAGTAGCCCTAGCACCAGATGCTTCTTGATGCATAGTAGACAACTGATAAATACATACCCAGACTTAATGCTACAAAACCTAAAATTATTAATTATGATTAATTTTGTTAGGTATATTTAAATACAATTTTTAAATTTTTTTATTTAAAGACTTATTCAGTTATTTGAAATAGAGAGAGACAGAAAGAGAATCCTTCCATCCACTGTTTCATTCTCCAAATAGGTGCAACAGCTAAGTCTGGACCAGGGTGAAGCCAGGAGCCAGGAATTCCACCTAAATCCCCAGCATGGGTGACAGGATCAAGCACTTAAGCCATCATCCTCCGATTTCCCAGGGACTTGAACAGGAAACGATCAGAAATGGATGGATTAGCCAGCACTGAAACTAACACTTCAGTTTTGGATGCAGGCATTGCAAGCAATGGCTTAACCCACTGCACTGCAATAGTGGCACATTTCAAGATTTTTTTTCTAAAAAGAGCACTCTTGGATTCCAAGATGGTTGAACATGAAAAAGATGTGCTAATTTTCATAGGGGGAAGATAATGAGGAAAAAAAGGAGGAAGTTCATCCCCATGGGAGAGTTGGAGAGAAATTTGGATTGGAAACTCTACAAAAAGAAGAGAGTCACCATGGAGCACTGTGGAAAATACAAACATGCAGCAGAGTGGCTACACCACTGGTGACTTCTGCAGCTGAGGGCTGGAGGAGATGGCAGCTTTTGAGAGTGAGGTGAGAGCAGATTGCAGCAGATCCAGGCACTGGTGATATTGCCCGAGGGAGAACCTTGTAGACCACGCTGCCTTTGAGTCTGGCCTGGAGCCCTAGTGGGGCACAATGAAAGAAAAGGATATTTCTTTCTCCCCATCTCCCAACAGGGACATCCAGTGACCAGCAGGAAGAGAGTGACATCTTAAGGACAGTAGAAGTTGCAGTGGCTCTGTCACATGACTAGGGAATTTTATCAGTCCTTACTGACTTTGAGTCTGCCTGGAGGGGTTGGCAGGGAGCTGGGCACCCACTTACAACTATGAGGATCTCCCATCACCCTATCACAGGCTAAAATTGCCAAGGCAGAGCACACACAGGCAGCAGGCTCTGGGAATGCATTTGCTTCTCCATGGATGGGGTGGACATGCAGGACTGAGAGTTGATTCCCTGCACCCTGTGAATATAGAGGCCTTAAGCACTAGACTGTGGGAATTCTGGGACTGCATGTTAGGGCATGCAGTGTGGCTGAATCTCTGGGAAATCAGTGTCTGTGGCCTCAGAGGCTCAGAGCTCCCAGATAGCCTGGAGTGGGTCATTGCAGAGGCTTCTGTGCTCACATTGAGGACCTCACAAGCCTTTGTGCAGGTCATGCACATGTATGGGTGGGGGTTGTAGCCATTGCCAGCTAACGCCAGGCATTGATCACCTTGAAAGAGAGAAGGTGATGCTGTGATCATGCCAATAGACATGATAATACCCTCCACCCTGCTGGAGGAGATGTACCATGCCCAACATGGGTGTCATCCTGGACTCTCACCCACACTTCAGCACTGACCAGAGCTCCCCGGCCCCACCCAGCACAGACCACTGTATATCCACTGACGGAGTAGACACTCCATGCAACCACAGAGGCATAGTTCAAAGAGAAAAGCCATCCCATCAGAGAAAACAAACATTTCCAAAAATGCCTAAAAGTAAATGCAGAACTACAAGAAATAAGAACAAGGAAGACAATAAAATAGCCCAAAAAGAAAATGGCAACAAATCAGTATTAGAATGTGAAGATGAAGAGATTGATGAAATGTCTGAACAAGGATTCAAAAGAATGATCATAAAATTACTCAGAAACACAGAGAAACAAATTCATAAGGTAAAGAAATCCATAAACCACATAGATGAAGACTTTTCCAAGAGACAGAAACATTGAAGAGAAGTCAAAGTGAAATATTATAAATAAAGAATTCAGGGACTTCACTGTAGGTTAAGCCTCTGCTTGTGGCAACAGCATCTCATATGTGCACCTGTTCGTGTCCTGGCCTCTTGTCTTCCAATCCAGCTCTCTTCTAATGGCCTGGGAAAGCAGCAGAAGACATCCCAAGTGCTTGGACAACTGCACCCATTTTGGAGACCTAGAAGAAGCTCCTGGCTCCTGGCTTCAGTTCAGCCCAGGTTCAGCCATTGTGGTCATCTGGGGAGTGAACCAGCGGTAGAAGGTCTCTCTTTTCTCTCTCTCTCTTAGTCTTTCCCTCTGTCTGTCTGTAACTCTACCTCTCAAATAAACAAATAAATCTTATTTTTTAAAAAAAGCATTGTCCTGATTGTTGATGTAGAATTTAATACTTTATCCTTTTTAGTATTTTTTGATCTAGTTAATACTATTGGTTGAATTATGTAATTAACACACATTTATTCTTAGATGTTAAAATTTAACTGAAAAGTGATTCCTGTTAAACATAAGAGTGGGAATAAGAGAGGGAGGAGATGTACAGTTTGGGACATACCCAATTGGACTTGCCCCAAATGGTGGAGTAGGAAATGTGCCAGGGGATTCCAATACAATCCCTTCAATATTGCATGTACCAATGCCATCTCACTAGTCCAAGTGATCAATTTCAGCTCACAATTGATCATGCTGATAGGTCTAAGAGTCAAAGGGATCACACAAACAAGACTAGCGTCTGCTAATACTAACTGATGGAATCAAAAAGGGAGAGAATGATCCAACATGGGAAGCGAGATACACAGCAGACCCATAGAATGGCAGATGTCCTAAATAGCACTCTGGCCTCAGAATCAGCCCTTAAGGCATTCGGATCTGGCTGAACAGCCCATGAGAGTATTTTAGGCATGGAAAGCCAAAACACTCTGGCAAAAAAAAAAAAAAAAAAGAAAGAAAAAGAAAAAACACCTAAATGAAAGATCTCTGCAAGTGAGAGTGAGATCCCAGTGGAAAGAACGGGCCATCAAAGAAGGAGGTACCTTTCTCTGAAGGGAGGAGAGAACTTCCACTTTGACTATGACCCTGTCAGAATAAGATTGAAGTCGGCGAACCCTAAAGGCTTCCATAGCCTTGGCAACTCATGACTAGAGCCTAGGGAGATTACTGACGCCATAAACAAGAGTGTCAAATTGTTAAATCAACAACAGGAGTCACTATGTACTTACTCCTCATGTGGGATCTCTGTCCTTAATGTGTTGTCCAATGTGAATTAATACTATAACTAATACTGAAACAATATTTTACACTTTATGTTCTATGTGGTGCAAACTGATGAAAGCTTTACTTAGTATATACTAAATCGATCTTCTGTATATAAAGATAATTGAAAATGAATCTTGATGTGAATGGAATGGGAGAGGGAGCGGGAGATGGGAGGGGTGCAGGTGGGAGGAAGTTATGGGGGGGAAAAGCCATTGTAATCCATAAGCTGTACTTTGGAAAATTATATTTACTAAATAAAAGTGTTTATAATAAAAAAGAAATAATAGAAACAGTAAAATAACAAAAAATCATTGGTAGATTAAAAAAAAGAAATGAAGGAATGAGTATGTCAAATAGAAAATACAGTGGAAAATCTTTGTTTCACATTATCGTTTTTAATTCTTTATAAATTTTAAGAAGATTCAATATTTAATTGACACATAAGAATTGTTTGTAACTATGGTGAAAAGTTTAGAAATTTTTAAAAAATATTTATTTATTTATTTGAAAGTCAGAGGTACACAGAGAGAGGAGAGGAGAGAGAGAGAGAGAGGTCTTCCATCCACTGGTTCACTCCCCAATTGGCTGCAATGGCTGGAGTTATGTCAATCCAAAGGCAAGGGCCAGGAGCTTCCTCTGAGTCTTCCACTCAGGTGCAGGGGCCCAAGGACTTGGGCCATCTTCTTCCTCAGGCCATAGCAGAAAGCTATATTGGAAGTGGAGCAGCCGGGAATTGAACCTGTGCCCATATGAGATGCCAGCACTGCAGGTGGCAGCTTTACCCACTATGCCACAGTGCCAGCTTCAAATTCACCATCCTTTCATGACATAGACCTTGGGTATAGAAAGAACATTCCTCAACACAATCAAGGCAATTTATGACAAACCCACTGCCAGCATCTTATTGAATGAGGAAAAGCTGGAAGCATTTTCACTAAGATCTGAACCATTCAAAGATGCCCATTGTCACAATTGCTATTCAATATAGTTCTGGAAGTTTTTCCAGTGCCATCAGGCAAGAAAAAATAAATCAAAGAGATTACAAATTGGAAAGCAGGTATTCAAATTATGTTTATTTGCAGATGACATATTCTATAAATAGGAGAACCAAAACACTCTACTTACAGACTATTGGAATGCATAAGAGAGTTTAATAAAGTTGCAGGGTATAATTGTCATACAAAAATCAATAACCTTTATATATAATTGAGAAAGAACTTGTAAGATCAGTCCCATTCACAACAGCTGCATAAAAACTAAAATGCCTTGGAATAAATCCAACCGATGTGAAAGATCTTTACAAAGAAAATCACAAAATGTTAAAGAAAGAAATAAAAGAGACAAAAATGGAAAAATCCTCCATGTTTTCGAATTGCAAGAATTACTATCAAAAAATCCACATTACCGGAAGCAATTTACACATTCAATGAAATCCCAATCAAAATATCAATGACATTCTCCTCATATCAAGAAAAAAATTGCTAAAATTCATACGGAAACACAATAGCAAAAGCTATCCTACACAACAAAAACAAAGCCAGAGGCCTCATAATACCAGACTTCAATACATACCACAGTGCAGTTAGAATCAAAAAAGTCTGCTACTGACATAAAAATATGTCATGTGGACCAATTGAACAGAATAGAAACAAAATTAATTAATCTACAAATCTACAACCAACAATCTTTGACAAATGAGCTGAAACCAGTCACTGGAGAAAAGGCAGTCTCTTCAACAAATGGTGCTGGGAAAATTGTATCTACACATGCAGAAGTATGAGACAAGATCCCTATCTCACACCTTATATAAAAATCAACTCAAGATGGACTAAGAATCTAAATTTATGTTCTAATACCATCAAATTATTAGAGGAGAACTTCAGAGAAACTCTGAAAGACAGTGGCATAGGCAAAGATTTCTTGTAAAGGACCCCAGAAGCACAGGCAGTGAAGACCAAAATAGACAAAGGGGATTACATCAAGCTAAAAAGCTTCTGCTCTGCAAAGGAAACACTCAAAATGAATAAACAACCAAGAAAATGGGAAAAAATATTTGCAAAACACACAACCAATAAAGAATTAATATTCAGGTTCTATAAAGAGCTCAAGAAACTCAACAAAAGGTTGGCCCAATCCAGTTAAGAAATGGGCAAAGGACATGAGCAGGAAATTTTCAAAGGCTGCACTACATATGGCCAACAGGCACATGAAAAAATGCTCAGAATCAGTAGCCAACATGGAAATGCAAATGAAAACCACAATGAGGTTATCACCTCACTCCAGTTTGAATATCTATTATCCAAAAATCAAAAAACAATAAATGTTGGTGATGATATGGGAAAAAAGGTACCCTAATCTACTGGTGGTGAGAATGTAAACTAGTACAAACATTATGGAAGACAGTATGGAGATTCTTCACAAATCTGAAAAGAGATGGACCATTTGACTCAGCCATTCCACTCTTCAGAATTTACCCAAAATAAATTAAATCAGTGTATGAAAGAGTTATTTGTATCCCCATGTTTATTGCAGCTCAATTTACAATAGCTAAGATATGCAATCAACTCAGATGTCCATCAACTGATGATTAGATAAAGAAAATATAATATATGCACTATGGAATACTATTCAGCCATAAAATAAGTGAACTCCTGTCTTTTGCAGCAAAGTAGATGCAATTTGAAACCATTATACTTAGTGTAATAAGCAAGTCTCAGAAAGACAAGTATCATGTTTTCTCTGATATGTGACAGTTAATACATAATACCAAAAAATATATAGCAATGAAATGGTCATTTTGGGATATGATTTTTAGCCTGTGTTTATACTCCTGTGGAACTGTGGTCTTCCTATTCTTTACTTGCTGAATATTATGATTAGAGGCAAATTAAGCCTGTGAATATGGAGTGGATTAAAATAAGTCTGGGGGCTGGTGCTGTGGTGTAGCAGGTGAAGCTCCAGCATCTCATATGGGCACCAGTTCAGGTCTCAGCTGCTCCTCTTCCAATCCAGCTCCCTGGTATGGCCTGGGAAAGCAGTAGAAGATGGCCCAAGTGCTTGCGCCTCTGCACCCTTGTGGGAGACCCAGAGGAAGCTCCAGGGTCCTGGATTCAGATCAGCCTGGCTACGGCTATTATGGCCATCTGGAGAGTGAACCAGCAAATGAAGACTTCTCTCTTTCTCTCTGCCTCTGCCTCTCTGTAACTCTGCCTTTCAAATAAAATAAATCAATCTTTAAAAAAAAAAAAAAGTAAGCCCTTGGAAAAACTTACGAAGACGGGAGAGGGAAAGAGGGGACTTGAGGGTGAACAGGGAGGTGAGGGAAGTGTGGGTGTCTTCTTGGAACTGTACCTGTGGAATCCATAAAATCTGTTCTCTTTATATCAATAAGAAATTTTAGATAAATAAATAAAAGCATTCTCCTCATTAGGCTTTTGTAATTCCCTTATGATATGTAAATTCTTGAAATCTGGCAGATTTTCCAGTACTTTTCACCAACTGAAAAATTCTATTCTTTGAAAAAAAATAATGTCCAAAGGCTTATACAACTGAATTTGAAACACATTTGTCTTCAAATTATAATTTACAAGGGATAGACATTTGGCACAGCACTTGAGACACAATTTGAGATACTTGCATCCCATATCAAAGTCCTGAGTTTAAGCCATAGGTCCACGCTGATATCTGGTGACCTGCTAATTCAGGCCTTAGGAGGCAGCAGATGATGGCCTTCATCCACATGGAAATCCAATATTGAACTCTCGGTTCCTGACTTCAGCCTGACCTAGCCTCTGGTGATACATGCATCTGGGAAGAGAACCTATGGATGCGAGATCTCTGTCCATCTCTCTGCCTTTCAAATAAAACATAATTTTTTAAAAATCTTTTAAACTGTAGTTCACAAAATTGACATCTGTTAACCATCACCATTTTGCTTCTGTTTGACGGTATATTAATGGGAAGAAGCTCCTAGAGACAGCAAAGGAAATAGTGGAAGCACGGTCAATGATCTATTGGTGAGATAACTTGACCTTATGAAAGTTTAATGAAGCTGGATTCCCACCTACAGTGGAAGTTGCTTTATAGAAAAGTAGCTATGCAAAGCACTATGAGGCACTGCACGTTTATTTTGTTCTATGAAATTGATTTTTTCCTTTTTAATGAGGCAATAATGTACTTAACGTCATCTGCAAAAATGTTAAGGGAGCCTCATTAGACTGTTTCCACATTTAACACTTTCCCACAGAAACAATCAAATTCTATAGGTGTCCTGAAAAGTCCTCAGTGTGTTAATCACTGCATTTTTTAATGGTGTAAACAATTTTCATTTATATCTACTGAAATTCTACTTGGATATTTCTCTAGCAGAAGACCATCATGAGTCCAGCAATTTTCTTCCTGAAAACCCATTGATTTTGACTTCAGAGGAAAAGAAACCTCTATGTACTTGTTTAATTTGCTTATAAAAATCAGTCCAAGAACATAGGCACCATGAGGTTTGGTTAGCAAGAATCACCAAAATAATCATGATTTTCTTTTCTCAGCATCTCTCAATCAGCTCATCAGTCATGATAGTTTTCTTTGCAAAATTCTTCCACCCACAATCAGGTTAAGCTGAACAAACCCAGAAGGAATGTGAGATGGTGAAAAGAGTACCAACTTTGAAACTGGTAAGACAAAATTCACATCCCAGCCCCACTAGCCAGAGAATCTTGAGAAATGAATAAATTCTTGGACTCAGTTCTCTCATCTGAAAAATGGGCCAATCTCTACCTACCTGGCAGAATGATTATCAGAATTAAAAAAGATATCATATGCAGAAATGCCACACGTGTGGCAGTTATTCAGTGAATATTTATTGAATTTTTTCTGTAGAAGTATTTTAAATTATCATTAGACTCATATTTGCATTTGCAATAAATCCTACTGTGGGCTTATCTTTGTGCTGGGGATTAACTTCTGATGTAGGGGGTCTAGCAATCTATACTCATAGAAACAGGTGAGCAGGAATAACATCCAAGGATGTTAAGAAAGCAAGAGAAGATGTAAGATGATCAGTGTAAGTTGGCTGTGACAGACTCTAATGCCAAGGCAGTTCTGCACAAACTTTCTGCCTGGGAGACTTCTCATTGGAAGAAACTTTGGTTGCACCAGCCTTCTAGGACAACTAGGGTCTGGATTGTGAGAGAAAAGAACATAAGGCACTAAATGCAATAACTAAAGTACAGAATCCTTTAAAAACATGATCTCTCTGGCCCACAATAGTACTATCATCAATTTATAACTTTTCTCATTATATCAGCCTTTGTGTTTAGCTAACAAGAGAGATCTGACCATGCCCTGCCATGTCTATCAACTGTAGCTGTCCTACAAAAGATACAATAACAATTGCTCTCTCTTTTTTTGTTCTTCAAATTTTCCTTTCTTTTTCTTTTCATTTTTTAAGATGTATTTATTTATTTGAAAGTCAGAGTTAGGGACCAGCGCCGTGGCTCACTTGGTTAATCCTCCACCTGCGGCTCCAGCATCCCATATGGGCGTCGGGTTCTCGTCTTGATTGCTCCTCTTCCAGTCCAGCTCTCTGCTCTGGCCTGGGAAGGCAGTGGAGGATGGCCCAAGTGCTTGAACTCTGCACCCACATGGGAGACCAGGAAGAAGCACCTGCTCCTGGCTTCCGATCAGCATAGTTCCAGCCATAGCGGCCATTTGGGGGTTTAACCAACGAAAGGAAGACCTTTCTCTCTGTCTCTCTCCCTCACTGTCTAACTCTATCTGTCAAATAAATAAATAATAAAAAATAGTTAGAGAGAGAAGGAGAGCCAGAGAGAGAGAGAGAGAGAGAGAGAGGTCTTCCATCTGCTGATTCACACCACAGTTGGCCGAAATGGCCAGAGCTGCATGTATCCAAAGCTGGGAACCAGGAGCTTCTTCTGGGTCTCTTACATGGGTGCAGCGGCCCAAGGACACAGGGCTAGAATCCATGCCCATTTGGGATGCCGGCACTGCAGGCAGCAGCTTTACCCATTATGTCACAGCATCGGCCCCCTTTGGGTTTTTTTTTTTAAGAAGGCCCAGGATGTGTAACCTGATCAGGATTTGAGCCCTAATATTAGCCCTCTTCTAGGGCTGTGGGAAATGCATTTTCCTGTCCTCACCCTAACTTTCCTTACCTGTCATTGCAATGTACTGTGCTACTATCACTGAGTTGCCTGGGACTCCTGAAATTCCATTTTTCAAGGTAGCTAAGCCATCATAATTGCCTTATTCCTTAGTGACAATGGACCTCTGACCTCTAAATGATGAAAGATATGTGGCCCCTACAAATTCTTTTTGTTTGATTTATCAGAATCATTGGATGGGTTTATGTCACTCTGCTGGACTTTATTTTTTCTTTGTGAGCAACAGGAACAAATGATTGAAAAAGAAATCAAGGAAAAGACTGAAATTGTGTAAATGTTATGATAACTGTTTATGGTTAATAATATCTCACAATTTCCTATATAGAAACATACACATTGCATGTTGCCAAACGTTAAATTACATCTCAGAATCAATAGGAAATAAAATATAATTACTAATATCAAGCCTGCAGTGGTCAATAATGATGAAAAACAAAATTTATAAATTCACTAGTGATGAATAAGTGAAATAACAAGATACTATCTTTGCCTATTGAGTTGGGAAAGCTTGAAAAGAATGATAATTAGTGCTAGCATAATTGTGGGGTAAGTAATATGCATCATTAATGAGATGCAAGTCAATAAGCTCTACTGAAGGGCAAGAAGGCAAAATTCCTAATGAGCATAACCTTGTGCTAGCAAGTACACTTTATGGAACTTAAAAATTCCTGAGTAAAAGAAGAAGGCCTTGCAGCACAGTGAGTTAAGCCAACTCTTGGGATGACGAGATGTCCTATCAGAGTGACAGTTTATGTCCCAGTTATTTTGCTTTAAATCCAGCTTCCTGTTCATGTGCCTGGAAAACAGCAAATGATGGTTCAATTACTTGAATTCCTGTCACTATGTGGCAGACCCTGATTGAGTTTCTCTCTGCTGGCTTGAGCCTGGCCAGCTCTGACTGTTGTGGTTATGGGGGTAGTGAACAAGCATTTGGAAGATATTCTCCCTCTCTCTCACTCTATCTCTCTCTTTCTTTCAAATAAATAAATCCAAGAAAAGAATTTTTAAGTAAACAATTTTAAAAATGCACTAAGGTATATGTCCAAGAATGTTCATAGCAAAGTTTTTACATTAAAAAGTATTAAACAAATTAACTATTCAGAAATAGTATTTTTATTTTGTGTTTTTTTCTTCATGCTATTTGCTGAACTCTTACTTAGCATAGGCTTGATCTTATGAGTATAAAGCTAACTGAAAATAGATCTTTGTAAAAAAAAAATAAGCATGAGAATAATTGGAATAGATCAGGGAGGAAGAAGGTTGGGAGTATGGGCAGGATGGAGGTAGGGTGTGAAGAATCACTATGTTCCTAAATTTGTATATATGAAATGCATGAATTTTTTATCCCTTAAGTAAAATTACAAAAAAAAATGAAGATTAGAGAAAATACAAGATATCTTCAAAAAGTTCATATAAAAAACTATGCATGGATTTCAAAAATGTCTGCTTCAAAGTAAACTCCTTTTAACTCTATTTTCCATGAACTTTTTGAAATATCATCAATATTCACCAAAACAATTTACAGTAATGTTAGGGGAGAGGAAATTGTAAGACACTAGCAAATTCCACTGTAATCTTTAACACAAGATATAGAAAAGGGAAATTTTTAAATGTAATATATTAAGTATGTAATAATTTCATGTTTATATATTCACACTGCCACCTAAGAGGAAAATAAAATGAAAGTCACATAAGTTGTCATGTGTTCATCTAAGACATGTATATAACCGTGTTGTCATCTTCCTTGACTAAAAAAGAAATGTTCTATTTAAAGAAAAATTTGTAATCAAGTAAAAGAAAATATCTTGCCCTATTCTGATCTGGAAAATGATGCTAAAAAAAAAAAAGGATGACTGCTGTTTCTGTTACAAAATTGCAAAACTAACTTTCTCAACTTCACTCTAGGAAAATCTTGTTCTGAGTATTATTTTGTCTTTGAAACATAACATTCCAACTTTATTTGTAAGCACAAATAAACAGGGGATGATATCCCAGGCACTTGGGCGCCTGTCATCCATGAGGGAGACGCAGATACAGAACCAGCTTCCAGACTGTCCTGGCCCAGCTCTGGCTGCTGCAGGTATTTGGAGAGGGAACTTGCGTGTGGAAGATCTCGTTCTGCTTTTCTTTCTCTGCCTTTCAAGTATAATAAATAACTCTTTAGAAAAAGGAATCTTACATAATTCCCATGACTTATAAATCATTTCCTTATTTTGTTCTCATATTGCTTATCTTCATTTATGTATAAGTATTTTCCCACTTTTTGTTTCTCCATATTTCATTCAAGAAAGTTTTTTCTGATTTATCTTCCAGTCCATTAATTTTTCTTTATCTATGCTTAACTATGGTTAAGCATTGCATTAAGCTTATTTATTTTGGCAATTTTGTTTTTATTTCTACCAGTTCTACATATCTTTTGCTATCCTCTGGCTTACTTTTCAAAGTTACCTATATCCTGCACATATTTTGCAAATGTTTAATTTATTTAAGCATAGCAAGACTGTTGTTTTATAATCTACTTCTGATTATTCCAATAACTATGATCTTGTCAGTTATGTTTCTGCTGGCTACTGTCTCTGCTATTTGTCTCTCATGTAATCTAAGTTTCTTGAATTCTTGGCTTATCTTTGTGGATATTATATTCATGAGATTATTTGTAAAAATAATATGTGGTCTGGAATGAAGGTATTTTCTCTAAAGAGCACTTGTCTTTGCTTCCTCCCAGTGCATGGAGAAATTAACAGTATTTGAATCACCTGACTTCAAATTAAAGCTCTGCAGTTGCATGCATGATCCAGATGATTCAAACCTGAGTTTCAATGCCTTGAGAAGTCCTTCCACTTCCAATTCACCAGCATAACTGCAGCATAGTCTTCTGAGGGCTTTTCTGTTAGATTCTCTACTTTGTGCAGGTCTATGCATCCCATGTGGTATTCTAACTGCTCATCAAATAGCACTTCCCTAAACATATCTTCTAAGTCCATGTTTACACAGATTTTTTGAAGTATTCTTAGATAATCTATTTACTCATAAGTTGTTTTCAAAGGGATAGCCACATAATACTGGAAATACAATATTTAAACCAAAATGTAAAGGAAAGGGTAGGAGCAGGGTTCAAAATCTTGGCTTATTTGGCAAACTATGAAATTTGTCTGAGCTTCAGTTGCTATATCAGTTTATTGTGGAGATTGAGTGAGACAAGCTATAGTCTATAGGTGCCATGATGTCTGGCACAGAATATTTACCTTTATCCTTTTTTGTTATTAAAGATTTATTTATTTTTTACTTGAGAGTCAGTTACACATAGAGAGGAGAAGCAGAGAGAGAGAGAGAGAAAGGTCTTCCATCCGCTGGTTCACTCCCCACTTGGCTGCAACAGCAAGAACTGCACCCATCCAAAGCCAGGAGCCAGGAGCTTCTTCCCGGTCTCCCATGTTGATGTGGGGATTTGGGCCATCTTCTACTGCTTTCCCAGGCCATAGCAGAGAGCTGGATTGAAAGTGGAGCAGCCAGGACTAGAACCGGCACCCACATGGGATACCGGCTCTTCAGGCCAGCGTGTCAACCCGCTGCACCACAGCGCTGGCCCATACCATTATCCTTTAATTAGGATCCATAAAAGGATCTGACTTGGGGCCAGTGTTATGGTTTAGTAGGTTAAGACTCTGCCTGCGACTCCGCAACATCCTATATTGATGCCAGTTTGACACCTGTTTACTCCACTTCCCATCCAGCTCCCTTCTAATCAGCCTGGGAAAGCAGCAGAAGATGACCTGAATGCTAGGGCCCCTGTACCCACGTGGGAGACCTGGAAGAAGTTCCTGGCTCCCAGCTTTAGTCTGGCTCAGCCCTGGCTATGGCAGCCATTTGGGGGAGTGAACCAACGAATGAAAGATCTTTCTCTTTCTCTCTCTCTCCTCTCTCTCTCTCTCCCCGACCCCTCCTTTCTTCTCTCTCTCCTCTCTTTAACTCCATCTTTCAGTTAAACAACAAAAAAAAAATGAATCTTTAGAGGCCAGTGCCGTGGCACACTAGGTTAATCCTCCACCTGCGGCACCGGCATCCCATATGGGCACTGGGTTCTAATCCAGGTTGCTCCTTTTCCAGTCCAGCTCTCTGCTGTGGCCCAGGAAGGCAGTGGAGGATGGCCCAGATGATTGGGCTCCTGCACCAGCATGGGAGACCAGGAAGAAGCACCTGGCTCCTGGCTTCAGATCAGATCAACTCAGGCTGTAGTGGCCATTTGGGGGGTGAACCAACAGAAGGAAGACCTTCCTCTCTGTCTCTCTATCTCATTGTCTGTAACTCTACCTGTCAAACAAATAAAATAAAATAAATAAATCTTTAGTGTAGGCTGGAGAGAGGGAAGTATCACTATGTTCCCTAATCTGTATATATGAAATACATGAACCTTGTATAACTTAAATTTTAAAAATAAATAAATAGAAAAATCTTCTTTAAAAATATCTGATTTGAAGACGTTTTTTGGTGGGGGAAAGATAGTGTACCTGAAGAAGAGCAAATATTGGTTGGAAAGAAGGTGGTCTGGTAGAGAGGCTGCATGGAAAGTAAACACAAGGAGGAAACAAAGTTGCTGAGAGCATATCTCTTATTACTCCGCAGTAGAAGAAATATGGGATCTTTGGCCATTCTTGAGTGGGAGGTCATTTTGCTTTCTTTTGTCTGCCTAATTAACCTCTTTCTTTTACGACCCAGCTCAAATGCTACCTCAGAGTCAAAATGCTCATTAAATAAACAAGTGGATAAAGCTCATTTATCAGTTTTTTGTGAGAAACAAACTATTTTAATGACTTGGAAAATGTTAGGAATCACTGTATGATTATCCTCAATTTTACACTTTTAAGTTTTCATTTCATGATGCTGATTTTATATAAAATAATAAGCCCAGCTGGATGCACAAAATGGGACAACTGTGTAAACCATATTGGTCCCGAGCTTCCTCTCCGCACAGGCAGACATCGCATTCAGCATCCCAGAACATTAGGACAATCGTTAAAGATGGCAGAGAACACACTACAATATTTTGCAGTCCAACTGGTCTTTGCTCAAAAATCCTTCCTCACACCTCAGCTGAATCCTGAGACTGCTAAGATAATGAACATGTCTGGAGTTGCTTAGTTTGAACAATCGAATTGCCAGATCGAGTCTCAAGATTATTTTAAGGCAACCGTTGTGACCATCCTCAGAGTCTTTTCTTCCTTCCTTCCCTTTTCCTCCTCCATTCCTTCCTCCCTCCTCCCTCCTTTCTGTTTCGCTCTTTTCTCACAGATACAGTTCCCAGTCTCCAGTGTCCTAGCACAAACCCTACACCTGGCTAGCAAAACCCCAAGGGCGGTGCATGTGAGCAAAGCCAGCTGGACTGACTCGGATTCCAAGAACGTAATCTGCTCTCTCTCCTCCCTTCAACTTCACACACCCCATGCACCTTCAGACGTTTGTCCTCACTTGTCGTTCTTCTTCAGTGTTTACAGTTCCTCAGACATGCAGAGAGGGAATGAAAATTGCACCTTCTCTCAAGGGCATTGTGCATTTGCATTGCATTTTCCTTTCATTATGTGTCCATGCAGATCAACAGAGATATGACATCAATTTTTTCAGCCGAACGTTTTAATCTCGCAGAAGGTAAATGCCAGCTGCTCAGTGCCTTTATCCCATTTGCCCTTACTTAATTCTCGTCTTCAATTCCAAGCACATTCGTGGTAATGAGTTCTCCTGGCTGTGTGTTTCTCAGTGACCCTTTTCCCCATAGGCCACACAATGTTGATGTGCGATGTCAGAGAGACATAAATTCTCCTTATGAGATTTCCAGGGAAAGGCGTGGAGGCCTCCTCCCCCATTCCTGTGAGTCGGAGGAGCAGCCTTGCTGACTCTGTCCTTATCTCCGTGGCCAGCACAGGACTGGGTTATGGCTGTCATATTTCAACTGGCAACGAGGGAGGAAGCAAGATTTGGAAACAGGACAGTGCTGTGAACAACTGATATTTGTATAGCCTTCAAGCCTTTTGTGTATTTGCCTATTAAATCATCATAGTCATTTTAGAAGCTAGATGTTTGTGTTATCATTATTCCTGCTTTATAAATAAATAGAGTCCTGAAATGGTATTATAAAGAGCCTAACACACAACACAAGTAAACAACAGCCCGGTGGCCAGGCCTAGCACTTAAGGCTCCAGAATCTACATTCCTAGTATTTACCTAATGTACTACTAGCCCTTGCTACATCTCCAAATAGCTTCAAGACACAACCTCCCTACAATCACATAGCAGGTATAAAAAGCCTAATATATGTATATGTTTTTGCTCTAATATGTGGAGCTTCTAGTGATTTATTGCAAATAAAAGTCAGAGGAGGGGCTGGCACTGTGGCATGACAGGTGGGGCCACTGCCTGCAGGACCAGCAACCCATGTGGGTGCTGGTTCAAGTCCCAGCTAATCAACTTCTGATCCGGCTCTGTGCTATAACCTGGGAAAGCAGTGGAAGATGGCCCAAGTTCTTGGGCCCCTGCACCCTTGTGGGAGTCTTGGAAGAAGCTCCTGGCTCCTGGCTTCAGATTGGCACAGCCCCAGCCATTGTGGCCGGCTGGGAAGTAGACCAGAGGATGGAGGACCTCTCTCTCTCTCTCCGCCTCTCCTTCTCTCTGTGTGTAACTCTGACTTTCAAGTAAGTAAAATAAATCTTTTTTTAAAAAAAAAGTCAAAATCGTGAGCATTTGGACCAGCAGTTAAGACACTGCATCCCATAGCAGAGTGACAGGGTCCAATGTCTGCCTCTGGCTCCTGACTCCAGTTTCCTGCTATTGCAGACCCTTGGAAATGGTGGTAATGGCCTAAATAATTGGATTTCTGCCGCACATATGAGAAACATGAGTTGAGTTTCTGGATCCCAGCTTTAGTAACTGGATCCCAGTTTCTTGGCCCAGCCCCTGCTATTGCAGGCATTTTGAGAGAGAATCAGTGAATAGGGGCTCTCTGTTTATCTGTCTCTATCTCTCTGCTTCTCAAATAAATAAAAAGAGAAAATTCAGAACTATATGTAAAATTTGTTTTCATAAATTTTCAGAACAAAGTGGAAATGTGATATATTTTATAAGCTAACTAATGTTAAAAACAGATGATAATTTGAAAACATGAGGCTACATCCATAAGATGTGATCTCACATAGCCATTAGATTATATTCTCAAGTGACATTTCAGTACAATTACTGCATAATATTAAATAAAAATTAAATTACATTAGAAATATATACATATTATGATTCAAATCCTACTTGGAGGGGCTGGCACTGTGGCTCACTGGGTTAATCCTCCGCCTGCAGGGCCAGCATCCCATATGGGCGTTGGGTTCTTGTCTCGATTGCTCCTCTTCCAGTCCAGCTCTCTGCTGTGGCCCGGGAGGGCAGTGGAGGATGGCCCAAGTACTTGGGCCCTGCACTGGCATGGAAGACCAGGAGGAAGCACCTGGCTCCTGGCTGCGGATCGGCGCAGCGCCAGCCATGGCGGCCATTTGGGGAGTGAACCAGTGGAAGGAAGACCTTTCTCTCTGTCTCTCTCTCTCACTGTCTATAACTCTATCTGTCAAATAAAAAATAAAAATAAAAAATAAAAAAATCCTACTTGGAAAATACGCATCTATAAAAAAGATTCAAATTATTATACAAATATATGGATACCTATACAAGTAAACACACTTAAGAGGGTCTTCAAAAAGTTCATGGAAATGCATATTTTGAAAAAAAAAAAAACTAGGCTATGCAGAGATTTCAATTTTTTCCCACCCAAATAGTTATCCATTAACTTTTCCATGAACTTTTGAAGCTACTTTGCAAATACACACATATATTCATGAAAATATTATAAGTAGTATTTATTTTCTTATTTATTCTTCTGCAAATTTTTCAAATGACATGAGTATAAGTTCATTTCATCATCAAGGACAAAACAACAAAATGATTTTTCAAACATTTGTTAAATAACACCATCCCCTCCAAGTACTTCTTTTTTAAAAAGATTTATTTATTTTATTTGAGTTATATTTATGTTATTTGAGTGACAGAAGGAGAAAGACAGTGAGAGACTGAGATAGAGAGAGAGAGAGAGATCTTCCATCAACTAGTTCACTCCCCACATGCCAGCAACAGCTAGGATTTGGCCCAGGCAAAGCCAGAAGCAAGGAACTCCATCTGGATCTTGCACATGGGTGGCAGGGACTCAGGTATTTGGATCATCATGTGCTGCTTCCCAGGCACATTAACAGGGAGCTGGCTCAGAAGCACAAAGCACCCAGGTCTCCAAACACTCCTGTATAGAATGAGCGTGTCCCGAGAAGTGCCTTAACTCCCACCACAACTCCTGTGAGTACTTCTTTCTTCTTCTTGGGATGTATTTATTGAGTGGACCTCTCTCACTAAGGTCTATGGATGCTCTGTAACTTGGCTGAGCAAGGTGCCGCCCTGCCCTCTTTGAGCCATATGTGTTTCTTGGCATCCATCTGACTTTGGTAGGGGCCAGGTTAGAGGGCCCAGGCAATAAAGGAGCCCAGTTCCCATTTCTCGGCTCTCAGCCTTGAAGTTTTCTCTCCTGTCCACTGACTCCCAGTGGAGGTCCAGCCTGGTGACCCACCAGGTCAGCTGAGGCTCCTGTGCCTGCCACCAGCTGGATCTTCCCCTCAATCCCCAGTGCACAAAGGCATTGAGAGTTGCTTTTGTGCCTTTTCTGAGTCTGCTATGCCTGAAAGGCCAGAGTGCAGCAGTGCTGCGTTGGAGCTGGGTTCTGTCTTGCACAGATTCCTTCAGCCTCATCAGAAGGGAAGAAAGTGTGTACCTACAGAATTAATCCATAGGAAGGAGGATGTTGGCACAAATGCTCAGTCTCTCCTCTCCTCAACCTTCATGTGTCTTCCTTCCCCTGATCCCACATTCAGTGAGAGCCCTGGTTGGATTTCTTGACTCTCCTTTTCCTTTTTTTTTAGAAAGCTTTTATTTAAAGATTATAAATTTCCAAAGTACAGCTTATGTATTACAATGGATTCCCCCCATAACTTCCCTCCCACCCGCAACCCTCCCCTTTCCCCCTCCCTCTCCCCTTCCATTCACACCAAGATTCATTTTCCATTCTCTTTATATACAGAAGATTGACTCTCCTTTTCCTGTATCCTGCAAAGCCAAGATCCTTAAGTCTGGGATGGAAGCCAGTGCAGTTCTTCTTTGGCTGAGTCCACACTGGGTGCCTGTGGCACTACTTGGTGAAGGGAGAGGACCCATTCCAGTTCAATCTCTCCACCTGGAGGTTGGGACTTATTTCCTCACAAGACGCCTCTGAAGCTAGCATCCCTCCCTAAAGCAGATGTTACTTTTTCCAAAGCAGCACAGTATATTCTCAAATGAGGAAAACACATTTCCCCTTGGTGAGTTTTTCATCATGTCCTGACATTGCTTTGCTCAGGGTCATCTGATTTAGCCCTGAGCTTCTCACATGTGTCAGAAACTGTGAATAGCTCCTATATACTCACCTATCTGGGGTGGGGAGAGTATTAGATTCAATTAAGTTCTTTCTGCTGTTCAAATCTCTTCACTGTTAGAGTGGGGAATGAGAATCCCAAATGCCAAGAGGAGATAAACAACCGTATAAGATACCCTTTCTCTAAAGGTCTGGTTTTGCATGAGGCTTCTTCCCCAAGGACTGTGACTGTAGCTTCTCAGTGAGATCTGCCAACCTTTTTCCGTCACCGTCACAAAACAAGTCTAAAAGTTAACTGCTTATAACAAATTCACTTAGTTAACTCACCTCAATAAAGAAAATCATGTATTCTGACAAAGAACTAATTGAAACCATAAATACAGCAAAAACTCAGGACAAATTAACAGTGTCTTTTGATGGTCATTAAGGGTAATAATGAAAGCTCAGGGATATAAATACAATGAGATGATTTTTTCCATATAAGGACCTTCTTTTCAGCTAAAATTTTCACAATCACACTTGATAGTAGCTATCTTTTAATATTTACCTATTACTAAGAGAATTGAAAATGAATCTTGATGTGAACAGAAGGGGAGAGGGAGCGGGAGAGGGGAGGGTAGCGGGAGGGAGGGAAGTTGTGTGGGGGGGAGCCATTGTAATCCATAAGCTGTACTTCGGAAATTTATATTTTTTAAATAAAAGCTTTATAAAAAAATATTTACCTATTACTAAATTGCACAGTAAGAATCAGGTTGGCCTCAGCTTGGCAGCACCCTTGGTTGAGCCTCATTGATGTTAGCTAGACTCATTTATTAGTCTGAATTGAGCTTGTAGGTCAACCAGAGCTACCTGGCTTATGCCAGCCTCAACTGGAATGACTGGGATGGTTGGAGCCCCTCTCCCTTTAGGGTCTCATTCTCCAGCTCCCTCTCTCAGGTGGGTTCACACAGAAGTGAAAAGGTTTCCTCGAGAGCAGTAAGAGACCAAACATGAATGTTCAAGCATATCCAAATCTCTGCTTGTATCACATTTACTGTTATTCCATTGACAACACAAAAACAACAAAACACCGTATGTCTAATCCAGTAAGAAAGGGCATTTTCAGAAGTCATAGGTGCAGAGAGATATTAAAAATTGAGATTTTTGCTCCAGTCACCTTCCACTTCAGTAAGGAGCTACATGTATCTCTATCTAGAGTGTCTGGAGGAAGTTGGCAGGTCAAGAAGTACTCTGGAAACAAATAGTAACTACTTCTTGCCATCTTACAAGTTTAGGGGATGGACACTGACTAGGCAGCCCAAGGCCGAAAAGTCACTATTCCCTACAGTATTCATCTCCCAAGGCTACAAACTACCACAAGTTGGGTGGCCCAGACTAGAAATTCTCACAATTCTTCAGGCTGGAAATCCAAAATCAAAACATCAGTGGAGCCACGAAGGATGTAATGGAGAAAGCTTCCTTGCTGTTCCTGGCTTCTGGTGACTGTGGGTAGCCCTGAACATTCTTTTCTTTGTGGTAACACAACTCCAATTTCTGCTTCCCTTTTCACATGGACTTCTTCCCTGCATTTCCCCCATGTCTTCAAATTGGCCTCTTCTTACAAGAACACTAGTCATCAGATTTAGTGCCCACCCTAATGCACCGTGGCCTCATCTTAATTTGATATCATATGCAAAGCTCCATTTTTTAAAAAAGGTCCCATTCAATGTTATTGTCCAATCAGGCGACTATAACAAAATACCATACACTAGGTGGCTTGTAAATAACAGACGTTTACTTCTCACTGTTCTGGAGGCTTGGAAGTCCAAGATCAAGGCACCATTAGAGTCAGTGACTGGCTAAGACCCATTTCTGGTTCAGAGATGATGCCTTCTCACTATGTCCCTCCACAGTGGGAGGGCAAGGCTGCTGTCTGAGGTCTCTTTTATAAGGGCACTGATCCCATTCACGAGGGCTCTACCCTCATGACCTAATTACCTCAAACAGCCCCACCTGCTAATAATAACTACACTGTTGATTAGGTTGCCATGTCTGAGTTCTAGGGGACACAAATATTCAGACTATAGTGGACAAGTACTGGGGATTAAGACTTCTGTATATGTTTTTGAGGAGAGGGAGAAAATATCAACCCAAACATCTACCTTAAGCTTATAAGCAGCTTCACTATTGGGCAAAAAAATCCCTAAAAGACTTACAAGTCAATAGCATCCTAGAAATCCCAAGCGTAAGATAATAACATGGAAATCCCTGATTCTCCCTCTCTACCCTTAGGTTAACAAGAAATGATCTACATGAAGCATCTGTGTGAGTGAGATCCCAGGGGAAAGAAAGGGCCATCAAAGTAGGAGATACTTTACTCTGAAGGGAGGAGCAAACTTTCACTTTACTTATGACCTTGGCTAAATACTGATAGAATTTGTGGACTTAAAAGACTTCCATAGCCTTGGCAGCTCATGTCCAGAGCCTCAGGTGATCACTGATGTAATGAATAACAGTGTCAATTGTTAAATCAACAATGGGAGTCATTGTGCATCTATTCCTCATGTAGGACCTCTGTCTTTAATGAGTTGTACTATGAGAATTAATGGTAAAACTTGTCTTAAAACAGCACTTTATTCTTTGTGTATCTGTGTGGTTGCAAATTGTTGAAATATTTACTTAGTATAGAGCTGATATTCTGTATATAAAGATAATTAAAAATGAATATTAATGAAGAATGGGATGGTAGAGGGAATAGGAGGTGGACGGGAGTGGGAATGGGAAGGTGGGTATGGGGGGAAGATCTGCTATATTCCTAATGCTGTACCTATGAAATTTGTTTTTATTAAATAAAAGCTTTCTTTTTTTTTATTCAAAGAATATAAATTTCCAAAATACAGCTTACAGATTACAATGGCTTCACCCCCCATAACTTCCCCCCAACCCGCAACCCTCCCCTTTCCCACTCCCTCTCCCCTTGCCTCACATCAAGATTCATTTTCAATTCTCTTTATATACAGAAGATCAGTTTACTATATATTAAGTAAAGATTTCAACAGTTTGCCCTCACATAGCAACACAAAGTGAAAAATACTGTTGGAGTACTAGTTATAGTATTAATTCACAATGTATAGCACATTAAGGACAGAGATCCTACATGATGTATTTTTTTAAAAATTGATTAATTTTCTAGGCAATTTCCAATTTAACACCAAGATTTTTTTTTCATTTTTAATTATCTATATACAGAAGATTGATTCAGTATATACTAAGTAAAGATTTCATCAGTTTGCACCCACACCGAAACACAAAGCGAACCCTAAAGGCTTCCATAGCCTTGGCAACTCATGACTAGAGCCTAGGGAGATTACTGAGGCCATAAACAAGAGTGTCAAATTGTTAAATCAACTTCAGGAGTCACTGTGTACTTACGTCTCATGTGGGATCTGTCCTTAATGTGTTGTCCAATGTGAAGTAATGCTATAACTAGCACTGAAACAGTATTTTACACTAAATGAAAGCTTTCTAAAAAATATATAAATACCTCTTACAAATAAAAAGAGGAAGATCTATTGACCTTCAAATCTCTCCTCTAATGGGATGGGGTAATGATAAGGGAAACTGAGGGTATTAGAATCTCAGTTCTCACCACATTGATTTTTTTTAGAGATTTTATTTATTTATTAGAGAGGTAGAGTTACAGACAGTGAGACAGACAGAAAGGTCTTCCTTCTGTTGGTTCACTCTCCAAATGGTCACAACAGCTGGTGCTGCGCTGATCCGAAGCCAGGAGCCAGGTGCTTCTTCCTGGTCTCCCACGCAGGTGCAGAGACCCAAGCACTTGGGCCCTCTTCTACAGCTCTCCTAGGCCACAGCAGAGAGTTGGATCAGAAGAGGAGTAGCCGAGACTAGAACCGGTGCCCATAAGGGATGCCAGCGCTGCAGACAGAGGATTAACCTACTGCGCCATGGCACCAGCCCCCACCACATTGATTTTTTTAATTAATTAATTTATTTATTTGCATGCATCTCATAAATGCAACTTTAGGAACATAGTAATTCCTCCAACCATACCTGCCCTCCCATCCCCACGCCTACTCTTTTTTCCTCCTTCCTCTCTTATTCTCAGTCTTATTTTTTACTAAGATCTATTTTCAATTAACTTTAAACACTGAAGATTAACTCTATTCTAAGTAAAGAGTTCAACCTTGTATGAGAGAGAAAAACAAAAAGAAAAACACAAAAAGGAAAAAAAATCTGTTCTTTAGCAGTCCAGATGAGGGCTATTCAAAGTTATTGCATCTTGAACGTAATTTTGCTTCTTTTTTTAGCATTTTTTTGAGAAACTTAATTATATTTCAAGATGAACCCAAGAATGATACATCTTTTATGAGCAGTTAGGTATAACTATAACTTATGAGATCTAAGAATATCCTCTACTTAATGCACTAAAATGAAATAATTCTTTGAGAACAAGTTTTAATACAAATACCACTCTTTGAGGACAGAAGTCATGCATGGGAAGTTAGTGCACAGTGACTCCTATTGTTAATTTAACAATTAACACTCTTAATTATAATGTCATTGATCACCCAAGACTTTTGACATGAGCTTCCAAGGCTATGGAAGCCTTTTGAGTCCAAAATCTCCTTCAATATTTTGACAAGGACATAAGCAAAGTGCAAGATCTCTTCAGAGAAAGGTACAACCTTCTTTGATGGCCACTTCTTTCCCTTGGGGTCTCACCCACAGAGGTCCTTCATATAGGACACTTCTTGCCACAGGTCTTTGCTTTCCATGCCTGAAATGCTCTCATGGGCTTTTGGAGATAGACCAGAATGCCTTAAGAGCTGACTCAGAGGTTAGAGTGTTGCTTAAGGTGATTGTCATTCTGAGTCTACTGTATGGACTGCTTCCCATGTTGGAACATTCACTCCTTTATAATTCTATCTATTATTATTATCAAATACTTAATCCAATGTATATGATCATTTTAATACTTAATCCTATCCATATAATCACTGTAACACTAAAAATGCTATTCATACCAGTCATTTTACATTCTCACCAACAATGGATTAGAGTACCTTTATCCCCACAACCTTGCCCGCATTTGTTGTTTGTTGATTTCTGCATGAAGCCATTCTAATGAGGATGAGTTGAAACCCCACTGTGGTCTTGATTTGCATTTCTCTGATGGCTAGTGATCCTGAGCATTATTCATGTGTTTTTGGCCATTTGCATTTCTTCTTTTGAAAAATCTCTAAGTCCTTTGCCATTACTTACTTGGGTTGATTTGTTGTTATTGAGTTTATTGATCTCTTTATATATTAATCCTTTATCAGAGTAGAGTTTGCAAGTATTATCTCCCATTCTGTTAGCTGCCTCTTCACTTTGTTGATTGTTTCTTTTGCAATTCAGAAGGTTCTCAATTTGATGTAATCCCATTTGTCAATTTTGGCTTTGATTGCCTGTGCTTCTGTGGTCTTTTCCAAGAGCTCTTTGCCTATGCCAATGTCTTACAGGGTTTCCTCAATGTTCTCTAATAATTTGATGATATTGGGTCTTAGATTTAGGTCTTTAGTACATTTTGAGTGGATTTTTGTGTAAGGTGTAAGGTAAAAGTCTTGCTTCATGCTTCTGCATGTGGCGCTTCAGTTTTTCCAACACCATTTGTTGAAGTGACTGTCCTTGCTCCCGGGATTGATTTTAGCTCCTTTGTCAAAGACAAGTTGGTGAAACATGCTTGGATTGATTTATAGTGTTTCTGTTCTGTTCCATTGGCCTATCCATCTGTTTTTGTACCAGTACCAGACTGATTTAATTATAACTGCCCTGTAGTATATCTTTTTTTTTTTATTTGACAGGTAGAGTTATAGACAGTGAGAGAGAGAGACAGAGAGAAAGGTCTTCCCTTCATTGATTCACCCCTAAATGGCTGCTACGGCTGGTGCTGCGCCGATCCAAAGCCAGGAGCCAGGTGCTTCTTCTTGGTCAACCATGCAGGTGCAGGGTCCCAACCACTTGGCCCAAGCACTTGCTGGGCTACTGCAGGGAGCTGGACTGGAAGAGGAGCAACCAGGACTAGAACCGGCACCCACATGGAATGCCAGTGCCTCAGGCAGAGGATTAACCAAGTGAGCCATGGTGCCGGCCCCTAGTTTGTCTTGAAATATGGTATTGTGTTTGCTCCAACTTTGTTTTTGTTGTATAAGATTGCTTTAGCTATTCGAGGTATTCTGTGTTTCTTTTTGAATTTCAGCATCATTTTTTCTCTATCTGAGAAGAATGTCTTTAGTATTTTGATTGCTATTGCATTGAATTTGTAAATTGCTTTTGGTAGTATGGACATTTTGATGGTGTTGATTCTTCCAATACATGAACATGGAAGATTTTTCCGTTTTTTGTATCTTCTTCTTATTTTAATATTCTATAATTCTTTGACATCCTTGGTTAAATTTATTCCAAGGTATTTGATTTTTTGGTAGCTATTGTGAATGGGATTGATCTTAGAAGTTTTTTCTCAACCATGGTGTTGTCTATATACATATACATATATATATATACATATATATATATATAAAGACTATTGATTTTTCTGTGTTGATTTTATATCCTGCTACTTTTCCATATCTTCTATAAGTTCCAATAGTGTCTTGGTGGGGTTTTTTAAATCCCCTGTATAAAAAATCTTGTCATCTACAAATAAGGATAACTTGACTTAGGCTGGCGCTGTGACTCAACAGGCTAATCCTCCGCCTTGCGGCACCGGCACATCGGGTTCTAGTCCCAGTCGGGGCACCAGATTCTGTCCTGGTTGCCCCTCTTCCAGGCCAGCTCTCTGCTGTGGTCCAAGAGTGCAGTGGAGGATGGCCCAAGTGCTTGGGCCCTGCACCCCATTGGAGACCAGGAGAAGCACCTGGCTCCTGCCTTCGGATCAGCACAGTGCCTAATGTCTCTGGCTAGAAGTTCCAGGATTATATTGAATAGCAACAGTGAGTGGGCATTATTGTTTGGTTCCCAATCACAGTGGGAATGCCTCCAACTTTTTGCCATTCAGTAGAATGGCTGGCCATTGGGTTTGCTGTAAATTGCCTTTGATTGTGTTGAGAAATGTTCCTTCTATACCCAATTTGCTAAGAGTTTTCATCATGAAACAAGTGTTGTATTTTATCAAATGCTCTCTTTGCTTCTATTGAGATAATAATATGGTTTTTGTTCTTTAATTTGTTAATGTGATGTATCACATTGATTTATTTGTGAATGTTGAACAATCCCTGTATACCAGGAATAAATCCCACATGATCCTGAAGAATGATCTTTCTGATGTATTGTTGGATTCAATTGGTTAGTGTTTTGTTGAGGATTTTTACATCTATCTTCAACAGGGAAATTGGTCTGGAGTCCTCTTTCTCTATTATATCTTTTTCAAGTTTAGGAATTAAGGTGATGCTGGCTTCATGGAAAGAATTTAGGAAGATTTATCTTTTTCAATTGTTTTGAATAACTTGAGAAGAATTGGAGTTAGTTCTTTAAATGTTTGATAGTATTCATCGGTGAAGCCATCAGTCCTGGGCCTTTCTTTTTGGGGAGATTTGATTTCTGTCTTAGTTATTTTTCTGTCTAGGTTTTCAATGTCTTCATGTTTCATTTTATGTAGATAAATGGTATGTGTCCAGGAAGCTATCCATTTCTTCTAGGTTTCTCAGTTTATTGGCAAACAACTATTTGTAGTAATTTCTGATGATTATTTTTATTTCTGTGGTATCTGTTGTTACATTTCCTTTTTCAACTCTAATTATATAAATTTGAGTCTTCTCCCTGCTTATTTTGTTTTGTTTTGGGGCAATGGTGTGCCAATTTTGTTTTTTTTTTTTTTTCAAAAAAAAACTTTTCATTTTTCTGATCTTTTGTATTATTTTTTTGTTTCAATTTTGCTTATTTCTCCTCTAATATTATTTGTTTCTTTTCTCCTACTAGTTTTTTGTTTGGTTTGCTGTTGTTTTTCTAGATACTTGAGATGCATTGCTAGCTCATTTATTTGGTGTCTTTCCAATCTTTGATGAAGGCACCAACTGCTATATACTTTCCTCTTAACACTACTTTTTCAGTATCCCATAAGTTTTGATATGTTATATTGTCCTCTTCATTTGTTTCCAGAAACTTATTTCTTTTTTGATTTCTTCAATTACCCAGTGTTCATTTAGGAGTATGTTGTTCAGTCTCCTTGTGTTTGCATGTGTTCTGGAGATTCCTGAATTGTTGATTACAATCTTCATTCCATTGTGGTCAGAGAAGGTGCATGGCATGATTTTGATTTTTTTGAATTTGCTGAGACTTTCTTCATGGCCTAGAATGTGGTCAATTCTAGAGAAAGTTACATGTACTGGTGAGAAGAATGTGTATTCTGCAGCTGTTGGATGGAAAGCTCTATAGATATCTGTTAGTTCCATTTGTTCTATAGTGTCAATTAATGCTTTTGTGTGTTTCCTTACTGATTTTCTGTCTGATTGATCTGTCCATTGCTGAAAATGGGGTATTGAAATCCCCCATTACTATTGTATTTGTGTCTATATCTCCCTTTAAGTCTATTAACATTTCTTTCAAATTGCCAGGAGCCTTGTAATTAAGTGCATATGTGTCTATAATAGTCACATACTCTTGTTGAATCTCGTAATCATTACACACTGCCCTTTTTTGTCTCTTTTTGGTCTCTTTGTCTCTTTTAAAGCTTTTGTGTCAAAGTCTATTTTGTCTGATATCAGGATGGCTACACCATTACTTTTTTGGTTTCTGTTAGCATGGAGTATCTTTTTTTTAACTTTTTTTAGTAAATACAGATTTCCAAAGTACAGTTTATGAATTACAATGGCTTCCTCCCCCATAACTTCCCTCCCACCTGCACCCCTCCCATCTCCCGCTCCCTCTCCCATTCCATTCACATCAAGATTCATTTTAAATTCTCTTTATATACAGAAGGTCGATTTAGTATATATCAAGTAAAGATTTCATCAGTTTTCACCCACACAGAACATAAAGTGTAAAATACTGTTTTAGTACTAGCTAGCATTAATTCACATTGGACAACACATTAAGGACAGAGATCCTATGTGAGGAGTAAGTACACAGTGACTCCTGTTGTTGACTTAACAATTTGACACTCTTGTTTATGGCGTCAGTAATCTCCCTAGGCTCTTGTCATGAGTTTCCAAGGCTATGGAAGCCTTTTGAGTTCACAGACTTCGATCTTATTTAGACAATGGCATAGTCAAAGTGGAAGTTCTCTCCTCCCTTCAGAGAAAGTTACCTCCTTCTTTGATGGCCTGTTCTTTCTACTGGGATCTCACTCACAGAGATCTTTCATTTAGGTCCTCATAGTGTCTTCCTTATTCTTATTTCTTGAGTTTTTTTGCCTTTATTTTCTTTGGCATTTGCAAAATTTTATTTTTTGTCTGGTGGCTTTTATCTTTGGTCTGTGTTGCTGTGGTACAGTGGAATATCTACACTCTCAATTAGTACCTAGAGGTGTGTGCTAGGTGTGGCCAGGGTGCTCTGTTCAGTTTTCCAGGGTGGGGAAAGTATCAAGGATATGACCCCAGTTGGGTGTGGTAGCTCTCCTCTGGTTAACTGGTTGGAGAGGAATGGCCACCTCTGTTGGTGTGATCAGCCCTTCTCACAGCTGAGGGAGGCCCTGGAAATAGTCCCCAGCATGCTCAGAACTCATCTGCTCTGCTTTATGGACTGAACATTTGATCCGTGCAGTCTCTCCTATGGGCACAGTTCTCCCTGCTATGAGCTACTAAAGGCAACCGAGGAGAATGGAGAGTTCAGAGAAGCACTCTGTGGTTGCCCAGGGCCTAGTCACACTCTGTCACCTCTTATGAAAACAGTTGAAGCCATGAATGTCACTGTTTGCACAGACTCACCTCTCAGGACTCTCTGGGTCATGGATTATCGGTGTGTGGGGGGGGGGGACTGCCTTGCTAACCAGTCCTCTCTATAAGGAAACTAAGGTGTTCCTAGAGCTACTGTCTTTGTGTTGTCCTCCCAACCAGATTCAGTGTCAATGGGAAAGGTGAGTTTTTCTCTCTGGTTAGGTCTGTGGTTTGCAGGTGGGCAAAGTACCCACCCCTGCAGCCCTGATCACTTCTCAATAGTGCTGGACAGAGAGGAGATCCCTGCAGGTGTTGCCTCCTCCCTTTGGTAGAGGCCACTTCCCCTACTCTCCCATTGCCGGGTAACTGGCACAGTGTAGCTGGCATGGAGGAGAAAAGAATTCTGAATTGTTGTGGACCTCACTGACTGGGTAGAGGGCAATCTCTGTTATTGCTGGGCACATGCATACAAGGTGGGGCAGCAGCTACTTGCCCATGTCCAAAAATAGTGTGAGCCCTCACCTCACTTGCAGATCTCTGCTGTAGCAGAGAGGAGGGGAGGGAGAGATGTGTGCCAACTTTTTTCTCCCCACCTCTGGGTGCTCGGTTGCCTGCTGTCTTAGTGGGTCCACATGGAACTCTAAAAGCAGTTCACCAAGCTCTCCCTCCCACTGTATCTGCAGCCTGTGGATTGCCCTCTCACCTGGTTTGCCAGGGCAGCATCTTCCTCCCCAGATGGAAGATTTTGTCGTCTTTTGTTATGTATTTACTCTTTTGGTGCAGATCTGGATCATTTTTACTGCTTTCACAGGGTCTCCTGCTGCAGTTCTCCTGCAGCTTTATCCTAAGTGCACGTTCTCCCCTTTTTAAATATTAATTTAATCCTGCATAAATCAAGCCATCCTGTCACTATTCTACCATCTTGGAACTCCCCTCATCACATTGTTTTGCAGTTATACTCTTCCTACTTTCATAAGTGTTCTGTATTTCAATTAAATTGTTGATTCTTGGAGTCAGGTACAATTTACCCTTGTAAATATAAATAGGTACTTAACCAGAAGAATTAACATTCATGGCTTCATCTGTTCTCAACAACCTCTGAAATCTATTTTGCACAGTAACTTATAATGGTCAGAAAATCATACTGAATTTCAACAAGACAACTGGTTGTGGAACAAATCACTTAGCTCAAGAGTTCTCTTAGCTGATCACACACACACACACACAGAGTGAATTTTTCACTTCACATATTCCAGTGTTATGTTTCAAGGTTGATATTTAGAAGTTGAATTTATGTATTTTTAAACTATTTTCTGTGTCTTAACTTTCTGGATATATTGAAGATATAATAACAGTAAATGTCCTATTGTTGCCTGTGGTTCTAACATGTGTGTCAGCTTGGGGTCAGTTTCAAGTTGATTTAACCTAATTCTAGTTATATTTTTCTGCTTCCTTCTTTGGGAAATTGTGACTATTTCCATGTTGAACACTAGAGATTTTTGCTTTCTTCCAAATGTTCTATAGCTTTGTTCTATAATAAAATTGCTACTTTATAGATATTTGATTAGTTCAGATCTTGCTTTTACTATTTGACGTAAAGGACTGAAACACTGTTCATTCTCAGGCTAATTATTTCCATCAAAGAGGAAAGGATGCTCTGTGCACTCTATCCAATGTCTTGTGAATCTTGAGGTTTTCCATTTGGCTGAAAGGAATGGGCAGTGTTTGGGGTTATGGGTAAGCATCAGAAACTACTATGTCTTATCCTATCGGGAAGTTCTATTCCCAGAGTCAGAGAATTTCCTCACATGCATGTGCCCACCAGAACTCAGTTGAATTCATGAGGGGACTCTGCCAGTTTCCAAATTCCCTTTCTGTACAATACTTGCTCCTCTCACACTTCCACCTGCAAAGGCCAACCACCTTCATCTCACTTGGCATAGCCTGGGCTCCCCTCCCCTCTTGGTCTGGAAAAATCTCAAGGTACATGCAATGATAATCACAGCACTCACTTTGCTGATTCCCATCTCTCACAGAACATTGTTTTTGTTATTTTATGTCCAGAGTCTCTGCCTACCTCTGCTGCTATAACAAAATGCCACAAATTAAGTGAATTAAATAGCTACAGTTGTAATGACTTGAAGTCAGGATGCCAGCATGGTTGATTTCTTCACATGGCCTTGGTTCATGTCTTTCTCCTTTGATTAGGTCACAAGTCCCATCATATTGAGACCCCATCCTTATGACTTTATTTAACATTAGTTACCTCCTAAATGCCTTATCTCCAAAAATAGTCCCATTGGTGCATACAGAATTTTAGGGGACTAGGATTCAGTTCATAGCATACAATATCCTACAAATCATTTTTTCATTCATTTTTTAAAGTTTCTGGTTATTTCTGATAAACATGTAAATCTATTTCTTGTAACTCCATCTTCCCTGGAAATAGAAATTATAATCTCTTTTTAAATTGGAAAATTTTATAACCTTACTTAATGGTAGCTATACCTATTGTACCTATTCATTAATAAAATACAAATGGTTGGGGTGAGCATTGTGGTTCAAGGCTTAAGCTACCTGTTAGATACCCATATCATATATTGGAGTGCTTAGCATAGAGTTCCATCTGTGCTTCCAATCCAGCTTCCTGCTAATGCACACCCTGGGAGGTAGCAGATGATGGCTCAAGTTCTTTGGTCCCTGACACATATGTGCAGTCGGAGTTCCTTGCTCCTGGTTTCTTCCCAGCCTAATCCTGGCTATTGTGGACAAATGGAGGATCTCTATCAATCTGCCTTTCAAATATAATTAAATAAATATACTTTAAAAATATTCAGTGACAAAAATTACTCTATAATCAGGAATTTTTTAGTAAGTTTGCATTTTATTTATCTCAGCAATGTCTACCTATTGTTGAAAAATAGTGGCATTTGTATCTATGAGTCAGGATATTTGTTTGTATAGAGATAGATAACATGTAATGTGAATTGCACACTAAAAGAAGTCTTGTGAATATTTTTCCAGTATTCAATTTCTAGATTCCAGGAATCAAGACCAAAAACATAATTCCGTATTGATGTCCACAAATTCTGAAATAAGTCTTATTGTAATGATTGATATGCACTAAAAATATAATAGAGTGATTGGTTCAGCCAGAACAAATCATTTCAGTATCACCTCATTTGCTTTAGTACAGAGTTACTAGATTGATTTTGCAGGGAAGGCTTAGATATATCTCTAGATTGCATGAAGGTCGGTGGTACTCTATCTGTGTGTGTGGACCCAGAAATGTCAGCCAGATAACAACTAAAGAATACAGTGGGGGAGGGGGAGCCAATCAGATGTCATCGGAAGAGTGACAACACTTAAATGCACTCACCTGACATCTCAGGGAAAATTTTCTCAGCTTGCTGCATACCTTATTCCTTCTTTCTTACTGGACACACAGCTACAATATGTTTCCTTTCCTCTATTACATTTCAATATGCCCATATGATTAAGTCCAGCCAGTGCAACATGATCGGAAGTCATCTGAGCCACCTTCCAGCCTGGTGCAATGAAATACAAAAATAAAATCCTCCATGTCCTGTATTCTTCCATCAGCTAAAGACGATGCGTATGGGAGCCATAGAAGACACACACTCAGATGGCAGAGCCATGAGATGGAAGCATCTGGGTCGCTGAATCTCCCTTGAAGGGGACCGTCCACCAATTAAGAGCATTGTTTTTGCTTTATATGAGAAATGAGCAGGCTTTCACTGTGTTGAGCCATGATGTATTCCAAGATTATTTGTTGCAGCAGCTGGAGATTCCCTATGTAATGAAGTCTCCAAATATATTACTTTGCTGTTAATATTTTTACAAACTAATTGGATCAAGACAAAATCTCACCATGAGTATTATTAATTTTTAAAACTCTTGAGCTCTTTATATTATTATGATTTTTTATAATTTATTTATAGGATGCCAGCACTGCAGACAATGGCTTAACAAGCTGCACCACAGCACTGGCCCAAATTTTATGATTTTTTGACTTTAAAAAAACATACATACACCTATATTTTTTGCAAAATGTGATGCTCTTTGTAAACAGAAGGTATAAAATAGAAAATGGCAATCTTTTATTTTAAAACACTCAAAGTAAACACCATCAGTTGTCTCAAAGTCACTTCAGGGGCTGGCATTGTGGCAGAGCAGGATAAACCACCACCTGCAACGCCAGATCCCCTGTGGGCACCTGTCCATGTTCCAGAAGCTCCATTTCCTATCCAGCTCTCCACTAATGTGCCTGGGAAAAGGCAGAAGACGGTCCAAGTGCTTGGGCTCCTGCTACCCATGTGGGAGACCTTGATGAAACTCTTGGCTCCTAGCTGGCCCAACGCTGGCCATTGCAGCAGCTGTCTGAGGAGCAAACCAGCTTATGGAAGATATCTCTCTCTCTCTCTCTCACTCTCGCTCTCACTCTTGCTCTCACTCTATGTGTGCGTGTGTGTGCATGTTTCTTCTCCTATGTAACTGTGCCTTTCACATAAAATAAATAAATAATTTTTATAAAGTCACTTCAAATTCAATTTATTCGACACTGAACTCAGGAACTTTTCCCCAAATGAGATCTTTCTCCAGTGTTTCCTACTTCATTGACTACTACCCCATCCTTCCAACAGCATAAACCAAAAAATTCAGATTCTGCTTTTAAAATACCCTTTGGTAATCTTCACGATAAAGCTAATAGAGGGGCCAGTGTTGTGGCATAATAGGTTAAGCCTCCACGTGGTGTGCCCACATCCCATATGGATGCTAGCTCATGTCCCAGCTGCTCCTCTTCTGTCAGCTGTCCTGGAAAAGCAATTGGAAGATGGCCCAAGTACTTGGGCCCCTGTCCCCATGTTGGGGACCTGGAAGAAGCTTCTGGCTTCTGGCTTCTGGCTTCAGATCAGCCCAGCTCTGGCCATTGTGTCCATTTGGGGAGTGAACCAACAAATGAAAGGCCTTTCTCTGCCTGATATTCTGACTCTCAAATAAATAGATAAATCTTAAATTTAAAAAAAAAGGTAGAATTAGTAGAGACTTAGAAGCAGTGGTTGGTGAAATCCAACAACACATTGATATGTGGCTGTGATAGATAAAATAGAGTAACCCTATTGCTAGACAGCTATAGATAGGGAAGAGTCATGGTACAGAGGATTGACTGGGCAGAAGAAAATATCCAGCAAGAGTCTGGATGTTCATTGGGCTTTTCATTTTCTAAGATTTTTTTTTTTTTTTGCCATTCTCCCTGATGAAATCAAACCCTGGATGTAGCTCAGAACCTCTTGCAGAACACTCTGCTAGACTTTCATCACACAGCAACTTACCTCTAACAGAAAGTCATTTCTCCCTCAAAAGTATTTCTTTCTTTTTTTGACAGGCAGAGTGGACAGTGATAGAGAGAGAGAGAGAAAGGTCTTCCTTTTCCATTGGTTCACCCTCCAATGGCCGCCACGGCAGGCACGCTGCGGCGGGCGCATCACACTGATCCGAAGCCAGGAGCCAGGTGCCTCTCCTGGTCTCCCATATGGGTGCAGGGCCCAAGGAACTGGGCCATCCTCCACTGCCCTCCTGAGCCATAACAGAGAGCTGGCCTGGAAGAGGGGCAACCGGGACAGTATCTGGCACCCCGACCGGGACTAGAACCTGGTATGCCAGCGCTGCAGGTGGAGGATTAGCCTAGTGAGCCGCAGCTCCGGCCCAAAAGTATTTCTATCCATCTGACTCATTTCTTTATCCACACATTATTATCTCTTTACATGTATATGTATATGTATATATATATATGTGTGTGTGTGTGTGTGTGTGTGTGTGTGTGTGTATACATATAGTTGTCAGTGCTAGAATTAGCACTATAGTTCTTAAAAGATGAAGACTGTGATTTTAATCCCTTTGTGAACTCTGAGTCTTACACAGTACCTGTTTCCTAGCTTGCTAATTTTAAAAAAGAAGAAAGGTGGGGTCTAGGGTAGCTTTGTGACATAGCAGATAAAGCCACCACCTGCAACACGGGCATCCCCTGTGGATGCTGATTCATGACCCAACTGCTCCACTTCTGATTCAGCTCCTACTAATGGTTTGGAAAATGCAGCAGAAGATGGCCCAAGTATTTGGACCCCTACCACCCTGCCACCCATGTGGAAGACTGGATAAAGCTCCTAGCTCCTGGTTTTGGTCTGGCCCTGCCCTGGTCATTGCTGCCATCCAGGGAATGAATCATAGGATAGAAGATTCTCTCTCTCTCTCTCTCTCTCTCTCTCTCTCTCTCTCTCTGTGTGTGTCTGTGTGTGTGTGTGTGTGTGTCCTCTCTTTCTGTAACTCTTTCAAATAAAAAAGTATTAAAGAATAAGGGGGAGAGGAGGTGGAGAGGGGAAGAAAAGGAGGAGAAGAAGGAGAAGGAGAAGGAGAAGGAGAAGGAGAAGGAGAAGGAAGGAAGGAAGGAAGGAAGGAAGGAAGGAAGGAAGGAAGGAAGGAAGGAAGGAAGGGAAGGAGGAAAATTCAGGCACTTCACATAGTGGTTAAACCATCACTTGGAATGCCCACATCACATGTAAGACTGCCTGGATTCAAGTCCCAGATTCACTCCCAATTCCAGATCCCTGCTAATCCACTCCCTGGAAGGCAGCAATGATGACTCAGTACTTGGGTTCTTGCTACCTACATGGAAGACTGACACTGAGTTCCATTTCTTGGCTTTTGTCTGGCCAGATCCCAGCTCTTATGGGCATTCAGGGAGGGAACCAGTGGATGGAAAATCTTCACTCTGTTTCTCTCTCTAACTCTGTGCCTTTTAAAATAAATAAATATAACCAAAGAAGAAGAACAACAACAGGGCCAGTGCTATGTTAAGTCTCTGCCAGTGGCTCTGGCATCCCATACAGGCACCAGTTCCTGTCCCATGTGCTTCACTTCTGATCCAGCTCTGTGCTAATGTCCTGGTAAAACAGTGGAATATGGCTCAAGTATTTGGGCCCCTGCTCCCATGTGAAAGACCGGAATGAAGCTTCTGGCTCCTGGCTTCAGATTGGCCCAGCATTGGGCTGTTGCAACCATTTGGGGAGCAAACCCATGGATGAAAGGTCTCTCTCTGTGTCTCTCCCTCTTTCTCTCTGTAACTCTGCCTCTCAAATAAACAAATGAATCTTTAAAAAGGAGAAGGAAGAGGAAATGGATGAAGAGGAAGAAGAGGAGAAAGAGGTGGAGGAAGGACAAGCAAGCATCTGCCAACTTCTTCAGCCTTATGTTTCCATGCGCTAGTGTGTCAGTCTAGCCATCTAAGGAGCTCAGGTGAACTAAGAGACACACTCTGAGACTACCTATCTCCTTACCAATTAGAAAGCAAATGACCAGTTTTCTAAATCAAGCTGTTTATATTCTAACCACTGCCTCACACATGTCTATGAGACCAAGATTTCCAATGAGATTTCAGTTACATCCAAAAGAGATAATAAAGCCAGCAGTGATTACTTATCACTTGTGTTTTTAAAAAATCTATTTAAATTGGCCCTCCTCCAATGCAGTTTTATGCTGATTACTTTCTCTCTAGTATTGACCTGCTGATCTCTTCCACATTGAAATTCACTATTTATTTGAATAATAATTCATTAACTTGATTTTTGTACTGACCAAAGGGCCTGGAAAATGTTTTTTTAAATTTCTTGCTGATCTCCTTAGTGATGATTGTGCTATAGACTGAAATATAGTCTTAGCATTTAAAACCCATAAAATGAGGGCTAAGAGGAAGCTGCAAAACTCACTCTGCATGGTTAGATGGGGGCTTCTTCCTTTTCCTTTATTTAAGCTACCAACATCTAAGAAGTCATAAATTTTTCTCAAGAAGCTTTTACTAAATTAATCAAGGTGATTACCATTTCAAATTTTTTCTACTCCTTTCAATAATGTAATATTTCCATTGACCAATAGTGTTCTGATCAATAGCAAATTATGATGTATTCTTGAATGTGTATTAATTTTCCTGTGTAGAAACTTTAGTCTTGAAAGAGAAAAAGAACTACTTGAAATTTTGGAAGATATACCATTTTACTAAGTGTCTATAATGTCTTTAATAACAATAGCTACTTCTGAAGTACTTGTTGTTATCAAACGTTGTGCTATGTAGATTGAATCATGAGGTTCTCTGTCTCTGAGAAGGTCATTATTATTCATTTGCCACAGAGAATTCCAAGGTTCCCCAAAGATACCGAGAATACCCCAGTTTATTCAGGAAATGTGAAGGCTAAGGTTGAAATGTGAGTCACCAGATTATAAGGCTGAATTCTTAAGGGACACAATACTTCAAATAGGGTATCATTTAGAAGCTTTGTTAGAGGGATTTGTAATATGGGTTGGTTGTAGTTGTCACTTCTAGTTATCATTGTTATTGGCTTAGGATGACAGCATTGAGTACCAAAATATAGAACCATCAACACACAGTGAATGATCAATAATATTAGAGCTACAGAAAGAGAGAGTGGAGAAGGGAAAGGAAGTGAAATATCCACATTTCACATGCCAATCCCATAATTCCTTGGCAACCTCCATTGTATTCGCTGATTTTGAGTTCTACTTATTTTTAGATCCCACACATGAGTGAAATCATGTAGTACTTGTATTCCTTTGTCTGGCTTATTTCACTTAGCACAATGTCCTTCATGCTTATCCATGTTGTGAAAAATGATGGAAGTTCCTTCTTTTTTAAGGCTGAGTAGTGTTACATTGGTTATATAAACCACTTTTTAATCCATTCATTTTTAATGCACACTGAGGCAATTCCATATCTTCAATGATTCTATAAGTCTTCAATAAACATGAAAGAGAAGGAATTTATTCAAGAAACTAATTTCATATTATCTGGATACAAAACCAGAAGTAGGATTGTTGAATCATACAGTAGTTGTACATTTAAGTATTTTAAGGAACTCTATACTGTTTTCCAAAGTAGGTGTATAAATTTAATTCTCAAAAACAATGCAGAAGTTTCAATTTTCTGCATATCTTCTCGACACTTGTTATATTTATCATTTTGGTAAAAGCCATTCTAATAGATATAGGGTGATATCTCATTGTAGGTTTGATTTGCATTTCCATGATGAAGTTTCATTGAGCATTTTTACATATAAGTGCAACAATTAATGATAGGGATATGTTCTGAAAAATGTGTGTTTAGTCAATTTTGTCATAAAGTGTACTTACACAGACCTACCATAGATGGCACACATCAATATACTGATATGGCACTTGACACAATCAAAGGCTACAGTAAATAGCTCTATGAAGCTGCTACCAACCTGACATGGCTTACTTTTGTATAGTAAATTTTTATAAGAAGGAATACATGATAAAATAAGGATTAGAAGTATAGGATAATAAATACATACATAGTTGTTTATTATCACTATCAAGTATTATTTACTGTAAGGTCATGAGCTGCTAATGTTTCAGCCAATAGCAGACCACATATACAATGGTGGTCTCATAAGACAGAGATGAAAAATACCTACTGCCTAGTGACACCACAGCAAAAGTAGTGTTGTAGCACAACACATTACTCATGTTTATGATGCATGCATACAAAAATCTATTGTATGAAGTATCGTGGAGGGGATCCCAAGATGGTGTATAGCAACAGAATGATCCAAGTCATACAGGGAAAAAATAGATAGTTAAAAAGGAGAGAAGATACATGCCAGAGATAGAGTCATGGGAAATTCACCCTGGAAGCTCAGGAGACCAACAGAAACTGGGCAAGTCCACATTGAAAGAACAAATAAGAAAGGAAAGTGGTGGAGGCACAGTGGAGGCATGGACTGGGAAGGCTGGCACCAGCCCCCAAAGGACCAGGTTAGATGGGAAATCACAGGTCCACAGAGCTGCAAATAGCAGCGGGAGTGGGAGCTTGGTGAACTGCTTGTGAAGTTCCATGCAGAAAAAAAAGAGAAGTTATAGAGGAACAAACAGAGGTTGGGGCTACCCATTCCTGCACCCCCCCTCAACCAGTTCTTCAGCCAGCTGGGAGAAACCATATTGCTTGTTTACACTTTCAAATGTAAGAAGGGGACTCCTGCCTTTGCCTCCCATGCACACGATAACCAATTGTAAGGGCCACCTCACCACACCTCCCCAAACAGGAATGAGGACACCACAACATTTCAGAAGAATTTCTTCCCCACTACGCAAACTATAAAAAAAGGAGAAGTCCAGAATATTGAAAACTCGAGCCTATCCCACCCACCAATGAGAAGGGAGCCAGGCACCAGTAGGCGGGGCTCCATGCCCCAGAGCTCATACCCACTTCCACCATGATTGAGAAGTGAGCTGGGCTCCAGTAGGTGGGGTTGCATGCTTCCACTTGCAACACACAGATGTATAGCAGCTCATAACAGAGGGGAAACCCACCACAAGGAAATCTCTACAGATTAGAGGTGCAGTTTGTTAAGCAAAGCAATATAACCCTGAACACACCAGAAACTAACACCGGAGCATTCCACAACTGTGAGAAAAAGGTATGTCACATAAACAGACATAAACAACCTCCTCTAATGAAAAAAACCAGCAGAAAGAGACAAAGCCTCAAGGGGGCCTTACATTGGATACCTCCTCCACCCCAGAATACTGAACAGAGCACCCAGGCCACATCCAGCACACAGGTCTTGAAACTCACTAAAAGTACAGATGTCTCACTAAGTCACAAAGGCACAAATTAAAGAGAAAAGCAAATAGTCAAAAAAAGAAAAAGTACACAATGCCAAAAAAACAAAGGAAAACCCCTAAATGAGAATAAGGAAAACACTATGAGCTCCCCAAAGGAACATCACAACTCTCCAATAATAGAAGAAGAAGATGAAGAGATTGAAGATATGTCAGTAATGGAATTCAGAAAATTAGTCATCAGATTACTTAGAAACAATCAGAAGCAAATTTACAAGCTAAATGAAAAGTTCTCCCAAGAAATTAAGATATTAAAGAGAAGTCAAAATGGAATACTAGAAATGAAGGATCCAATAGATTAAATAAAAAACGCAGTGGAAAGCCATAACAACAGAATAGGTGAGATAGAAGAAAAAATATCAGAACTAGATGACAAATTTCTGGAAATATTAGAACAAAAAAAGAAGAAATTAGAAAACCAAAAAACACTGTTGGAGATCTACAAGATCTATCAAACAACCCAACATAAGGAACCTAGGCTTTCCAGAAGGCATGGAAAGAGAGAAAGGATTAGAAGGCCTTCTTAATGAAATAGTAACATAAAACATCCCCAATCTGGAGAAAGAAAGAGGCATCCAAACAACAGGAAGTGCACAGAAATCCCAATAGACACAAACAGAAAAGATCTTCACAAGGAAACATTTTAGTAAAACTCTCTACATGAAACATAAAGAAAAGATCTTAAAATGTGCACAAGAGAAATGCCAAATCACATTCTGAGGAAAATCAGTTAGACTCACTGCAGATTTCTCATCAGAAACCCTACAGGAAAGGAGAGAATGGTGAGATATATTACAAGTCCTTAGAGAAAAAAACGGTAAACCCAGAATACTGTACCCTGCAAATCTCTGATTTATAAATGAAGGAGAAATGAAGATCTTACATAACAAACAAGAATTGAAAGAATTTGCAACTACTCACCCAGCTGTTCAAGAATGTGCTACACCGCGGCGCGGCTGCAGCGCGCCGTCCGCGGCAGCCATTGGAGGGTGAACCAACGGCAAAGGAAGACCTTTCTCTCTGTCTCTCTCTCTCACTGTCCACTCTGCCTGTCAAAAAAAAAAAAAGACAAAAAAAATTAAAAAAAAAAAAGAATGTGCTACACACAAAGATGAACTAACGAAATGAACCAGTGAAAGCACAAAGGTAACCATGAGTAAAAAACAGTCTGAATGGATTAAAAATGAAAACCCATGTATTTTCTGCCTACAAGAAACACATCTTACCAACAAAATGCACACAGACTGAAAGTGAAAGGATGGAAAAAAGATAATCCATGCTAACAGAAACCAAAAAAGAAATGGTGTATCTATCCTAATTTCAGATGAAATAGACTTTAACACAAAAACTATTAAGAGAGACAAAGAGGCCGGCACCGTGGCTCAACAGGCTAATCCTCCGCCTTGCGGTGCCAGTACACCAGATTCTAGTCCCAGTCGGGCACTGGATTCTGTCCCAGTTGCCCCTCTTCCAGGCCAGCTCTCTGCTGTGGCCAGGGAGTGCAGTGGAGGATGGCCCAAGTCCTTGCGCCCTGCATCCCATGGGAGACCAGGAGAAGCACCTGGCTCCTGCCATCGGATCAGCATGGTGCGCCGGCCGCAGCATGCCAGCCGTGGCGGCCATTCGAGGGTGAACCAACAGCAAAAGGAAGACCTTTCTCTCTGTCTCTCTCTCTCTCTCACTGTCCACTCTGCCCGTCAAAAATAAATAAATAAATAAATAAATAAAGAGAGACAAAGAAGGGAACTATTTAATAATTAAAGTCTCAATGCAAAAGGGATATGTGACTATTATAAATGTATATACACCTAATAACAGGGCAGCTGGCAATAGAAAAGAAATGTTAATGTTTTTAAAGAGAGTTATAGACTCAAATACAAAAGTAATGGGGGACTTCAATACTCCATTTTCAGCAACAGACAAATCAATCAGACACAAAATCAACAAGGAAACAATAGAGTTAATTGACACTATAGACCAAATAGATACAGTAGGTATCTACATAGCCTTCTACCCTACAGCCACAGAATACACATTTTTCTCACCAGTGCATGGAAATTTCTCTAGGACTGACCACATGCTAGGCAATAAAGCAAATCTCAGCAAATTCAAAAATCAAAATCATACCATACTTCTTTTCAGACCACAATGCAATGAAGCTGGAAATCAGCAAATAAGAAATCTCTAGAACACATGGAGACTGAACAACATGTGACTGAACAAACAGTGGATCATAGTGAAAATCAAAAGAGAAATTTAAAAAAAATGAATATGACAATACAACATAAGAGAAATTATGGTTTGCAGCAAAGCAGTGTTTAGAGGAAAGTTTATAACAGTTTGTGCCTACATCAAGAAATTGGAAAGGCACCAAATAAATGAGATATCAATGTACCTCAAGGACCTAGAAAAAAACAGAAAACCAAACCAAAAATTAGTAGGAGAAAGGAAATAATTAAAATTAGAAAAGAATAAACGAAGTTGAAACAAAAAATACAAAAGATCAGAAAAATGAAGAGCTAGATTTTTTTAAAAAAATAAACAAAATTGACACTCTGTTGGCCCAATTAATCAAAAAAGAAGAGAGAAGACACAAATCAATAAAATTAGGGATGAAAAAGGAAATGTAACAAGAGACACCACAGGGGGAAAAAAAAAAAGAATCCTTAGAATTATTACAAAGAACTATATGCCAACAAACTGGGAAACATAGAAGAAATGGATACATTCCTGGGCAAATACAACCAACCTAAACTGAGCCATAAAGACATAGAAAAATTAAAAAGACACATTACCAAAACAGAAATTAAATCAACGATAAAGACCTTACCAACAAAGAAAAGCCCAGGACCAGATGGCTTCACTGCCAAATTCTACCAAACATTTACAGAAGAATTAACTCCAATTCTTCTCAAGTTATTCAAAACAATTGAAAGGGAGGGAATCCTCCCAATTCTTTCTTTGAAGCCAGCATCACCTTAATTCTTAAACCCAGAAAACACACCACAGGGAACTAGAACTACAGACAGATTTCACTGATGAACATAGACACAAAATCCTCAACAAAATTCTGGCCAATAGACTCCAACAACATATCAGAAAGATCATTCTCCAGGACCAAGTGGGATTTATCCCTGGTATGCTGAGATATTTTAACATTCACAAATCAATCAATGTGCTACATCACATTAACAAATTATAGAGCAAAAACCATATAACTATATCAATAAATGCAGAGAAAGCATTTGATAAAATACAACACCCTTTCATGATGAAAACTCTAAGCAAATTGGGTATAAAAGGAATATTCCTCAAGACAATCAGGGCAATTTATGACAAACCCATGGCCAGCGTTCTATTGAATGGGGAAAAATGAGAAGCATTCTCAATGAGATCCAGAACCAGACAAGAAAGCACATTCTCACCATTGCTATTCAATGCAGTCTTGGAACTTTTAGCCAGAACCATCAGGCAAGAAAAGAAATCAAAGGGATTCAAACTGAGAAAGAAGAAGTCAAACTATCTAATTTGCAGATGACATGATTCTATATATATATTGGGGATCCAAAAGACTCCATCAAGAGACTATTGAAACCCAAAGAAGAGTTTGGTAAAGTAGGATATAAAATCAATACACAAAAAACAATGGCCTTTGTGTACACAGACAATGCCATGGCTGAGGAAGAACTTCTAAGATCAATCTCATTCACAACAGCTATGAAAAAATCAAATACCTTGAAATAAATTTAACAAAAGAAGTCAAAGATCTCAATAATTAAAATTACAAAACATTAAAGAAAGAAATGGAAGAAGATACAAAAAATGAAAAAAAACTCTCATGTTCACGAATTGGAAGAATCAATATCATCAAAATGTCCATTCATCTAAAAGCAATTTACAGATTCAATGTAACACCAATCAAAATACCAGGCATTCTTCTCAGATCTGGAAAAAAGATGCTGAAATTCATATGGCGGCACAAGATACCTTGAATAGCTAAAGCAATCTTGCATGAAAAAAACAAAGCTGGAGGCATCACAATACCAGATTTCAAGACGTACTACAGGGCAGTTATAATCAAAACAGCCTGATACTGGTACAAAAACAGATGGATAGACCAGAACAGAATAGAAACACCTTAAATCAATCCCAACTTCTACAACCAACTTATATTTGAAAAAGAAGCTAGGCCGGCGCCGTGGCTCAACAGGCTAATCCTCCGCCTTGCGGCGCCGGCACACCAGGTTCTAGTCCCGGTCGGGGCGCCGGAATCTGTCCCGGTTGCCCCTCTTCCAGGCCAGCCCTCTGCTGTGGCCCGGGAGTGCAGTGGAGGATGGCCCAGGTGCTTGGGCCCTGCACCCCATGGGGAGACCAGGAAAAGCACCTGGCTCCTGGCTCCTGCCATCTGACGAGCGCGGTGCGCCGGCCGCAGCGCGCCATCTGCGGCGGCCATTGGAGGGTGAACCAACGGCAAAAGGAAGACCTTTCTGTCTGTCTCTCTCTCTCTCACTGTCCACTCTGCCTGTCAAAAAAATAAAAAAAAAAAAAAAAAAAAAAAAAAAAAAAAAAAAGAAAAAGAAGCTAAAAACCAATCCCTGGAGCAAAGACAGTCTATTCAGCAAATGCTGCTTGAAAAATTGGATTTCCACATGCAGAAGTATAAATCAGGACCCCTACCTTACACCTTACACAAAAATCCATTCAAAATGGATTAAAGACATAAATCTATGACCCAATACCATCAAATTATTAGAGAGCATTGGGGAAACCCTGCAAGATACTGGCACTGGAAAATATCCCAGAGACACATGCAATCAAAGCCAAAATTCACAAATGGGGTTACACCAAATTGAGAAGCTTCTAGCTGCAAAATAATCAGTCCCCAAGGTGAAGAGACATCTGACAGAATGGGAGAAATTATTTGCGAACTATGCAACCAATAAAGGATTATTTTTAAACTTCTATTTGATGAATATAAATTTCCACAGTACAGCTTATGGATTACAATGCCTCCCCATAACTTCCCTCCCACCCGCAACCTTCCCCTTTCCTGCTCCCTCTCCCCTTCCATTCACATCAAGATTCCTTTTCAATTCTCTTTATATACAGAAGATCAGTTTAGTATATATTAAGTAAAGATTTCAACAGTTTGACCTCACATAGCAACACAAAGTGAAAAATACTGTTGGAGTACTAGTTACAGCATTAAATCACAATGTACAGCATATTAAGGACAGAGATCCTACATCATTTTTTAATTGATTAATTTTCTATGCAATTTCCAATTTAACACCAAGTTTTTTTTTCATTTTCAATTATCTTTATATACAGAATATCGATTCAGTATGCTAAGTAAAGATTTCATCAGTTTGCACCCACACAGAAACACAAGGTGTAAAAATACTGTTTCAGTACTAGTTATAGCATTACTTCACATTGGACAACACATTAAGGACAGATCCCACATGAGACGTAAGTACACAGTGACTCCTGTTGTTGACTTAACAATTTGACACTCTTGTTTATGGCGTCAGTAATCTCCCTAGGCTCTAGTCATGAGTTGCCAAGGCTATATAATAAAGGATTAATAACCAGAATATATAAAGAGATCAAGAAACTCTGCAACAAAACAAATAACCCAGTTAGGAAATTGGCAAAGGACTTAAACAGATGCTTTTCAAATGAAGAAATCCAAATGGCCAACAGATACATGAAAAGATCCTTAGGATCCCTAGCCGTCAGGGAAATGCAAAGCAGAACCACAATGAGGTTCCACCTCACCCTAGTTAGAATGGCTTTCATACAGAAAAACAAAAAACAACAAATGCTAGTGAGGATGTGGAGAAAAAGATACCCTAGTCCACTGCTGGTGAGTATTTAAACTGGTAAAACCACTATGGAAGACAGTTTGGAATACTTCAGAAATCTGAATATAGACCTACCATGTGACTCAGCCATCCCACTCCTGGGAATTTACTCAAGGGAAATGAAATCAGCATATGAAAGAGTTATCTGCACTCTCATGTTTATCGCAGCTCAAATCACAATAGCTAAGACGTGGAAACAACCTAAATATCTGTAAACTAAAGACTGGGTATAGAAATTATGGGATATGTACTCTATGGAATACTACACAGTAGTAAAAAAAAATGAAATCCAGTTCATTGCAACAAAATGAATGAATCTCTAAAACATAATGCTTAGTGAAATAAGCCACTCCCAAAGGGACAAACACCATTTGTTGTCTCTGATCTGTGATAACTAAAAGAGCATCTAAAAGGAAACCTGTAGAAGTGAAATTGACACTTTGAGAAGCAACAACTTGAACAGCCCTTGTCCTAACTCTCGAGGATCAATTTTTTTTTTACTTTTTCTTTCTCTTTTTTTTCCTTCTTGATACCATTGGTTGAACTCTTTACATAATATAGAATTAACCATACGTGTACAAAATCAGCTGAAAATAGATCTCAGTAAAAAAAATGAGAGTTGGAATTAGAGAGGGAGGACCTATACAGTTCTGCATACATTGCTACGGACTTACTTCTAAGAGGTACATCTAAAAACTTACTGTGGGACTCCAAATCCTATTAAGGTAAATGGTAATAATGCCTTCTTAAGTGTTAAAATGATCATATAGATAGGATTAAGTATTAAATTGATAATATAAATAAGATTAAGTGTCCAGTAATAACAATAGATAGAATTAAAAAAGGAGGGAATATTACAACATGGGAAGCAGTCCACACAACATATTCATACAATGAGAATCACTCTAAATAACACTCTGATCTCAGAATCAGCCCTTTAAGCATTCTGGTCTGGCTGAAAAGTCCATGAGAGCATTTCAGGCATGGAAGGCCAAGTCACTGTGGCAAAAAAAATGTCCTACATGAAGGATCTTTGTGAGTGAGATCCCAGTGGAAAGAAGGGGTCACCAAGGAAGGATGTACTTTTCTCTGAAAGGAGGAAAGAACTAGGCTTCCATAGCCATTGACATCTCATGTCAAAAGCTTCAGGTGATCACTGATGTCATACATAAGAGTGTTAACTGTTAAATTAACAACATAAGTCACTGCATATACTCAGTGAGTTGTATTATGAGAATTAACTATAAAATGAATGAAATCCTCTCTTTCACAGCAAAATGGATGCAACTGTAAAACACTATACTTAGTGAAATAAGCCAACCCCAAAAATAATGATTTCACATTTTCCCTGATTTGTGGTAAATAATAAATATAGTGATAACTAATACACAGTGTACGAAAAAACGTAATGTATATGAGTGACACTGACACTTTTAGATTTGATTTGATTATTATTTATACCCCTGGTCTATATTCTTGAGGAACAGTGTTCTTTCCACTTACTACTTGTTGAATTCTTCATTTAGTGGAGGGTTAAGTTTATGATTACAAAGTAAGATGAAAGAATGTCATTGTAAAAATTAAAAGAAAATTAGCAAAGAAGGGTGAGGGAGGGTAGGGTGAGAAGTATCATTATGCTCTTAAAACTGTATAAATGGAATTTGTTTTCTTTATATAAATAAAAAATTATTTTATAAAGATTTATCTATTTATTGGAAAGTCAGAGTTACCCAAAGAGAGGAAGAGAGGCAGAGAGAAAGAGAGGTCTTCCATCTGCTGGTTCACTCCCCCAAGTGGCCGCAACTGCCAGAGCTGGGCTGAACTGAAGCCAGGAGCCAGGATCCTCTTCCAGGTCTCCTACATGGATACAGAGGCCCAAGAACTTGGGCCATCTTCTACTGCTTTCCCAGGCCATAGCAGAGAGCTGGATCTGAAGTGGAGCAGCTGGGACTTGAACCAGTGCCTATATGGGATGCTGACACCACCAACGAAGGATTAACCTACTGTGCCACATCACTGACCCCCACAAAAAAATGAATTAAAAATTTTTATCAACAATTCTTTTTTTAAAGATGTTCCTTATTTATTTGAAAGGCAGAGTTACATAGCATAAGGAAAAGACAGAGAGAGGGAGAGAGATCTTCCATCTGCTGGTTGACTCGCCAGATGGCTACAATGGTCAGGGCTTGGACAGGTAGAATCTAGGAGCCAGGAGCTTCATCCAGGTCTCCTACATAGGTGGCAGGAGCCCTAGCACCTTGGTCATCTTCTGTTGCCCTGTCAGGCCACCAGCAGGGAGCTGGATTGGAAATGGAGCAGCTAGGACATGAACTGGCACCATAGTGCATGCTTGCATCATAGGTGGCTGCTTAACTCTCTGCACCACAATGTGCACCCTTATCTACAGCTCTTAAGATAATTCTGTGTCTGAGGTATAGAATCTGAGGATACATTGGTGGAACAGAGACAGAAAGTTCTTACCACGGCAGAGCTTCCATTCCGCTAAAGAAAAAGTTATTGAAATACTTACTAAAAGAGTAAGGAAGATTTTACTCACCCCTGTTGCAATAAATGTCAGCACTATTGCAATAGAGGAAGATCACTCTCGACTCTGAATACAAGAAGGACAAGTGGGGATCCACAGCCAGGTAGCATTTTGGGGGTGGGTGGGATGAATAGTCCTAAGAGGAAACATGAAGGGCAGCAGACGCCTTCCTGAGCTACCTTCAGAGGGTTCTTTCTGAAGGCAGTCTTGGCTATTCAGATATCAAGGCCTGGGATAGGGGAAAAGGGGCAGAATTCTTACTAGTCTGACTTAGCAGGATTCTTGCTAAGACTGGGCTATGCAGGCCTGGTAAGGATGGGGGCCAAGGCTGAGATTCCTGTTAGAAAAAAAGGGCTCAGTGGAGCCTAAGTAAAGTTTGGTCAAAGAAAACATCTTTGCCACCACCGACCTCTGAATATTCAACTGGGCTTAACAATCCCTTGTGAAAAGCAAATACCCACTATGAAGGCTGTTTATTTCTGTCATTCATGCCTGCCTACTGCTTCATCAGAGGGAAAGGGAAGCTGGTAGGGAAAATGAGCACCTATCTTTTTTGGGAAAGGATAGGTGGAGGTAGCCAAAGGCGCTGAGAGTAGAGAGGTAAGTAAATCTCTTTTTCCATATTGCTTCTGGAATTCCTGGCTGGATTGGCAAGTAATAGGAAGACCCTGGTAAAATGATTTTTAGTTTGGGGAGCTACTTGTTTGTTTGTTTTTAAAGATTTACTTATTTATTTGAAAGGCAGAATGATATATAAAGAGAGACATACAGAGAGACAGAGATAGACATCTTCCATATGCTCTTTTATTTCCCAAACGACCACAATGACCAAGGCTGGGCCAAGCTGAAGTCAGGAGCCAGGAACTCCATCTGGGTCCACAAAAGGGTGTCAGGGACCCAAGTGCTCAAACCACTCCTTACTGCCTTCCCAGACACATTAGCAGGAAACTGGATCAGAAACAGGGGAGCAAGAATTCCACTCAGCACTCAGACATGGAATGTTAACGTTGCAAGCAGTGATTTAACCTGCAGCACCACAATGCTGGCTCCTGGAGGTGCTTATTTTCTTTAGTAAATACGGACCCCTCTACATATTAAGGAATCATAATAGGCAATACAAAAGCTAAACAGCAAACCTTCATAAATTAGATACTGCTTTAAGTAATTTTAATGACTTCACTTAATATTGACACTGATTTTGGAGATGCATCAATTAACTCTTGTAAACAATATGCATTTAAAATCAATATTAAAATCCAGCTGAACACTAGAAATCATCCCAATAGCACCCTTGAAGCCAAAGGCCTGATCTGTCCTTTACTCGTTCAACTGAGCAACGCAGGCCAGAGAAGTGAAGATGCATTAGCCCTCAGCCTCACAGTGAGCAGCAAGATCAAAAGTTCCGCCTCAGGAAATGTCAGTCACTTCTGGCGTCTGCAAGAACCTATGCCGAGGTGGAGAGGAACTATAAATAATTCTGAGGGCTTTCCACAAGTGTCAGAGAATGCACAGGAAAAGCAAGCTGGTCTTAGACACTCTGAATTCATTTCCTGGGCATAAACAATGGCTTGATGTCTCTTTGCTCCTGCACCTTCTGGCTTTAGTTCAGGACATAGCTGACTTTCCATTGCACACATGACAAAGTCCCACAGAAGTGTCACAGCAGCCGTTGTCTCCCCTCCTTTCAGTAAAAGCATAAAGGCTTGACTTTCTCTAAGTGATTTAGGTCCATGCCTTGCCTTATAGCATTTCATATTCTCAGCAAGTTGCTTTATTCATCATAAATTATTTGAGTGCCTGGAAAAGAGCTGCACAGTTTTAAAAAAAAACTAGATAATTCCAGAGACTGAGGAAACAAAAGTACCCTCTTCTGATTCAAACCCAGTTTGTTTAATGGAAACAAAAGATTGCTACCTACAAGCTACTCACCAGCAAGGAAGGCACAAATCTCTGGTGACTTTAGCAGTCTCTGCAAAGGTTTTCTGCCTGCATAACCCACTTGGGCATCCGTAACCAGTTTTCTGTGCTTAAGCCTGCTTTTGCAGCTTGGCCTTCATCTTACCAGTCCCAGGCCTAGCTAAAGTGGACTGAGGAGAGGAGTTTAGGTAAGGAAGGTAAAAAAGGCCCCTCCAGAAGACCCTGCATTCACCAAACTTACTTAACATCACTTAACCATATATGGCTGTGCTCAGCAACATTAATTATAAAAATAACCTAGAAGCACAAAGAAATTGATTATACTAGGAACATATTGTGGTATTGTAATGTATTTCCCAAATATTCTCACTATATGATAGGTGTGGATACAGTTTGTCTACTAAAAGTTGATATGTTGAGAGTTCCCTTTCCCATTATCTACCATGTCATGATGCACCCAGGGGCCCTTGATATTTTGACCCTCTAGGCACCATAATCATGAGCCAAATAAATCCTTTGTAAAGTGCCTATCCTAAAGGGTTTTGTTATAGCAACACAAAATCAACTAAGAAAGAATCAGCATTTAGTTTAAGAAATCCATTTCAGAAAGCAAATGAGAGTTTGCTTTGATCACCTGCCCTTTCTACTCCTCGCCCCAGACCCTCTTACAGACTCTTCACCTCTGCCCCTATATACTCAGCTCACACAAGCTGCTCCACTCTAGTAGATCTGCATCCTAGGCCATCTGAACCCTCTCATTATGCACCAGTCTGTCTTCCTCAGAGAGGACAATGGGGAACAAATAAAGCTCCCTTTTGCCACCAATGATCATCTGGAATCCTTTGGATTGTGGCTTCTATTTTAACTTTCTCTTTTTAATGGAAAGTTAATTTACACACAGTGGAATGGTCAGATCATAAGTGTAGCATCCAGTAAGCCTGAAAAAATGCCCATCAAACCACAGACTATTTCCATTACCTGGACAGTATCTTCTCTTCCTCGTCATTTCCTCCACAAGTAATTACTGATTTGATTTCCATGACAATAACATAGTGTTGTCCCAGTCCAAACTTTATAGATGTGTAATCTACAGTATATAGTTTGGGAGGCTAGGGAATCTGGTTTCTTTTGCCTAATATTTCAGCTTCCACATAATAGATTTGTTTATGTTGTCAGATGGATCCATAGGTTATTTATTTTCATGACTGAGTAATATGTCATTATGTGAATAGATCACAATTTGTTTAGCCGTTCCATTCATGGACATACAGAATGTGTACAGTTGGGGTTATGTGTATAAAGCTGCTATAAATACTGTTTCCATGTTGGTTTTTTATGTTTTTTTTTTATTTTTTTTTTTGACAGGCAGAGTGGACAATGAGAGAGAGAGACAAAGAGAAAGGTCTTCCTTTACCGTTGGTTCACCCTCCAATGGCCGCTGCTGCCAGCGCGCTGCGGCCGGCACACCGCGCTGACCTGAAACCAAGAGCCAGCTGCCTCTCCTGGACTCCCATGTGGGTGCAGGGCCCAAGCACTTGGGCCATCCTCCAGTGCACTCCCTGGGCCACAGCAGAGAGCTGGACTGGAAGAGGGGCAACTGGGACAGAATCCGGCGCCCCGACCGGGACTAGAACCCAGTGTGCTGGCACCGCAGGTGGAGGATTAGCCTATTGAGCCGTGGCACTGGCCTTCCATGTTGTTTTCATTCCTCTTGGATAAATACTTTGGCCATAGGTTAGATGTATGTTTCATTTGAAAGAAACTGCTAATTCCCACTAGCAGTGTATGACAGTTCCCATTGATCACTTTATTGCATCTTGGTCATTAAAGTGGATGTGTAGTGGTATCTCATTGTGGTTTTAATATACATTTCTGGAATGACATTATGTGCTTTTTCATATGCTTACTTCTATTTTTATATTCCTTTTTAAAATTGTTTATATTTTTTGCCATTTTTTATTTGGTTGTATTATTACTAAAATTGATCTATAGGAGTTCTTTACATACTAGATATACATCACTTGTTATATTGATGTGTTGTGAATTATTTCCCCAGTCTGTAAATTGTTCATCAATTTTCATGATGCTTTCTTTAAAGAGTTTATCTATTCATTTTGAAAGTCAGTTACACAGAAAGAAGGAGATACAGAGAGAGATTTTCCATCCACTGGTTCATCCCCCAGATGGCAGCAATGGCCAGCACATGGCCAGGCAGAACCAGGAGCCAGGAGTTTCATCCAGGTCTCCCACATAAGTGGTAGAGGCCCAAACACTTGGACCATTTTCTGCTGCTTTTCCCAGGCCATTAGCAGGGAGCTGGATTGGAAGTGGAGCAGCCAGGACTCAAACCAGTGCCTATATGGGATGCAAGCATCAGCAGCTTTACCTGCTATGTCACAACACTGATTCCTCTTGATGCCATTTTTTAATGCACAGAGATTTTAAATTTTGATAGCTCAATTAATTAGTTCATTTTTCTTTTATTTAATTTGTATGTATCTCATAAATACAACATTAGGAACACAGTAATTTTTCCCACCAAACCTGCCCTCCCACCCACTCCTGCTCTCTTCCTCCTCCCTCTCCTGTTTATCCCAAGAATTAAAAAGAAAGAAAGAAAGAAAGAAAGAAAGAAAGAAAGAAAGAAAGAAAGAAAGAAAGAAAGAAAGAAAGAAGAAGGAAGGAAGGAAGAAGGGAGGGAGGGAAGGCGGAAGGAAGGAAGGAAGGAAGGAAGGAAGGAAGGAAGGAAGGAAGGAAGGAAGGAAGGAAGGAGATAGGAAAGAAGAGAGGAAGGAGATAGGAAGGAAGGGAGGAAGGAAGGAAGGAAAAGAATAGAATAAAAAAGTAAGAGAATTGTTCCTCAACAGTCTAAACAAGGGCTGTTCTGTTATTGCTTCTAGAAGATGATTTTGCTTTTTTCCCCTTCTGTCTTCTTTCTTTTTAGAAACTTGTCTTTAAAGAAGAACCCAGGGATGGTACATCTCTTGTGAGCTCTTAGACATAACTTTAACCTATGAGACATAGTATTATCCTTCATTTAATATGCTAAATGGAAGTGAGCCTTGAAAACAAGTTTTACTATTAAGCCTCATGACACAACTCTTTGGAACAGAAGTCCTGCATGAGAAGTTAGTGCACAGTGACTCTTGTTTATTTAACAAACAACACATTTATGTATGAAATCAGTGGTAATCCAAGCTCTTGAAATGAGCTGCCTCAGCTACAGATGTCGTTTGGATCCACTGACTTGACAAGGCCAAAAACAAAGTGGAAGTTCTCTCCTCCCTTCAGAAAAATTATATCATTATCTGGTGGCCATTTCTTTCCACTGGGGTCTCACCCACAAGGCTCCTTTATGTAGAACCTCTTTTTTGCAGAGTGTCTTGACTTTACATGCCTGAAGTGCTCCTCTTAGGCTTTCTAGCCAGACTGGAATGACTTCAGGGCTGATTTTGAGGTCAGAGTGCTACTTAAATCTATTGTCATTCTATGAGTCTGCTGTATGGACTGCTTCCCATGTTGGAGCCTTCACCTCTTTTTAATTCTGTCTATTATTGTTTCCAAACACTTAAAACTATTTCTATGACCACGTTAAAACTTGTTCCTATCTTCTCAACTTGATTTAATCCCATTTGTCAAGTTTGGCTTTGATTGCTTGTGCTTCTGTGGTCTTTTCCAAGAGCTCTTTGCCTATGCCAATGTATTTCAGGATTTCCTCAATGTTCTCTAATAATTTGATGATATTGGGTCTTAGATTTAGGTCTTTAGTACATTTTGAGTGGATTTTGGTATAAGGTGTAAGGTAAGGGTCTTGCTTCATGCTTCTGCATGTGACGCCTCAGTTTTCCCAGCACCATTTGTTGAAGTGACTGTCATTGCTCCCAGGATTGATTTTAGCTCCTTTGTCAAAGACAAGTTGGTGAAACATGCTTGGATTGATTTATAGTGTTTCTGTTCTGTTCCATTGGCCTATCCATCTGTTTTTGTACCAGTACCAGGCTGATTTGATTATAACTGCCCTGAAGTATGTCTTGAAATCCGATATGGGATACCTCTAGCCTTATTTTTGATGTACAAGGTTGCTATAGCTATTCAAGGTATCCTGTATTTCCATATGAATTTCAGCATCATTTTTTCTACACCTGAGAATGTCACTGGTGTTTTGATTGGTATCACATTGAATCTAAATTCCTTTCAGATGAATAGACATTTTGATGATGTTGATTCTTCCATTTTTTTGTATCTTCTTCTGTTTCTTTATTTATTGTTTTGTAATTTTCATCAGAGAGATCTTTGACATCCTTGGCTAAACTTATTCCAAGGTATTTGAATTTTTTGGTAGCTGTGGTGAATGGGATTAATCTTAGAAGCATTTCTCAATTGTGGCAATTTCTGCATATACAAAGGCTATTGATTTTTCTGTGTTGATTTTATATCCTGCTACATTTCCAAACTCCTCTGTGAGTTCCAATAGTCTCTTGATGGAGTTTTTTGGATCTCCTATGTATAGAATCATGTCATCTGCAAATAGGGATAATTTGACTTCCTCCTTCCTGATTTGCATCCCTTTGATTTCTTTTTCTTGTCTAGTGACTCTGGCAAGAATTTCCACGAGTATATTTAAAAGCAGTGGTGAGAGTGAGCACCCTTGTCTGATCCTAGAAGTCAGTGGCATTGCTTCCAACTTTTCCCCATTCAATAGGACCATGGTCATGGGATTTTCATAAATTGCTTTGATTGTGTTGAGAAATGTTCCTTCTATTCCCAATTTGCTTAAAGTTTTCATCATGAGGGCTGTTATGTTTTGTCAAATACTTTCTATGCATCTATTGAGATAATCATATGATTTTTATTCTTCAATTTGTTAAAGTGATGTATCATATTGATTTATTTGTGAATGTTGAACCATCCCTGCATAACAGAAATAAATCCCATTTGTTCTGGTGGATGATCTTTCAGATGTGTTGTTGGATTTCATTGGCTAGTATTTTGTTAAGAATTTTGCATCTATGTTCATCAGAGGGATTGGTCTATAGTCTTCTTTCTTTTTTTTTTTTCTTTTTTTTTTCTTCTTTTATTTAGGATATAATTTTCCAAGGTATGACTTATGGATTACAATGGGTTTCCCCCATATATTCCCTTTCCCCCCGCAACCCTCCCCCCTTGCCCGCTCCTTCCACCCTTTCGTTCACGTCCAGATTCGTTTTCAATTTTCTTTGTATACATGTGATCAATTTAGCATGTGTTAAGTAATGAATTCGTCCCTTTGCCCTCATATAGTCACACAAAGTGGAATCTACTCTTTGAGTTCTCGTTTTAGCGTTGAGTCACATTGTACAGCACATTACGTACAGAGATCCTACATGAAATATATATATATATATATATTTGAAACTGACTAATTTTTTTGATGCAGTTTCCAATGTAACACTGATTTTTTTTCTTTCTTTTTTTTTTCCTTTTTAATTATCTTTATATAGAGAAGATCGGTTCAGTATGTATTAAGTAGGAATTTTCATCAGTTTGCATCTACACAGAAACACAAAGTGTAAAAATACTGTTTCGGCACTAGTTACAGCGTTACTTCACATTAGATAACATAATAAGGACAAATCCTCCATGGGATATAGGTACACAGTGACTCCTGGTGTTGATTTAACAATTTGACACTCTTATTTATGGCGTCAGGAATCTCCCTAGGCTCTAGTCATGAGTTCCTGAGGCGATGGAAGCCTTTAGGGTTCGCCGATTTTGATTCTGTTCCGACAGGGTCACAGTCAAAGTGGAGGTCCCTTCCTCCCTTCGGAGAAAGGTGCCTTCTTCTTTGGTAGCCCCGTTCCTTCCACTGGGATCTCATTCGTATAGTCTTCTTTCTTTGTTGTATCTTTTTCAGGTTTAGGAATTAAGGTGATGGCTCAATTCATAGAAACAATTTGAAAAGATTCCTTCTTTTTCAATTGTTTTGAATAGCTTGAGAAGAATTGGATTTAGTTCTTTAAATGTTCGATAGAATTCAGTGGTGAGCCATCTGGTTCTGGACATTTCTTTGTTGGGAAAGTCTTTATTATTAATTTGATTTCTGTCTTGCTTATTTGTCTGTTTAGGTTTTCAGTGACTTCATGACTCAATTTAGGTAGATCATATGTGCCCAGGAATCTATCCATTTCTTCTTGGTTTCCCAATTTGTTTGCATACAATTCTTTCTAGTAATTTCTGATGATTCTTTTTTTTCTGTGGTATCTGTTGTTGCATTTCCTTTTTCACCTCTAATTTTGTTAAGTTGGGTCTTCTCTCTCCTTTTTGGGGTAGTTGGGCCAATGATGTATCAATTTTATTTATTTATTTTTTTGAAAAACCAGCTCTTAGTTTTGCTGATCTTTTGTATTATTTTATTGGATTTGATTTTGCTTATTTGTACTCTAATTTTAATTATTTCTTTTCTCCTACTAGTTTTGGGTTTTGTTTGCTGTTGCTTCTTTAGGTCCTTGAGATGCATAGATAGCTCATATAATTGGTGCCTTTCCAATTTCTTGATTTAAGCTTCAATTGCTATAAACTTTCCTCTTAATACTGCTTTTTTGGTATCCCATAAGTTTTGACATGTTGATTGTTATCCTCATTTGTTTCCAGAAATTTTTTGATTTGTCTTTTGATTTCTTCAATAAACCACTGTTCCTTCAGGAGCATGTTGTTCAGTCTCCATGTGTTTGCATATGTTCTGGGGATTCCTTACTTGTTGATTACCAACTTCATTCCATTGTGGTCAGAGAATATGCATGGTATGATTTTGATTTTTTTTTTAATTTGCTGAGACTTGCTTTATGGCCTAGCATGTGGTACTATACTATGGTATTAGAGCAGGTTTTGTACCGCTGGGTGGGAAATTAAAATTCTTTTAATTTCTGTTTGGTATGGAAGATCGTTATTTCACCTTAGAGAAAGTTCCATGCACTGGTGAAAAGAATCTGTATTCTGTGGCTGTATGGTGGAAAGCTCTGTAGATATCTGTTAGGTCTATTTGGTCTTAGCATCAATTAAGTCTGTTGTCTCCTTGCTGATTTTCTGTCTGGTTCATCTGTCCATTGCTGAAAGTGGTGTATTGAAGTCTCCCATTACTATGGTATTTGAGTCTATGTCTCCCTTTAAATTTGTTAACATTTCTTTTAAATAACCAGGTGCCCTGTAATTAGGTGCATGTACATGTATGATAGTCACATATTCTTGTTGAATTGATCCCTTAATCATTATGTAGTGCCCTTCTTTGTCTCTTTTAATAGTTTTTTTAAGTCTATTTTGTCTGATGTTGGGATGGCTACACCAGCTCTTTTTGGGTTTCTGTTGGCATGGAGTATCTTTTTCCATCCTTTCACTTTCAGTCTGCATGATCTTTGTTGGTAAGATGTGTTTCTTGTTAGCAGCAATTAGTTGGGTTTTCATTTTTAATACATTTAGTCAGTCTGTGTCTTTTAACTGAAGAGTTGAGACCATTTACAGTCAGGGTGACTATTGATAAGTAGTGAATTTTTGTGCTGCTGTATTTCCATTTATCATCCTAATTTATACTTTTGGTTCCCTTTGTACTTTTATTGGACTATTTTCTGCCTTCACCTTCTTTTGTGATGATGTTCCTGTTTCTGTGTCTGTGTGTAGCACATCCTTGAGCAGGTTTTGTACAGCTGGATGGGAAGTTAAAATTCTTTCAATTTCTGTTTGTTATGAAAGATCGTTATTTCACCTTCATTCATGAGTGCTTTGCTGAGTACTATATTATGGTTGACAGTTTTTTTCTCTTAAGGTTTGGAATATAACTCCCCATTCTCTCCTAGACTGTAGAGTTTCTGATGAAAAGTCCACTGTGAATCTAATTGGAGTTCTTTTGAATGTGATCTGGCATTTCTCTAGTGCATATTTTAGAATCTTTTCTTTATGTTTTACTGTGGAGAGTTTTACTTTTCTGGTCATGTCCATTGAGAGTTCTGTGTGCTTCTTATACTTAGGTGCCCCTTTTTTCCTCCAAATTGGGGAAGTTTTTTGTAATTATTTCATTAAAAAGACCCTTTAATCCTTTCTCTCTTTCTATGCCTTCAGAAACTCTTAGTACCCATATGTTGGGTCATTTGATAGTATCTTGTAAGTCTCCAACAGTATTTTTTAGTTTTATAATCTCTTCTTCTTCTTTTGGTCTGACTGTAAAATTTCCAGAAATTTATCATCTAGTTCTGATATTTTTTCTTCTTTCTCCCCTACTCTGATGTTAAGACTTTCCACTACATTTTTATTTGATCTATTGAGTTCTTCATTTCTAGTATTTCATTCTGAATTTTCTTTAATAACTCAATATCCTGGGAAAAATTTTTCATTCAGCTTTTGAATTTGCTTCTAGTTGTTTCTAAGTAATCTGATGATAATTTTTTAATTCAAGGCCTGGCATATATTCGATCTCTTCATCTTCACCTCTGACTATTGAAGTGCTGTAGAGTTCCTTTGAGAGGTTCATAGTGTCTTCCTTATTCTTATTTTAGTTTCTTCCTTTGTTTTTCACATTTGTGTAGTGATGTTTTTTTTTTTTTTGGCGGGGGGGGGGTTTCTGGTAGATTTTATCTTTGTTTTGTGTCTTTGTGGCTTAGTGGGACATCTACACTTTCAGTGAGTGCCAAGAGGCGTATGCTGGGTGTGGCCTGCTTGCACTGTTCAGTATTCCAGGATGTAGCAAATATCCAAGGTAAGGCCTCCATGGGGCTTTGTAGCTCTCCTCTGGTTATCTGGATGGAGGAGGGTGTTCACCTTAGTTGGTGTGACCCACCCTTCTCACAGCTGTGGGACACCCTGATGTTTTCAGCACAAGTTCACACTGCTTATTAAACTGCACCTTTATAGAAGAGGATACCAAAAAATGGAGAAATCTCCCATGCTCATGGATTGGAAGAATCAATATCATCAAAATGTCCATTCTCCCAAAAGCAATTTACAGATTCAACGCAATACCAATCAAGATACCGAGGACATTCTTCTCAGATCTGGAAAAAATGATGCTGAAATTCATATGGAGACACAGGAGACCTCGAATAGCTAAAGCAATCTTGTACAACAAAAACAAAGCCGGAGGCATCACAATACCAGATTTCAGGACATACTACAGGGCAGTTGTTATCAAAACAGCATGGTACTGGTACAGAAACAGATGGATAGACCAATGGAACAGAATAGAAACTCCAGAAATCAATCCAAACACCTACAGCCAACTTATATTTGATCAACGATCCAAAACCAGTCCCTGGAGTAAGGTCAGTCTGTTTAATAAATGGTGCTGGGAAAACTGGATTTCCACGTGCAGAACCATGAAGCAAGACCCCTACCTTTCACCTTACACAAAAATCCATTCAACATGGATTAAAAATTTAAACCTACGACCCGACACCATCAAATTACTAGAGAGCATAGGAGAAACCCTGCAAGACATAGGTACTGGCAAAGACTTCTTGGAAAAGACCCCAGAAGCACAGGCACTGAAAACCAAAATTAACTACTGGGATTGCATCAAATTGAAAAGTTTCTGTACTGCAAAAGAAACAGTCAGGAAAGTGAATAGGAAACCGACAGAATGGGAAAATATATTTGCAAACTATGCAACAGATAAAGGGTTGATAACCAGAATCTACACAGAAATTAAGAAACTCCACAACATCAAAACAAACAACCCACTTAAGAGATGGGCCAAGGACCTCAATAGACATTTTTCAAAAGAGGAAATCCAAATGGCCAACAGACACATGAAAAAATGTTCAAGATCCCTAGCAATCAGGGAAATGCAAATCAAAACCACAATGAGGTTTCACCTCACCCCGGTGAGAATGGCTCACATTCAGAAATCCACCAACAATAGATGCTGGAGAGGATGTGGGGAAAAAGGGACACTAATCCACTGTTGGTGGGAATGCAAACTGGTGAAGCCACTATGGAAGTCAGTCTGGAGATTCCTCAGAAACATGAATATAACCCTACCATTCAACCCAGCCATCCCACTCCTTGGAATTTACCCAAAGGAAATTAAATTGGCAAACAAAAAAGCCGTCTGCACAGCAATGTTTATTGCGGCTCAATTCACAATAGCTAAGACTTGGAACCAACCCAAATGCCCATCAACAGTAGACTGGATTAGGAAATTATGGGACATGTACTCTACAGAATATTATACAGCAGTCAAAAACAATGAAATCCGGTCACTTGCAACAAAATGGAGGAATCTGGAAAACATCATGCTGAGTGAATTAAGTCAGTCCCAAAGAGACAAATATCATTTGTTTCCCTTGATTGGCGATGACTAACTGAGCACCAAAGGGGAAACCTGTTGAAGTGAAATGGACACTATGAGAAACAGTGACTCGATCAGATCTTGTGCTGACTGTTGTTGTACAATGTAATACTTTATCCATGGTAGTATTTTTTTTTTCTTTATCCTAGTACTAGAGGTTGAACTCTGTAATTAACACAGAATTATTCTTAGGTGTTTAAATTTTAACTGAAAAGTGATCTCTGTGAAATATAAGAGTGGGAATAAGAGAGGGAGGAGATGTAAAACTTGGGACAGGCTCAATCGGAACGGCCCCAAATGATGGAGTTAGAATTGTGCCAGGGGTTTCCAATACAACCCCATCAAGGTGGCATGTACCAAGGCCATCTCATTAGTCCAAGTGATCAATTTCAGCTCACAATTGATCACACTGATAGGTCTAAGAGCCAAAGGGATCACACAAACAAGACTAGTGTCTGCCCTTACTAACTGATAGAATGAAAAAGGGAGAGAATGATCCAACATGGGAAGCAGGATACACAGCAGACTCATAGAATGGCAGATGTCCTAAATAGCACTCTGGCCTCAGAATCAGCCCTTAAGGCATTCGGATCTGGCTCAAGAGCCCATGAGAATATTTTAGGCATGGAAAGCTAAGACACTCTGGAAAAAACAGAAGACCTAAATGAAAGATCTCTGCGAGTGAGATCCCAGTGGAAAGAACGGGGCCATCAAAGAAGGAGGTACCTTTCTCTGAAGGGAGGAGAGAACTTCCACTTTGACTATGGCCCTGTGGGAATAAGATCGAAGTCGGCTAACCCTAAAGGCTTCCATAGCCTCGGCAACTCATGACCAGAGCCTAGGGAGATTACTGACGCCATAAACAAGAGTGTCAAATTGTTAAATCAACATCAGGAGTCACTGTGTACTTGCGTCTCATGGGGGATCTGTCCTTAGTGTGTTATCCAATGTGAAGTGATGCTATTACTAGTACTGAAACAGTATTTTTACACTTTGTGTTTCTGTGTGGGTGCAAACTGATGAAATCCTTACATAGTATATATTGAATCGATCTTCTTTATATAAAGATAATTGCAAATGAAAAAAAAAATCTTGGTGTTAAACTGGAAATTGCATAGACAATTAATCAATTTTTTAAAAAAAAAAAAATCATGTAGGATCTCTGTCCTTAATGTGCTGTACATTGTGAATTAATACTATAACTAGTACTCCAACAGTATTATCATTTTGTGTCTCTATGCGAGGGCAAACCGTTGAAATCTTTACGTAATACGTACTAAATTGATCTCCTGTGTATAAAAAGAATTGAAAATGAATCTTGATGTGAATGGAAGGGGAGAGGGAGCGGGAAAAGGGGAGGGTGGGGGGAGGGAGGGAAGTTGTGTGTGGGGGGAGCCATTGTGGTCCATGAGCTGTTCTTTGGAAATTTATATTCTTTAAATAAAAGCTTTATATAAAAAAATAAATAAATAAAAATAAAAATAAAAATAAAAAATAAAATAAAAATGCAAAGTGCAGAACAGGCAGTAATCATCAGCAAAAAAAAAAAAATAAATAAACTGCACCTTTGATCTATGGCATCTTTCCTGTGAGCATAATTCTTTCTGTTATGAGCTACTATAGGTCTGTGCATCATGGGTGTGTGGGTGGAGCCCCCACCTACTGGAGCCCAGCTCACTTCTCAATGGTGGTGGATGGGCAAGAGCTTTCAATAGGTGGGGCTTCCCCTTTATATATGCCACCTGCCTGCATCCAAAAATACAAAGAAAAAAAAAACAAAGAGTGGAATGGTTTCTCCCAGCTGGCCAGCTTCTGGTCCCTGTAGGATGGAGGTAAGGGGAGGGAGGTACCACCTCCCTAATTTTTCATTTATTTATTCCCCACATGGAACTTCAAAAGCAGTTTGCCAAGCACTCCCTCCTGCTGCTATCAATCGCTCCGTGGGCCCAAAGACTCCCCTCTTACCTGGTCTGCCAGGGCCGGCACTCTCCTTTCTGGGTCCAAACCCCCACTGTTTTATTTTGGGCTTTTTTTTCACTTATTGCTTTTTCAGCTTGGACCTGGACCATCTCGTTGTTCTCACTGAGTTTCCTATTGTAAGTCCCCATGGCTTTATGTCATACATGTAATTTCTATCCTTTTTTTAATTATTAATTTTGCCCTGCATGATTCAGACCATCTTGTCACTATTCCTCCATCTTGGCACCCCCTAGTTCATTTTTCTATGGTTTGTGATTTTTGTGTCTTCTCTAGGAAATCTATACCTACCTAAAGGTTATAAAGATAATTTTTTACTCAGTAGCTTAATCACTTTAACCTTTTCATTGAGATCATCCACCATGATTTTGTTACTGGAGAAGCAAAGGATCCTTGTCTTTGCGCAAGAAAGAATTCAGGCGTGAGACAGAGAGTAGGGGAAAGCAACATAGCAAGGTTTATTAGGGTAGGGACATCTGTAAGAACAGGTGGGCACCTCTCCAGACAGGACTTGAGAGAGAGTGTGCAGCTTACATTTAGGCTGGGGCTTTTAAGGGGATGGGTCTTGCCTTCCCTCCCCCTCTCCTTCTCCTCCGAAACAAAGGACTTGTTGGATGTAAATATGAAAAATTCCTTTCTGAGTTTTCCCCCTGAAGTTATCAGACAGGGGAAGCCTGGCTGGTGTCACCCCACCTTAGAGGAAGGATGGTTACTGAGCAGAAGGGGCAGGACCCCCTGGAAGGTCATCAGGATCCGGGAAGGACGTTTGAAGTGCAGATACTGGGCTGCACCTGGAAGGTTATTGGGATGACTTTGAGATGTGGATGCTGGACCTAGATGTCAATTCCTTAGGACTTTATCACACACACACATAAGCTCATTGTTTTTTTGACAGGCAGAGTTAGATAGTGAGAGACAGAGAGACAGAGAAAGGTCTTCCTTCCATTGGTTTACCCCCCAAATGGCTGCTACAGCCAGTGCACTGCGCTGATCCGAAGCCAGGAACCAGATGTTTCCTCCTAGTCTCCCATACGGGTGCAGGGCCCAAGCATTTGGTCCATTTTCCACTGCCTTCCTGGGCCACAGCAGAGAGCTGGACTGGAAGAGGAGCAACCGGGACAGAACCAGCACCCCAACCAGGACTAGAACCCGGGGTGCCAGCGCTGCAGGCAGAGGATTTGCCTAGTGAGCCATGGCGTTGTCCATAACTTCATTTCTGACTTCCTACCTAACAACTTGATTTTTGTATATGATGTGACACAGGACAAGTTTACTTTTCCAAATGGATGCATATCCAGTTACCTCAGTACAGATAGTAAGTTTTTCCTTTTCCTGTTAAAATGTTTTGGTATCTTTGCTAAAAATCATTTGATTGCATTTGTGTGAAATGACTTTGATGATTTTTTACCCCAGTGTTTAAGATAACTCTTGGAAGTTTTTGTCACTCTTGGAATCCCCTTCCATGCCACTCTGGCTGGAGGTCCCTGATTCTAATAAATCTTTTAAACCTTAAATATTGCTTTTCTCTTAGCCTTGTCTGCTTGGAAATTCTTCTTCCATGTGAGACAAAGAACTGAGTAATGATATGTTCTCCTCTGCCATTTCACCCTTGACATTTTGGTGTAATGACTCAGATTGAAATTCCAGCGTGACGTGAATTCTGCTTGAGTTTGACACCAGCCAGCTTTGGATCATCCCTCCAGACTGGTGAGCATGGGGACTGCTTTTGCTTTTATTGGAGAATTTCACTGTCTTCCATAGCAACTCTCATTTTCTCAAAAACATCAGGTCCCTATCTACCAGTTAAAAATGATTAGCACAGGTGCCAGACTTAAGACTCAGGGGCCAGGCTTGCTGATTAAGGCCAGAGCAATCCTCTGGAGCTGAGACTATTCTAACCCCTCTCTTCTCCAGTGTGGCTCAGCCCTTCCCATGGGACTGAGAGAAGGCCTTGAGACAACTGATGGATTCTGGCTAGGGCTACACTCCAGTGCTTTCAGAAGGTCTCTTGGCTGGACACCAGATCCCGATAACCAGAATAGTGTTGGGGCAGGTAATGCACTTTCCTGCAGGGAGCAAGTCCCCTGCTCTTTTAGAAAGCTATAATTGAACATTGGGTTTAAAGGAATTTCTCTCTTCTGAATCTAAGAAGATCACTGCCTTTAAAAAAAAAAAATAGTGCTTTGTAACTTGCCAAACTTGTTTTGCAACTTGGTTTAACAGGTTTCTGATAAAATAGCAATGGGTAATCAGTGCTTGTTATAGTCCCTCCTAAGGTGGATTTTGCTATCTATGGTTTAATGTCACTGATTTATTCTAGAATTTTATTAAAAAGGAGTATGATTCTACATAAATGTAATTTTGACCTTAATTCAGATAGAGGTATGATAGATCAACATCTTCAGCCTTGTAGGTGTAATTGCTAAGTGTAAATTGGGTAAAGGCAAATGAGATAAATGTGTCTAAATGTAAAGTTGGGTACTTTATCACCTTATAATCAATGGAAAAACTATTTGGGTTTGCTAACATATGTTTTTATAAATTGTCCATATGAAAATAGTTCAACTCTGATGAAAGAATTAGAATATGATCCTCTGTTAAAACTATGAGGGTTTTTTTTTAAAGATTTTATTTATTTATTTGAGAGGTAGAGTAACAGACAGTGAAAGGGAGAGACAGAGAGAAAGGTCTTCCATCTGTTGGTTCACTCCCAAAATGGCCGCCATGGCTGGAGCTGAGCCGGTCTGAAGCCAGGAGCCAGGTGCTTCTTCCTGGTCTCCCATGCGGGTGCAGTGACCAAGGACTTGGACCATCTTCTACTGCTTTCCCAGGCCACAGCAGAGAGCTGGATTGGAAGAGGAAGAGCCAGGACTGGAACCAGCACCCATATGGGATGCCAGCGAGGCAGATGGAGGATTAACCTATGGTGCCACAGCGCTGGCCCCATATGATGGTTTTTTTGCAAAAATTTGTTGAAAAACTGCATTTCCTTTTAATAGTTTTTGTTTAATTGGTGATTGTCAGTTCTCTAGCCAGCTCCATATCTTGGAACAAGATATGGGATGATTCTGTGTGCTAACTCTTATAATTAAGGTTTCATTTCTGATTCTTGGGATGACCAAAAAGACACAGATTTTATGTTCTGTTGAAGTAATTTGTGGTGTTCTCTTAATGTCTCTGTTAAGTTCTGATTGTTTAAAACAACTTGCTTGCTAAGTTTTCATTGATATTAAGTTAGTGACAGTAAGTAATCTGGGAAGGCTGACTTATTCTCTTGTTTCTCTATTCTCTTCAGGATGGGAAACTGACTATACTGAAGGACTAACCAGGATGTACAGTTCAATCTTTTAGACCTTATAAAATGGATGGCTAGCATTTTTCTTTAATAATAGCATAGCCAAAATGAAAGCTTGAATTATGATTTCACAGCCTGATTTACTTTGCCATGGGCACAGTAAACAAGCAAAATCTCCCTTTCAGACCAAATGAAGGGAGAGAAAGTTTTAAACTGAGGAAATAGCTTTCCTCATGGGCACTGTCTACCCCACAGAAAACCACTATCAAAACATGCCTGCGACTACAGATTCTTAGCTTAGGCCACCAAAAATTAGGAATGGGACTGAGGATCCCCTTGGCTTGCATCTTCTTAAAGGCTGCCTCCATGGTTTCCTTTACAAGAAACCAGGAGGAAAGAGGAGCAAGCTAGGCAGCAGTCGCAATGTAAAGACAGGTAGCAGGCCAATTAATAGCTGCTTTACATAGAGATCTGCCATCACAGAGACCCAACAGGCCTGTCCACTGCAAATGGCATTAGTTTTCAATGGGGAAAGCCAGGGCTTCAGATGGACACAGAAGTCAGCTTTTGGAGAGCCCTGGCAGCTCTGCTAGCCAAGAGCTGGGCCACTGGAAATGGAACTTCCCTAGGGGTTGAAGGATTTATGGGTCAGAACCACAGATCCTGATGGCTCTAAGTTGAAAAAAGGCCTTCTCTCCACCCAGCTTCCAAAGTAACCACCATTGTTGAGGGGACAGCCAAAGAAGGTCATTAACATTGCCAGCAGAACTGTAAATTTCCTTTTAGAGACAATATCTGCCTTCTTTTCAGGCCAACCAGGTAAGAGAAGTCAACAGGGTGCCATCTCTAAGGAGGTTCACACCTCCCTTATGATGTCACTTCTGATCTCCCATGTGAAGAGATAGATATGTCTGGGCCTCATACCAGGCCAGGCCCCTTGTGTCAGTTTCTATTTGCCTCTCAATGGCAAAACTTGGTTGTGGTTTAGACAGCATCTTTCATAGGTCCTCTAATAATGATGCTGGCCTTTGCTTTAGACCCTGTGAGTTTAATCTGCTTGTTAGATTCATTTTCTCCAGACATGAAACAGCAAAATTCTAGATAGCCATACATATGAAATCTCAAATGGAAGCAAGCTGGCACTGCGTCCTTCTTAAGAATCCATCTCCTGAGCTGGAGCCTCAGCTCACTAGGCTAATCCTCCACCTGTGGCACTGGCACACAGGGTTCTAGTCCCGGTCAGAGTGCCGGATTCTGTCCCATTTGCCCCTCTTCCAGTCCAGCTCTCTGCTGTGGCCCAGGGGTGTAGTGGAGGATGGTCCAAGTCCTTGGACCCTGCACCTGCATAGAAGACCAGGAGAAGCACCTGGCTCCTGGCTTCGGATCAGCGCGGTGCACCAGCCACAGCATGCCAGCCGCAGCATGCCAGCCACAGTGGCCATTGGGCGGTGAACTAACAGAAAAAGGAAGACCTTTCTCTCTGTCTTTCTCTCTCTCTCACTGTCCACTCTGCCTGTCAAAAATTTAAAAATAATAATAAAAATTAAAAAATGAATCCATCTCCTGCTGAGGAGCCACCTCCTGCTGGAACACTGACTTGACTGCCATTCCCAACAATGCCCTTTTTCAGCATGAAGCAGCTAGAGGGTCATCACCCAGTTCCCCTCACAGAAGTTAGGGTTCATTCTTTGGGAAGGGGGGGAAGTGAGGAGTCAGATAGATTAATAGACAGGGTGGTCCCAGTGGAAATTGAGGGTGCAAAATCTTTAGCAAGGTCAAAAATGCCTGCCTGCCCACTCCTTGAAAGCTTCCAATCTTACCATGAGAATAGCAAGGGAGTGGTGATTCCCTCTGAGCTCCCAATTTATTATAAAATAAATTAAGTATCCCACCTTTCTGACGGCTCTTTTTGGTTTATCACAAGTAAGCCAGATAGGATAAAAGATTGCAAATCAGGTTTTTTGATGGATTTTGTCCCCACCTTGTAACTGAATGTCAAGTTTTTTCTTCCCCAAAATTATGCTTTAAAAACTCAGTACCATCAGCCCCTTTGAGTTTTGCCTCTTTTGGAGCCCCTTCCATGCTACTCTGACTAAAAGTCTCTGACTCTACTAAATATGACTCAAAAAATATTAAAACCTTTAATTAAAAAAAAGACACCTCTTGGAACACTCACATACCATGTAGGAATGATTGGGTTCAAGTCTCAGCTCCACTTACAACTTCAGCTTCTTGTTAATGCACACTCTACGTGGCAACTACTTTGGTCCCTGACATCAATGTGGGAGACCCAGATTGAGTTCTGGGCTCCAAAGCTTCAGCCTAGCCCAACCTTGGTTGTTGTAGTCAATTGGGGAGTGAACCAGAAGATGGAAGACCTCTCTCTCTCTCTCTCTCTCTCTCTCTCTCTCTCTCTTTCTCCCCCTCACTCTCTCCCCACCACCATTCTAATAAGAAAAAATATTAAAAACACAGACAGACAGAGGAAGCATCAGGATCCAAAGAAGATCTGATTTCCAAACCAGTTTTTCATATTCTTTGTGACTAAAAAAGGAAATAAACCAAAGGAAATGCCAATCAAAAGAGCTATTGAAATTTACCAAGTCTGTAGTCCTAGTTCATTATTCAATGTACTTCATGGGGCCTTTTGATCAAAAATAGTCATTGACTTCTGTTTATAGAAAATTTCTTGGATATCTCATTGGTGCAAGGACTCTGAACAGATGTATTTAAAGTCTTATTGCTCCCCTAAATCTAAATTCAGGGGTAAGTAGCCTGGCCAATTTTTATTTTCCTATTTCCCCTTCCTAAATCTTAAAGTGACTTTTATCACAGGTGAGGTAACATTTAAGAGGAGCAATGTTTTTTAAATTCATAGCAGACAAGCCTTCTTGAATTTCTAGTAAGAACTTTCTCATAGTTATCACTATTATTAATCAAAGTCATTGTGCAGCAGTCTTGTAAATATATATTGAGTGCTTGGTGATATTTAGAAAAGGAACTGAAAAACAAAAGGACGCACACAGACACATATTCTTGTTCAATTGTATTGACATTTTTCTTGTCTTCACTTTTGCGAACTTTCTTGCAAGTCTTATTATAAAGTGAGTGGGCTGTTTCTAAAGGCAAAAGTTAGTGTTTACAGAGCAGTTAAATAATTACTGTTTAGTAAGGGACAATCAGTTCTTTGTCACAAAGAGTGAGAGGATAACACTGAAGAGAACACAGATACATGCTGTTCCTTCCTAAGTTTATATCCCAGCGCTGAGTGACAGCTGCCTTCCTTCTGGCAGACTCAGCAGACAGTAGGCTCGGTAGGAAAGGAGGGCTGTTTTCCTGTAAGCTGTCCTGCCAAATGATGCAGAAAATCCTGCCACAGAGGAGCATGAAGGCAAATCAAAAAACTTCATGGAAGGGCTGGAGTTGTTGTGCAACAAGTAAAGGCACCACCTACAATGTGGCATCCCATATGAAACAGTACTCAGCCATGAAAAAGAATGGAATCCTGACATTTGCATCAAAATGTTTTCAACTGGAGATCATTATGTTAAGTGAAATAAGCCAGATCCAAAAAAGAAAAATATCATGTTTTCTCTTATTTGTGGTAGTTCATATATAATATAGATATACCACTATAATTTTAGTGATCAGTGATTGTTTTAAAATGTACTATGAGTGAAATGGACATTTTTTTATTTGATTATTGTTCATAGTCCTTGCCTATATTCTAGCTGAACTATGGTCTTCTAATATTTTACTTGGTGAGCTTTTCATTTAATGGAGCATTAAGCCTTTGAGTATGATGTAAATTAAAAATGTGTTATCTCAAAAATTAAAAAAGAAAGGAAGAAAGAGAGAAGGGGAAGAAGGGAAGTATCATTACGTTCTCAGAATTGTATCTATGAACTGCATTGAATCTGTTCTCTTTGTATTAATATCACATAACCATGAGAATAGATGAGAAAAGAAAAGAAACAGAGGCTCAATAATTTGCCCATGGCTGTGGAGCTAATTAATCCTGAAAGTGCGCAAAAGGCTGTTGGGTTCCAGTGTTTGCACCCAACCACCACATATTCCATGGCAAACTCTGTGATGGGACATCTGTTTTTGCTAGTTTGCTTTATTTTATTTTATTTTATTTTATTTTATTTTATTTTATTGCTGGATCAAATCACATGTCCAAACAACACTCCTCTCTCCCAACCCCAAATCAGAAAGTGTCTTCATAAGTTCAGCAGCTACAATTTTTAAAGGATTTGTTTCTTTATTTATTTAAAAGACAGAGCACAAGAGGGTAAGGGAGATACGGAAAGAGAAATCTTCTGTTTGCTGGTTCACTTCTTAAATGGCTGCAACAGCCAGGGTGGGCCAGGCGAAAGCCAGGAGACTGGAAGTCCAGCTGGGTCTTCTGCATGGATGGCAGGGGCCTAAGCACTTGACATCTGTTGCTTTCTTAGGTGCATTAGCAGAAAGCTGGATGGGAAGCAGGGCAGCTGGGACTCAAACTGACAATGTGCAAAGCCATGGCTTAACCTGCTGCATCAAATCTCCAGCCCCAGCAGCTACAATTTTTAAGATAACTGATGTTATGGTTGTTTCTGATTTTTTAATTGAAATGTTCTACAGAAAAAAATAAAAGTCATCTCCTATGAATTTGATTTTGTTGTTGAATAGAGCAACCTTATTTTTTAAGATTTATTTATTTGAAAGGCAGAGTTAAGGGGGAAGGGATGGGGGGAGAAGGAAGAGAGACATCGTACACCCTCAGGCTCACTCTCCAAATGGCCACAATGGCCAGGACTGGGCCAAGCAGAAGCCAGGAGCAAGGAATTCTATCTGGATCTCCCAAATGGGTTGCAGGGGCCTGAGCACTTGGGCCATCCTCTGCTGCTTTCCCAGGCACATTAGCACAGGGCTGGATTGGGAGCAGCACAGCTGGGGTTTGAAGGGATGCAGATGGTGTCTTAACCCATGGCGCCATAGTGCTGGCCCAGAGCCACTTTCATTCTTGCTTCATTCAGAGCAGACAAAAATCAATTTCTGCCCTCCTAAAAAATCAAATGATGTGTTCCTCCCAGGAAAAACAGAAAAAGAAAGAAACATCGCAGGTTTCACATGAATACTATGAACAGCAGAGATGACCGAAGGGGTATGTAAGGCTGTCACAAAACACACCGAACACCCGAGTAAGGGAGAGGGTTCATTGGGGGAAACCCAACAGATTGAAGGAAGGCGCGAAGAAGGAAAAGAAGGAGAAGGAGAGCATAAGAGAGAGAGTAAGAGAGAGAGAGAATGAGAGAGAGGGAGAGACAGAGAGATCAAGAAACAAAGGGAGAGATCGAGGGAGAGAGATCAAGAAACAGAGAGGGGGTGAGAGAGAGAGATCAAGAGACAGAGAGAGGGCAAAAGACAGCCATGTGTTCAGGAACAGGTCCTATTAAACCTTTGCCGGGGGCGGACATGGAACTAGGAGCAGTGAATCCCATTAGGATGAGGGTGGAGCTGACACCAGTGGTTGGGCCATGGGGTCTCCTTGGTTCCAACCATGGCAGCGGCTACAACCTAGGATGGTGTCTGGGGTATAGATTGCACTGTAGATAAGACTGCGCCATTTTACTAGCAGGGAAGAGAAACCAAACTACAGAGAAGTGACAGAACAGGAAGAATGCTGTGCACCTTGCAATCGCTGCTTTTGTTTCCCTTTTTCACTTTGTTTCCTCTGTGAGGAAGAGAGTCATGTATGAGTTATAAACTGTTTTTATCCCAGTTCCCTGGATGTTCACTCTTGAAAACTTAAAGATCTAGCTAAAAATGGCTGCTGAGAACCCTTGAAAAGACCTATTTTCCCACATCTAAACCCCATCTAATTGTATTGGTGCAATTTTGCAGGAAAATGCCCCTAGGACCGGTGTCACAGCTCTGCCAGGTGGCTTCAGCTCCTTCCGTCCCCCAGGATCCTTGAGACTACCTGTGTCACAGGACGAGTGCTGGGTCATCACATGACAAGAACAGATGGACAGCAAACACTGCAGGCACCGCCCCCCCTCAGACATTCTGGGCAAACCCAGGTTCCTTCTCAACCTGAGAGGCCACAGGCCACCTTCCCCAGGGCTGACTCCAAGCCCTGAGAACAGGCTGCATCTCAGTTCCAGTCTGTCGGCTCCCCCACTGGGGTGCAAACCTGTTCTCCATTTGCTTTTCTTCCTATCAGTGCAGGATTTTATTTTCCTGTCTACCTTGCCAGCTGCCACAAACAAAACAAAACAGCACTTGCGATTTTCTTCACACCTTGTGACCCTGGAGAAATCCTCGCATGCAGTCACCATCTGGGAGAGCCGATTCTTTCATCTGACTTGTAAACATTTTCCAGAAACCTCGGAAGGCAGCCATTTGGCACAGCCTCGTGACTGCTTTCCTGCAGACACTGAGATTTCACATTTTAATTGCAGCATCTTGATTAGACATCAAAAGTCCATTTTTGTGCATTTGAACTGGCAATTTTGAAATGCAAATCTGTCCATTTCAAGAGCTTATTTGGGGTAGTTCGAATACTGAATGTGTTATTGTCCATTTTGAAAATTCACCTGCACTGTGCATAGAGAAAACACTGGGGTACTCCTACTGTTTATTCTCAGTCTTAATATTCACCATATTTTGACATCTACAGGGTAATGCACTGAATGTTTATGTCCCTTGCAAACGCATAGATTGAGGCTCTAATCCTCAACATGACGGCCATGTGGGAAGTACTATGATTTGAGTGCTGTGCCCATTCCAAAGTTCGCCTTGAAATTCAGTCCTTGGTGCAGCAACGTGAAGGGTGGGGCCCTTAGGAGATGGTTCGCTCTCCATCTTCATTCACAGGATTCATGCCTTTTAGAAAAGAGCTGAAGAGTAACCAGCATTGTGGCACAGAGGGTTAAGCTGCTCCCTGCTAACGCTGGCATCCCATATCCAAGCTCTGGTTCCAATCCCAGCTTCTTCACTTTTGATCCCTGCTAATACACCTAGGAAAGCAGCGGAAGATGGCCAAAGTGCTGGGGTTCCTGCCACCCACATAGGAGACCTCAATGGAATTCTAGGCTCCCAGCTTCAGTTTGAGCCCCGGCTGCAGCCTGGCCCAGCACAGCCCAGCCATTGTTTCAATTTGGGGAATGAATCAGAGAATAGAAGATCCTTTCTCTCTCTCTCTGACTCTCCATTTCTATTACTCTGCCTAAAATAAATTTTTAAATAAGAAAATAAAAAAGGGCTGAAGGGAATTAGCTAGACCCTTTTACCTTCTGCCTCCACTATGTGAGGATGCAGTGTCCATCCTTTCTGCCAGATAAGAAACAAAGCAAGAAGACAACACCCTGGAAGCAGAGAGCAGCTCTCACCAGACACCCAATCTGCCAATGCCTTGATTTTTTAGATTTCTGTTTCTAGAATTGTGAGCGATACATTCCTATTACCTACAAGTCTTCCATTATGTGGTATTTATAGTGGTACCAACAGGCACATGGGGGCAATGCAGGTTCCCTCCAGCCCTCTTATTTTTTATTTTGTTTTCCCAGAAAACTTTTATTTAAGGTATACAAACTTCATGCATTTCATAAATACAATTTAAGGAACATAGTGATTCTTCCTACCATTCCTGCCCTCCCACCCTTCTTCCTCTTTCCTCTCCTATTCCCATTCTTATTCTTTACTAAGATCTATTTTCAAGTAATTCTATACTCTGTTACATATTAACTCTATACTCATTTATAAAGACACTAACTCTATCTGAAAGGGCGGAGCTCCCATGACCTAATCATCCCCTGAAGGCTCCACCCCTGGATGGGGTAGGGCATGAAGTTCCCAGATGAACATTCAGAGGACACAGCTGTCAACCTGCAGCGTTTAGATGGGGTTTAGGTGAGATTAGTGCCTCACAAGAGAGAAGAGACAGAGCTCTTGTCCTGTGCCCACTGTGTGAAGACCCTGCAAGAAGGAAGCTGTTTGCAAGGCAGGAAGAAAGCCATCAGCATTCATTAATCTGCTGCCACCTGTTGTTGGTCGTCCATGCCTCCAGAACCAGAATGTTTGTGAAGCCACCCTGCCTGGGATAATTCCTGGGAGCCCTCAAGCTAACTAAGGCAGTCACCTTAACCTCACACTAGCCAACAGAAAAAGAAGAAATAGCAAAGAATGTGGGGCAAGGAATGTAGTGAAGCATCCTCTGCCCATGGCTGCCCATAGGGCAGCAGGAGGGGCAGAGGTCAGATGTATTTTTCTGAAACATCTTCTATCCTCTTAAAGCTCTTCACTGCATCCCTTGAACCTTCACTGGGACTCTAAAGATCTCAGAACTAAAACGTGGCAAGAAATGGGCTTTGTGTTTAACTTGATCACCCCGCACATACCCCCAGGGAGGGGAAAACGTATGAACTGGAAACTATAGCATTCAGGAAACACCTGCAAACCACCTGCTTCATGTCAGGCACCGGGTGAGGCCCTGGACAAGCCAGCAAAAGGCTCCTCACACTCAGTGCAGCCAAAACTGGGCTTCTCACCTCTCTCTGTGCCGTGAATGCTCCAGGGCCCCGGTGCCCCTCATTGTTCCCCAACTGCCCATGGTACCACATCCTGCCTTCCACAGGAACAGGTGGTCCACATGCAGGCCCTCTCCTCTTGCCTTAAGAAGTCTGTAAGGTAATAGAAAAAAACAACTTGGAAATGAGACTGAGCCAGACTCCAGTAAAACTCAGCCCCTTGCTAGCTGTGGGATCCCGAAACAGAGGCTCAACCACACTTAACCTTAGTTTGCTCATCACTGAAGTGGAAAGAATGTCTACTTCACTGGGTTATTGAGAATATTAACAAGACAAGACAAAAGACAAGACAGTAAAGTACAAAGTAGTGTATACAGAGCAGAGCCCTGAGCCAGTAAATGTTCAATAAATATTGGTTTTATTATTCTGATGCCTTTCTTCTTCCTGGTTTATTAAGATATCCTTTGGGGGGCTGGCGCTGTGGTGTAGCAGGTTAAAGCCCTGGTCTGCAGTTCCGGCATCCCATTTGGGCGCTGATTAGAATCCCAGCTGCTCCACTTCTGATCCAGCTCTCTGCTATGGCCTGGGAAAGCAGTAGAAGATGGCCCAAGTCCTTGGACCACTGCACCCAGGTAGGAGACTCAGAAGAAGCTCCTGGCTCCTGGCTTTGGATCAGCAAAGCGTTGGCCATTGTGGCCAATTGGGGAGTGAAATAGCAGAATGGAAGACCTCTCTGTCTGTGTGTGTGTGTCTTTCTCTCTGTAACTTTGACTTCCAAATAAATAAATAAATAAATCTAAAAAAAGATATCCTTTGGGCAGCCCCCCACCCCCAATGTTGGTACCCAACTTTCTAAGATACCCACACTACTAACTACACATTCACAAGCCCAATTCTTACTTCCTTCACCTCCTCACTGCCTGCTGATTTAGCAGCATGTACATACGTGGATGTGTGGGTCTCACCATGGGTTGCCAGGGCACTGGTCAGGATTCTTCTCCTTGCAAATGTCAGAAATCTAATTTGCTCATACATAGCCTGGAGATGCACCGGCTCCCACAGCTGACACATTTATCACGTCCCAGCTTATCCAGAGCTCTGTCTAGATCACCCCGCTCTCTCTATGTCTCCATTTCTCACTTGCACTCACCTTGGCGGGGTGGTCTCCTTCTCTCCTGCTGCAGACTGCTTCTCATACATGACCAGGAAAGACCCAGATCTGCATCCTCCCAGCACAGAAACCTCCATTACACTCAGGGTCCATACATCAGCTCTTGGGACTGGCCCTGATTGGTGGGAGGGATCTGGGTCACTTGATGGAGCAGAAGGGATAAGGGGGAGGAGGCAGTATATTGCTTGGGACTTCTGGGCATCATGATGTTTCAAAGGAAGATATCACCTAGGAAACCAAACACATACCCATGTCTGCCAGGGACCCTTTGGGCACAGCTAGGCATGACTTCACTGTTCAAGTGTTAAAGAGGCCCAGCTGGACTAGAGGTCTGCATGGGAGGCAGGGAGAAAATCCCAGCCCTGCCCTAGGTGGGAAGGCTGGAGGACAGGAGCAGAATCAAGTCAGGCTTCCCACATGTCCCACAGGAAGTATTGGACACAGGCTAAGACACAGGCAATTTTCCCATGGCATCTGGCCTCAGGAGGTCAGCTTAAAGAAATGTGGAAGGGAACAGCTGAGCCACCAAGTGCTCCTAGGGTGTCTGGTCAACCACATGAAGTATTAAGCACCATGATCCTAACTGTTTGTACAGTTTCACCTTGGAAAACCCAGTGCTTTCTCCTCCTAGACCTGAAGTCAAGCATTCTTGGGTTTCAAGAACAGAGAAAGCAGAAAAAGGAAGCTAATTGATGCTTTACAAGGGTTCTCATCTCTCTGACAAAAGACATCTTGGTTCTCACTCAGTTGAGTTCATCCAATCAAAGAAGGGTCTCTCTCTCTCTCTCTCTCTCTCTCTCTCTCTCTCTCTCTTTCTCGATCTTGCTCTTGCTCTCCCTCTCTCTTTCACACACATACACACATTCATATGAGTAGGTGCTGTGATGGGGCATTGACAAAGGAAATGTCTTTGAAGAGAACAACACAGTTGCTTGGAGTTGAACAGGTACCTTTGCTCTCAGGACCACAGGGATATGTTCAAAATATTTAATTAGGTCTCAAAACACATCTGTAAGAAAGGTATTATCATTTCCTTCCTCAAATGAGAAAAGTGAAGCCAAAAGTTAAAGTTTCTCAGATAAAAGCGACTTTCCCAAAGCTGCCTGTAAGGGGAACTTTCAGCCACATGACGGTCACAGATTCTGCACACAGTCACATTCTCACCTCTTCCCCTCACCCACAGCTAAGTTCCTTCTGTAATAGCAGGGCATGAAATCCACATGGTTTAAGATGATAAGGCTTGGTTGATGTGATAGAATGCTAATTCCTGAGGAGGAGGAGAAATTTTAAATATAAAATATATTTTTACCTTCGTCTCAAGGTCAGGATAAACTACAGAGGTTGTTTAGTTCACTTCTTATTCTAATACTGGGCTACAATATTCCCTTTGAATATACCCAGTTAGGAGAGCTGCCTCCATAAACACCAACACCCATGATTGCTAGAACATCCCACATCACACTACACTAAAGTTAGTTTCCTGTAATACTAATCATCACTTTTGCCCATTGCAATTTGTTCATATTTCCTGCCTGCCTTCCATCTCTTTTTCACTCTTGCTCCTTCCCTTCTGTCCTTCCTTTCTTCCTTTCCTCTCTTCCTTCTTCCTATTATTTTATTTTCATACAGTATACTAAGTTGGGCACCTATGATACAATATCGAACAAGACAGATAAGATCTGTGTCTCGTGAAAATATTTTAGTGAATGAGGTTGGGTGGAAAAAATAAAATAAATCAACAAAATTTCAATGAATACTAAGCATTATGTAGGAAGTGAACAAGATAGTAGGTGCCAGGGAAGAGATATTTCTTTCTATAGGAGTAGTAGGCAGCCTTTCTGAGCATCTGAGGAGATAACCTCCGAGCTGGAACTGGATATTTCTGGACTCACACAGCTTGTGTCTGTGCAAAGTCCTCTTTGCACAGATGACTCTTCCCATATTTGAAGCCAGATGTCACAACATGTATGTACACATGTGCAAGATCACAGAAATATCAGTCTTCTTCCTTCTCGGTTAAACATTTGTGTTCCTTAGACATGTCCAACATACACACTTATTTGAAAGCATCTCTCTTACTGAATTTTTAAAAATGTATTTAGTTAGTTGACAGAAAGAGACCCCATCTGGTAGTTCATTCCCTCAAATGCTCGCAACAGTCAGCTCTGGGCTTGGTGAAAGCCAAGACCTGAGAACTCAACTCAGGTATCCTACGTAAATGGCAGGAACACAATCATCTAGCCATCACCTCTGCCTCCTAGGCATTAATAAGGAGCTGGAGTTAGGAGCTGGATCCAGATAACAAATCCAGGCACTCCAATATGGCACATGAGTATCTTAACCATCATGGTAACTACTGGACCAAATGGCCACTCTTAAATCTTCCTCTTAAAATGTAGAGTTCCAGAAGCTAGTGTTGTGGTGCAGTGTGGTGGACTTGCCATACCAGGATCCAATATCAGAGTGCCAATTTGAGTCTCAGCTGCTCTGTTTCTGATTCATTTTCCTGCTGATTTGCCTGGAAAGATAGCAGAAGATGGCCCAAGTACTTGGAACCCTGCTACTCATGTGGGAGACCCAGATGGAGTCCTGGCTCCTGGTTTTAACCTGGACCCAACCTTGGCTAGCATGGCCATTTGGGTAGTGAACCAGCAGATAAAAGATATCTCTCTCTCTCTCTCTCTCTACCTCCCCTCCCCTCCCCTGCCTGTTGTGTGTGTGTGTGTGTGTGTGTGTGTGTCCCCCATCACTCTGTCTTTCAAATATATAAATATTTTTAAATGCAGTATTCAAAATTAGAGCACTCTAGATTTTTCTGCTTGACACTGAAAAGATGGATCCATGAGCTACATCACACTTCTATTAACTGGGCTTCTCGACCTTCAAATTTCAAAGTTGCAATAGCCTTTAAGGACATGTATCCCTTGAGTACTTTCCATTGTCAAGCTCTCAGCCAACTACAAATTGCAAGTCTGTCTATCATGTATGCTGTCACTAAACTTCATCACTAGTATCTGTGATTTATTCATTATGGGGTGAGGGAAGGGCTGGGCAGGGCTAGGATCTGGGTCCTGACTTTTTCCTATTGAGACTATCTTGCCACTTGCTTAATGGCTCCATTTCAGAGTTTAACCATCCTTCCACATGTTGCCCATAGAGCTAATAAGCATGACACAAACATCTAGTTGATAAGTCATGATAAAAGCATCTCCCAGTCTGGGACAGAGAAGCAGAATGGGTGTTCAAGCAATTATCAGTCTAGCTGACAATATTATGAGCCAGTCCACGTAATGAGGAATATGCAAAACATCTTGCTAAAATCTGTGACCCAACAAATGAGGAAGGAGGTCAGTGTGAAATGATGCTCATAGTGTACCCATGCTGAGTCCCGGAGATGGCTGCTCATGACTTCAAGTGCTCGAAAGCTCCTCTTTGAAAACTGACCTCTAAATATGTTTTCAAGAATCTTTCCTAATTTAATGATGTGCTCACTGGTTCAGGACACACAGCTTCAAGTTTTCTTTCTAGAAAACCCCAACTTCAATATCTAACCCCAGGATTAGGATTCCTTTGACTCTTACTCCAAGGTTTCCATCAGCGTTGCTGCAATTAAATGCCATCATGCATCATCACTTGAGAACAGCAACAGGGCCATGTGCTGAGATGCACTGTTAACACAGTTAACATCGTTGTGCAAACATCAGAACATTCTTATCACAAAGCTGTGAGCTGTAGATCAACTCTGAGACTTAAGATGATATCTTGTTCCCATCAAGGGACACCCTGAATACACAATGTATGAGGCTACTGTTGGCCTAAGGTAACATGATGTTTCACAGTCAACATTTTTCTCTAAGTAGGACTACATCCCAAAATAATGATTAAAAGGAATAGCTTAGGAAATACAGAAGTCAGTCACATGGTCACTTATTATCATTATTGAGTGTTATGTGATATCCATGAGTCTATGTGCTCTACTCTTATAAAACAGGCAGCACATATGTTTATTTACACTGATTCAACCACAACCATGTGAGTATTGCACTGCCTAAATCACATGATGGTTCCAGCAGTGCTAAGGAAGAGGAATTTTTCAACTCTGTTACAATCATATGGAACCAGGGACCGGCGCTGTGGTGCAGCAGATTAAAGCCCTGGCCTGAAGCGCTGGCATCCCATATGGGCACCGGTTCTAGTCCCAGCTGCTCCTCTTCTGATCCAGCTCTCTGCTATGGCCTGGGAAAGCAGTAGAAAATAGCCCAAGTCCTTGGGCCCCTGCACCCACGTGGGAGACCTGGAAGAAGCTCCTGGCTCCTGGCTTCAGATCAGTGCAGCTCCGGCTGTTGCGGCCATCTGGGGAGTGAACCAGCAGATAGAAGACCTCTCTCTCTGTCTCTACCTCTCTCTATAACTCTGTCTTTCAAATAAACAAAATAAATCTTTAAAAAATAAATTAAAATAAAAGAGGACAATTTTATGGGACCACCACTGTATATAATGTCCATTATTGACCAAAACATCAATATGTGGTATATGACTGCATAAAATTTTTCTCAGTCTTCTAAGACACAAGCCATTTCATCTGGTTACTTAAAATCTTATAAACCAGAACAAGCTCACTTTGACAATCTCTGATCCAATGCTGGGTCTCTCTTATTGTGGTCACTCCTACTATTTCCAATAGAATTCTCATCCATGAAAAAAAATAGATAGAAAACAGGAATTGAGCACTTTGTCCACTTTTCACGAATTATTTTTCTTGCTCATACTTTTATTAAGGGTAGATAGAAGTTCCCAGAGGGTGAAACACAAAGTGGTAGAAAGTGAATTTTAAAAACAAAAAGTGAATTCATGCAAGAAACAGATGAGATTCTTTTGTTGTTGCTGTTCTTGTGGACTTTATTTTTTTCCTAAAGAAACAATTTACTTAAGGTATACAAACTTCATGCATTTCATAAATACAACTTTAGTAACATAGTGATTCTTCACCCTCCCACCAACACTCCCACCCTTCTTTCTCCTCCCTCTGTTATTTCCAGTCTTATTTTTTACTAAGATCTAGTCTGAAATAACTTTATACACAGAAGATTAGCTCTATACTAAGTAAAGAGTTCTATAAATTATATGGAAAAAAGACTATTCCTCAGCAGTCACAAGGACTGTTCAAAGTCATCGCATCTCAGAGTTAATTTCACTTTTAGAATTTTTTTAATATGTTTTCCACACTTGACTCTGAGCCTCACATCATCTCTTAGGACCAAATTAATACTCTGTCTGCTGCATTGTGATCCTTGCATTTCACCAGGCTGGGTGATTTCCTATATGCCATCAATGAACCCATTGTGGTCCTGTTGGGAGTGAGCCTTCCTTACAAAAGTGCATCATGGGACACTTTCCACAAGTGTGCCAGGCACGCTTCCTGTGTGACCCTCACATCTCTGGGAATATTCTCCCCTTGTTACTCAGAGCCCTTTCTCCAAGGCTGCCTTGCTTCCCACACTCTGTTGAGTCCCCTTTTTTCCTCCTCTGTAGCAGCCAACACTCAATTCACTATACAATATGGTTAGAACTTGGATTATAAGGATCGTAAATTTTTTGTAGGACATTTATTTTCTAGACTTAGAATGAAACTCTTCCCTCTTTTAAAAAATATATTTCAAATATGAAGTTTATTTAACAAAAATCCGAAGCACTTTGTTTCAATAAAGCAGTACATTGTGAGGAAACGAAGGTTTCAGAACTTGTATTGATGGGAGCTGTGGGAGCCTTCAAACATAAATAAGCCAGGAGAGCATTGCTGAAACTCCAGGAGAAGCAAGGAAGACAACATCTTTGAACAGTACCATGAAGGTGTCAACCTAAATAAAACAACAATCAGAGAGACTCTGTAAAGAATAATGGTATTTATCTGGGAACAGCATATCCCTACCTAGAAATCTGCACACTGTAGTAAATTCTGGGCTTATGCAAGGACTTGAGGCAAGGGAAAGTTTTTAAAGGCAAAAATCAAGAAAATTACATCAGATATTTTGAAACAGATGTCTCTGGCCACGATGATCGATAGTCAGGGTCACGTCAGTCTGAGGTAGATGTCCTTGATGTAGTCCTTTTGTATAAGGTTACGGGGCCTCTGTAGTTGTAGTCTAGAGAGATTTTTGTTACCCTCGGGCGATTGTGTGTAAGAATCCTTTCTTTGTAATCGCCCTGCTTTACTTATTCATTTTTGGTAAGGTTGACACAAGCGACTCCATTTTGATTCTCACAACTTTCATATTTCTTTCACAATAGCAACAGATCTCCAAAACAACTTGAACCCAGCTTAGAAGCCTCTAACTAACTCAGGACAGAAACTCCCACTAACAGAAGCCTCCACTAACCCGAGACAGAAATTTAAGATGGTTATAGAAATTTCTGTGCTTTCCTTTCCTCACCTGTAAATAGGAATTGTCATATCTGCTTCACAGGATTATTGTGAGATCAAATGAATGAAGAAGAGACACACTAGCTGGATACCTTAGACATGCCACACAAGAAAAATCTGCAATGTTTGTCCATGTCTACCAGCCAAACGAAGTTGGTCCCAGCAGTCACGGACATTTCTGAGCTAGTAATTGAAGCGCCTTAGGCAACAGGAGGGTGAGTGGACAAACAGGTCATGACTGCCGCACAGACCTGGCCCGATCCCAGTCCTCAAGCCAAGGGCTCCTCCTCAAGTTGACAGCCCACATCCAAAGCCATGAATTTAAATCCAATTTTGAAATGTAAATGAGACATTGGATATGTGTACTTACCAGATTTGGAGAGCCCCTTCTCATTAATTCAGAAAAGCAATGACACATCAATGCCACTGTTTTTTATCAGTTTGTATTTTTTGAACTCCAATGGATGGAATTTTAAAAAATATTTTTCATTCAAAATTGAGATTAAGGCCTCTGACTTATCCCAGTGAATGTGTGAGTTTCTCTGTCTAGGGATTTCAAGCTGATTCAGATATACAAATCATGACCACACACAAAGTGAAGCTGAGAATTACTGATTAGCTGAAGTGGAAAAAAAAATAAGTTATCTAGTGCATGTAATTCAAACGAAGATGTTGGGAAGGGTATTTGGCCTGGCTGCTAAAATGCCAGAGGGTATTCCCACATCCCATACTGAAGTGCCTAGGTTTGAGTCAGGACTCTGCTCTCAGTACAGCTTCCTGCTGATGTCCACTCTGGGAGGCAGCAGGGGATGGCTCACGTACTTGGGTCCCTGCCCCATATGTAGGAGCTCATCCAGACTCAGTTCCAGACACCTAGCTCTGGTTTGGCCCGTCACAGGCCTTTGCAGGCATTTGAGGAATGAACCAGCAGATGGAGGATCTCTCTCTCTCTCTCTCTCTCTCTCCTTCTTCCTCTCCCTCTTTCTCCTCCTGCCTTGAAAATAAATAAATGGAACAATATTTTTAAAAAAAACCACAATAATGTTATGAATTTGAGTCCTTCAATAAAATGTTGCATTTCTCCAAGTACTTTGCTTGGATAGACAATTCCATGTTCTTCATTTTAATAACCAGATGTCCCTTCAAAGTTGTCTAAGACAGACAGATTCAGTTCCTCTGTGAAAACATCACTAGATCCAAGCCACGGGAAAGGTACAACCCCACCTGGCATAAAAGAAGGTGAGAAACTGCGTCCCTGTTTTCATCTCTGATCCAAGCTGTATTCTCCTAAGTGAAAGTTGACAAGTGTGAGTAGGTGTTGCTCTCCATGTCCATGGCTCCCCAGAAGGCCAGGACTCAACACAGAGGACAGGCTAGAGAAATTTCCCGAGCAGTCAGGCAACCCGCCTTCATAGGCTGCGTTTGTCATGACCAGAGACAGCATTGCTTTTTCCTTGACCTGCTTTCCTGGTGATGATCCTCAATCAGACAGGAAGGCCCAAGGAAGGCCCACTTCCTTATGGTAAGCCTTGTGTCCTGGCTATGGGAGAAGTACACACCTATCATCCAGAGATGAACACAAGAAGGCAAGCCAAATGAGACACCTGAGAACAGCAGCAATGTGTAACCAGGCAGGAAGATGAAGGGGCGATGGCCACCTGCAAACCTGGAGGGTTGCAGGGAGCAGGCTCCCAGCCAATCAGAGGTCAGCAGACTTGTAAAGCCATTGCACTGGCCTGCACTGACTCAGAGCTGCCTTGCCAGCAGAGATGACACAAGCACCTGCCCTGTGCTGTGGAGGGGAGGTGAGGACAAATGGGTGGAAAATCGCCACACAGGATGTGAAGCAAAATGAGCAACTCTCAGCCAATCCTGACATTCTGTACACAGGTAACTAATTTCAGCTGATATTGTGGCACAGTGAGTTAAGCCGCTACCTGCCATGCTGGCATCCCATATTGGAGGCTGCTTGGAGTCCCAGCTGCTCTGCTTCTGATGCAGCTCCCTGCTAATGCACCTGGGAAGGCAACGGACGATGGCCCAAGTGCTTCGACCCCGGCCACCCATGTTGGAGACTTGGGTGAAATTCCAGGCTCCTGGCTTCTACCCAGCCCAGCTCCTGCTGTTGCAAACATTTTAAGAGTAAACCAGTGGATAGAAGATCTCTTTCTCTCTGTCTCTTCCTCTCTCTGTCATTCTACCTTTCAAACAAATAAAATTCTTTAAACAAAAAAAATAGGTAACCAACTCTGATTCAGTCAAGTATTCATTGTGATGTGGGCTTCACAAGAGTATTAGCAAGTACTCAGCTCCTATACAGGCGCACTTCAGAAAAAAGGAATTAAAAGATGAGTTTACTTTGGTACAAGAAATCTTTTGGGGGTCGGCGCTGTGGCTCAGCGGGTTAACACCCTGGCCTGAAGCGCCAGCATCCCATATGGGTGCCAGTTCAAGACCCGGCTGCTCCACTTCCCATCCAGCTCTCTGCTGTGGCCTGGGAAAGCAGTAGAGAACGGCCCAAGCCCTTGGGCCCCTGCACTGGTGTGGGAGACCTGGAGGAAGCTCCTGGCTCCTGGCTTTGGTTCGGCGCAATTCCGGCCGTTGCAGCCAATTGGGGAGTGAACCAGCAGATGGAAGATTTCTCTCTCTCTCTCTCTCTCTCTCTCTCTCTCTCTCTCTCTCTCTCTGTGTGTGTGTGTGTGTGTGTAACTCTGACTTTCAAATAAATAAATAAATCTTTAAAAAAAAAAAAGAAATCTTCTGAAAACCATGCCTAACTTCATCTGCATTTTTGCAAGCTTTTTGATAGAATACCTATTTCTATATATTCTTCTCCAAAACAGGGCTACCAAGTCAGTAGTTACCAATATTTAATATACAAATAAGTATAGAAATAAAATATGGAAAGTGGAACTCTGTGCATATGTATTCATGACTGTTCAACTTTTCTTAAGTTAGTTTACATATTACTGAGGTTATGGGGTTGTGGCTCCATTAGTCTCCATGCTTATCTGTCCCCTTTTGGATGACTATTTTGTTTTTTTGTTTTGTTTGTTTGTTTTTGAAAGGCAGAGTTATACAGTGAGAGAGAGACAGAGACAGAGAGAAAGGTCTTCCCTCCATTGGTTCACCCCCCAAATGGCCGCTAAGGCCGGAGCTACTCCGATCCGAAGCCAGGAGCCAGGTGCTTCCTCCTGGTCTCCCATGCGGGTGCAAGGCCCAAGCACTTGGGCTATCCTCCACTGCCTTTCTGAGCCACAGCAGAGAGCTGGACTGAAAGAGGAGCAACCAGGACAGAATCCAGCACCCCAACCAGGACTAGAACCCTGTATTCCATCACCGCAGGCAGAGGATTAGCCTAGGGAGCCGTGACGCCGGCCTGGATGACTTTTTTTTTAAGGTTTATATTTTTGTTTGAAAGGTAGAGTGACAGAAAGGAAGAGACAGAGATCTCCCTTCTATTGGTTCACTGCCCAAGTAGGCACAAGAAACAGGGCTGGGCCCGGCTGAAACTGAAAGCCAGAAATTCCACCCCGGTCTGAGCACTGGGACCATCTTCCATTGCTGTCCCAGTGCATTAGCAGGATGTTGGATCCGAAGCAGAGCAGCCAGGACTCAGACACTCCCATGTGGGATGCCACCCTCGCAAGTGGCAGCTTAGTACTCTGCACCACAACATCAGGCCCTGGGTGAGGTTATCTACCTGCAGTAAAGGGGAGAAAGAGTGGGAGAAAGGGGAATGAAGCAGAGGGAAGGCAGGAAGAGGCTAACAGGGAGACCCACCAGGTTACAGGCATTTTACATACATAATTTCAGTTTTACCTTGGTATACATGAGGAGGCTGCTCTGGCTACTACTTTCATTTGTGCATGTTCACATGAGCTCAGAAAACAGGATCAGTACAAGGCAGACTGGGACAAGCCTCTGCTCTCGTCACCTCCCCTGTTTTCTCAGTAAGCAGCAGAAGCCTCTGACTCACTGGCAGTCGCCCCACCTGGGCGAATCACTGCTGGCATGTTATTAAACAACAGGAATTTTTTTTTTCAAGATATTTTAACTTTAAAGAAAAAAAAAATTAAGGAACCCATTCCTAATATGCTTTGGGTTCTTAGACTGGTAATGCGCAGTCTACCAGCCAGTGTGCAGTAGGAATTCCACTTCCCCAGGCCGACCTGTCTCCTATCAGGACAGAAGAAAGGCCTGCTCCCTTGCGCATCCCCACGCCGGTCCTCACGATGATCCAACAAGAGAGCTTTCACGGACACCAAGACTGAATGAGGCTAAAAGCGGGGCGTCGGAAGGCAGCCATGTGAGGAAAGAATCAGGACTCTCCATACAGAAACAAAGCACGCGGGGAGCAGCAGGTTCCGGTTCTGCAGCGCTGAGGGTGTGGTTATTCGCTGACCCCCGCTGCGGGAAGGCGATCCCAAGGCGGCAGGCTTCCCCCACCCTCTACCCCCAACCCCTGGTCGCTTCCCAGGTCTTCAGGCGATGGATCGCAGGGTTCTAGTTTAGTTCAGGTCTCTGCCCAGTGCGTCCTCAGAGACTGGCTGGGGCCCACCTCCCCATGTCTTCTGCAAGGGATTTGCACTGAGGACAGATTCTGGAACGCAGAAACACGGAAAGCGCAGACAAAAGGCTCCCTCCCTTCTGGCCAAACAGGGAAGGATTCAGAGCCCCTTTAAGCCTCAAACTGGGCCTGGAGATTTGCTAAGGTGCAAGAGAAGCAGGGAAGGGGGCTGACAGGGGCATGGGCAGGCCAACTGCGACCCCAAAAGACAAAGAAAATGCCAAACATTTCTCTGCAAGCCCATCACTCTGGAAAGAGACACCTGTCCCCAAGAAGAGCAGAAAACCCGGCAGCGATTTGTCCCCTCCCACGCCATCTCCTGGACCCCCACCTTGCACACTTAACTCAGCTGCATCGCTGCCCGGGGCAGGCTGCAGCCTCCTTCCCAGCTGCTCCGCCCGCGCCTGGAGATGCCGCCCCGGTGGTCCTGGAGCGCAGTGCAGTGGTCACCGCGCTCACCCGCTCCTGGGCTTCGACACAACCTGTCTCCCAGCCGTAGGAATCTGCCACCGAGCGATGATTGCTAACTGACAAGCCATTTTCATATTGTTTTATATTTCATTCCTATCACCTGCTCACTTTCGGGCAGCCCACGCAAGGCAGGACCTGCTCCCGGGGGAATGGCTTAAAACCTTAGTGCCTCCAACTAACCTGGGCCGGGTGGCGGCGCGCTCCCTTCGTGCGTGTCTCAATGCTGCCCTCCGCTGGCCGCCACCCGTAACGCCCGGGAACGAGACGCACGCTTCCCTCCCCAGGCAGATAGAGGAGGCACAAGGTTCGCACCTCGGTTGTAGCTGTGTAGAAGGTGGCTCCACAGAAATCCTACTCCTGTGCAGGCATCCTGACGTCCAAGGAAGGATGCTCAGCCCTCCTTTCCGCAGGGCAGCCGCTTCTACCAGTTCTCAAATTGTCTGCACCAAGAGTGATGGGAAGCCACTGTCTCAGGGCTTGCCCCTGAGAGATGGAGGCGAAACCAGAGAAGAGCGACCCGAAAAGCAAAATAAACAACATGGGACGAGTATGGTTGAGCTTTAGAAGGCAGTGTAAAATTTGAATGGAAAGAAACGTTTATTCTGGTGCCATAAGTGTATAGATACAGATATTGAGAGAGAGAGAGAGAGAGATAGTTTTGGAGAGCCATGCGTAGTTTTGGAGTGCCATAAGATGTGCAGAGTCAGCTTCCAGGGACAGACCACATTCTCAGCCCAAGCGGTGGCTCCCTGCTCCATGGTGCACTCTGAATGGGAGCTCAGCTCCCCACCTGGCTGGCTGTCTCCTGCCTTCTCTAGCCCAGCCATGCCTTCCCCCACCACAAGCAAGACTGCTGTGTAGAAGAAATCTACATCAAATAATTCAGTGAATGTAGTGTTCTTAAGATAGCATCTGGCCTGTGCTAAGCTGCTCAAGAAATTTTAGGTAGGAATTTAGTTAAATCTCATCAGCCACTCCCTGCCTAGTGGCCATGTTGAGGATAAAACTTTGGGTCAAATCAGCTTACCTCTGTCTAACTCTCAGCATTGTCTTCATTCTCCTAAACTATACAAAACAACAGTGTTGTTTACTGTGGTTCCCTGGGACGAGTATGTCTCATGGATGCCGCGGGTAGAGCTGGCCCTTTACCTACCAGGCCCTCTCCTGGACACTTCACCTACCTGTTTATCTTTAATCCTTCCAAGCCAATCTCTCCTGCAGGAGGTCTCCCTGACAGGAATACTCCACCAACCTCATTGATCTAGATTGTCCTTTCTTCAGGTCCCGAATTCTCTACTTTTGTAATAACTGCTTCAGTTTCATAATTGTCAGCTTATGTGTCTATCTGTTCTCTCTGTGAGAATGTCTTGAATTCCAGACCCATCTTATTCACCTTTCTTTGTCTTTCTTTTATATAATATATGTGTATATATATTTATTTAATTTTTTGCCAGAAACCTTTCATTTAAGGTATACAAACTTCATGCATTTCATAAATACAACTTTAGCAACATAGTGATAGTGAATCTCCCAACCAATCCTCCCTCCCCCATACCCACTTTCTTCTTCCTCCCTCTCCTATTCGCATTCTTATTTTTTACTAAGGTCTATTTTCAGTTAACTTTATACACAGAAGATTACCTCTATACTAAGTAAAGAGTACAACAAATAGTATTAAAAAAAACCTTTTCTTTATTTCCCTTTGGATTTCTTCTATGACCCACTGTTCATTCAGGAGCATGTTGTTCTCTCTCCATGTGCTTGCAAATGTTCTAGAGATTCTTGAATTGTTGATTTCCAGCTTCATTCCATGTGGTCAGAGAATATGCATGGTATGATTTTGACTGTTTTGAATTTGCTGAGACTTGCTTTATGGCCTAGCATGTGGTCAATCCTAGAGAAAGTTCCATGCACTGCTGAGAAGATGTGTATTCTGCAGCTATAGTATAGAAAGTTCTATAGATATCTGTTAGGTCTATTTGGTCTAAAGTGTCAATTAAGTGCTGCTTCCTTGATGATTTTCTGTCTGGTTGATCTGTCCATTGCAGAAAGTAGGGCATTGAAATCCCCCATTACTAATGCATGGGAGTCTATGTCTTCCTTTACCTCCGTTAACATTTATTTTAAATAGCCAGGTTCCCAGTAATTAGGTGCATAGACATTTACTACAGTCACATCTTCCTGTTAAATTGATCCCTTAATCATTTTATAGTGCCTTTCTTTGTCTCTTTTAACATTTTTTGTTTTAAAGTGTATTTTGTCTGATATTAGGATGGCTACACCATTTCGTTCTTGGTTTCAGTTAGCATGGAATATCATTTTCCAGCCTTTCACTTTCAGTCTACATGTATCTTTGTTGGTGAGATGTGTTTCTTGTAGGCAGTAAATAGGTGAGGTTTGTTTTATTTTGCTTTTTTTGCTTTGTTTTGTTTTGTTTTCCATTCATCCAGTCTGTATCTTTTAATTGGAGAGTTGAGGCTATTTACATTCAAGGTGACCATTGACACATAACGACTTGGCCCTGATGCTTTTCCTTAAACATCCCTATTTTTACTTTGGATTTCCTTTGTCATTGTACTGGGAGATTTTCTACCTTCATCTTCTTTCATAGTGATGACCATACTTCTGTGTTTCTGTGTGTAGCACATCCTTAAGTATCTTGTAACACTGGATAAGTGATGACAAATTCTTTCAATTTCTGTTATGGAAGATCTTTATTTCACCATCATTCATAAATGAGAGCTTTGCAGGGTTCAGTATTCTGGGTTGACAAGTTTTTTTTTTTTTTCTCTTAAGACTTGGAATATATCTCTCCATTCTCTCCTAGGGTTTCTGATGAGAAGTCAGCTGTCTGTGAGTGTAATTGGAGATCCTCTGAAAGTAACCTGGCATTTCTCTTGTGCACACTTTAGAATCTTTTCTTTGTTTTACTGTGGAGAGTTTGACTTCAATGTGTCATGGTGAGGATCTTTTCTGGTCACGTCTATTAAGAGTTCTATTTTCTTCCTGTACTTGGATGTCCCTTTCTTTCTCCAAATTAGGGAAATTTTCTGTAATTATTTTACTAACAAGGCCTTCTAATCCATTCTCTCTTTCCACACCTTCATCAACTACTAAGACCTGTATGTTGGTTCCTTTGATAGTATCCCATAGATCTCCAACACTGTCCTTTCATTTCTAATTTCTTCTTTGTTTTGGGAGGAGGGGTCTGACTGTAAAATTTAACTTGGATATTCTTTATCCTGCCTCACCAATTCTGTTGTTAAGGCTTTCCACTGTATTTTTTGTTTATTCTATTGAATTCTTCATTTCCAATATTTCATTTTGATTTCTCTTTAAAATCTCAATTTCACAAGAAAAATTTTCTTTTATGTCATGTACAGATTTCTTTGGCTCATGGATTTGCTTCCTAGATGGAATGAGGGTGGAGCACTGAGGAGCTTCATTTTGCATCTTACAGAATAGACACAAACTTTTGTGCACTTGTTGCCTCAGTTATCTTTTGTCCCATACTGCCCCCACTTCACCAAGCATCAGTGGGATTAGACAGCAGCGACCAGGAAGACCCAATCGACTATTATGATGGCCAGAAAAGAAACTAGAATACACAAATCATCACACTCTGGAGTTCAGGAAATCCCAGACCTGTGTCTCAACTTACATTACATGATCATGGCAGTGGAGTGAGACTGTGAACCTGGCATTTAGAGCTACAGATTTTGGTGCACGATTTTCAGCAGTGAAACCAAGAGCCCCTGAATTCCACCTGTATCTAATACAACTGTATGGCATGTGTCTTCCTGGCAGCAGTCAGAAACAACAGTCTAGGAGCAATGGTTCTCAGACCTCACTGTTCATCACAACCACTTGGGGGACTTACTAAAATGCAAATGACTGGATCCTACCATTATCAGAGTTGCTCATTCCAGAGGTGCATAGAAACATGAGAATTAGGATTGCGAAGCAATTCCCACCTGCACCTGCTGCTTTGGAGCAGTGATAGGCAGAGAGGCAGCCTGCAAAGCTCAGGACAGGAGATGCCCAGTCTGGAGCCTTCTCTGTGTATTCCAGTGCCCAAAATGAGTGCATCACTCATACAGTTGCTCTTTATTTATGAGAGGCACACTGTCCTCAAACATCTACTCACTGATTCTGCACTGGAAAAAGATACTACAGGCCCCAAGAGTAGATAACACTGATTTGATTCAAGAGACAGAAAGCCCCACTCCAAGGGACTTGACGAAACGAAAGCAAATACATTGGTTAAAAAAGTGAGAAGTGTAGATCCGGCTTGATCAGACCTCAAGTGATTCTCTTGCGCTCTCTCTCTTTCCTCCCTTGTTTCTTCATTGTCTCCATCGTCAGACTCTGTGTCACTGGGTGTAATGATGGTTATTAAGGTCATAGGCCTGGCAAATTCTAAGACTAAGATCATTCCTACCACAGCAGCATTTAGCTCCACTGTTAAAGACTGTGGTTAAGATTCCCATGTTCATACCAGAGTGTCTGGCTTGGAGTCCTGGCTGCACCCGTGATTCCAGATTCCTGCTGATACATACTCTGGGAGGCAATGGTGAAGACCCATGTAATTAGCTCCCTTCTATCCACATGGGACACCTGGATTAAGTTCCCAGCTGTTGACTTTGGCCTCGGCCCAGTCCTAGCCATTGCATTTGGGCAGTGAAGCAGCAGATAGAAGCAAAATCTTCCTCCTCTTCTATCCTCTCCCCTCTCCTGTCCTCTCCTCTCCTCTCCTCTCCTCTTCGCTTCTCCTCCTTTCTCCCCTCTCCTCTCCTCTTTTCTTCTCTATTCTTCTCTCCTCTTCTCTCTTCTCCTCTCTTTTCCACTCTTCTCCTCTCCTCTCCTCTCCTCTTCTCTTCCCTTCCCATCTCCCCTCCCCTCCCGTGTCCTCTCCTCCCCTCTCCTCTCCTCTTTTCTTCTCTATTCTTCTCTTCTCTTCCCTTCTCTTCCCTTCTCCCCTCCCTTCTTCTCTCCTCTACTCTTCTCTTCTCCCTTCCCTCCCCTCCTTTCCCCTTCCCTTTACTCCCCTTCCTTCCCCTTCCCTCTCCTCTCTTCTCCCCTCCCCCTTCTTTTCTGTTCTCCTCTCCTCCGCTCTCCTCTATTCTCTTCTCCTCATCTTTTCTTCTCTCTCTCCCCTTCTCAAGTAAATAAGTTCTTAAAATATTTTTAATCATTCCCACCACAAATCCCTTTGCTTCCCAATGATGCAAACTGAATCAAACACTCACTTTTAAATCCATTACTGCTGACAGGAAACAGCAATGCTGTGGTTAGGCCTAAACCGCATGCTGTACCCTGGATCCCCAGACAAATCACAGGGTCTGAGAATTTCCATGTCATGAAATATTTTTTATCCATTCTTTTAATGATTTAAAAATCTAACAGCCAGTATTAGCTCATTGGCTGAACAAAATGCAGCAGGCCAGATGCAGTCATAGACCATATGTTGCTGATCCCTGCCCTAGAGGCACAACCAGAAAGGCCAAGTATTCCGGCTTTGCAAAGCACCAGAAAAGTGGGTCCCATGGAGGCAATGGAAGGTTAGGGCCTCCCATCTTGTGCTCTCTACTGAGTTTATCTTTATGGAGCAGAATGGCACACACAACAATTTTGAAACTGACTATATGTCTCTCTTTTTCCTGACTGTATGTAGTCATATTTGTATAGATTAAATATGCTAATGACACGTGGCTCCACTATATACCCAGGTGCCTGCTGGTTGTCTCAACCTGACATCTTATAAACACCTCAAGGCGCTGAGTCTAAAACTCAGTCAAGCTCGTTGTATCTACCTGGTTTGTCCCTACTCTTTACATGCAACCACCCTCAAACAAACATAACAAAGAAAGTTCTCCTAGATGCGCTTTACTGCGGTAGTTGGCACCACAGCTCACCCAGCCACCCAGCTCACAGATCTGCAGCCATCACCTACCTCGTCCCTCCCCCTCTTCTGTATTCAATGATGAGAGATCCTGAGATGCCTGCTCCAGAGTCTATCACAGAAGTGCCCTTGAACTCTCTTCATGGTGGTGCCCTCATCGCAGCCTTCATCACCATGACCTCCTAAATCTGACCTTCCACCTCCAATCTTATGCATTCCCAGTCCTTCCAACATATCTTGGCATAGTGACCTCCTCCTGCAGAGAAGGTACATTGCTCCCTAGTCAAAAGCTCTTCAAGGTGTCCCTTCATACACAGAATAATGCTTCCTCATTGTGGCACAATCTCTGAGCCTGGTTCCCATCTGCCTGCCCAGATCCTGCAGCTGTCTCCCCCTCTCTATATATGACAAGTGCTGAGGAGGGCCAGACCCACGTGAGCCCTGTTAAGGGAAACCACGTGCCCATCACCTGGCACTCATGTTATGGCTCATGTGCACTAAGCTGCACGTCGTGTATAGTTTCACTTACAGGAGTCAGGGATCAGCTCCGGCCATAGAGGTTGCACCAGCGGAGCAGCCACCAGCTGCAAGGCAGCCCTGAATAGGCCCTGGAAGTCTTGTTGCTTGGTAATGCTGGGAACAGTAGGATGTTCCCCTGATGAAAACCCACAAATAGGCAGGAACTCTGCCCACGGAAGGGAAAAGGCTATGAAATGCTGATATCTATAATGGAGAAAAGAACAAAAAACAAGGTTTTTTTTCCCTTTTGTGAAGTTTGGGACCACTGCTTCTTAGGGGCAAATGTCAGAGAGCCCCAAAGACCTGCCTGATCCGGCTGGTCTCAGCCCCTCAGTGTCCTTCCAACATGTGAGTAGTTCCCGGGACAGTGTCTCTAGCTCAGGCACTTTTTGAAAAAGCCTTTCTGGACCAGGCTGGTGTGGACAGCTGCTGTGTCTCCTCCTTGTTCCAGGCTCCCTCTCCTGATCTACCCTACTCCAGCCTCAGTTTTTCTAGCAATAGCTAGTCTAAGCTGAGCTCACCTCTGCCCTCTCAAAGGGATCTCAGCCAAGAAGACCTGGGCCAATTTAGGGTTGGTTTTTCATATCTTACTTTCACCTATTGAGAAAAGAACTCAGTAGCTATCTGCCCATAAGTTAAAATCAAATATTCACAATGACGTAAGGGTGAGCACGTTTTGGCAGATCTGGCCTCATTGTTTCTTGGTGCAGGTGCTATTGGCACCGTGTGAGAAGCAGTTCTTTTCCATGTGAGTGTCTGGATATGCAGATCATTTGGCATCATGACTGCCACCCATGAAATGCCACAGGCACCCCCAACCCAGCTACTGTAGCATTCAAATTACCCCTTCACCTTCCCTTTTGCCTCCTGGGGTTTAGGGGAAGAACCCCTTTTCAAGAGCTCATTCAGGAAATCCCCTAGTAGTGAAATGTACACAGTTTTAAAAACACCAGCTCGTGTTCACGCACATTTTTCCTGGTTGAAAAAAAAAAAAAGCCTGATCCACAATGAGAAATCGATTTCTAGAGCCCCTGCTCTCTGCTGTCAGTCTCCTCTCCATCCATTCCCTTGATTGGGCTTTTTCTTTTAAAGGGGGAAAGAAGATGTGGACTTTTAAAGTAGCACTCACTTGAATCTTATTATTCAAGTGACAATGGCTAAATAAAAAAGTCTGCCCAGGCCCATAGAAAGAAGTTCTCTGCATCAAGTAAGACCCTATGCCAAGTCATATACTTCTTTTAATTATGTAAAATGGAAAGAGAGAGAATATTCTATCCACTGTTCCACTCTCCAAATGCTCATGACATCCAGGACTGGGCAAGGCAGAAGCCAGGAGCCAGGAACTCCATCTGTGTCTCCCACATGGGTAGCAGAAACTTCAAGTGTTTGGACCACACACTGACTTCCCAGGTGTATTGACAGAGAGCTGGATCAGAAATGGAGGAACCAAGACTCGAACTGGGCTCTGATATGGATGGAATGCAGGCATCCCAGGCAGCAGCTTACCCTGCTGCACAACACTCACCCCTAAGTCTTGCTTCTTCTCTGCCAGGAACAAACGCTCAGTGGTCACATTCCCCACCTGCTAACCAACAGCAGCTTTCCCAGTTCCCTTTCTTCCTCATCTGCACTTCCTTCTCTTACTCAGACTCCAACCTAGCCAGACAGAAACAAGCAGACACAATGCCCTCTGCAGTCCTATGATGTCCATCACCTTCAAGCAATTTGTAATTTGCAAACAGATCCCACACACTTCTCATATCTGAACACTAATTTTCACCTGCCTAACCAATGCCCTCATCCAAGCTCTCATCACCTTACCATTGCATTGCTGTAGCAGCCCATTGGCTGGTGTTGCTATCAGTCAGTCTCCTCTGTCTTGAACCCCATCTTCCATTTCTACAAGAAGAAATTTCCTAAAGTACAGACATGCTCAGATCAAACATCGTTTGTGTCAAACATCTTTGTGGATACACTGCTGTGGAGATAACATCCGAGCCCGAGGCCACAGAAAGTCAGAAGCCCACCATACCCCTGGAAAAATCCTGAGTTGTTAGAGGGGGCAGAAGGTAGCTATGAGCCACTGGGGGCTCAGGCATATGACCCTTGCACCAAATTACCCCTGACTCTGCAAGTGGGCAACTGGAAGTGGAAAAGAGCCCAGGACACTCATGTCTAAGACAGGGACCTGCACCAACGCCTCCTGTAATAATTCCTTCTAAGCTTACACTTGGTGGAGTTATGATGACTTGATCTGTCTATAACATCTTGGACCTCTGCCCTGGAATTAATGTTGCAGGGAACAGGAGAGGCCAAGGCCAAAGCCACAGAGCCCCATGGCAATGGCCTTCTGGTCTTCTGAGGGTCTTCAAAGGTTCCTTCCATATCTGTGACAGGGGGATCCTGTCGCCTGTACGTTTCAGACTCCTGAATGGGGGCCTCCTGATGCTCTTCCAAAAATATTCTGTCTCTGCCTTCTGTCACCAAATCAGGCAGTTGTTTGAATATATGTAACTGTCTTTTCACTAAATTATATGCACAAATAAAACAAATGCTATACTAATTATATTTTAGAAACATATTTCCTCGCTCAAAATGCAAATTTACAATTCATTCTGTTGGCTTCTAATCTATTTGGCTTAAAAACTCTCTTGATTGATGACAGAAATGTGAACTAGCTCATTCTATCTTCATTCATTCACTCTGGTACTGTTTATTAAATGTCAGTAGAATGCCTGGCATGAATTGGGCAAATGCTCATGTTACACAACTGAATATACTGACTTGCTGTGGAACTTTACAATGTATATGGGCTTTATAGCACAATCAATCAATCAATATTACAAAAAAGACACTTAGATTCAAATCTAAAGAATGTATTAAAGTTAATTGAAAATGAATCTTAATAGAGAATGGGACTGAAATGTGAGAGGGAGGAAGGGGGATGGGAGTGTGGGTGGGAGGGAGGGTATGGTGGAGAGAATCACTATATTCTTACAGTTGTACTTATGAAATTTTTATTCCTTAAATAAAAAGTTTCTTTGGGGAAAAAAAAAGAATGTATCTACAGGGGTGGGCATTTCACACAGTAGTTAAGTTACCTCTTGGGTGGCTGCATTCCATAGTAGAGTCCCTGGGTTCAAATCCTGGCTCTGTCTCCAACCCAACTCCCTCCTAATATGCATCCTGGGAGATAGCAGGTGATGACTCCAGTATCTGGGTCCCTACCTACCACCCAAGTGGGAAACCCAGAATGAGTTTTGGACTCCTTGCTTTGTCCTGGCCCCAGCTTAGCTGTTTTGGACATTTGAAGAGTGAACCTATGGATGGAAGATCTATCTTTCTCTATGTCTCTCTACCTTTTAAATAAATTAACAAATAAACACAATTTTTAAAAATATATATGGGGAAGGCACTGTAGCATAGTGAGTAAAGCTGCCATCTGCAGCACTAGCTTCCCATATGGCTGCAGGTGCAAGACCCAGCTGCTTTACTTCTGATCCATCTCCCTGTTAATGGCCTGGGAAAGCAGTGGAAGATAACCCAAGTGCTTGAGCCCCTGCACCTACTTGGAAGACCCGGAAGAAGCTCCTGGCTCCTAGCTCAGATTGGCTTGCCTCCAGCTGTTGCAGCCATTTGGGGAGTGAACCAGCAATGGAAGACCTTTCTCTCTGTCTCTTTCCCTCTGTAACTCTACTTCTCAAATGAATAAGTAAATCTTTGAAATGCGCACACACACACACACACACACACACACGTGCGCGCATGCACAAGGTAGAGGTCTGTATCCTTTCCCCTAAGAAACTTAGTGACTGCAATCAACAGAGTTTGGCAGAACGGTACTTGGGTATTTCCAAGGCTGTGTTAGAGAAGGCAGCGTGGCTTCTCCCTGATACCCTGGAATGTCTGCCATGGAGCCTTAAGTCTCCATGTAGGAAGTTCTACAACTCAGAGACTGTCATGCTTTGAAGAAGCACAAACTAACCCACACAGAACGATGACATGATAAGCACTGAAACTGCATGGAGAGAGAGAGAGAGGAAAAGAGAAGAGAGAGCAAGCAGTGCATCTCCTGGGTCTTTCAGCTCACACTGCTCCAGCTCCAGTTACTGTTGGATGGCAATCTTTTGGCAGATCCTGAGCCAACTGAGACTTCTGGAATCCCCAGACAGTCAGAAACAAGTTACTGGTTATAACATGATGATTACTGCTACAAGCCATTAAGTTTGGATGTGGCTTGTTACACAGCAATTGACAACTGATAGAGAAGTAAACGAATTCATATTTCCAACATGAATATCTACTGTTGTCATTGGGAATTGTCCATTTCCTACTAACCACAACAAAACAAACAACCACCTTTCTCTTCTAATATATGACCAGGGAATCATCTGGGTTTTGTATGGCCTTAAGGAACACTGAGTTTGTATTCATGGTAGACTCAGACTACTTGTAAATAGCTAGAATTCCAGCATGGTCTGAGTGATTGTGTCCTCTCAACGTTCATACATTGAAGCCTAACCTCAAAAAATGATGGCAGTAAGAAGCAAAGGCCTCTGGGAGTCGCTTAGGTCATGAGTGGGATTAGTGTCCCTATGAAAGAGGCCTGTGGTCACCTATTTGCCCCTTCCACTGCAGGGGGACCCACTGGAAGGTGATATCTAGGAGGCACAGGCCCTCACCGGAGTCTGAATCTGCTGGCTTCTTGATCTCTGGACTTTCCCTCCTTCTGAGAAAAGCAAGTCTGTTGTTGATAAGCTTCCCAACCCATAGCATTGTGTTACAAGAGTCCAGATAGACTAAAATAGACTCCAACCGGCTTCCTTTGTTAAAAGAGACAGATTTACAGAAAGCAACAGCAACAGCAGGTTTAGCCCTTAGGTACACATCGCAATCTCTGTGGCAGCAGGCAAAGAACCAGAACATGTTGTCCTCCACTTAATATCTGCACAGCAGGTGGCCTAATCGTCACACAGCCATCATGGCCCAAGTTCATTCATTCACTGGAAAAGCTTCCATGTTGCCTCTCCTTTTCCAAGACAAATAGCACGGTAAACCGCTGTTAAATTGTCTGGTCAACAGTGGCCACAAGTTACTATCTACATAGTTCCGCTTAACTGCAGACAGTTCCATCTCTGTGTGGCTTGCCTGTGGCCTACATTGCAACAAATGAATCAGCTGAGGGTTAGCATTCTAAGACAATCTGATGTACTTCAGAAATAGGGTCCGTTGGCTGTAGAAATATGACTACATGAGCATTATCCTGGAACAGTCCAGAACAAAAGTAAATGCAGTAAAATTGATCAGTCACTAGAGCATCAGGAATCCTCTTGACAGTAGAGAAAAACTATAGAGAGAGCAGAAGAATTACTCTCTTTAAAGAATAAGAAACAAGCCTCTAATTTAACTTCTATTCCTAAAATATATTAACACCAGGACACCACCTATGATGTAAGAAAATGGGTCTGCTGAGTGATTTAGTAAGAAAGGTGTTGAATCAGCAATACAATTATCAGGGAACGGGCTGGAGAGTGAAAAGTAGTGTCATGTACTACAGAAGAACAAAAGCAAATTCACATGTGAGTGAAGCCATTCCATGTTGAACCTGACCAAGGCACTGGATCCACTTGAGAAGCACCAGGGTAGGGATGAAGGAGTACAGATGGGTTGGTCAGGCTGGCTGCTGCCCTGGCGTGAGTGCTAGGCCTTGTTTTTCCCTAGATCCTGGGACTCATGCCACATCAGATAACTTACAAATCAGGGTTTCTCATTGCAGGAGCCAACAAAAAGCTAGAATAGTTGTTATTGGGGAAAAGGATATGGAAGAAGGTATCCCTCATATACAGGAAAAGTCTTCAGAAAAGGCAAAAACAATGAAGATGAACTGAAAAAACTAATTCTGTGATCAGTTCTGATCATCAGAGATTACAAAGCAGATAATTCCTATCTCACTGGGTCAACTTAGAATTTCTTGACTTTAGGAAGGTATGAAAGCATACCCACCCAGCCATTCTGCTTTCCAGCTTCCAGTACAATACTCAACAAATCGCAAGAGGTACTCAATGCTTTAACATGAAATTGGCTTTGTGTTAGATGAGTTTGTCCAAAACATCTTCACGGCAGGCCAGGCTAAGCTATGATGTTGAGCAGGTTAGGTTTATTGGAATGCAATCCCATCATAAGACAGGGAGCATCTGTAATGTGTCTGAAAGCATCCAGAAGATCATGAAAAATACAGTTTAACTTACACAACTGAGCAATTTGGGCCCTATGGCTCTGTGCCTAGGTGACTTCCTAAAACTAAGATAGAGCCCAACAACTAGTATGTATCTATGTGTAACTACTGGTATCACTACAAACGAATAGCTTTAGAGGTTTTAGATTTAGGTGGTCACAAACATAAGAACTCAAAAATCAGATTTTGGGGTATCTGAAACCAAAACTCTTGTTAAAAATAAAAAACAGTGAATCAATCATCTGAGTCCATGGAAACTGGTTAATGAGTTCTGTAAACTATTGTCCTTTTCTAGATCTCTTATGTGTATTTAAAATTCATCCAAGAGGCCTGGCTTTTGATTCCTGCTGATAGTAGCAGAAAGAACAGAGGAAAGAAGGTGCTTTTCATTTTATCTTCTCATTAGAATGATCCTCCAAGAGTGACAGTTTATTTTTGTAATAGAGAATTTCAACAGGATTTATTTTATATGGTATAGACAATAGACTGTATGCCAAAGAAATAGAATGAGGGAACGGAACAATTCCAACTTTGCAAGGGCACTAAAAATGAAAATATGATTGGAAAGTACAATGAAGAAAAGCATATAAATACAAAGATGTTGTAAAGCTCAATGATTAATCAGTACAGCTCAGAACATTCAGTGAGTTGCCAATGGATATATAACATCTATTTCTGGTTGTTTTTTTTTTTTAATTTATTTATTTTAAAAGTCAGAGTTACAAAGAGAGAGGAAGAGACAGGGAGAAAGAGAGATCTTCTATCCACTGGTTCACTCCCCATATGACCCCAAAGCCAGCACTGGACCAGGCCAAAGCCAGGAGCCAAGAGCTTCTTCCAGGTCTCCCATGTGGGTTTCAGGGACCCAAACACTTGGCCATCTTCTGCTGCTATTCCTAGGCCAATAGCAGGGAGCCGGATCAGAAGCAGAGCACCGGGACTCAAACCGGAGCCCATCTGAGATGCTAGCCTCACAGGCAGCAGCTTTACCCTCTACACCACAACACTGGCCCCTGAAATGCATAACATTTCATATGTGATCTGGCATAACCCAGCCACACATTTATCAAAATATAAATATCATTTCCTATATTCTTCCATTGGGTAGATGCTTTTACATCCTAAAGAATGTAAATCTGAGGGTAAATTCTTATTTGAATCAAATTTTTTTTAAAACTGGACAAGAGAGCGCTGGTTATAAAGGTTTTTGTTTACCCAGCACTTCTTAATTCCCCTTGTTCATTCCTTTGGGGAGCATCACATCCCCCACTACCACCTTAGAGGAAGGATTTTATGTTCAGGGTGGACATTGTCCCAAACTGGGCCAGTCAGAATCTTCATGGAATTTCTAATATGCTCAGAAGGAAAGATCACAAATGGTACAAGTGTCAACCCAAGACTTTCCAGTGTTTTAGAGAAAGGTTGTGGGAAGCTGGAAAGAATAAATCCAACATGGAAACAGAAGGCAAAGAAACAAGCCAGGCTGCAAACTGAGAGGAAAAGCGAGGATTTGACTCCAGCATTGTTTGAATGCTGGGATTCAGCCCCACAAAAAAAAAAAAATGAAACTTACCTTGGATTGAATTTAGACAAGTCAACAAATCCTTTTCTGCACTTATGTGGGCTTGTTTTGGGTTTCTAGATCTTGCAATGCAAACACACCTGATCGATACAGCTGTATGACTATTTTACTTTAATGCTTCTTTAATACTATCAATCCCACTGGATACCTAACTGATTTAATTAATGTCCCCAATATTTTAAAACAATGATATATATCATAACTCTAGTTACAACAATATCAATAATTTATTGACCAGTTTTTAAAATTTTATTTAAGTTATGTACATTTTATGTATTTTATATATACAGATTTAGGAACACAGTGATACTTCACCACCACCATCCTTCCCATCTGAGCCCCCACCATCTTCCGCCTCCCTCTCATATTCCCATACTTAATTTTTACAAAGATCAATTTTCAGTTTACTTAATGATTATATAGTTAACCCTACACTAAGCAACAAGTAGTATGAAGGAAAAAAAAAACATAAGAACACTGTTCTTTAACAGAGGAGACAAGTGCTGTAAACAACTATCGTATCTCAAAATGTTCATTTCACTCCTAAATGTTACATTTCAGGTCAGGGAAAATATATGAAATCTGTCTTTTTGGGAGTTGACCAGTTTTTTTAAAGATTGTATTTATTTGTTTGAAAGGCAGAGTTACAAAGAGAGAGGAAGAAACAGAGAGAGAGATATTCCATCTGCTGGTTCACTCCCCAAATGGCTTCAAATGTCAGAGGTGGGCTAGTCTAATGCCAGGAGCCAGGAGCTTCTTCCTCCAGTTCTCTCAGTGGGTGGCAGGGGCCCAAACACTTGGGCCATCTTCATCTGCTTTTCCCAGGTGCATTTTCTGGAGGCTGGATCAGAAGTGGAGGAGCCGGGTATCAAACCTTCACCCATATGGGATGATGGCATCACAGGCAGCCGTTTAACCCGCTGTGCTACAATGCTGGCCCCATATTGATAGGTTTTAAATGTGGTAAGTAAGGCCAGCGCCGTGGCTCAATAGGCTAATCCTCCGCCTTGCAGTGCTGCACACCAGGTTCTAGTCCCCGTCAGGGCGCCGGATTCTGTCCCGGTTGCCCCTCTTTCAGTCCAGCTTTCTGCTGAGGCCTGGGAGTGCAGTGGAGGATGGCCCAAGTGCTTGGGCCCTGCATCCCATGGGAGACCAGGAGAAGCACCTGGCTCCTGCCATCCGATCAGTGCAGTGTGCTGGCCGCAGCACGCCAGCCGCGGCGGCCATTGGAGGGTGAACCAACGGCAAAAGAAAGACCTTTCTCTCTCTCTCTCTCTCTCTCTCTCTCTCTCACTGTCCACTCTGCCTGTCAAAAAAAAATGTGGTAAGTAATATATGCACACGTGTGAGTGCACATGTGCATGTGTGTATAAAAAGAAAGACAAGTGCCAGCATCAGCCAGCGTGGCAGGACATAACTACTCAAGGTTGACAGTAGATGTGTAAGGACAACTTAAAGTCACAGTCACAGGCGTGATTTCCATTTATTTGTATGTTCGCTGTTCATTTCCAAATCTTCCACAATCAGCTCCATTACATTTAAATCAAGGGGGGAAAAAGACCTTGAAAAAGATTCTGTTCCATTTATCAAACCAACAAGGCTACTGCTCATTAATTGTTGTTTTAATATTAATTAAGAACATTTATAGAATGTTGCTGAAAATCAAACTGAAATACATTATCTGTAACAGTATTTCATTTTGTGTGTCTCATAGTTATGCCTTCCTATTAATCTCCCCAGTATATTTGCATATCTCTTTTTAAAATTCCCTCGCACAAAACCTTTCTGTGTACTAAGCAGGAGCTAGCTCTGACCCTGAAACAAAACAGTGGAGTTCTTTAGATGAGAAAATCCCTTTGGACTAAATTTAAAGGGTACTTGAGTGTTTGTTGCCTGTCTATTTCAAATCTCCCAAGAATGAGAGTTCATTTGTCTTTATTTTGTGACCCATTTTCTTTCCATCTTGGGTTTTAAAAAGGTTAAAAAAAAATCACCAATGTCTTTTTCAGTTTGAACTAAGTAAGAAAAGAAATATCATCTGGAAGAAACAAACCGAAATGAGGAACTGAATTTACATCATTTTTTTTTTTCGTTTTAGTTTTGAGTAACCTCTTACTGGTAAAACCTGCTGTTAGCCTGGCTACCTCCTGGCAAACCCTATTCTCCCACCCACCTCTCCCCACCCTCAACTTCATTTTCCACTTCAGGTGCTGCTGCTACCACCACCCTGCAGGAGGCAGACGAACCCTGCCTGCTTCACATCACGCAGGAGAGCAAGAGGAAGGCAAGCGTGGTTTCGTGGTTACCCTGAGGGGCTCTGGGAGGGCTACCACCTGCGGTAGAATTTTGAGGTTGTCATTTTCGGTGTTTGACCTTGAGCGTGTTGCCTAATCTCCATAGGCTTCAATCTCCTCATCAATTGGGAGAAAATAATAGCCACTAGCCAAGACGCACATGTTGCAGAGGTGAGATGGAAGGTCCTCCAGGGTTCACTTGAATACCCAGTGCCTAGGTCCTGCTGGGGAACGTTTTCTGTTACTGTCATTAGCAGAATACTTTGACACACAATACTCACTGTCCTCTGTCGCCTATGGCTGGTGTTCCCCACACCTCTGGTTCCCAGGTAGCACAAGTCACCACCACTACCCCACCCTCACTGGGTGTAGGAAACACTGACCACGGTCCAGGAAATTTATGGTGCAGCCGCACACTTCTCTTCATGGATCCAGCCAACCCCAGATCAGAACATTGAGGAAAAAGGAAAAAAAAAGCTCTGGACTGCATAACAACTATTGACACAGCAATTATATTATAGTAGGTATTATAGAGATGACTTAAAGCCTTCGGGAGCCTGTGGATAGGTTCTATGGAAATACTATACCAGTTAATATAAGGACTTCCATGGATTTGAGTAACCAAAAGGGATCACAGAAGCAATCCCTGTGGAACCCAAGGGACCGCTGAATTTTCATGAGGGTCTCCACCACAGCCAAGCCAGTGAGAGCAAGGACTATGTCTTATTTGCCTTTGCCCAGCGTGTAGTAGACATTCATAGACTTTCAAGGGAACGAGTAGATGAATGCTCACCCCTCTAACAGATGAAGCATTTGAGGCTCAGCAGTCACAGCTACAAGATCACGAGCTGGTGAGTGCCAGGGGCTGGTGCTTTCACGGAAGGGTCTGGAGGAACAACAAAAATATAACACAGTTAATGTCATACAGACAACAGTAAACTTGACTAGAAATGGGACAAGATAAAAAAAAACTATTGAAAAAGATTTCTTTAAAAAGCAATAAAAATTAAAACACCTAATTTTTATAGTTTTTATTCGGGAGGCAGAGCTACAGAGAGAGACAGAGACAGAGAGAAAGGTTCACTCCCAAGTGGCCACAAAGACCAGAGTCAAGGCATTCCGAAGCCAGGAGCCAAAGCTTCCCCTCCAGGTCTCCCATATGGGTGCAGGGGCCCAAGTTATCTTCCACTGCTTTCCCAGGACACAAGTAGAGAGCTGGATGAGAAGAGAAGCAACCAGGCCATAAACCAGCACCCTAGGGGATGCTGGAACCACAGCACAGGCCCTCAAAATAACAAATTTTGATCAAGCATATGACAATAGCATGCTGTGTTTTAAAAACCAGAGGGCACTGCCTAGACATGCACATACCGGCTTTAGCACAAATAAATGCAATCTAGCCCAGTCAAACTGCCAGGAAAGGTTTCATCCTGTTCCAGGAGCTGATCGGGAACTAATTCAGGAATCTCGTACAAAGTACTTTGCCTGTTTTTCAAGACTTCCTAAATGCCAAAATACAGTCTTGGGTTATCAGCTTTGGCCTAACCCAGTCTTGGCTGTTGCATGCATTTGGGGAGAGAACCAGCAGGTGGTAGATCTCTGTCTGCCTCTGTTATTTCTCTCCCCCCCCCCACTTCTGCCTTTCAAATAAGTAAAAACTAAATTTTTAAAAATTAAAAAATTAAGATCTCCTAAATGCTTTTTGTTCTATGTTTGTTGGTTTAATTAGAATCATTGTTTTGAAAACTCACTTAGTGATTTTGAATTTTGTAGTGGTATTTTTTGCAAACAGTGGTCCTGCTCACTTATACACTCCTACTTGTTTCACTAAAGTTTCACTGACTTTTAAAATGACTTATTTTCAGCCATTTCTTTTACCTTTGAAAAGACAGACAATTTTTTGCTTTGAAAGCAAGAGTCGTTTTGTGTCTGTGCTTCTGTTGTGTAAGAACAAAACATTTTTAAAGCCCTCTTTAAGAATCAAACTGAAGTCCATTCTTTCTTCTTTTTATGTCTGGTCCTAAAAGAAAGGAAAGAAGCAATCGCCTCTTCTCTCCTTGCCCTTGCTCCAATTTTCTTTGTCTGGTTTGAGGACGAGGCTGTGCCTAAGCGAATGCAGAGCCATAGTGTAAACACACAGTTCCAAGCAGGCGGAGAAGCCGACAAATGAGGCCCTGCCCAGAGAGCTGTGACCACTTCACTGCTACAAGGCCACTCCTCCATGGGGTACGGTCAGTGCATATCCCCTGATCTGCAATGTACAAAACTCGACAGAAGATGACCCAAATCACCAAGGTATATTCGTCCCTTATTTTTAGTGCAGTTTTTCCATTAAACTAATAGTGAAAACAAAGAATATTTTCAGTTATTTTGAAACTATGGAAAAAAGTTTTAGGTTTTTCAAATTTTTCTCCAAAACATTCTTGATTAAAAATGGAGATCTGCAAAACAATTTGAAATACATGTAGTACTTTTAGTTTTAGCTTAGTAGCATAAAAAGGCATTTGTTGTAACATTTTTCCCTGGTCCCAACAAGTCACAGTTATTTGTTTTTTTACTCTAAAGCAGAAAAAAATGACCTAAAATAATTGCAAAGTTACTGATTGATTGTACTGGTAAAGGTTCTATTGTTTTCTAGAAAGGGAAATAGGAGCAATTAAATTGCTGAAGCAGTAGATAGCTTCTTTTTTAAAGCAGTTTATGAAAATCAGGCAAAAATGTGAAAACTAAGGAAACTATAAACATTAACCCTAAGTACAGAAAGTTGCATATCCTGTCCACAGTCATGAGGATAATTTTTTTTTAAGCCAAGGAGTTAGAGAGCTGGGACAGTATGGAACTTGGTCAATAGCACCTTACTTTTTGTGACTGGTATTATCTAACCACATTTCTCTCCTGAACTGTTTGCATGGGAGTTGCAACATCCTGTGCTCATATAGTTTTATCACTGTCACGACCTTCTGAAAAGTCGAAAGATGAAGTTCTTCACACTTTTACGTGGTCTTTCATTTCTGTTTTTTCTTTTCTTAATGTAGGCCAATGTCTTTCATGTGTTCTAAGAAATCAATAAATAGGATTCAGCAAGAAGTAAGGGGAGCTATGAGCTGAACTTGCAAACTTCGCCATTATGTTGCCAGGAAAAAAAAATGCTTGAAGGATTTCCTGGCAAGCTATTTTCCTAGCCTAAGTACCTGGAAATAATCTGACTTTTGTAACAATTGTAAGGATCTTGCGCATGGGATTTACTAACAGTATCCAGCCCCGCCAGCAGTGGTGATAACCTCATTTAGGCTATCCTGCATCCCAGAGACTTCCAGTAGCAGGATCTTGAGGCAAAACCATACCAATACCTTCACTCTAGAGTTTCTTTCCCCTTATTTTGCTCTGTACTTATAAGCAGAAACATCTTGAAGTAATAGTCATCTCCTTTTACAAAATAGCTCATTTTTCTAAGCATAACTACCAATAGATTCAGCTACCGCCCAAGAAAGAGGCTTCAAACACTGCAGAGGACCGTATAATGAAACCCAAAAGAGATTTTTCACTAAGTTCAGTGTTTTGTTTTTTTACTTACGGGTACTTGAGTGCCTCTGCTAGTTTTGATTCATACCATGCTGAGTCTTATTATTGCACTTCAGTCTCTATTTTACTTTTTTTCTGGAAGGCAATGCTTCCAATATGAATAATTGTCACATGTTTATGCATCTTTTTATGCCTCTATGACTCTTTCAAGATTTTCAATTCAGTGCTTTCTTCAGCAAGTGCAAGCCAAGGAATGTACATCCAACTGCACCCCTGTCTTTGTGTGGGCGGCATGTTTTCCTTTATGATCCGTCCTGCTGTTTTTGTGTATGCTTTGCTTTGCCAGTCAGCAAAGAACATACTTGAAGTGCTCAGCGCTTCTTTAATTTCACAGGCCATGGTGTCTGCTCACTCAAAATTTGATTTTCCTACAAAAATCTGGTGGACTGAGATATAATTACAAAATCTGCATGATAGTTTATTTCCCAGAACATTTCTATATCCATCTGGGAGTGCCATGAAACACACATGTTGCGATGAGTCTTCCTAAGCCCATTCCAACACACACAGAGATACATGCTCACATACATATATTCTCTCTCTCTTTCTCTCTCTCTCTCTCTCTCTCTCTCTCTCTCTTTCACACACACACACACACACACACACACACACACTCAATCCAATAGTGGAAATAATTAGAGCTGACATTTTTGTCACCCTTATTATGTGCCAGACGTGGTACCAAATGCTTTGCATGCCGTATCTCATTTGTTTCTGATGATAATGAAAGATAGCTCTCATCAGCCTCATCTGATTCATGTGAACACTATGGGTTAGAGTAATTTGTCTGGATCATACAGAGATAAGTAGCAGAATTGAATTTTGAGCCTAGGACCCTATCTTACCAAAGTCTATACTTTGAAACATGATGCTATTTTTTTAAGTTTGTATTTATATGAGAAGAGGGAGAGAGAGAGAGAGAGAGAGAGAGAGAGAGAGAGAGAGAGAGAGAAAGCTTCCATTTACTGGTTCACTCCCCCAAATGCCCACCACACTCAGGCTCGGCCCAGGCCAAAGCCAAGCTGGAAATTCAATCAAGGTCTCCCATGCAGGTAACAGGAACCCAATTACCTGAGCCACTGCTGCTGCCTCCCAGGGTCTACATTAGCAGGAAGCTGGCATCAGGAGCCAGAACCAGAAACAGAACCCTGGAACTCCAATGTAAGGTGTGTACACCTTAACTATTAAACTAAAAGCCTACTCCTAATGTCCTAATATGCTTTAGTATCTCCCTCTACAAAGGGCTTATTCCATAAAGTCTGCTGTGAGAAAATTATACAGTCCTTTTGGTAATTTGTAAACATCTAGCATCTAAGCACCTGCAGGGTTTGTTGAATGTGACAACCTAGTAAATTAGATGGTGCTTTCCAGAGCTTGAAGAGCTTTTTCTGACCTCCCAGGGCTCTCTGATGTGAACATAAAGACAGCAGAAGCTTTTTGTCTTTACTTTTGTTTGTTTGGGTTTTTTTAAATATAGAGTTGCATGTACTAGTCAGCCGCTTAAGACTGTAACTTAGAAAGTCTAGAAACAAAGTCTGAAAAAATCTTATGGTTTGAAAGAACTAAAAAAAAAGTAGTTGCTTTCTTTAAATGTTTATATTTCATATATTAAGAATTATTTTGAACCTTCTAAAACTCTGGTGAATACATGCTCCACTTGCAACCATTTTTCTAGCCTCAGAATAATGTACTGATAGTTTCACCATCTTACTCAGAGAGGAAGAAAAATACTTGAGCTGTTAGCTTGCTGGTAAATATTACTGTATCAGTACAAAAAAAAAAACTGCTGGTCATTATTTTTTTTCCTTTTGAACTATTAACTGAAAGGGTAGCTTTATGTAGGAATCTATCCTTTTATTACATTATTTCTGTTAAAGGACCTACCTAAGAACATTTGTATAGCACACTCAGCCAGCTCAAAACTGGGAGGGCTTCCTGGGCAACTTGCTATAGATGATGCTTTGCTGAATTATGCACATTTATATGCCATTTATTTTGATGTCTGTGGATGAGGTTTATCTTACCAAAGGACTACACAGTGGCTTATTAAGCAAGTAAGTTTTTTGTGTGTAGATAAAATGGGAATTGGCCAACCACTGGTCACTATCTCTTGTAGTATGGTCTGTGAGCCAAGAATGGCTTTAAGACAAAAAGAGGCCGGAGCTGTAGTGTAGCAGGTAAAGCTACCACCTGCAGTGCTGGCATCCCAAAAGGGTGCTGTTCAAGTCCTGGCTGCTCCACTTCCAATCCAGCTCTCTGCTATGGCCCCGGAAAGCAGTAGAAGATGGTCCAAGTCCTTGGGCCCCTGCACCAACATGGGAGACTGGGAAGAGGCTTCTGGCTCTTGGCTTTGGATCAGCGCCGCTCTGGCCATTTTGGCCATCTGAGAAGTGAACCAGTGGATGGAAGACCTCTCTCTCTCTCTCTCTGCCTCTCTGTTACTCTGCCTTTCAAATAAATAAATCCTAAAAAAAAAAAAAAAAAGACAAAAAGAAGAATATTTCATGACATGTGCTAACCATCGGGGATTTACATTTCAGCATTCATACACAAAGTTTTACTCAAACATGGCCACAATCGTTCATTTACACATGGTCTATGATTGCTTTTATAGCATGAGGGCAGGGTTGAATAGTTCCTGGGAGCCCACAAAGCCTGAAATGTTTACTATCCGGCCCTTCATACAAAAAGTTGGCTGACTCTTGGGTTGCAGAATGAACAGTTATATGAATGGCTCTCTCGGACAACAGAGGCTTTCATATTTTGGTTACTTTTTTTTTTTTTTTTGACAGCCAGAGTGGACAGTGAGAGAGAGACAGACAGAGAGAAAGGTCTTCCTTTTTGCCATTGGTTCACCCTCCAATGGCCGGCACACAGCGCTGATCCGAAGGCAGGAGCCAGGTGCTTATCCTGGTCTCCCATGGGTGCAGGGACCAAGCACTTGGGCCATCCTCCACTACACTCCCTGGCCACAGCAGAGAGCTGGCCTGGATGAGGGGCAACCGGGACAGAATCCGGTGCCCCGACCGGGACTAGAATCCGGTGTGCTGGTGCCACAAGGTGGAGGATTAGCCTGTTGAGCTACGGCGCCGGCTAGTTACTTTTTTTTTACGTATTAAGTTTTGAAATATGCAGTTTGGGAGAGCTCAGCTTTTCTATAGATGACAGTCCACAGTTTTAGCACCCTAAATTCTTATAAGTCATAGAATGAAAAAACTCTGGAGTGGGGAGGGGCTTTAAGAATCAGTTGATTGTCTGGGTCGGAATTTAACCTAGCATTTAAGATACCACTGGGGACACCTGTGCTCCACATTGGAGTGCCTTGGTTCAAGTCTTAGCTCTGTTCCCAGTTCAGTCTTCCTACTATTGCTGACTCTGGGAAGCAGTCGATGATGGCTCAAGTAATTGGATTCCTGCCACCCATATGGGAGACCTGGATTAAGTCCTTTGCTCCTAGCCTAGCCCTGGCTGTTGTGTTGCATTTGGGGAGTGAACCAGCATGTAGGAGCTCTTTCTGTCTGAATGTCTCTGCCTGTCAAATTAATTAGAATTTCTTTCTTTTAAAAAGAATCGTCTATTGTCAAAAATTCACCACAAAGTTTCTTGTCTTCTGGCCCCAAGTTTGCTGAATGTACCACAGCCTTTCCCCACGGATGGGGACCTTCATCATGTAAGCCGATATTCATGGTAGGGGTGGGGCTGGGCACAGATGCCAGACTTGTGAGCAGGATCATCCCTTCCCTGTGACACTACACAGTGTGGCTTGCTCTCTTTAAAAACTTCCCAAAGCCACTTTATTTTTAAGTCCATTGTCTCTTTCGCATAAGCAAAGTGAACTATGAGCAGCTGGTAACTTCTCAGATGATTCAAGAAACAGCTGCTTTCCTGTAGGTGGAATTGGTAACTTCAAGTCTAAAGCAGGTCTCCCACAGGGCCCTGTCCAGCACAACCTACCCCAAAAGTTATTCTCCTCCAGGGAGCATTGTGTATAGTGGATAAAGCCTCAGCCTGCAATGTTAGTATGTTAGAAGCTCCTGGCTCCTGGTTTAGGATCAGCCTAACTTAGGCCATTTCAACCACTTGGGGAGTGAAAAAGCGGATGGAAGACCTCTCTTTCTCTCTCTCTCTCTCTCTCTCTCTCTCTCTCTCTCTCTCTCTCTCTCTCTGCCTCTGCCTCTGCCTCTCTGTAACTCTGCCTTTCAAATAAATACATGAATCTTTTTTAAAGATTACTTCCCTCACTTTTGCTTTCAGTGTTGTTTGACTCATTGTACCCCTCAAAATAGGGGGGTGAACCAACGGAAAAGGAAGACCTTTCTCTCTGTCTCTCTCTGTCTAACTCTGCCTGTCCAAAAAAATAGGATGCTTATTTCCTCTGGACATTTGCTGGGGCTCAGCAGCCTCCAGGTATAAACGGGGTCACTTTTGCCATGTTCACTCCAGTTGACTATTCTTGTTCCACTGTTTACAGAGACCTCTGGTTCCCCAACTAGACCCACAACTCCTCCAATGTGATGCACCTCTACAAGGTCCCAGAGATGCTCAAGGATCAGCCTGGTCCCCTATGTGGCTTTGTGTCTCACATGGAGCACCTCAGGCTGCCCCAGGAATAGATAGTAACCACTGTCAGGGCCGCTCCCACACCCCAGAGCTTCTATTGCCTTGTGTGCCAGAACAGAACAGCAGCCCGTGCAGAAGGAGGGGGCGGATATTTTCCCAAATTGCACTGCTCTCTGCCCCAGGCATCTGAAACTTCCTCTTGTGCCCAAAGCCCTCCAATGATTCCCACAGAAGAAACTTACTCAGTTATCACTGATTGGAAGGTTGGCACGATTATCCTTGTTTTACAGATTACGAAATGGAAACTCACAGAGGTGAATCCCATGTCATCTGCTGGAGGAACAAAGTGAAGCCCAAGGCTGGCAGGTCCTGCTGCTTCTCCAGTCGTGTGTTCAATCAAGTTCTGATTTTCTTCCACCTCTCAAATCTTTTCAAATCTCTCTTGCGGATCTTTGCCCTACATCTTTTGGAAAGATGAAGCACCAAACACCTGATGTCTCTTAAAGAAATACATATGCCCTATTGAGCTACAAAGTTTTATTTGGTTAATTCTTTCAAATTTTCAGGAAAAAAGAAATTTCTCTGCCCAATTAAATTATCCCAAAGCTTTGATAAATGTGGAAAACTTCACAATTACTTGAAAACATGGCAGAGCTCTGATAGAACATGTTATAAACACTAAGAGAGAAATGATAGGCCACTTCTCATCTGCAGTAGAAATGCAGGAAATGCTACATAAATGTTACCAAATTTAATCAAGTGTACATTAGTGAAATTAACACATCATATCAAGTAGGCTTTATTACAAGAATTCACCTACGGTTAAGGAGGAAAAAATATATATGAACCTCTGTGTAAATGAATTTGTGTGTGTGTGTGTGTGTGTGAATGTAGCATGGAGAACTATAAAATAACAGGGGTTAAAATGGGTGGTGGGATTGCTGATTATGCTTATTTCTTTCATTTTCTTCTCTACAAAAGTTATTTGAAACATAATGAAAAGGTCTTTTTCATAATAACCAACAAAAGCATAAAATTCCTAGGTGATATTTACCAAGAAATTTGAAATATTGATTTGAAAAATCGTCACTGATGTTACTAAAGGAGGACTCCACCAATTGGAAACATCTTATGGCAAAATTAAATGTCAATTATTTTCAAAACAACCTATAAATTTGATACAACTTCAACCAGGATGTCAATGAAATATTTTGAAACCTATGTATGAGTCTACTTATGCAAGGTGTCTTCAGAAGTTCATGGAAAATGTGTATTATGAAAAACTATGGCTGGATTTCAACTTGTTTGACCAAAATGTAATTATCTTTTAACTCCATTTTTCCATGAACAGTCTGAAGTACCCCTGTATAAAGTATTTGAAGTATTCAAATTCCCAAAGACAAAGGAGAGTGGTGGTGGCCATGGGCTGGAGGGAAGAAGAAGTGGAAAGTTGTTTATTGTCTGGAGTGTAAGATTTGCAAGATGGAAAAGTTTTGAAGATTTATTTCATAATATTGTGAAGATGCAACATCACAGAATTGCATACTTCAAAATGTTAATATGATAAATTTTATGTTGTGTGGGCTTTACCATAATTGTACTTTGTAAAAAATATTTTTATTTCCTACCTTTTTACTGTTTTTTTAAATTTATTTGAAAGGTGGGGTTTGTGTGGCAGTGGGGGGGGGGTCCTACTCTTTGGTTCACTTTCCAAATGCTCGCAGCATCTAGGCCTGACTCAGACAGAAGTTAAGAGCCAGAAGTTCACAGTGGTGGCAGAGTCCAAATACTTGAGTCATCACCCAGTGTGTACATCAACAGGACGCTGGACCAAGCTGGGACTCGAGCCTAGACACTCTGACATGGGATACAGGGGTTCTTTAACCTCTGCACCAAAAGCCCATGCCAGATCCTCACAATATTTTAATCATAGGAAGAGGGGGGAAATCCCTATTTTTGATAGCCGTCTTAGACTGGTTTCCAACCTAAGGAAGAGCTTGAGTTTGGGATTCTGTGAATGACTGAACAAACAAGGGAAAAAGAGAAACAGGAGAAAACAGAGAAGGAAACTGGTAGGAGTGGTCTTGGCTGGAGTGTAACCACACCCATGCCCTCAGAGATGGTCCCTCTTTGAGAAAGAGGATGGGCTTATTGTGCCTCATTTCTATAAGGGACACAGGCTGCTCCCATTGTTGGTAGTAGGAAGGGGAGGGGGCTTCATTTTCCAGATGAGAGAATTTCCATTCTGCTGGGGCCCCGAGAGAAAGAAGCAGGTGTGAACATTTATCTCAGCGGTTAAGATTCCGCCTGGGATGCCAGCATCCCATACTGGAGTGTCTGCGTTTGAGTCCAGCTTTATTCCCAATTCCAACTTCCTTAGAATGCACATCAGGAGAGGCAGCAGGTGAAGGCTGAAGTAACTGGGTCTCTGGCACCCACATGGGGAATCCGGCTTGATTCCCAGCTCCTGACTTTGACCTGGCCCAGCTCCCTCTGTGGCAGGCGTTTGGAGGATGAACCCATGGGTAAAAGACCTCTTTCTGTCTCTCTGCCTTTCAAGTCGAATAAATACACAAATTTAAGGGAAAGAAAGGAAGTGAAGTCTAAACCATTAGCAGTCAATACTCAAGGCAGCTGCAAGTGGGTGCACAGGCCCAGTGAAGGGGCGAGGCAGGGCTAATGGTGCCTTTTTAAAGTGAATTTGAATTGCAGATGAATGATGCATCATTTTTTCCTATTAATTTTTCTCATGCAATATTTCTACTACAGTATTTGCATAAATGTGGGTGTTTACATTTTATTGTTACGTGTTCTATAGTCCATTGTATTTATGTATTATATAACTAAAAAGCATTTGATGATCATCTTTAATTACTACTTAAATTGGTTTCCTATATTTGTTTTATGTGCAAAATTTGGTGTTCTAGGGGAATCCAAACATCATCCACTCCAAGAGTTCACAGGTGCCATGTTACTTTATGAAAATTACTTCATTTACACTTTGCAATAAGTCCATTTTAAGTTTTTTCATTTATTTTTATTTACTTGAAAGGCTGAAGGAGAGAGATCCTCCATCTGCTGGTTCACTCCCCTAATTCCTACAGCAGGCAGGGCTTGGTCAGGATGAAGCCTGCAGCCTGGAGCTCCATCCAGCTCTCCCACACGGGGTGGCAGGGTCTCGTATTCTGGAGCCATCACCTGCTGCCTCCATAAGCAGAAAGCTGGATCAGAAGCAGGGGCGGGACTCCAGCCCAAGCACTCCAGTACGGGATGTAGTCATCCCAAGAAGTGGCTTAACCCACTACCCCAAAATGCCTGCCCCAGAATAATTCTTAAGGAATAGAATTTTCTTTATATTGCAAATAAGGAAAATGGAAGGACACACAGAAATACCTGGAAGAAACAGAAGGTGGACCCGAATGTGACTCCCAGCCAAAAAGCACAGCCACCCCAACAGCCACTCCAAAGGGCACACCTCAAGGCCCACCCCCAAGCACACCAGAACCTCGGACCAGGGCTTCGTGGAGAGTGATAAATCCCAAGTAGAAAACGACTCATGTGAATCCTGAAAGGGATGAGGAAAATGCTGCTCACCCTTTCCCTCCAACAGGCACCTGATGGAGACAGCTGCCCTCAGCTGAGGGCTGATGTGCTACCTAAGGCAAACTGGCTTGGAACCCACCAGGACCAGCAATGTGAAAATGAGGGCTGCACTGGGGATCCCTCAAGGCCCTGACTCAGCAGGGGCCTTTGTCTTGAATCCCAAACTCAGGGCTAGGCTTTATCATAGCAGGTAGATAAAGGCATGTGTGGAACCTAAGAGGTTGTAACAAGAAGGGACAATAAATTCAGGAGAAAATTTTGACCCCTGGATTAGTATCTAAATTTAGTCTCATTGGATCTTAAAAGATTTCTTGAAAGTTCTAATATCCATACTAATGCTTATACATGTAAGTGCAATGATATATGTTCCTTGTAGCCTTTCTTCCAAGTGCTGCTAGGAATAATGAATGTACACATTATTTGAGAGGATGGGGCATAAAGAAACAGAGAGAGAGATTGAAATAGAGAGTTTTGGAGCTTTTGGTTTCCAAATGGTCAATTAAATAGGAGGTTGCTTTGTGGGACAACAGGTTAAGTACCTCCTTGGGAAACACTCAAGTCCTGGCTCTTCTGCTTCTGATCCAGCTTCCTGCTAATGCACCTGAGAGGCAACAGATAATGGCTCTAGTACTTGAATTCCAGTCAACTGGAACATCGGGGGACCTGAATGGAATTCTTCACTGTTGGCTTTGGCCTGGCTCAGCCCCAGTTGTTGCGGCCTTCTGGGCAGTGAACCAGTAGATGGAAGATCTCTCTCAGATCTCTCTCTCTCTCTCTCTCTCTCTCTCTCTCTGTTCCTCTCTGCCTTTCAAATAAATAAATAAATCTTTCTTTAAAAAAATCAACTAAGTAGCCAAATTCTTTACTTACTGGAGGGTTAATCTTATGGTTATAAAATAAACTGAAAGTATGTCATTGTAAAAATTAAAAGAAAGATAGGGGCCGGTACCGTGGCTCACTTTGCTAATCCTCTGCCTGGGGCACTGGCATCCCATATGGGTGTCGGGTTCTAGTCCCGATTGCTGCTCTTCCATTCCAGCTCTCTGCTATGGCCCAGGAGGGCAGTGGAGGATGACCCAAGTGCTTGGGCCCTGCACCCGCATGGGAGACCAGGAGGAAGCACCTGGCTCCTGGCTTTAGATCAGCACAGCACTGGTCATGGCGGCCATTTAGGGGGTGAACCAACGGAAGGAGGACCTTTCTCTCTGTCTCTCTCTCTCGCTGTCTATAACTCTGTCAAATAAATTTTTAAAAACTTAAAAGAAAGAATAAGAAAGGAAGAAGAATAGAGGGTGGGAGCATAGGTGAGAGGGAGGGTAGGGGGGAAGTATCACTATGCTCCTAAATCTGTATATATAAAATATATTCACCTTGGCCAGCGCCGTGGCTCAACAGGCTAATCCTCCGCCTTGCGGCGCCGGCACACCGGGTTCTAGTCCCGGTTGGGGCGCTGGATTCTGTCCCGGTTGCCCCTCTTCCAGGCCAGCTCTCTGCTGTGGCCAGGGAGTGCAGTGGAGGATGGCCCAAGTGCTTGGGCCCTGCACCCCATGGGAGACCAGGAAAAAGCACCTGGCACCTGGCTCCTGCCATCGGATGAGCGCGGTGCGCTGGCCGCAGCGCGCCGGCTGCGGCGGCCATTGGAGGGTGAACCAACGGCAAAGGAAGACCTTTCTCTCTGTCTCTCTCTCTCACTGTCCACTCTGCCTGTCAAAAAAATAAAATAAATAAAAAATTTAAAAAAAAATATATTCACCTTGTATAAATTTTTTAAATTGTTTTTAAAAATCAACTAAGTAGTCAACAAAAATGAATAGTATGGAAAAGTATTAATCAAATGTTGCTATTTTTGTTGTAAAGAAGAAATTTAGCATTACAGAAAATTGCAACAAGTGTTACAGATTTTTGTTGCATGAAATAGAAGACCCATGCAGGACAGAGATGTTTTTCCAGTTGCTCCCTGAGGACCCCTGAGTGCCTAGAACCATGCCTGGTATAGAAGAAACACTCAATAGTGGTTGGATGAATTCAATTTCAGTTTATGAGAATTTAGAAAACATTTTTTTTAAAATGTCAGTTCACAATCTAAAGGAAAAGTCAGTCACTTGAACTCTGGAAACTGCAAAGAATGAAAGTGAGGTGCAGGGTGGGGGTGAGAGTGTCGGGGGGTCAGAGTTAGGGGAAGGGATGGGGCTAGAGGGAACAGTTCCAAGACATCTCATGTGACTTCTCATCTCAGTTCAGTGCCGCCTAGCGACACTGCTAAGCAGCAGGGAAACACAGATACAGATACAGCAACTCTTGTCTTCAAGACAACTAACCACCAGCCTCTGCTTAGTTCTGTGTCCGGTCCCCAGTCTAAATGTCTCCGTGCCGTGAGGTAGAATCTCTGGGCAGTGGCCAGGTCAGGAGGGCTCCTTTCTCATGAATTGGATTTCTATCTTATATAAGAGGCCTGAGGGAGCCTGTTCACCCCACCCACCTGTGAAAACATAGGAATGGGCCCTCACCAAACACTGACCCTGCCAACGCGCTTTGATCCTGGGCTTCCTAGCCTCCAGAACTGTGAGCGACACATTTCTGCTATTAACAAATGGCCGAGTGCCAGGTGTTTTGTTATGGGAGCCCAAGCAAACCAAGCTGGTCCTCACGGGCTAAACACATCAGCAAATTCATTTGTCAGTAAGAAAGGAAGGTTTCTAACATGGTTTCTATCTGGGCTCCAGTGATCTCCCTAACACAAACTGGTTCATATGGTGTCAAATCATCCTCCTTGTTTTGATCTGGTCTGCTTTCTCAGAGTCTCTGCAATGTAGAAGTAATGGAAGTGTCCAAAGTCCATGAGGACAACTCACGGGAGAAGGGCAGGGAGACGCTGTGCCCCTCTTCCACACATCCCTCTGAGACAGACTTCTCTGAACCTCAGGACTGTCAGGGCCTCAGCTACTGCGTTACCACATGGAACATGCACTGGTGCGCTCACCACCTCCTCATTCACGCATCTGTTCCAACCACCGCTGAGTACCTGGCCTTCTGCAGCCAGAGATAAGAACCCTGGCCTTTTCTTCTCAGTATAATGATGAATCCCTTAAAGCAGACTCAGGCTGATTCTTATCCATAAGCTTCAGAGTACCTGGGAGTTTACCCAATAAAATTCCCAGCTGTGTCTCTTCTGAGTGCAGAGGAACAAAATCCAGGCATCTCGTGGGTCTCAGTGCAGCTGGTCCAAGCCACCTGCAGCTGGGCTTCTTGTCAACTTGCCTAGGGCCCAGGCTCCCGACACCACCCACTGCCTGTGCAGGAGTGCCAGCAACTCCTTGCATGGTGCATGGAGCAGGCCTGAGCTCCGGGCTGCCATTCCTGATCGCTAATCCTCCTACACTTATTGTTTGCTTCCTCCACACCTAACATGTGTATGAAAGCCTGTTCCCAGGATTGTTTTTCTGCCTGAGCTTCCAAAACATGCTTTGGCCTTTACCCTAAGTTCTTTTAAATATCAGTCTTTCTTTCCTATTCTTTGTCTCTTCAAACTTTTCAGAAATCTTTTATTTGGCTGTTAAAATCATCAGCTAGCCACCCACCTACAGTCAGTGTGTGCTTGTGTATTATTCTGGTTTTTGTTTGTTTTGAGAGTTCCTTTTATTGCCTTCCTCTACCTTTTCTTGCTTTTGGCACTGGCTTTGTGTTTTAAAATAGATTTCACTTAGACAAAGCTTAATGAGAAGCCTACAAAATGCCCAAGCCACAATTCCTCTGGAGAACAGGTAATGGGGGATTCCAGGAGGAAGATGTGGAGAACCTGCTGAAAGTCTAGTGGTATAGACAGACAAATAATGATGGCATGATATAGAAAAGACTGTAGCATTTGAGGGTACCACAAACTATTCATGGGAAATAGAATCAAATGATAAGTTTATTTTTTAGCCAAAAAAAATTGAAGCCTATACATAAGACGTTTTCAAGAAGTTCACAAAAATTGTGTATTATGATCAAAACATACATGGATTTCAGACATTTTTGCACCAAAATAAGCATACTTTATTTATGTATATTTATTGAAAGAGTGAGGGAGAGACAGACATGCAGAAAAAAAGATCTTCCATCTGCTTATTCACTCCCCCAATACCCACAACAGCCAGGACTGTGCCAGGCTGAAGCCAGGAGATAGGAAGGCCATCAGGGTCTCCCACATAGATAGCAGAAACCCAAATAATTGTATCAGGTGCATCAGTAGGAAGCTGGATAGGAAATGGAGGCAGAATTTCATCCCAAGCACTCAGATATTGGATGCAGGCATTCCAAGCAGCAGCTTAACCCACTCACCACAATGTTCACTCCATATTTATATTTTAATTCCACCTTCCATGAACATTTTGAAGTATCTACATACAAGAATACGCAAGTGCTGGTGGTACAGCAAGGGGAGGTCCTGGCTCTCCTAGGGGAATTACAACAACTTCCAGAAGGAGCTCTCTGGGCACAGAGACTGTCAGGCTGGGTACAAGAAGCAGAAAGAACTGAAATTGAGAAAATCAGATTAGGCGAGCAATGTGGGCCAAGCTGGGCTGTGATGGGTCATAGTCCATGATAACAAATTTGTGATTTATGCCAGAGCTGATGATTCCTAAACTTTTAGAGTACAAAGATAATTTTTTAGAGTTTAAAATCCATGTGGGAGACCAAGAGGAAGCACCTGGCTCCTGGCTTCGAATGGGCACAGCGCGCTGGCTGTGGCGGCCGGCCATTTGAGGGGTGAACCAACGGAAGGAAGACCTTTCTCTCTGTCTCTCTCTCTTACTGTCTAACTCTGCCTGTCAAAAAAAAATAAAGTTCATGGAACTCTTACATAAAAATATTGGTATACTTTAAAAATTCTGGCGCTCAGCCCTCTGCCTGTCTGCTAGCCTTCCTCCTGTCTGATACCTTCAGGGAAAAACTCAGATAGGAGTTTTTCTATTTACCTCCAAAAAGCCCTTTGTTCCAAGAGGAGCAGAGGTGGGAAAGCAAGACCCATCTCCTTAAAAACCCCCGGCCTCAACCAGACTGCGCGCTCAGCCCTCTGCCTGTCTGCTGAGCCGCCCGCCTGACCTGGTCAGGTGTACTCTCTCTCCACTGCCCCCCCCCACCCCCGCACTCTCTCTCAGGTCCTGTCTGGAGAGGTGCCCATCCGTTTTCACGGATGTCCCTTCCCTAATAAACTTTGCTATACTCACCTCCACTAAAAAAAAAAAAAAAAAAAAAAAAAATTCTGTGATTAAGAAAGTGCATATGAAAACAGATACAATGGCACTTGCTTTGAAATTAACTTGTTTATTTACAACAATAGTCTTTATAAAAATTTGTGAGTACAGATGGTGCCTGGCCAGGCACTGCCACCATGACCCCATCCTCCACTGCCACCACCTAAGGAACCCAGGCACTAAAATTTCCTTCATTTGGGAATTTAAGTAAATCGGAGCTCCAATAAATATTCTCTCTTAAAAAGTTCTCTCTGTGAGGCAGTAAAATGGATTGGATGAGAAAGAACCTAAAGCCAGAAAAATCTGTTAGGAGGCTATTAAACATAAGTGATAGAAGACTTATGCAAAATTATGTGTGTGCATATGTTTGTGTATGTTATGCACAGTAATTCCATATCTATCACTGAATGATTCGTTTGCTTTTCAAATTCTTTTCGTTCCTTTTTTCTTCTTAAAAATACTGATGAAAGCTACTTTAAGAAAGTCTGTATGTTCAAACTATCTATTACAATTAGGCTTTTAAAATAAAAGAGAATCTTTTAAAGATTTATTTTTGTATTTGAAAAGCAAAGTTACAGAGAGGCAGAGGCAGAAAGAGAGATCTTCCATCCACTGACTCGTTCCCCAAATGGCCGCAATGGCTGGAGCCAGGCCAATCCAAAGCCAAGAGATTCTTCTGGGTCTCCTACATGCATGCAAGGGCCCAAAGACTTGGGTCATCTTCTGCTACTTTCCCAGGCACATTAGCAGGAGCTGGCTTGGAAGTGAACTGGCACCCATGTGGGATGCTGGCACTGCAGGCGGCAGTTTTACCTGCTATGCCACAGAGCTGGCCCTCATAAAAGACACTTTTAAAATTCTGATCCAATCCTTGATTTTCGTTCAAAAATTTTGTATATCTTTTTAGGAAAAGTGTATCATAAAGGACAAATCAAATCTCCAAATGATGATTTCAAGGTATTTCATGATTCCTAAAGATAACTGGCAGGGATAATATTGAGAGGTAAATATATATGTCCTTTGTAGCTTGGGTGAGTTTTCTCTTGCTTTGTCGAAAGCATCTCTGTTGGCATTAAGAACCCATGGAGTTCTCCCAGATTTCCCATCACTTCTGGCCACTGCAAGAGAGACATCCATGCTTTCCAGCTATCTTTGAAGTACATTGATTTAAATATATTGGAACAATAGTTTGACCCTCTTCTCATCTCAAGGGCTTTGAAGTTGGCCAAAGGATGAATCCAGCCCAACTTCTCACTTATATGGACCAGGTCTTTTCCTTCTGCTGCTATCTAGGTTTTTGTTATCTATGATAAAAACTTTTCTAAACAACCCAAAAAAAGGGGGGCAGAAATTTTGCTCTTCAAAGAAAAACAATGGGCTAGATTTGCTAACTTCCAATGCCTGCTGAAATGCAACTGTCTGGTAGATCCCTATTCACTTTCTGCCTACAGAAAACATGCAAAGTGAAAAACAGATGAAAGTATCAGATTTTATGATCTATGTTAGTGATCTATTGTATCATGACCCTGAATACCAAAAAGTCAAAAGACTTTGTAGTTGGTGTTTTGTTAAGCTTCTGGGGGAGGAGTTCAGATGAGGGATGACATAATAGAATCTATTCTCCACTCATAAATCCCCACACATCCAGGCAAGAATAGACCCCTAATGTTTGCATTCTTTTAAGCCAGCCCTTGCCTAAAGTTCACCCCTTCCTGAAATTCGGCTCGACTGTTCAGCACATGTCGACCCTGCAGTAATGAATTGGCACTAGCCTAATTCTTTGGATGATTAATGGGGCTCCTCAGATGCAGCCTATTATTTCATCCAAAGTTAAAACAGTGATTCATCATTAATCACTATAAGAAATGGGCTCAGTGATTCATAATTCTAAGCCAGCCCATTTCCTTAAGGGTCCTGTTTGCCTTTTGTTATTCCAGAAGTGATGCAGTTCACAGCCTTGTGCTGCCTGCATTCTGACACGCACATTTTCTGATTAATTTTCTTTAAAAAGTCACATACCCCCAAGGATATTTACTTAGAACACCAAAGCCTTCATGCTGCTTCTTTCAGATACCAATGTTTTTCTGGATCAAATTTAACCAGTTTAAAATAAACATTATTACCTAGAGACTGAACAAATTAATCACAAGTCAATCATCCTCATGGTTGCCTTTGGTCCTCAGTGCAGAGTAGCATTAGGAATGGAGCCATTTAGATTACAAGGTATTCCCTTTGGTTACCTTTTCACTGCCACTCCTCAATTACAACCAGACCTTCACCAATGGCTAAGGTAGAGCAGCAAACCAGTGTTTCACTTTCATGATCCAAAGACACTCTGGGCCGACGGACAAAGGACGGCATCACTGCTATCTATGAAGAAGCTTACGTTATGTCATTAACCTCCCTGATTCTACTATCTCTGAAGCAGTCTACCCTGAATAAAGAGTTTGGTACTCTTCTACTTTACACAAAGGAAATCGAAGCCATCATTGAGTTGTTTAACTATTCCCTGTCTTTCCTGCTGCCAAGGAGGCCATGCGTAAGACCTAGAAATTTCACTTCTGTCCATAGAACTCAGAGAGGTCACCTGCAGCCCTATAGCCACCTCTGCTTTCTCTATCCTTTTCCTCCTTCTCCAAAACCTCCTTTCTCTTTTCCTCCCCTCGCTTTTCATTTTTTCCCTTCTTATTATCCCCTTTTCCCATTTTCCTAAGTTTTTGTCTTCATGGACCTGGCACTAGATCCCAGGACTATAAGTTTACCCAGTGATACAATTTTGGAACAAGATGCCAGCATTGTGGCATAGCAGCTAAAGCTGACACCTCAAACATTGGAATCTAATATGGGCGCCAATTGGTATCCCAGCTGTTCCACTTCCAATCCATCTCTTTGCTAATGGCCTGGGAAAAGCAGCAGAAGATGGCCCAAGTGTTTGGACATCTGCCATCCAAATGGGAAACCTGAAGAAGCTCCTACCTTCTGGCTTCAGCCTAGCCCAGCACTGGCCATTCAAATCATCTGGGCAGGGAGTGAACCAGCAGATGGATGGAATATATCCCTCCCTTCCCTACTCCTATAATTATTTCAAAATAAATAAATCTTTTAAAAAAAATAAAAAGAATTTACGGGGTTCCAGCATTGTGGTATAGTAGGCTAAGCCTCTGCCTGCAGCACTGGCATCCCATAGAGGTACCAGTCTGTGTCCCAACTGCTCCTCTTCCAACCTAGCTCTCTGCAATGGCCTGGGAAAGCAGTGGAAGATGGCCCCAGTCCTTGGCCCCTGCACCTGTGTTACAAACCCAGAGGAAGCTCCTGGCTCCTGGCTTCAGATTGGTATAACTCTGGCCATTGCAGCCATCTGGGGAGTGAACTAGTGGATGGAAGACCTCTCTCTCTGTCTCTCCCTCTACTTCTAGCTCTACCTCACATAAATAAATAAAAATCTTTTTAAAAAGAAGAAGAAGAAAGCATTATACTTGAAAAAAAGAATTCATGAGCAAAAGCTTAGGAGGGGCTTAATATTCTATCAAGGAGTTATAATTTGTAGCCAGGGTAATTAGACAAGATTATTTTGTCCAGATTGGAAAGGTGGAAGTAAAAGTATCTCTATTCACACATAGTCTGGTATATAGAAATCCCTAAGGTATTCACTAACAAGGTATTAGAACTAACTAATGCACTCAGAAAATTTGCAGAATACAAGATAAATACATGAAAGTCTATACAATAGCAACAATTAAACCAAAAAGGAAACTAAAAAATTATCCTGGGTGGGTATTTGGTATAGTGGTCAAGACATTGCTTGGGGCCGGCGCCGTGGCTCAACAGGCTAATCCTCCGCCTTGCGGCGCCGGCACACCGGGTTCTAGTCCCGGTCAGGGCGCCGGATTCTGTCCCGGTTGCCCCTCTTCCAGGCCAGCCCTCTGCTGTGGCCCAGGAGTGCAGTGGAGGATGGCCCAAGTGCTTGGGCCCTGCACCCCATGGGAGACCAGGAAAAGCACCTAGCACCTGGCTCCTGCCATCGGATGAGCGCGGTGCGCCGGCCGCAGCGCACCATCCGCGGCAGCCATTGGAGGGTGAACCAACGGCAAAGGAAGACCTTTCTCTCTGTCTCTCTCTCTCACTGTCCACTCTGCCTGTCAAAAAAAAAAAAAAGACATTGCTTGGTATGCCTGCATCCCGTATCAGAGTAGCCTGGCTTTGGAGTCCCAGCTCCACTTCCAATTCCAGCTTCCTCCTTGTGCAGACGCTGGGAGACAGCAGGTGTTGTCTCAAGTAGCTGGGTCCCCATCACCCACAAAGGAGGCCCAGATTGAGGTCTGGGCTTCTGGCTTCAGTTTTGCCCTGCCCAGCTGTTGCAGGTGTTTAGGGAATGAACTAGTGGGCGAGATCTCTTTCTCTCTCTCCCATCTCTGCCTTTCAAATAAATTAATTTTTTAAAATTCCATTCATAATAATATCAATGAGAATAAAATTCTAAGAAATAAATTTAACAAAACAAATGTAAAACTTATACTCTGAAAGCTATTATGGGCAATGTTGTGGCCCAGTGGGTTAAGCTGCTGCTTATGACATCCACATCCCATATAGAATGCCAGTTCACGGCCTGGCTACCCTGCTTCTGGCCAGCTCCCTGCCTCTCAAAAAACAAAAAGTGGGGCTGGCACTGTGACTTAGCTGATAAAGCTGCTGTCTGCAATGCTTGCATCCCATATGGTCACTGTTTCAGGCCCTGGCTGCTCCACTTCCTTTTTTTTTAAGACTTATTTATCTATTTGAAAGTCAGAGTTATACAGAGAGAGAAGGAGAGGCAGAGAGAGAGAGAGGTCTTCCATTCACTGACTCACTCCCCAGTTGGCTTCAATGGCTGGAGCTGCACCAATCCGAAGCCAGGAGCTGGGAGCTTCCTCAGGGTCTCCCCCGCAGATGCAAGCGCCCAAGGACTTGGGCCATCTTTAACTGCCTTCCCAGGCCATAGCAGAGAGCTGGATCAGAAGTGGAGCAGCTGGGACTCAAACCAGTGCCCACATGGGATGCCGGCACCACAGGTGGCAGCTTTACCCACTATGCCACAACACCAGCTGCTCCACTTCTGATCTAGCTCTCTATTACGGCCTGGGAAAACAGTAGAAGATGGCTCAAGTCCTTGGGCCCCTGTACCCATGTGGGAGACCAGGAAGAAGCTCCTGACTCTTGACTGCAGCCTGGCCCAACTCCAGCCGTTGCAATCATTTGGGGAGTGAATCAGCAGATGAAAGACCTCTTTCCCTCTCTCTTTGTGCATTTCTCTCTCTCTCTCTCTCTCTCTCTCTCTCTCTCTCTAATGCTGTCTTTCATATTAATAAATAAATCTTTTTTAAAAATCCTTCCAGAATTACAAAACTATTTTTTATGTAGAAAAGACATTCCATGTTCATGGACTGGAAAATTTAGAATATTATTAAGGTGACAATACATCCCAAATTGATTTACACAGTCAATGCAATTCCTATCAAAATCTCAGCTGATCTCAAAATTCATATGGAAATTCAAGTGACCCAGAATTGCCAAAACAATCTTGAGAAAGGAGAATCGAGTTGGAAAATTCAGTTCCCACTTACTACAAAGCTACTGTAATCAAACGATGTGGTAAGGGTGGGTGTTTGGCCTTGCACTTAAGAAGCCATGTGAAATGCCCACATTCCATTTTGAAGTGCTTGAGTTTGAGTCATGAATCTACTGCCAATTCCAGTTTTCTGCTGATGCACACCCTGGGAGGCAGGAGGTGATGGCTCAAGTAGTTGAGTCCCTGACATCCGTGTGGGAGATCTGAATTGAGTTCCTAACTCCCACCCTCACCTGCTGCCCAGCCCTAGCCATTGCAGGCATTTGCAAAGTGAATCAATGAAGGGGTGATTTCTGTTTTGTCTGTTTGCTTCTCTCTATATTTCTTGGTCTTTCAGATATATAATTAATTAATCTAACATAAAGAAAAATACTTAAATTTTTAAAAATTCAGTATGGTACTAACAACATACTTTGATCAATGCCATATATTAAGGACCCTAAAAATAGCCCTCTCATTTATGATCAATGTTTTTTGCCAAACATACCAAAATAACTAAAGGGGGAAAAATAGTCTTTCACAAATGATGCTGGACCAATGAGCTATATGCATGGAAAAAAACTGATTTGGACACTAACCCCACACCACGCAAAAAAATCAATTCAGAATGAATCAAAGACCTAGCTATAGAGCTTAAACAGCACAAAACTTCTAGAAGATAGGGTTAACCTAACAAGAAAGACAGCAGAATTCTTTTAAAGAGGCAAGGGATCTAAATACACATTTTTCTGGAGAAGACACATAGATGACCAGTAAACACATAAAAATACATTCAATATCATAGCCATCATAGGTCATGTCTCCATAAGACCCAAGACCACTCCTGGGAATTCAATATAACATGAATACAAAATATAAAAATACTTACACACAAATGTCTATAGTAGCCTTACTCATAACAGCCAAAAAATTGAAACAACCCATATGACTATCAGTTGGTAAATGGATAAATAAAATATGGTATATCCATACAATGAAATATTATTCAACAGTAAAATTACTAAAGTATTGATACATGCTAGAGCATGAATTAACCTTGAGAATATTACACTAAGTAAAAGAAGCCAGTCCAAAACACCATCCATCTAAGTTTAAATATCCAAAATAAGCAAATCCACAGAAATAGAAAGTACAACTCCTTAAAAGACTAGTGAGGGTGGAAGTGGATTAGAGTGGCATATGGCAGACCATGGAATTATGACTAAGAAACATGGGGTTTTCTTTTGAGGCAATGAAAATATTCCAACATTGATAGTGGTGATGGATATACAAATCTGTGATCCTAATAAAAGCCATTGATTGTACACTACAATGGGTGAATTGTATACTAGGCAAATTATATTTCAATTAAACTATCTTTAATAAAAAGAGACAATACGAAAGCACAACTTAGAAGAAGGTGTGCCTCATCAAAGCTTTTGTGGAGAAGACAAATTTCAGAGAATTGTACAATTTTAAGACATTTTTGGAGTTCTGATGAAACTTTTAGTTCTAGGGTTTACTCATTAATTTAGATTATTCGTTGCTTTACTTGTATAGCTTTGCCTATGTCATAACATAGTAGTTAAGCCGGCGCCGTGGCTCAACAGGCTAATCCTCCGCCTTGCGGCGCCGGCACACCGGGTTCTAGTCCCGGTCGGGGCACCGGATTCTGTCCCGGTTGCCCCTCTTCCAGGCCAGCCCTCTGCTGTGGCCCAGGAGTGCAGTGGAGGATGGCCCAGGTGCTTGGGCCCTGCACCCCATGGGGAGACCAGGAAAAGCACCTGGCTCCTGGCTCCTGCCATCGGACGAGCACGGTGCGCCGGCCGCAGCGCACTGTCCACAGCGGCCATTGGAGGGTGAACCAACGGCAACGGAAGACCTTTCTCTCTGTCTCTCTCTCTCACTGTCCACTCTGCCTGTAAAAAAAAAAAAAAAAAAAAAAAACATAGTAGTTAGCAAAACTGACTAACAGCTCAAAAGTCAATGCTTTATAACATATTGAGAGTCATGATTGTTGTCATTGGTAGCCACTGTCAGTCATTACATATGTTGTACTGCCTATGAAACTATTCAGCAACCCATCTTTCCAATTATCGTCCACTGTTCTAAGGAAATATTTGAGAGGACCCTTTGATGAGATATAAAACAAATTCATCTTCAGTCATCTATGCACATGCAATGAAATTCAAAGGGATGAACGCCTCTGGAGAGTGAAAAATAAGGTGGCAGAGGGCAACTCCCATGTCACAAGCTAATCTTTGCTTACCTTTCCCACTTGTCCTGAGAAAAACTGAAGGCTTGTGAATAACTAATATCATTCAATTCACCAAAATACCACATTTTTAAAGTAACAGCATATTTATCATTGCTTTAAAAACAGTATTTTACCCACTTTGTCAGAGACCACTAAATGCCCCTCAATACCTACTTTACTTTTCTTCCTTAAAAAGCTGTGAGCATGGCAGTAGAGAAACACTGCATTTCCCATGTTCCCTGCAGGTGGGTGTGGCCATGTGCCTAAATTACCTCAAACAGGACAGAAGCAAAAATACCTATGCAATTTGCAGAATCTCTTTAAAGGGAAGGACTGTACCTTTCTCCCACCCTTCTTGCTTCCTTATTGGCAGAAGTAGGAACACCTGATAGCACATCCAACTCCACATCCAACCCTGGGTTGGCCTTGGCAATGAGAGCTGTGGGAGATGGGGAACAGGAGTCTACATTCCCAATGCTGTCCCTGGACTATCCACTGCAGACTTGTATATGAGAGAGAGAAAAAAAAACAATATCTTTTTCATGTTCACACCACTTTTAGTTGGGGCCTTTAGTCACTGGCAACCAATCCTAATCCTAACCACTAGATTCGTCTACTCAAAAGTCTTTGGGAGGGGCAGGCATTTGGTGCATCAGTGAAGGCGTAGCTTGGGATTCTCAAATCCCCATATCACAATGCTTGAATTCAAATCTCAGTTCCACTCTCAACTCCAGCTTCCTGATAATGTGCACCCTGGCAGGCAGCAGACAATGACTCATGTAGCTAGGTCCCTGACATGCATGTAGGAGACCTGGATTGGGTTTCCAGTTCCTGACTTTTGCTTGTCTCAGCCCTGGCTATTGCAGGCATTTGGGGAGTAAACCAGTAGATGGAAGCTCTCTCTGTGTCCCCCTATTTCTCTCTTTTTCTGTTTGTGAGTGTGTGTGTATGTGTGTGTGTCTGCCTTTTTAGTTAATTAATTAGTTAATAAACGGCCTGGTTTGGAATAGGCCAAAGCCAGAAGCTAGGAGCTTCTTCTGGGTCTCCTACATGGGTGCAGGGACCCAAGCACTTGCCATATTCTGAGGCAAATCAGCAGGGAACTGGATCAGAAGTGCAGCAGCCGGGACTCAAACAGACACCCATGGAATTCTAACATTCAAGGACAGTGGTAATCTTCTTTTCTTTGGATTATGATTATGCTTATTGTCTAAGTCCTCAAGTGGCATTAACCATATATCACAGTATGTTGCCTCTTTGAAAGTATATCCTGGTTTTTTTGGACAGCTTATGATTTGGCAGAGGACTAAAATCATTTCAGATCTGTCTTTGCATTCCCAGCAATGTAGAATAGTAGTTTGCATGTATCAGAAACTCAGTAAGTGGTTACTCCTGCTGTGCATGATGATGTCAATCCCAATGAACTTGCCGCAAATAGGGATCTCTGGAAAGTCAGTCCCAGTGATGTCCTTGATAAACTCTTTCTCATCCTTCAGACCCACCCTGGATGTGGATACCTTTCAGAAGATTTCTCAGAAACATTCGGGGAAATTTGCTCTGATGACTCTTTGTAAAACCTCTACAATTATGCATTACTTTAATAATTGGTTGGTTGCTTACTTAGCTTTGCTTCCTGATCCCAAACTCCTGAGAGATGAGTATTAGACCTTATTCATCATAAGAGTCGCTTACACCCAGAAAATGATTGGCATCTAATAGACACTCCATGAATGTTTGTTGAATGAATAAGTGAATCATAAAAAAGACAAAAGCCCAAGAAGACTCGTGACTTCCCATTGAATTTGCCATTCTGTCTTTCAAAGCATCTCTGGAGTCCTTTGACCCTCAGAGCCCAGGCTCTTGGGAGAACATTAACTGTCCCTGTTGACGCCCACCCAGATCACACCCAGCCCCTCCTCCAGCTCCCCTTAAACGACAATAAAGTCCATGTGACACCAGCCTGCATTCAAGTGGAACCAAGGAGAAAAGGTTGTTTGTCAAACTTAAAAGACAGATGTTAGCACTTCTCGGTTTCAAACTGAATCCTAACCCTTGCGAAGTTCAAGTTTCATTTCTGCTTGGCAAAATGGAATTTCCTGATTCTGTGTAAGAAAAGTTGAAGGTCTATCTTAGAAGATGTTGAGGACATTTAAGGCTTTAAGTGATTACCTAATTTTATTTGGGTAATTAATAGACACATCTCTTTCCTTGAAGATAATAGGGTTTTACATTTCAAGAAAACAATAAATATATTTTTGGCTTTAACGCAAAATGTTGCTCCATACTGATTTTCAGAAAGTGGGTAGAAACAATTCTCAAGATGGCAATGTTACAAGGTTTCACTCACAGACAGAGGGAAAGTCTGGAGAGGCAGACTGGGGGTGGAACATGAAGAGGCTCTGTTCTCTGGACCCAACTCTGATTCATGCAACCTTAGGGAAGTTGCCGAAATCCTCTGCACCTCTATAGCCCTGTCTGGAAAATGGGTTAATCACCTGGCTACCAATCTGCCTCCCAGGAGTTTTGCAAGTTTAATGGGTTAATGATGCTTGAAGAGCACTTTGAGCTTTGGATGAAAGTGATACCGAAGAACAAAGGGTGCTGGTTATTATGCATAATTAGAAGCTCTGGCAGAAAGGTTGGTCTGAGTTCACCCCCAATAACAGAGCAACCAGAAGTCAGATAGCATAGAACCAGGATTCACACATAGATTATTTTCCCTGAGAGGGAGTTTTAATCTGATCATAAATTACACTCAATCAACATGTTTTGTGAGCACAGCCTCATGATTGCTGTGGGTGCACTGAGACTTCCATTTTCACCCCAGGCGGTGCTTATTGCCCTGACCCAGGGCTGAGGTAGACCATAGACCAAGCTGGTGATTCTCACCTACCATGCGGTGAGCTCTTTGAAAACAGACTTTTTGAAGAACTTGTAGGAAAGATCCGGAGTCAAGAAGATCCAGTGCCTCAAAGTCGTGCCCCCTCATGAGCGTGGATTCTTGAGGCTCTTTCTTCTAGAGGGTGACAGAAACACACAGAGATCCTAGTCACTGCTTCACTTCCCAAATGCCCATCACAGCCAGGGCTGGGCCAGACCAAAGATGGGATCTGAAAGCTCAACCCAGGTCTCACACATGGATGTCAGGGGCCTGATTACTTGGGCCATCATCTGCTGCCTCCTGAGCTCAAAAGCAGAAGGCTGTGTGGGAAGCCGAGGTGGAGACAATCCAATGTGAGATAGGGCGTCCCACGCGGGGCTTAACCTGTGTGCCTCTATGTCTGCCTCCCACCGTGTTTTTATTAGCAGTCTCGGAGCACTGCAGTAGTTTGAAGTGTGCTTTTTGCACATATAACTAGGGCATAGTTTCCATGGAATCCTGTAAGGCCTACAATGGGTCTGCACAGGACACTGCAGAACAACGTGGAGCTAACAGAAAGTTCAACAAAGAACTGTACATTTAGCAATGTGGGGAGCTCAGGGTTGAAGGGGTAGGGATCATCTCTACAAGGTGAAGCTAAGGAAGCAGATGTTCTTCAGTCTAAGGGGCAAAACCGTGGGAGCTTGGAGCAGAGTCTGCACATGTGCAGAGCACTGTCTTGTAGAAGAGGGAATCCACTTCCTCCTCATTTTTCTACAACATATAGACCCAGAGCCAACACTAGCTTCTGAACACATGTCAACGCCTTTGAAGGCCCCACTTTCTAACAACACTAAGTCAAGATCGGGTGAGCTGCTCCCCACCCACTTGCTAAGCCCAAGCAGAGGCTGTAGTGAGCCTGGCTCAAGTCATGTCAAGTGACATTTTACAATGAGGAATAGTATTGTCTCACACTCTGACATAAGAGGTCGGACAACGAACTAAACATGTGACGTGTTGGCATGACTAACTCAGACACTGTGTCTAGACAATCATTCTCTCCAGGCCTCTCTCTCACTCTTCATATCCCATAAATAGGCCTTAGACAATATGGTGATTCATTATAAAGGGTGATCATTTTTCTCCAAAATATGGGTTTCCCTTTCTGCCTTCTAAAACGAAATCAAGAAATTCAAGCGAGTCGGCCTTCTGGTCTTCTGAGATGTATAGAGAAGAGCGCAGGGGAGAAAGCAGTGGAGTTTGAGGCAGAAAAGGCAGGTGAGAAGGGCGGGCGTTCCCACGCTCTCCTGCAGGTGGCAGCATTTGTTAATAGCTGTAGCGTCCATGTCCAATGGCGGCGGACGGGCGACTGGGCTGAGTTTGAATGGGTTTGCTGCGATTTTCAGAACATGGAGCATAATCAATTAAAATTTTAATATCATTAGGTAAGTGCCTTTGCTGAAGAAAAAGAAGGACGTGAGATTCTGTTCTGCCTGATGAAAGTGGAAGCAGCCTATTGATTATGTTCAAGGTCAGAACCCACTTTCACTACGGTCTTATTTCCCTACCTCCAACAGACACGGATGCCTGCATGTCTCCTCTGTTGAAATCTACATGAATGCAACAAAACAGGTGTTTACTGTTTTTTCATTCCCAGGTAGTTTTTTAGAGGGAAACCAATGAAGAAGTCACCCTCGATACCTCCGTGAGAATTCAGAAAGACTGTGAATAGTGTCCACAGCTGAAATCAGGAAAGTGGTCTGGTATGGTTTTTTACAAACTAGGGGGAAAAAATCTAATGGGACACATTTCTTGCAGCACTAAAAATAAAGAACTGGGTGTGCTATAACACACAAATTCCAAATGCAATGCTTGGGGTCACTTCACTGATTGGTGGAAATCCCACCTAGGCCAGGAAGTCTCCAGTTGCCATTGGTTCTGCCTTTTGGAAACTCGGAATACACGCTTGTGTAAACTCCTCTAGGAGAAGCATTCTCAAGCAGTAGCTCACCTGGCTAACCTGAGCCCGTCCAGGGCGAGGCCACGCATGTCCCCTCTGGTTACCCGGGGTTTCCATCCCCGGCTTCCAGAAAGAGAGACTTTCAGCGAGAGAGGCCACAGCCATATCCCTGGCCCCCAAGAGCGAGTGGACTTCCGGGCCTTCTGCATCCTTGTGGAGGCGCTCTTATCTGAAGGGCAGCTGGCCCTGCTCCGGGTTCAGAAAGCCCCACTCAGAAGGGGGGGATTTCCAAACCTTATTGTTTGGTCGGTTTCCTGAAACCTGGCTTCTGCCCCTAAAAAACAAACGCTGTTTTGCATAGGTTTTTTTTTTTTTTCCTCCCCCCTTCTTTAAGTAAAGCAAAATTGAATAAGTTGGATGTTGAGACTGTCACAGCTTACCCAGAGCTAACCTGAGACACCCAGTAGCCTAAAATCAGTTCTGGGTGTGTCAGTCTGCCACACTGGGCAGTCAACATGCTATGAATATGAAAGGAGATGGAGCTGCATGTAGTAATTAAAACATGTGCTTTCCAAATATGAACGTGTGCTTAAATATATCACTGGAAGCACATTATAGAAAAATTACAGGACTGACATTGAAAATGTGGCTTCTGCAGGCCTCTGTCTTCAGGCTCCTTGGGAAAGTCACCGTGTTCCTTTCTTATTGCCACCAGAACAATGCCGCAGGCTGAGCGACTTCAAGAGCAGACACTTATCTCTCCCTAGTTCTGGAGGCTGGCAGTCCAAGGTTAAGGTGCCAGCAGGGAGGGTTTCCTTGGCTTGCACATGGCCATCTCTCCCCCCCCCTCTCCCCGCCATGTCCTCCCAAGGTTTTCCCTCCATGTGCATCTGGGTCCTAATCACCTGTTCGTTTAGGGACACCAGTGATATTAGATTAGGACCTGCCCATAAGACCTCATTTTGTCTTAATTGCATCTTCAGAATTATATCTTACAGTCACATTTCTAGGGACTGGGGATTGGAACTTCAATGGAGGAATTTGGCAAGGGGACACCATTCAGCCTAGAACAGTTGCCCCACCTCTTTAGAAATGCAAATTACCTGATTTGAGCAGCTTATGCTGTGTACATGTGTAAGATACTGCAATATATACCCTGTAAAAATGTACAAGTATTATATGTTGATAAAAAATTTCTTTTGATGAAAGAAACAAAATTTTGAAAAACATTATGCAACCTCCTGAACTTCAGTTAAAAGGAAGCTACTACCGAGCCTTGGAGTTTCTCTGAGGATGAACTGATACAGTGGTGCAAAGCCAAAGCGTCCATGGCTGTGGATACTAACCGTGGTCTCTCTCCAGCAGAACAGGGTCCATTCGCAGGTCTGACTTTAAGGACTCCAAACAAACCTGCACTCAGAGTGAGAGCACAAACAGATGTGTTTTCCTCCTGTTGCACAAGCACCTGGCTGTGCAGTGAGCCTGCAGCTCCTTCACACCAACAGGGCTGGGGGTGGAGCGGAGAAAAAGCATGAGGCCAAATAGCCAAAAACCCCACGGCTCCCAGGCACATTGTCTGAGATGAAGCTTTAAATTCAGAGCTCTCCTGGCAGAGACAAAGGCGGGCCTGTCTGTCTCTGCTTCTCCAGGGAAAACAGCGCAGCCATTAACCCAGTCACCCTAGCAGTGGTGACACCTGATGCTGGCATGGCAGCGAGCTGCTGAGACAGCATTACTAACGTAGCTAAGGAAGCCCAACCAGAGCACAGAAGTGCAGCCCTGTCTTCTGGACACAGGGAGTCAGAAAAAGCAGCCAGGCCTGTGTTTTCCAGAAAGAAAGGTAAACAACGTGCAGCCTGGTGGTCGCTCTCTTCTCCTTCACCAAGCCTCCCCACAAGTGCTTGCTCTTAATTTATGACGCGTGGTACCGAAGGGACCGTCTATAGATTCAACACTGGCATTTCCTTCATGCCGTAATCCTCCGAATCCCATTTGCTGTAAATTTCAGCAGGATGACAGAAAAAAATGATTTTTGATTAGGGAGCACATTATAATGAACGATCTTGTCCCAGTATTTGGGAAAGACCTGAATGAACCCCCGGGGTTTGGGGACGCCCAAGTTCACCTCATTTGGCCTGTGTCTGCAAAGAAAGCTATCGCCACAGAGGCTGGATTACAGACGAGCGCACTATCCATTGTTAGGGAAAGTGCGCAGGCAGACAGGCTCTCTCATGTGACTTTCCCCGTGCAAACAAACTCAGGCCATTACGTAGCGTAGGGGCTGGATTTGTGCAGTTCGATATGCCAGTTTCAATAGGGCTCTCGTCTTTTTTCTATTACCCTGGTAAACTTGTAGGTTTGTGTATAGTTGTCCTATATATACAGCAAGAGAGAAACATGAGGAAAATATATTCCCTAGCACCCAATAAAAGCTTTTTGCAATTCCAACATGAAGAAAGGAAAGAAGAGCACTTGTGTCTTAGAACCATATGTTTACCTGTGAACTCTTTCCATTTGCAACAAGGAGCGAAGATACTTCTTTCTGCCCCTTCACGCTGTCTGTGACCAGTCTTACCTCTCTACCCATGCTGGTATCTCCTGCTGTAGGCCAGCTTCTTCGGTATCAACCTGACTTCCAGTCCCAGCAATACCACTTGGGAAGGAAAATAATGGCCACCTAAGATGGTAACATTTTAATCCTTGAACACTGTGAATGTGTTAGGATGAATGCCAAAGGGAAACTGAGATTGCAGGTGCAATTAAGGTTGCTAATCAGCTGACCTCAAGGCAGTGAGACAGGCTCCTGGATTACTTGGGTAATCACAAGAACTCTTAAGTGTAGAAGAGGTGGCAGAAAAGCAGGCCGTGGATAATATGATGTGAGAAAGATCAAGCTCCTGGTTGCTGGCACTGAAGATGAAGAGGCTGTGAGCCGAGGCAGCCTCCAAAAGCGGCAAAAGAAAGAAAACAGGTTCTTCCTGAGAGCCTCTGGGGAGGTAGGAAACCCCGCCGCCGACTCCTTGATGTCAGCCCAAGGAGCCTCTGTTTGATCATCTGACCTGCCGAACTAAATGAAGCACCTTCAGAAACTATGGAAAGTGTGCATTATGGAAAAGAAAAGAGAAAAAAAAAAACCTGCATGGAACTCAAAACTTTTTGCAGCAAAATAAACTTATCTTTTAATTCCATTTTCTGCAAGTTTCTGAAGTTCCCCATGTAAGACAATAATTTGTGTTGTTTTGAGCCAGCAAGCCAATAACACCTTCTTAACAGTGGTGGTGGTGAACCAAGACACAACTCTTCCTACTGATTCTGTAGCTAAGGGTGGCCCTGTCCAATTGTGGCTATTCTATATAGCTCTTCTCACTTTATTTGAAGGACTTGAATGTTTTCTTATTTTTTTAAAGACTTATTTATTTGAAAGGCAGAATTGAAGGGGGGTGGGTGGGAATGGTTGGGGAGTCAGAGAGATCCCCCATCCACTAGTTCACTATCCAAATGGCTGCAATGACCAGGGCTGGTTCAGGCCCAAGCCAGGAATCAGAAACTCCATCCAGGTCTCCCAAGTGGGTGACAGGGGTCCAAGGACTTGGACCATCTTCCACTGCTTTCCCAAGTACACTAACAGGGAGCTGGATCAGAAACAGAACATCTAGTACTTGAATCAGGGCCCATTTGGGATTCCAGCATCCCAACTGCCACAACACAATGCCAGCCCCAGCTTTAAGGTTTTCATCTCACATGTAACCTACATGGCTATGACTGGTGCAAGTTTCATAAACACAAACTAGTATTTAATCAAAAAAGCTCAAATGCAAAGTGGGGGGAAGCTAGGAAGTAACTAAATGAAGAGCTAGCTTCCCCAACATAGATACTACATCTTAAATACAATTTGCAATTGGAAATCATTAACAATTCCTTTCCTGTTAAAGATCCACATATGCACATTAAATGTAAATGAATTAAATATGGTATGGTTGACTCCTTAGGTCAATCAAAAGAATAAAGTGGGGATGAAGAATTTCTGAACTCCCTCATATGGAAAGCTCACACATTCTCACACTTTGCTTGTGTCTTTCCAGATATGTTCAAACTTGTCCTAAATATCCAGCCCTATCACAAACACCCTCACAAGTTGTAACCATGGTATTTTTTTTCCTATCTGGATTTCATCAGAATATTAATAATATGATCCCCTGCCATTTGGGTAATGGTCATTTTATGCATCATTCTTAGTTTACTTCCTAAAAGGCCTAGATTGTCTAAACAGAGTTTTTTTTAAGTGGAGTTATTGTAGACATTTAGTTAAAATTGAAATATTTACCCCCCAGATCATATCTGCCGAATTAGAAAACAGATTTTCTATAAAGAGCTTTGAATAATGTAAGCATTTCTTTGTAGTTCAGGAATATTTTATTTCAGAAAAAGAAAATTCTCCAATTCTAATGAAATAATGTACCTTGGGGGGAAAAATATCTACTTCTTCATTCATTTTCACACAAAACTGTTGCCAGTGTTCTTGAATGAGAGTGCTTCATGACCCTGGTCCTATGGACAGTTTAATAATTTCCTTTGTTGGTATTAAGAAATTCTGACTAACTTAGTGACTTAAAATAACACAAATGGCAGCAGGAGTTGTGATGTCGCAGGTTAAGCTGCCTTTTGGGGTGTCCACACGCCGTATCTGAGTGCTTGTAAGAGTCCCGGCTTCTCTACTTCTGATCCAGCTTCTTGCTGATGCACCTGGGAGGCAGCAGGTGATGACTCAAATACTTGGGCCACCCTGTCACCCTCCTGGGAGACCCTGGAGTTCTGGGCTCCTGGCTTCTGCCACTGGCTGTTGAGAGCATTTAGGGAATAAACCAGCAGGTGAAAGATCTCTCTCCCTTTCCAGTTGTGTGTGTGTGTGTGTGTGTGTGTGTGTGTCCCTCTGTCACTCTGCCTTAATCTTTTTTGAAAGCTACAAATATATTATAGTTCTAGAGATGAGGAGAGGAAAATTTATCTTTTAGAGCTGAAATCTCTATGTGGCAGGATTGGTTACTTCCCAAGGCTCCAGGGTGAATCTCTTCTACACATCTTTTGCCTTCTGGAGGCAGCAGCCATTCCTTGCATCCTGGCTACATCATTCCAATCTCTGTCTCACACAAGCTTCTTCTCTCTGCCTCCTCCTAAATCTCTTCTATAAGGAGCATTGCATTTACATTGGGCCTAGCTGGTTAATCCAGGCTAATCTTTCCAAGTCAAGATTTTTAGCTTAATTGCATCTGCGAATTCCCTTTTGCCATGGAAGGTAAGAGTCACAGGTTCCAGGGATTCAGATATGAACATGCTTGGTGGGGTCATTTTTGAGCCTAACACAGGCCACTCCCCAGCCCTCAAGGATTCATATCCACCCTTCTTGCAAAGTGAATTCACCCCTTCCCAGGGTGCCCAAAAACCTTTACCCATAGCAGCTTCAAGTTCAACACCTCATGCAACTCCCATCATTAGTTCAAAAGTCCCAGATCTCATCCTCCAAATCAGATGCAGGTTAATTTGTGCACCCCACTCATCTTGGGGGGAAAATCCTTCTCTGTCTCTGGAAATTATGAAATTAGAAAGCAAGTTATATGTTCAAAAAATAAATAAAAAAAAACAAAAAAAGAGCAGTGGTGGAACGGGCATCAGAAAGCAGTTATAGACACCACTATCCAGAAAGGAATCTCATCCTAATCCATTTCCAAAAGCAACCAGGGAAACTCCAGCCCTGGGCACGATGCGCTGTGACCTTGGCCCACAGTTCTACTCCTGAAGTCACCTTTCCTGAAGGGCAGCATTTGTTTGCACTGAGTAGTTCTCTCTCTCTCTCTTTTTTTTTTAAGATTGATTGACTTATTTGAAAAGCAAAGCAACAGAGAGAGCAAGAGACAGAGAAAGACAAAGATCTTCTGCTTCCTAATTCATGCCGTAAATGGCAGCCAGAGCATGCTGGGCCGGGCTGAACACAGGAGCCAGGAACTCTATCTGGGTCTCTCACCTGGGTAGCAGGGCCCAAGTACTTGGAGCACGTTCCACTGCTTTCCCAGGTGTATCAGCAGGAGTCTGGATTGGAAGCAGAGGGTCTGGGACTCAAACCCACTCCAATGCGGGATGTCTGTGTCACATGCAGCAGCCTAACACGGTGCAGCGCAAAGCCAGCCCCTGCAATGACGACTTCCATCAGCCTGTTTCCTGCCTCTAGAATATTGAATGTTCTCTCTCTTGGTTCTTTTCAGTCCATACTGTCAGTGTTTCTGCTGTTATAAAGCTCCCAAAAAACCCTGTGTGTCCTCGCTCAGCCTAACACAGACATGACAATTAATAAAGTAAACATGACTTCCAAAGGCTGGGCTTGACTAGGTCACAAAGCACTGCAGACACAGAACATAACAATTCAGAGCTCTTAAAGTGTATTTAAGACATGTCTGGTTTCTAACTCTCAAGTTATACACTGGAACATGATATTATCTGAAAGATCTTCCAACTGTGATCTATCTCCTTACAGGAAAGAACATCAGAGTGAGCGCTAAAAATATCACTACGCTGCTCAGAGGATGCACGTGGCTCCTAGAGAGCAATCAGAAAAGGAGGGAGGAGATCAAATCACAGCAGGAGGTATCAGGGAGCCCTCCCACAGAGGAGCCCAAATTAGTACCAAGGTAGGAAATAAAAACTTGGGACCTGAATCCTGGGAGATTCTTAATGACTTACTTTGACTTAGGACCCCTAAGGAGTCTATGCTGAGTTAGAGCATCCATTGTTGGCAAGATGAGTGCTAAAGAAATGACAATCAGGAGTCGTTGCTGTGGTGTAGTGGGTAAAGCCGCTGCCTGCGGTGCCAGCATCCCATGTGGGCACCGGTTCAAGTTCTAGCTGTTCCTCTTCCAGTCCAGCTCTGTGCTATGGCCTGGGAAAGCAGTAGAAGATGGCCCAAGTCCTTGGGCCCCTGCACCCATGTGGGAGACCTGGAAGAAGCTGCTGGCTCTTGGCTTTAGATCGGTGCAGCTATAGCTGTTGCTGCCAACTGGGGAGTGAACCAACGGATGGAAGACCTCTCTCTCTCTCTCTCTCTCTCTCTCTCTCTCTCTCTCTCTCTCCACCTCTGCATCTCTGTAGTTCTGGCTTTCAAATAAATAAATCTTTAATAAAAGAAAGAAATGACAATCAAACCATCCTTTTCCTTCCCATCCACTATCCAGGTACTGGAAAGATACCAGGCAGAGACCGAGGCAAGTGTGTGTGTGTGTGTGTGTGTGTGTGTGTGTGTATGTGTGAGAGAGAGAGAGAGAGAGAGAAACAGAGAGAGGGAGAAAGATCAGCAGGTGTCACATAGTCTGCTCTGGGTCAAGGCAAAATGGCCACATAATGAGACCAATTATGTCTAAGAACCTTCAATGTTATTTTGCCTAACCCCAAAATTAGATTGACTATATCCCCTGAGAATTTGTCATATATGTCAGTAAAGCATTTGTCAGACAGCGTATAAATCAGACAGAGTGACCCAACTATCCTGTCTTCCTATGATTCTACAATTATAATTTGATTATTTACAGACATGTATTAACTTATAGCAAAGAATAGGCTCATTACCAAGCACAAAAATGCCAATTCGAGCTCCAATGAGATACCATGCTAACTGCAGTAGATGGGAAAGTTTTGAAAAGGTCTGACTGCACCAAGTGCTATCTGAGATACATAGCAAAGGGAATTCTCTTTAGGTGGGTTGGGATCTGATTCAACTACTTCAGAAAATGATTTGGTAGGAGTTAAAAAAAATGGGGCCTATGTTGTGGTGTAGTGGGTTAATCCAGCACCTGCAATGTTGCATCCCATAGCTGAGTGTAAATTCCGAGTGCATGGCAGGTGAATGGAGTTCCAAACTCCTGGTTTCAGCCTGGTACAGCCCCAACCATTGTGGCCTTTTAGAGAATGAACCAGCAGATTGAAGATCTCTCTCTCTCTCTCTCTCTCTCTCTCTCTCTCTCTGTTTGTCTTTCAAAATCATAAATAACTCTGATGATATATCTCTCACTCTTGTTCTTTCAAATAAATAAATAGATAGATAAATGAATAATAAATAAATAACTTTCATTCATATGTATGGATTTAATTAGGTTCTGGGAGAGCCTTTCCTTTCCTACTACTGAATTCAAAGCCCAACAGGCCACCTGACTTTGCTGATCATTCCTTACCTAATGGAAAGTCCTCCAGTCTTCTTACGTGACTCAAGTCAGAAATGAGAATGTCTTCAATACTCATTCAATGATAGGCTCTGCTTCTCTCACCTGCTGCTGCTAGGCATGTCATAGACATGCCATCCTTTCTACACTCACAACCAGCAGCTCCTATGTAGCAAGAAGAGGGAGGAGGGATAAAGAAAGCAATGTCCTCATTTGATGGGAAAGATCATAAGCTGGCTGCTGTAGTTTGAATACCAGTCTGGGTGTCCCCCAGAGACCCACGTTTTAGGGACTTGGTCCCCAAAGTCTTCTGTAATGGTTAATGGATTAGTGTTAGTAGTGCACAGATTAAGGATGGATACTTGACCCAGTCGCGGTGTCTAAGGATGAGGTCTTTGAGAGTTGGCTGGATTGAGTTTCTGGGGTAGAGCTCCTTTGAATCACTGTGACTACATAAAGAAGACACGGACGTGGAGGATGGGTGTGCTCGCTCTCTCTCTCTCTCTCTCTCTCTCTCTCTGCTTCCTGGCTCGCCATGTGATCATTCATCTGCACATATTCTCGGCCACTGCCAGTCTCCACCTTCATCAGATGCCAGACCAATGGGATTGTCTCATTTGAGGTTGTGAACCTCCAAAAGCATGAGCCAAAACAAACTTTTTTCCTTCCTAAGTCATTCCTTTTGGGTATTTGTTATAGTGACGAAAGCTGATTTGTACACTGACTTTATTCCCTGGAAATGGCAACATCTAGAAATGAACTTCTCATAGATCTATGTTTCCCAGTGATCCACTGCACACAAATCCTCAGTTGGAATCCCATCACTCTTCCAGGACTTAATATAGCTCCCAGCTGCTCTCTCATCAGCACAGTCCACATCTGTTCCACAGGAAAAGCTCATGTTCCCTTGGCTCTAAGGTGTGAGGCCCACCCCCACCCTCCTATGTCCTGCCCTGGTGCAGCTCACTGGCTTAGCTCTTCCCTTGTGATTTCTGGGGCTGAAGGGCACAGATCTGACTGTAAATCTTAGAGGGTTGCCACCCTCCACACTCTTTCCTGATGAAGAGTAGGGTGGAGAAGAACCAGGACAGATCTCACCAAGGAAATCAAGTTCAAACTTCCCAGGAATCTCTGCTGTTCGATAGGCATGATTGGAATGAGCAACCCACAAGGCGCAGACCCAGGAGTTATGCAATTATCTCTCAGATATTTCCTATAAAATGTTACATCTGGGACATGTTTGGCAATTCAGCTTCTTTATACTTGAGTGCCTTAGGCACATCTTCCCATTGAACATCTTTTGACATGCATTATCAAATATTTCATTGTTCACATGGAAGACAGCAGCCTTGCCATAGATTGCAAAACCCACCTGCCTTCATTTGCTTCCCACTCTCAATCCCAGCTTCCTTGGGGTCAGTACTGTGGGCTCCTGGACATTTCTGTCTCTTGTAGCTTCCTTCCTTGTGCTTCATCTCCTCAGTTGCATCACAAGCAGAACAACTCTCAGGAGCATACAATAAGTTTTGAAATGGAGATATCACTGGCTTCACTATGGTGAGCCTTGGATGGATGCAGAAGTGAAAGCACCACACAAACATTATTTGTGTTTACTGTGAAGATCTCAAGACTTTCTGGGCCACCTTGGGGGTTATGTTCTAGAAAATAGCTCTGGAAGGCAGGATCAAAGCCTCTTAGAAAATACAGTATTATCCTGAAAATAAAACATAATTAAAAGGGCACAGGAATTAGGAATTATATAAGGTATTTGTTGACAAAAAAAACCTAATACATATTATATTTTTTAAAATATTTATTTTATGTATTTGAAAGACAGAGTTACAAAAAGAGAGGTAGAGACAGAGAGAGAAAGAGGTCTTCCATCCACTGGTTCATTCCCCAAATGGCTGGAGCTGAACCAATCTGAATCTGGGAGCCAGGAGCTTCCTCCAGGTCTCCAACGCTGGCACAGGGGCCCAATGATTAAGCCATCCTCCACTGTGTTCCTAGGTATACTAGCTGGGAGCTGAGTCAGAAGTGGAGCAGCTGGAACTCAATCCAGTGCCCACATGGGTTGCCAGCGCTGTAGGCTATGGCTTTAACCACAGCACCTGCCACTACATATTATATTTTAACAATAGTTTTTAAATGCCAACTTGAAAAAGTAATCATTTGTTTTGGTCCATTTCTGTTGTCAATAACACAAGACTGGGTTAATTAAAAAAAAAAAAAAGAAGAAGAAGAAAAGAAAAAAAGTTTACTGTGGCTCACAGTTCTGCCTAAAAGTCAAGGGACCACTATGGTGATGATCTTCTTGCTGGAATCTTGCTGCAGAGCAAGGCATCACAGGGTGAGAGACAGGGAGTGAGTGTGTATATGTCCTGGTCTCTCTCCCTCTCCTTATGAAGCCACCATTCAATGACTCTATTAAGAGATATTCAACCTGACTATCTTATCAAATCCTAATTACCTCCCAAAGGCCCCACCTTTTCACATCATAGTCATACTAAGGTTCCATTCTCTTAAAATCTTACATTAGAGATTAAGTTTCAATAGGAATTTTGGACAGGACAATGGCACCATTTTCCCTAATAATCTAATTCCAAATATTGCTGACACATAAAATATATAGGATAGAGTTGCCCAACAAAATACAAGATACTTAGAGTTAAATTTAGTTTCCAATAAACCATGAATTTTTTAATGTAAATAAGCATCTTGCAATATTTGAGACATACTTGTGCAAAAAATTGTTCATTGTTGATCTAAAATTCTAACTTACCCACATATCTTGTATTTCATTTGGTAAATCTGGCAGCCCTAGCCTGGAAAGGAAGTTTCTTTCACAGTTTCATGTTATGCAAATTAAATAATCTTCCTTTTTCTTTTTTTGAAGGTTTGTTTGTTTGAAAAGCAAAGTGACAGACAAGAGTGAGAGAGATATATATAGAGAGACATATACATATATATATATATATAGAGAGAGAGAGAGAGAGATTTTCCATTAATTTGTTCAGTCCCAGATAGCTGCAACAACCTAGGCTAGGCCAGATTGAACCCAGAAAGCAAGAATCCCATCCAGTCTCCCACATGGGTGGCAGCAACTCAAGTATTTGAGCCATCATCAACTCTTCCAAGGCATATTAGATTCTGGGACTGGCTTTGTGGGGCAGTGGGGTAAGTCATTGCTTGGGATGCTTGCATCCCATATCAGAGTGCTGGTTCCACTCCCAGCTGCTCTGCTTCTGATCCAGCTCCCTGCATTTTTTCCAAGTTTTCAAATTAGTGGGGATGGCGCTGCAGCGCAGCAGGGAAAGACGCCGCCTGCAGTGCCGGCACCCTACATGGGCTCTGGTTCGAGTCCCGGCTGCTCCACTTCTGATCCAGCTCTCTGCTATGGCCTAGGAAAGCAGTAAAAGATGGCCCAAGTCCTTGGGCCCCTGCATCTATGTGGGAGACCCAGAAGAAGCTTCTGGCTCCTGGTTTTGGATCAGCACAAATCCAGCCAATGTGGCCAACTGGGGAGTGAAGCAGTAGATGGAAGACTCTCTCTCTCTCTCTCTCTCTCTCTCTCTCTCTCTCTCTCTGCCTCTCCTTCTATCTCTGTGTAACTCTTTCAAATAAATAAATAAATCTTTAAAAAAATTATCCCCCTGTCTTATAACAGCATGCATTTTATTCCTATGTTCTCCTTTGTTTTTCATAATGCTTGATAAAATATACAACCACCTGGATTTTTCTCAAATACTGTGTTAGTAAGAGCTTTTATCCCCTTATTTCTAGTCTTATAATCATAAATTGAAAGACTGCTATTTATTTGTTAAATAAATATGCATAGGTCATTGGGCATGCAATAATGAGTCAGGAGAGACACAATTTTTACCCTCATGAAGATTCTCCTTCTAGGGATGAAGACAAATATTAATCATTGATCACCACCTCATAAATCTACTTACACAACTTATGAGAGAGGAATAATGATAAAAGTTGTTGTACTATTTCATTAAGGATCTTGAATTAAACCACAGATATTTATTAAGAGGCGGGTGAACTTTTAGCTTCTGGATGGTATACAGAAATAAAACAGTGATGTTATTCAACCATCTTACAGCTGCAGTTGGCAGAATCATGGCTGGCCGGGATTGCTCCCTCCAATCACCTACATCATTTCTCTTATTTTCACAGGTCTGATCAAGTTGCTGCTCAATTGCTTTTGATTTTTTTTATTAATACAGGAGCTCTGATGTATCTTTTCATTCTAATAACCCCCTTTCCTGGCACTTATTGGTATTCCTGTTTTTCAATATTATATGACAACAAGATGCATAGGATTTTCTTCTCTAAGATACCTTATATCCCTTCTGCTTCCATTCCCATCCAAATTTCTTGAGACCTTTTCAAATACTCTAACAGCTTACCTCTTTCATCAGCCTCCTATCCTTCTCTAACACTCTTCCTTTCTTTATGCAGCCTTAATTTTCTAACACACATAATTTTTTTTTTCTTTCTGAAGACTTTCTTTTAATGTTTCTTTCAAGGCAAGTCTTCTGGTGAAAAATTCCCATAATTTCTGTTTAAGGAAGTCTTTATTTCTCCTTTACTTTTGAAAGATAACTCCTTCAGATATAGAATTCTAGGTTGGTGCGTTTGCTTTTTCAACGCTTTAAATATTTCACTCCACTCTTGTTTGCACAGTTTCTAAAGAGAACTGTGATATAATTCTTATGCTTATAAGATATTCCTATATCTCTACTCTTCAGCTTCTTTCTCTTTCTTAATACTTATTTATTTATTTGGGAGGCAGAGTTACAGACAGAAAGAAGAAGAGGCAGAGAGAGAGATCTTCCACTTGCTGGTTCACTCCCCAAATGGCCAAAATGTCCAGAGTTGGGCCAATCCAAAGCCAAGAGCCAGGAGCTTGTTCCAAGTCTCCAGATGGGTGCTGGGACCTAAGGACTTGGGCCATCTTCCACTGCTTTCCCAGGCCATCAGCATGAAGCTGGATCAGAAGTGGAACAGCCAGGACTAGAACTGGCCCCATATGGGTTGTCGTCACTGTAGGCGGAGGCTTAACCTACTACACCACAATCCCCCCTCCTCAGCTTCTTTCAAGATTTCTCTTTGTCTTTGATTTTCTGCTGCTTGAATTTTATATACTTAGGAATTTTTTTTTTTGTATTCGTTGTATGGGTGTTTTCTAAGATTCCTGGATCTGTGTTATGGTGTCTATGATTAATTTTAAGAAATTCATCATTATTGCTTGAAATATTTCTTCTATATTTTCTCTTTTTCCCCCTCATTCTGATATTCCAAATATGGATACATTACACATTTTTGATTATCCACAGTTCTTACATATTATGTTCCCTCTTTTTCATTCCTTGTTCTCTTTGCATGGTTTTAGAAGTTTCTAATGATGTGTTTTCAAACTCACTGACAATTTTCCTTTGCGTGTCCAGTCTGTTAATGAGTCCATCAAAGGTATTCTTCTTTTCTGTTATAGTGCTTTTCATTGCTAGCTTTTCCTTTTGGTTCTCAGACTTTCCACCTTTCTATTTACATTACCCATCTATTCTTGCATGTTGTTCACTTTTTCAATTAGGAACTTTAGCATAGTAGTCATAGTTGTTTTAAACTCCAAGTCTGATAATTTTAACATCTTTGCCATGTCTGAGTCTTTTTCTGATATTTGCTCTATCTCTTTAAATAGTTTATGGATATAGATTTAGGTATATGTATAGATACAGGTATATAGATATAGTCTTTTGGTATGTCATGAAAATTTTTTGTTTGAGTCTAGATAGGATATTCTGGGTAAACAGACCCAAATACTGTTTCTTAGAGATTTCTATGCCTGGGCTTCTGCTGCAGCAAGCTGTGATTTTCTGTATATGCCTGTCTCTAATTTTGAGGGCAATTGTCTGTCCTCTGACTCCAGTTCTCTCACAGATCTATGAGAGTTGTTGATTTTCAGGATTTTTCCCTGTTGAAATAATGGCAGCAATGCTGATTTTCTTATATGCCAGAAACCAAACTGGAAACCGGAAGTCTTTTCTTGCTGTCTACAACACAACCTCCAAGATGTCCATCTCTGCAGACCAAGATGCAGTTTATTAGCCTGGCCAAGACTCTTCTCACAAATTCCAGGCATTTGTAAAACCCACAGGGGGAAAGTCCTGTAGCAGCCCTCTCCAATTAGCCAGAGATGGGAACCTTCCCTCATCCTGCAACTCAGCATGTCTGCTATCATCAGTAAGCATCAGCTCAAGAAAGGGAGCTGAAATGAGAGGGATCTTGGGCACACTCAAACTGCCATCTCCCCAGAACTTTCTTTAAGCCACCTGTACCCAGTTCTCTGCCAGATTACATAGATTCTGACTATTCTTTTCTTTTCTCTGCTGCTACCATCCTGACCCAGGATCTCATTCCTTCTGCTCTCTCTTCCTCACAGGGCATTCTATCAGCTGCTTTCTGCAGAACTCTTTCCAAACAACACAGTTCAATCTTCATTGACAATGAAGTGCAATTTGGATAATTTCAGTGCCTCTTCAGAAACCTTAAGCATCTTCCCAATGCTTCTGAATTAAATACAAAATTTCTAGTCCTGACATTTAAGACTAATCTACATCTTTATTCTTAACTCCCGTTGATCTCCTACAATGTACTCTCACCAGGACTAAAATTTCAGGCATTTTCTCAACACCTGGACAGAATTCTATTTTGTACCTTTATTATTTCTATTCTTCCATATAAAATGCTTTCTCAGTTTTCCAAGTTCTTCATCCTCACAATAAAGAGCACTCATATATATATATATATATATATATATATATATATAATAGTATATTGATTGATTTGAAAGGCAAAGTTACAGAGACAGAGAGGGGGAGAGAGAGAGAAATCTACCATCCACTCATTCATTCCCCAAGTGGCCATGATGGCAGGGTCTGGACCAAGCTAAAGCCAGGAGCCAAGAATTTCATCCAGGTCTGTGACAGGGGTGTCAGGGGTCCAAATATTTGGGTCATCTTCTGGTGCCTTTCTTAGGTGCATTAGCAGGGAGCTGTCTCAGATGCAGAGCAGCTGGGACTTGAACACCCTTCCTATGTGATGCTGGCAGCCCAAGTAGCAGTGTAATCTGCTGTGCCACAATGCCTACCTCAAGAACTCACTGTTGTTATCTTTCTCTCTCCCTTGTGAACCTCCAAGCCACTTCAACTTTCAACATCTTTTCAATTGCTTTTACTAGAGTACTGTGTTGTTTGGCACCTATTTTGCCTGTGATATTTCTACTTCCTAGGCCAGAGTCTGTGCATAAATTACTATGAATTATTAATGTTAAGCTATTTTTGTTTTGTGTTAAAATTAGTGACTACAGCAAATGTTAAATTCTTATAAATTGCTGTCTTAAGAAGA